>ML664199.1:16368202-16404286 GCA_007570785.1 Antilocapra americana
GCATTGGGGTACACGTGGCTCTTTCAATTCTGGTTTCCTCGGTGTATATGCCTAGCAGTGGGATTGCCGGGTCATATGGCAGGTCTATTTGCAGCTTTTTAAGGAACCTCCACACTGTTTTCCATAGTGGTTGTACTAGTTTGCATTCCCACCAACAGTGTAAGAGGGTTCCCTTTTCTCCACATCCTCTCCAGCATTTATTGCTTGTAGACTTTTGGATGGCAGCCATTCTGACTGGTGCAAGGGCATTTTTTTTTTACTGGAGTCAGTAGTAGTGTAAGGACAAAACTCTTTTTAATATGAGGCCTAATTCTTCCTGTAGAAAATAATAGAAGAGACTCTCCTACCTCCTTTTTCTTAGAACACTGACTTTAGAAAATTTATAACCATTAAGTACTTTCTCCTTCCCTGGTGGCTCAGAAGGTAAAAGCGTCTGCCTGCAATGTGGGAGACCAGGGTTCGATCCCTGGGTCAGGAAGATATCCTGGATAAGGAAATGGCAACCCACTCCAGTACTCTTGCCTGGAAAATTCCATGGATGGAGGAGCCTGGTGGCTACAGTCCATGGGGTCGCAGAGTCAGACAAGACTAAGTGACTTCACTTTCACTTTCTCCTTCTGAGATGTATACAAATCCTTCTAAAAATGAGGTGGGCCATCTGTCAGCTCTAGGACCCAGAAATGTCTTTCTCCTAGGTCCTGGGAGCCATCCCTTTGAAAGGCAAATATCTAGGGAGGTAGCACCCCTCCCTCCCAGTCTCTGTGGGAAGGTCTGAGCCTAACCTCACTGGGGCGTCTCCAATTTGCTAAGCTACTTCCTGTCATAAAGACATGAGGCCTGTTTTCTTCTGGCTCAAGCCAAGATGCTAACACAGATGGTTGCCCCAGTTACCAGATAAAGTTGGCATGAACTATTTGTGGCAGCTAGCTCCATCAAGTCCTCTTCCTTGATGACTAGCTGTTGTCTGTCTCAGAACACGTATGGAGTGAGAAGTATCCGCTGGGTTATGTAAGAAGTGAGATGCCTTCCTGTCTTTGCAGTCTCTCAGTGGGCTACCTGATATATACATCACACCCTGGCTTAATCCTTATCAATAATAAAAGTGTTTTATTTCTCTACTATTTTTGTGAAGAGGTTTTCTGGGTTGGGAGAAGATTTGTTTTTTAATTATACTGACCACCTGACCTGCCTCTTGAGAAATCTGTATGCGGGTCAGGAAGCAACAGTTAGAATTGGACATGGAACAATAGACTGGTTCCAAATAGGAAAAGGAGTAAGTCAAGGCTGTATATTGTCACCCTGCTTATTTAACTTATATGCAGAGTACATCATGAGAAATGCTGAGCTGGATGAAGCACAAGATTCAAGATTGGAATCAAGATTGCCGGGAGAAATATCAACAACCTCAGATACGCAGATGACACCACCCTTATGGCAGAAAGCGAAGAATTTAAGAGCCTATTGATGAAAGTGAAAGAAGAGAGTGAAAAAGTTGGCTTAAAGCTCAACATTCAGAAAACTAAGATTGTGGCATCCGATACCATCACTTCATGGCAAATAGATGGGGAAACAGTGAGAGATTTTATTTTGGGGGGCTCCAAAATCACTGCAGATGGTGATTGCAGCCATGAAATTAAAAGATGCTTACTCCTTGGAAGGAAAGTTATGACCAACTTACACAGCATATTAAAAAGCAAAGACATTACTTTGCCAACAAAGGTCCATCTAGTTAAGGCTATGGTTTTTCCAGTAGTCATGTATGGATGTGAGAGTTGGACTATAAAGAAAGCTGAGCACCGAAGAATTGATTTTGAACTGTGGTGTTGGAGAAGACTCTTGAGAGTCCCTTGGACTGCAAGGAGATGCAACCAGTCCATCCTAAAGGAGATCAGTCCTGGGTGTTCATTGGAAAGACTGATGCTGGAGCTGCAACTCCAGTAGTTTGGCCACCTGATGAGAAGAGCTGATTCATTTGAAAAGAGCCTGATGCTGGGAAAGATTGAAGGCAGGAGGAGAAGGGGACGACAGAGGATGAGATGGTTGGATGGCATCACCGATTCAATGGACATGAGTTTGTGTAAACTCCAGGAGTTGGTGATGGACAGGGAGGCCTGGCATGCTGCAGTCCATGGGACACGACAAAGCAACTGAACTGAACTGAACTAAACAAAACTTAACAGTAGCAATATTCTTGCTCTACAAGATAAAAGAAAAATTATTTTGATTCTTCCTTAATCAGCTCAGTAGAATATATTCCTGAGAAAATGTTATTATTCATGACCATAGTAAGAGTAAAGGTAGCAAGCTCAAACACAAGAGGCATGGGTTATCTTAAGCCTCATCTCATACTTGCTGCATGTTCTCCCTTACAATGAAGGTAAATTCCCCCAAAAAGACTACCTCAGTTTCGTCATCTATGGACTGGGATGCCACAGCCACAAAACCACATGGCAAGCTTAAGGCACTTCCGCACGGAAGGTTCCTGTGAAAGTGATTATCCATGAAAAGGTCATGTTAAAATGATTCTAGAAACTGTACTTGTAAAACCTCATATCAGGAAATAACATACAATAGAAATAAGATAATAGAGTCTAGAAAGGTTAAAATTGACAATTTCCACCCACAACATCCTTTCCCTCAAAGTCCCCAGGGCAGACTTTCCTATAAACACTGAACAGGCCCTAAGTCCCAGTATCATCATGTCAGGCAGTGAGTCAGGGCTGACAAACCTACCCAACAAGGAACTGGGGGATGCGGAATCAGGGACACACAGGTTCCTCTGGGAAATAAGTCCATTCCATCAGGATATAAAAACTGGCTTTTTCTGGAATTACTGAAAGATGATTCCTTCCTTCTGCCATTCTAGGGTTTTCACCTGCAAGGCAGATAAGGGAAAACTTAAAGGAATCAAAAGAAATGGGAATCAAGAAGCCACTAGGTAATGGAACAGGATAGAAAACCCAGAAATAAGCCCAAGCACCTATAGTCAATTAATCTATGACAACGGAGGCAAGACTACACGATGCTGGGAAGACAGTCTCTTTAATAAATGGCATTGGGAACACTGGAGAGCCACATGTAAAAGAATGAAATTATATCATCAGTTAACTCCATAGAAAAAAAAGCTCAAAATGGATTAAAGATCTAAATGTTAGATCAGACACTATAAAACTCTTAGAGGAAAACATAGGCAGAACATTCTCAGGCATAAATCATAGCAAAATCTTTTGTAATCCATCTCCCAGAATAATGGAAATAAAAGCAAAAATAAACAAATGGGACCTACTTAAACTCAAAAGCTTTTGCACAGCAAGGGAAACAATAAACAAAACAAACTGGGAGAAAATATTTGCAAATGATATGACTGATAAGGGATTAAACTCCAAAATTTATAAACAGCTTATGACACTTAATAGCATCAAAGTAAACAACCTACTCAAAAAATGGACAGAAGACCTGATAGACAATTCTCTAAAGGGGACAGACAGATGGCCAACAGGCACATGAAAAAATGTTCAAAATCTCTAGTTATTAGAGAAATGCAAATAAAAACTACAATGAGATATCATCTCACACCCTTCATAATGGCTATCATCAAAAATCCACAAACAAATTCTGGAGAAGGTGTGGAAAGAAGGAAACCCTCCTGCTCTTTTGGTGGGAATGTAAATTGATACAGCCACTATGGAGAACAGTATGGACGTTCCTTAAAAAACCAAAAATAGAGCTACTATATAACCCTGCAATCCCATTCCTGGGCATATATCCAGAGAAAACCATGGCGCAAAAGGATACATGCATCTGAATGTTCATTGCAGCACTGTTCACAATGGCCAAGACATGGAAACAACCTAAATGTCCATGGACAGAGGAATGGATGAAGAAGACGTGGTGTGTGTGTGTATACATATATATTACTTAGTCATTAAAGAGAATGAAATAAGGCCATTTTCAGCAACATGGATGGACCTAGAGTTTCATACAAATTGAAGTAAGTCAGACAGAGAAGGAGAAATATCATGTGACATCTCTTATACGTGGAATTTAAAAAGATATGATAAAAATGAACTTACAAAACAGAGAGGGACTCACAGACTTAGAAAACAAACTCATGGTTGCTGGGGGGGAAGGGATAGTTAAGAACTTCAGGAAGGTCATGTACACACTTATATTTAAAATGGATAACCAACAAAAACTTTGTATAGCATATGTAACTCTGCTCGGTGTTATGTGCCATCTGGGATGGGACGGGGGTTTGGGGGAGCACACAATGAATGTGTATCTATCCTGAGAAGAAGCATGTCTTAGTTACATGTATGTGTATGGATACATGTATTATATGTATGACTGAGTCCCTTTACTGTTGACCTGAAACTATCACAACATTGTTAATTAGCTATACCACAATACAAAATGTTTTTGGTTTTAAAGAAAATAAAGAATAAGAGAATTTTTTAGAGAAAAAAAGAAAGATACTAGGGTTTTATGTTTGCAGTTTTGTTTTTGTCTTTTTGCCTTTCAGTCATTTTCTTTCAATTATTCTCCTCGTGGTAAGTTTAAAATTTCTACATTTATAAGCAACTTATGAAGGAAGGAAGAAAACAGCACCAATCTCATTTTTTCATTTAAAATTACCTGCAGCCAAAAGCAGTGCTTAAGTTTCATGTTTCTTAGTGCTTTCTATTAAATGTATAAAAGATATAACAAAAATTAAAGCTTCTTTACTAAAAAGCCTGAATTTGTGTTTTCACTCAATTGCGAGTTAGTTAAAACATAAATCCTGAAAGAAAACTTCACCTATGCTTTTAAACACAGGAATGGACTACTTGCCTGGGGAATTCTCCCCAATCCTTCATTCTTTTCTAGTAGAACACTGTAAGTCTGGGTCTTTGTCACTGAGGGTAAGGCCGACAGCTCACCATAGATTTCCATTTAGATGAATGTGCTTCTATCCTGAGAAGAAGTGTATTGCCCCAGCTTCATTAATGTTTCTGGATAGTCCTCAACAGCTCACAACTGACTGAAGAGAGGAGCACAGTCAAACTCTTCAGCCCCTGCTCAGGACAACATCAGTAATGGAGCCACCGACATTTGGAATATAATTGCAAACTTCAGTCAGAAGCCAGTAGAAAATAGAAGACCAGATAGGAAAATAAAGAACCTGTTACACAGAACTCCTTTGGTGGAGTTCAACAGGGCTGCCCCCAATGCAAGAGGGAGAAATTACCATGAAAGGGGTCGAGATTAACACTCCTTTCTAAGACATGAGAAGGCTTTTCTCATACTGAAAGCATGGCCAACCTTCACTCTGGAAAGGAAATGTAAATGCCAATTTAAGTTTTTATAACTGCCAAACAGCCAAGCATGAGCAGCACACAGCAGACGGCAGCTCTTGCCTGCACTGACCAAGCGCAGTCCTGGTGAAGAGGCGCCCCTAGGGAGTACATGGTGACAAACTGCGTCTTCAGTATCCCCAGTCTGTCTTACTCCCACCTCCTCACAACTACCTCCAGCCTTCAATCCCCAAAATATGAGGACAAACCAACTAGTCACAATTCTAGTTTATTGCTACTGGGGAGGAAACATGCTAGAACAAGAGAGAATTAACATAAGATGAGCCTGAAATTAAAAGTCAATGTGTAGACACTATACTTACTGAAGGAGTCTTTTGGGCCTAGAAAACAACGGTCTCAAAGGCCCTTGCTGAATCATCTAACTTCAGAGAAAACAAAACCGAACTTTAGGTCCTGCCCTGATGTTCCAAGCCGCTTGTATTCACCTGGGACTTATCACCCCCTGCCCAGAAATCTCCCACCCCCTACATCTGCCAGGGACTTATCACCCCCTGCCCAGGGGACTTATCAACCCCTGCCCAAAACCTCCCACCCCCTGTTCAACTACAAATGCCATCTCAACTAAAGAATATCCAAAACGTCCCACCTGACTAACATTTCCCTTATTGCTTCCACAAACCTCCCTTTAAATATGAAGCCTCCCTGATCCCTCTCCTGCTCAGCCTGGTTGTTAGGCAGACTGTCGCCCCTCCTTGCCTGAATAAAGGTAACCTACCTCCGTTGAGGTCGTCTCTTCTTTACCTTACACTTACCTGCTACCGATGATGAAACCTATGTTTCCTTTCTGCTGGGTAGAGCTCTGATACTAACTTTAAATTCTTTCATCAGACATTATCTCTGAATCTCTAATGTTGAGGGTTTAGAGATTTGCTTTTCATTTTAAACACAAAGAGCATCTGTTGGCTAAAATAATTGCCTATTACTGACATCCCATTTTCCCTTCTATTATCAGCCCAAAAGTTTTGTGTGGCTGCCACAGGCAGAAAGCCTTTGCTGTTTACTCTGCAGCCATCAAAAGGTTTTGGAACTGAGCTCAGAGGGAGGCTGGGGAATGAGGTAAGCCTGCTGGTCGCCATGTAGGAGTGCACTGGAGGAGGAAGTGCGCCTGAAGACAGGAACGGCAACATGGGAACATTTCCCCGCTTACCAGGTGGGGTTCCTGGTTCCTGCTGTGCTTGGGGTCACAGTGGGAATGAAGTTGGAAGAGTTGTGCTCTAAAGTACTTCCCAGAGCCCGTTCCCTGTGGCTTCTGATGGCAAAAATGACAGGAAAAATAAACTGTGGGCACACATGTCTAAGCAATGTGTATTTCTTTTTCTAGCTAATAAAACCTTAATTTTGATTGGGGTGGAAATATGTCCCCATCCCATGGAATGAATTTTGATTGCGTAAATCAGTCATGACCACCCACTGTCCACTTTCCCAAACATTCTTGCGCCAAGAAGGTGTCTCAGTCGGGATAATGACTTGTCTAAGGCAGAGGCCTTTGGGGAAAGTTTCACTTTTCCAGTGAGAAAACTGTGTTTGGCACTACCCTCTTCTCCCCCTTTTCTTCCTGCCTGGAACACAGATACAGCATCATAATTGAACATTCTGCAACTATGAAAAAACAAAGAGGCCAAGAGAATCTTCGACATGCCAGCTCTAACGCTGAGCCACTGAGCTAACAATGCTGGCTTGTTACATGGGGGAAATGTGCCTATGTCTGGATTTCTGTTGTTCACAGAAATAATTTCTGAGTTTAAAATATCTGCTCACCTTCTATGGCTTTGAGAATGGAGCAGTTTCTCTTGAGGACCACCAGTCCTTAAATTGTCTTCCTATTTATTTGGGATTTTTCTTATAATCCATTATTTTTTCAGTTTTATAATACATCAGGTCCACAAGAACTTGTCTTCATGAAGGACCAACCCGTAAAGAGATGACAATGGTGTTTTACCCTCACAACTCAGGACAAGAGAAATTACATTGGTCCACCTGTCTGGATCCATGCTGGTCACACACAGAAAAATGGTTTTCACAACTGGTTAACGTCATGGTGTGGCAGGAGGCTCAGGTGCAGAAGGAAAAGTTATTCTCCATAAAAACAGTCTCAGAGAGATGCCAATAAGGAGGTAGGTGGTGGATCTTAAAATCACAGTGTCACAACAATAAAGTTTGTGCAAGAGTAGTCTCTCATAGAGGGAAGAAAAATTTGCCAAACTAAATTAAAGGCTGCTATCTTTCAACAACTGATGAAACTGAAGAAAGACAGGCAGTCCTCCAGGGCCCAGTGATCATCCACAGGCAGACAAGCTGCTCATCTGATTATAGGCAGTCTTTCCTTGATCATACACAACTATCAAGTGGCCACCCAAATTCCATGGTCTGTCTGAGAAAGGCACCAGAAGAGTTAGATACTGTGTGCTCTAAAAAACATTGCCAGAGCATATGTGCTCAATAAATATTTGATCAATGTAAACCACATTTTTTGATTTAAAAAAAAGAGAAGCCCCTGCAAAGTGACACTGGCCACATTTAAGCTTACATAGAAGAAACAAATGAGCAGGTAGAAAATCATAAATTCACATAAACCATGGCAACATTCCTAGTTTCTGAACAAACTCCCAGTGGAGGGCTAACAGAGTCCACTTACGTTGCAAATCCAAGTGTCCTGGGCTGAAAGACTTACATCCCAGCAGAGAGAACTTTCCTCTGAGAGCACCAAACAACTTCCAGTAATCGTTAAAGACTCCTTGTAAGATCTAAGTGGACAAAATCATTCATATTAAGATAGAACACGTCTTCGAAAAAATTAAAAAGAGAAAGGGAGACTGTGAATTCCCCAAACCGACAGTTGAGTTTGATGGGTGAGATATGGTCAGATTCTGCCACTGGGGAAGCTAACAACAACAAATGAGCTAAGATCTATTGAATGCTTACAATGTTTGGAAGAGGTTAGTTCATTCAATCTTCAAAATGACCTTAGGCAGTTAACAAGCATTATTATTGCTCATTGTATATTTAGGAAACTAGGACTTAGCAAGATTAAGTTACTTTCTTAAAGTCACACAGCTGTAAAGGTTGGGGTTCAGATTCAGCCCAGACAGTCTAATTCCAGAGTTCATACTAATACTCCCTTTAAATTATCCCTATTTTCCTACAAAATGCTAGCTCCTTCATGCAGGCTAAGGTATAATTGGACTCCCAGGCCAGGGAGTACCACTGGGCTTGGTCTGTGTTCAAGACAGAGAAGCAACCCCACTAAAAGCCCAAGAAACAGTCTAAAGAGAGGGCTTCTTAGGGCCCCCCAGCTCTTTCTCCCTCTCTGTAACCTTCCTTTCTCCACAATGTATGCTCCATAGCATCTAATAATGCTGTTTAAGGAAGCACATTTATCTCTTGGTCTTTTTAGACTCTTTGGTATTTTTAATTCATTAGGAACTCTTTTCTTTGTCTATGAGAGACCTATTTCCAAGCTTTGTCACTAACTTACTATACGACCTGTACAGTAAGTCAATCATAGTTGAAATTATCTTGTTTCCCAGTTTGTTTGCTTATTTTTGTCTCTTCTCTCTAGAGTGTTAAATTCTATGAGAACAAGGATCATTTCAATCTTGGCCTAACATGGTACCTGACACACAAATGTTGCTTAATTTATATTTGGTAAATGAATGAATAAATGAAGATGAAAGCCACAGAATATTATGTATATTATGTCTGCCAATTCAGGGTTGCACAGATATTTAAATTCTTTTTCTTCTTCATTATTGTTATTACCATAGAAACAGCTGTAGATTATTAAGTTGCCTATTAACTGCCAACACTATAGGGCATTTTAAATACATTATCCCATTTAATTTTCACAAGTAACATTAGTTTTCTGCTTTACAGATGAGGAAATTGAGGCTGAGAGAAATTAAGTTTTTTGCCAAAGGTTTCCAATCACCCTTGAGACAGGGCTTAGATTTCTTAACATGGTTTACAACCTCATCTTTTTTCTTAGCTCAAACTTCAAACTGATGCTACGTTCTCTGTCAGTTAGAATTGTAGCATATGGTAGTTTACCATATTTATTTTTTCATCTAAGAAGTCCAGGTAGGAAATGCAGGGCTATCATAATAACTCTATGATATCAGCTCCTTCTGTTTTTCTTTTTCACACTATTCCAATATGCTGTGTTGTTACTTCAGGATCACAAATGGTAGATGTTCTTGCAAGCATTCTATCAGCATTCAGAGGAAGAAGGAGGAAGGACAAAAGTCCATGGCAATCAAGTTTTCCTCCTTAATCCTAAAAACAAAAACTTTCCAGATTTCCTCCAGCAAATTGTGCTTATATCTCATTGCCCAGAACTTTTACCACATAGTCAACATTAGCTGCAAGACAGGCCTCTATGAGAGAAGATGGGAAAGAAAACAGAAGATAGAAATGGCTCTCAGGTCAGCTAATCAGCAACGTCTGCCATCCAACCATCCAGGCCTACTTCAGATGCACAACATGTCAATACTCACTCTTATTTCCAAATCCTTGTACCTGTTCTTCCTGCTTTGCTCTTCAGGTCAGTGCAAATGTTTCCTTTTTTTAAATTTCCTTCCTGACTTGGAACTTCCCACCACCAAGAGTGGGTAAATGCTTCCTATTAGCACCTTGGACTGACCTACCTTTTTTCTCATCTGTATTCTCTTCTAGACCAAACTCTTTGAGAGTTGGTGCCACATTTTCTTCCATGCTATATCCCTGGCATCCATCACAATGTCAGACTCAATAAACCTTGACTGGATAAGTAAAGTGACGAAGCAAGGCATCAAATTCTGGTCATTTCTGTTCCAAAGTCCATGTTCTGTCCACTAGATAACACTGACTCCTAGGATTAGACAATCTTTCAAAAATCCATTGAAGAGACTTCCCTGGTGGTCCAGTGGTTGGGAATTCGCCTTGCAATTCAGGTGATTTTGGTTTGATCTCTGGTCAAGAAACTAAGACCTCACATGCAACAGAGCAAGTAAGCCTGTGTGCCACAACTACTGAGCCCATGCTCCACAAGGGAAGATCCTACATGATGCAATCAAGATCCTGCATGCCTCAGCTAAGAATGGACACAGCCAAATACACCAATAAATCCATTGAAAGTTCAACATTCCCCTTCAGAGACACCATGGAGTTTTATTCTCAACATCATCATTATTACATTTCCCATGTGTTGTCTAATAGAAGACCCAGAAACATTTAAAGTCACCAAGAGTTGAGCAGGAGGAAACCAGAGCCTTAAAAATGGCCCAGTGAGGTGTCTAGTGCCCAGTACCAAAGAAAATTGAAAGCTGAATATAAATAATGAAAACAGTTCAGAATTCAAGCAGGATGCTCTGGTCTACTCAGTCGTAGCTTTAGCACTAACTGGCATTTGCTTTTCATATTTCCATGTGTGTTTAGTAGTTACAGACCATAACTCATGTTCTGTGATTTAAACAAAAAAAAAATTGAATTCCAAATGTATTGTGATGACTCAGAGGTAATCGTTCATTTAGATGAAATGTACACCCAACAAACAGAGCTTTCAAGGCAGACAAGGCCCCCCAGAGGTGGCTAAGAAAATGCTATCCTTATCCCATGTAGTGTTGTTTGAAAGAAAGGAGACTTCTCGCCATCTGCTGGCAAGACACTGTCCCTCTACCTACTCCTCTGGACCTTAATGAGGGGCGAGCCAGCAACACCACTGCTGCAGCCGCCGCGGGTACAGAAATCATTATCTTTACCTGGGGGTACAGTCTGTTTTCTTTGTCCTTTTAATTTTGCCATGATAGCTCACTCCCTCTTTTGGTTTTAATACTTCCCCTCACTCAACACATATATCTCATACATGTTAAATGGGTCATCCACTTTTCTGTCTCAGCAGACCGCTAATGAAAAGAAATCTAAATAACTCTGAAAATCTAAAATATATTCACAAATGTTTTGACATGCCTCCTTTCAAAAAGTATAGTTTATTTCCCTTCCCTTTGAATGTGGGCTATACTCAGTGACCCACTTCTGACAAATTGAATACAAAGGAAATGACAATAGAAGAATGGAAGACTAGCTCATAAAAGGCACTATCTCCTCCTCCTCTGTCATCTTTCTTTCTTTCTTACTTACTTCTCTTCTCTTTACCTTCCCTTCTTCCTCTCTCTTTTTCTCTTATCACTCACTCTGGGAGAAGGTCCAAAAGACACTCAAGAAACCTTATAGAGAGACCCACGCAAACAAGGAACTAAGGTCATATATGTGAGCTTGGAAGCAGATCTTCCAACATCAGCCAAGTCTCAAATGACTGCAACCTTGTGAGGGACTGTGAGCCAGATTCATCCAAGCTGCTTACAAATTTCTGATTACAGAAACTGAGAAATTAAAAATGCTTGTTTTTTAAGCCACTAATTTATTACATAGGAACAGATGACTGAAACAGCTACAGAAAAAAATATTTTGTACAATTAGAATACACAAATAGCCCTTCCCCCCGGTATGATTTACATTTTTGCATATTATCTTCTGTTGACTAAAAAATATTCACAGTCTGAAAATACAGTTATTTTATTTGGTGGGAAAATTTTAGGACTTCAAGCCTGAGATATAGCATCTCAGGTAGCCCTGAGAGACTGCTCCAAGGAGGCAGGAGAGGGAATAAGGATATATAGAAGCTTATAACAAAGAAAGGCAGTCTGAACATCAAAGATTACTGTTAAGTAAGGAAAACCGGATATCTCAAGTTAAGGAATTTAGCACTCTTCCAGCCCATGGGGTCTCAAAGAGTCAGACACTACTGAGTGGCAAACACTTCCACTTCATGTATGGGAAGATGCAGGAGTCTGGGATTATTAAAGTCATCCCTTTCATATGATTTCAGCTATATAGGGCCAGCAGCCTTTTTTTTGATGTCTCACTTCCCCTTGATCTACTCAGCAATCACCTGGGAGGGGGATAGGCACATCTGCCGGATCACAGGCTTTCTTTTCCCTTTCAGTAGCCTTCGTTCATACTTGGAGGCCCAAAATCTCTGATGGCTGTTACACCCTTGTTTATTGCTATGTCAGTAAATATTCCATTTCACGGGCTTCCCAGGTGGCACTAGTGGTAAAGAACCCACCTGCCAATGAAGGAGATGTAAGAGATGAGGGCTCGATTCTTGGGTCGGGAAGATCCCCTGGAGAAGGGAATGATAACCCACTCCAATATTCTTGCCTGGAGAATACCATGGACAGAGGAGCCTGGCAGGCTACAACTCATAGGATTGCAAAGAGTCAGACACAACTGAAGCAACTTAGCACAGCACAGCATTCCATTTCATATTCCATATGGAAATGCTTTATATAATTATCATAATGCAAATACAATTCTGACTTTTGCCATTTTCTCATATATTGTCAGAAACATTTCCCTAGTTATTGTCATCAAAGTTACTATTTTAAATATTTGATTAATATTTGATCATAATTGATTAAACCATTTCCATGTATTGCACATTTCAGCAGTTTCCAGTTTTTCCTACTAGAGCTTTGTATATCTAGTAGGAATATAGTGAATAATATTCACTATTCAAAGATAGTGAATATCTTTGAATACACAGCTCCCTGCTTCTCTTGATTTATTTGGTCAGAATAAACTTTTTATATTTGAATTACAATAAAAATATTGTGACCATCTTTGTGGCTATCATTACATTTTGTCATATGTATTTTTTCAAAAAGATACATCAGTTCCTCAGCAATGAACAGATATATCAGCTATATTACAATCATGATTGTATTATAATATTTTAAAGTTTTGGTAGGAGGTACAAAATTGCATCTCAAGTTTGCTTTCATTTGAATTTCTTTGATTTCTAATGAGGTTGTAGGAGTTTTTTGCATATTTAATTAGTACTTGTTTTCCCTCTTGTGAATTATCTCCTCCTGTATTTTATGCTTATTCTAGTCTTAACATATCCCCTTTCTTACAAATTTGAATATAAAATTACAGATTAGAAATATTCACTTCAGTCGCTCAGTCATGTCTGACTCTTTGCAACCCCATGGACCACAGCATGCCAGGCCTTCCTGTCCATCACCAACTCCCAGAGTTTACTCAAACTCATGTCCATAGAGTAAGTGATGCCATCCAACCACCTCATCCTCTGTCGCCCCCTTCTCCTGCCTTCAATCTTTCCCAGCTTCAGGGTCTTTTCAAATGAGTCAGTTCTTCACATCATGTGGCCAAAGGATTGGAGTTTCAGCTTCAACATCAGTCATTCCAGTGAACACCAAGGACTGATTTCCTTTAGGATGGACTGATTGGCTCTCCTTGCAGTCCAAGGGACTCTCATAAGTCTTCTCCAACACCACAGTTCAAAAGTATCAATCTTTCTGCACTCAGCTTTCTTTATAGTCCAACTCTCATATATAAACCATAGCCTTGACTAGAACCTTTGTTGGCAAAGTAATAACTCTGCTTTTTAATATGCTGTGTAGGTTGGTCATAACTTTCCTTCCAAGGAGTAAGCGTCTTTTAATTTCATGGCTACAGTCACCATCTGCAGTGATTTTGGAGCCCTAAAAAAATAGTCTGTCCCTGTTTCCACTGTTTCTCCATCTATTTGCCATGAAGTGATGGGACTGGATGCCATGATGTTAGTTTTCTGAATGTTGAGCTTTAAGCCAACTTTTTTGCTCTCCTCTTTCACTTTTATCAAGAGGCTCTTTAGTTCTTCTCCACTTTCCGCCATAAGGGTGGTGTCATCTGCATATCTGAGGTTATTGATATTTCTCCTGGCAATCTTGATTCCAGCTTGTGCTTCCTCCAGCCCAGCATTTCTCATGATGTACTCTGCATATACGTTAAATAAGCAGGATGACAATATACAGCCTTGACGTATTCCTTTTCCTACTTGGAACCAGTGTGTTTTTCCATGTTCAGTTCTAACTGTTGTTTCCTGACCTGCATACAGATTTCTCAAGAGGCAGGTCAGGTAGTCTGGTATTCCCATCTCTCAGAATTTTCCACAGTTTATTGTGGTTCACACAGTCAAAAGCTTTGGCATATTCAATAAAGCAGAAGTAGATGTTTTTCTGGAACTCTCTTGCTCTTTCGATGATCCAGCGGATATTGGCAATTTGATCTCTGGTTCCTCTGCCTTTTCCAAAACCAGCTTGAACATCTGGAAGTTCACATATTGTTGAAGCCTGGCTTGGAGGATTTTGAGCATTACTTTACTAGCATGTGAGATGAGTGCAACTGTGCAGTAGTTTGAGCATTCTTTGGCACTGCCTTTCTTAGGGAAAAATATTAACCTTTTGTAAAAATGTTTGATTAAAGTGCTTTTCCAGCCAGTTGTCCCGTTTTATTAGCTTTCTCATTATATAAAAATTCATAATTTTTTACATTCAAATGTATCAATACTTTTATGTTATTTCTTCTATTACTTTCTATTGCTGCAAAGCTAAGACAGTTCACAGTTTTCCTCTGATATGAGCTTCTGTTTTCTTCTAGTTTTTCTAGAACTTATAAAGAGGTGCTTTGTTTTGTTTCTTTTATTTACCTCAAATCCATCTGGAGTTTGTTTTGGTATATACTGTAAATATAGATTTTTTAAAAATTGTTCTTTAGCTTATTCATTTTTAAATACTTCACAGGAGCTTAGCTTTAAATTTATTACAATGTTTCTAGGGCTCACTGGAGATCACTGAGTGTCCCTCCACAAAAAAATGGCAAAGGTAACAAATCTGGAACCGGTGGTAGATGCTATGATTGAAATCTCTTCCCTTTCTTTCCTGATAACCACAGAAGAGACAAGTGCTTCTAGGGTTACTGAGTTCTTCCCCAGCTCCAGGTGGGTAGTCATGATTGGCCCTAGACAATTAGTTTCTTTTGCTATGATTATTTTAAGCTTGGGCTTGTCTCACCATGTTGGCCAATGATAGGCAAGGAGAAATCTGCAGGGTGGGGGTGGGGGCTCTAGAATAGTTTTTCTCAATGACAGAAAAATACCTTTCCTTCAAAATTTCATGTGATGCCTGAAACATGTCGGTCACCTTGAGATCACAAGAAGACAGGCTAGAGAGAAAATACTAGACAGAGATGGCAGAGCAGACAAATGGTAAGACTTCGGTTCTAGATGATGCTGAGCCACAGAATTAATCAAGTCCAGAACTGCCCTCCCTAAGAAGGTGTTCTATGAGAGAATAGATATTCCTACCTTTAAGTCACTTTTAGATGTTTTTTCTGTTATTTTCAGCTGAAGGCATTCTAAATTTTAAAACCTCTTTGATATTTTTCTCCTTGCTCACTTGTTTCTCTCGTACCATTTAGAAAATGAGGTTCAAGTTTAAGAACCTGATTTCTGAAATGTGAAAGTGTTCAATAGCCAGTGCACATCTAAGAGAGGGTATTCCATGAACCTCCCTCAGTCTTCCCCACACCAACAGTTTGCATAACTGTTTCTCTCCCATGTCCCAGATGCCTTTGTGCTCAGGGTGCTTACCTTCTTTCTCAGATACAAGTACAGAACACTAAGCCCTTACAGCCTCCAATTCAAAAGAATGAGTTAAAATGAATGACAAGTGGCATTTGCTACTGCCACTGAATGTAAATCTCTCAACATCTCTTTTTTTCCAACAGTACATTGAAAACTGAGCACTCTGACAAGACTTTGATAGCAAGAGCACTAAACTGCCATGTTCTACAGATCCTGTCACAAGTGAACAACGCTGGTCCTATTAATAACCATCTGAATGATTGCAAATATCCAAACAACTTGACGTAAAATAACAAGTTAAAATAAATGTGATGATCTATATAAGTGGTTTTCATAGATCCTATAAGCTCCATGGGCTTCCCTGATAGTTCAGACAGTAAAGAATCTGCCTGCAATGCAGATGATCTGGGTTTGATCTCGGGGTTGGGAAGATCCCCTGGAGGAGGGCATGGCAACCCACTCCAGTATTCTTGCCTGGAGAATCCATCCCATGGACAGAGGAGGCTGGCGGGCTAGAGTCCATAGGGTTACAGAGAGTTGGACACGACTGAGCGACTAAGCACATGAGCTCCATAGAATGCTAAGAGTTCTGCAGATATATCTCAGATGAGGGTAGGAGGAATTGAGAAAGTAGGGCTTGGTTCTGGCCCCCTCTTCAAGTGAAAAGCTCTAATTTTTTATCTGTATTATATACAGATTGGTCTTGTACAGAATATTCCACTTGGAGAAAAGATTTCTTTTTTAAATTTTGAAATACTAGTAACACTTGATGTTTGGAGCAATCCAGATGTTTGTAGTCAGGCAAAAAACAATCAGATCATTAAGAAAAAGATAGGAAGAGACAGATACTATCTCTCTCTTCTTTTTATTTTTATTCTTGCTATTTTCAGCCTAATGATTTAATCAACACATAGATATATTTTCCAAATGAGAACTGAAAAAAATGAGGCTTTCGGTATTGGATCCCTGTTGTGTATCTGATAATCATGACAAGTGTTAGGGGGTGGGCAGTAAGGGGAAGAAGGCAGGTTCTCATTGTTCCATTGTAATGTAATAACCCGACAGCACAAATTACTGGCATAGCTGTAGCATATTGGCATACACAATCCATTTCTATTGATTCCTAAACTTAAAGAGTCCATGACCTCATCCAAAGTATGCTTTTTAATAATTCACTTCATTTAAGGGTCCATTAAAATGTCAGAACTGTCATAAAGCTTGTAAACACTTAGTTACCTCTAATGTCTTCAAAATAAAGATGCATTATTGATGAAATCTTGGTTTACAATCACTTTGCTTCCATTTGGCAAAGTCAATATAACACTTGCTTTCTCCATATCCCATCACACGCTCCTCCCTCTTCAACTACAACACTTTGTTCCTAGGTCTCCCATAGTTCTTCCAAAAGGAGCTCTTTGGAATACTTTCTTGTTCTAAGCTAGGAAAATTGACTTATGGAATAATTTGTTTCAAAAAAGAAACTAGCATATTAGTCTGATTATAAAGTTGGCTGGATAAAAGCCACCAACCAGAGTATGCAAAAGTGAGAGGAAACTAGACAGTGAGAAATTTACTGCTAGCTGAAACGCTGATTTCTTTGAATATGTAAGGCTTTCTCCTGGAGAAACTTCTGGGAGAGTGTAAGCAGGAACCCTTGGTTTCATACACCTTCTCAATGGAACATGAGCACAAAGAACAGCATTAATTTGAATATCAGTCAAACAAGAAAAAGGAAAATACATTTTCTAAACTATAGGGATTCCCCCTAAAAATAAGTTTGTCAAATAAAATGCAAGATGCCAAGTTAAATAACAAATAACTTTTAGTGAAAATATGCCCTAAATATTGTGTGGGATATACTTATAATAAAAATTACTTGTCATTTATCTGAAATTCAAATTTAACTTGGTGTCTTGGACTTTTATTTGCTAAATCTGGCAGTCCTACCTTCTAAGGCAAATATTAACCTTCACCTAACATTAAAAACACTTATAGTCCTAGCTTAACAGCTTCTAATCCTGGCTACATGTTAGAATTACCTGTGGTTTCCTGAGCCCATCCTTTAGAGCAGTTAAATCAGAGTCTCTGGAGTGCGGAGTGGTGGGGCACAAACATTCTTTCAAGCTTCCCAAAGGTTCTAATGGGAAGTCAGGTTTTAGAACCACTATGCTAGAGGATTTTACTGACTTCAGTGTAAAACCTCAGGAAGGAATATCAGCTATGTCTTGGTCTAGTGGTAGGGAAATACATGTCTTTTTTAAAGCATATTCAATATTTTAATGTAACTTTATATTTGAAAAAATAAAGTCAATATTTTATCGACTCTTGGTGACCCTATGGACTGCAACCCGCTAGGCTCCTCTGTCCACGGGATTCTCCAGGCAAGAATACTGGAGTGGATAGCCATTCCCTGCTCTAGATGATCTTCCTGATCCAAGGATTGAACCCAAGTCTCCTGCATTACAGGCAGCTTCTTTACCACCTGTGCCACCAGGGAAGCTCTTTATATCATAAACTACTCCCCAAATTAAGACTAAAAGATTGATTTAGCCCTGGAGAGCTAAGAGATAATGAAGCACAGGGCTTGGGACCTGAGGCAGGTCCTAGACAAGTGGAGTGGCTGGGATGGACAACAGGAGGCAGACAGGATTTGAAGGATGCACAGGTAACCCAGGTCAGAGGCTACCACAGACCAGAGCTCAGGAGGGTGAACAAGGAGTAGAAGCAGAGTCCAGGAGTTTAGACAGAGTCACCAGTCAAGCACCAGATGACGCACAACTGATCTTGTAGCCCTGCTGATTGTAGCATCTGGGGAGATGGGGGCATCTGTCCCAACACCTGGTAGACCCAAGGCTCACAGCTGACACAGGGGTGAGCATTTGGCTAGAACAGGGGAAAGAGGTACAGAGAAGGGCATCTGGTGACGTCTTATCTCAGTGCAGCTGACCTGTACCCGCTGTGATCCAAAATGAATTTTGCACTTGGAAGACACAGCTTTTTGTCCTGTGTACTTTAAGCAAGTTGAGTGACACCTCTCAACTCCAAAGGTCTTTTCTGAGAAACAGGGAGCCCGTAACCTTTGCAGGCTCTTGTAGGTAGCATTTTAAATCATAAGATATATGTCAAAGTGGAATGTGGCCTACAGGTGTCTTCATGGAAGCCTGTCACTTTCTTGGTAACCATCTCTACTCCCATGGGTCCCATGGCCTCCGTGTCCAGGCCTCCCCAGATCCTCCTCGAGGCTCATCGCACTCTCACTCATGTAGGTGGCTTGTTTACAGGGCAGCGGGATCCAGTGCCTGTGCTGACACCCTGCAGGGTGGACCCTCAGTGAATGCCTTAATTGGACCATGAAAACCAAATAGATGCTTCTACCTCTGAAACACTTCTTGGTATTCCAGTCACTGAATATTTTCATTTTCTCTTCTACTTATATCAGTTTAAGCCTTGTATTTACTAGCTGTGTGACTTTGAACAAATGATTTAACTATGCAAAGCCTCAGTGTGCCCATCCTGTAAAATGAGAGCATTAGTACTTTGTTGACTTAAAAAATAGTCACAACCTAAAAGTTAAGAGTTATGTTTTATTCAGTGAAAGTTTTAGGACTTAAGCCCAGGATGCAGCAACTCAAGTAGCCTTGAGAGAAGGGCTCCAAGGAGGCAGGGGAGGAACTAGGTTATATAGAAGCTTGCAACAAAAAATCAGATATCCCAAGGTAAGGAATTTAGTGCTTTTCTGTGTATGGGAAGGTGCAAGCGTCTGGGCTCACTGAAATCATTTCTTTCATACGCATCTCAGGTATATCTGGGGCCAGTATCCTGTGTTTTTCACATCCTGAGTTCCTCAGGGCTACCCAGAGGGAGTGGCTGCAGCCTAACGGCTGTCAATCATAGGAATTCTTCTCCTTCCTGAGTGCCCTGGAGGGCTGGAATTGATGATGACTGTAACATCCTTGTTTATTTATTTATTTTTTTTATTGTTTTTGCCATACATTGTCTTGATATCACCATGGGTTTACATATGCTTCCCCTCCGGAACCCCCCTCCCTCCTCCCTCCCCCCCGGGAAATCTCACTGTACCAGCCCCGAGCATCAATCCTGGGCTGGCGATTGATTAGACACATGACAATTAACATGCTTCAATGCCCTTCTCCCATATCATCCCACCCTTACCCTCATCCACAAAGTTTATTGATATGGCAGGAAATATTTCAATTTTCAACCTTAAAGATTTGTGTTGAGAAAACCTTTAGCCCAGTATCTGATACTGGATACTTCAATAACATTAGCTATTACTAGAATTATTATCACTCAGTTCAGCATTACTCCAGCAAGATTCTTGACTTGGACATACACATTCCATGCCACCCTTAATCCAAGTACTCAGAGTCAGGTTTGCACTTAATGCTACAGCCCCACAGTAGAAGCTGGGCATTCTGAAGTCACCTACTGTTTCAGGAATCATGAAAAGAAGCTATAAATATCCCACAGTTCTCACTGACTACAAAATAATAAAAGTCATACTGCATTTGCTATATTCCCCTCCATTTTTATTTTCTGTCTTGGGTCTATATTTTATTGAGATTTCCACTCTACTAATAAAATAACATCATGCTTTTATGATCTTCTCTATGTAAAAAGCCTTACACCATCTCATCCCACCCCCCACCCCAAAGGCATAAACTTAAACCTAAAGCCATATGGCACTAGAATTAAAGTCAGCATATTGCTGCATTGTATAATCCACCATCACTATAAATGATTTCTTGGTGATAACATTGTATTAACCCACTCTGCTGTGCAGTGATTCATTACAGATCTAAGTTTTCCTTTGCAGCCCAGGCAGCTGTCTTTCAAATGGAGCTCAGCTGAATTTAGCGCACAGACATGTTGGGTTGCAAGCACCATTCCCCAGCCCCGCCGGCTGCCTCAAGGAAGCTGCCTGCTTCAGACTATCCACAGGGTTTCTAGATTTTAGTAAAGAATGCTGCAACTCTATAGCCATAGGATCCCATTATAATGTATGGAGGTAATCAGTTCTATTCATCATTAAAGACATATGACCTTGTGGCTCAAATTACACTAGAAAACATTTAAGTCAGGGGCACAGCTTTCTAATTTGTTAATTTGCAAGTTTGATGGTATGAATGAGATTCACAAGAAAGATGGGGAATTTCGTTTAATTAATGAAAGGATGTCAATGTCCCCTCCTTTCAAGGAGGGAGCTTAGTACTTAACATGCATGACAACTACCTAGGCAACGTTTATGTATATAGAAAATACATTACATATTAAGCACACAAGTATGTTTGTCACCTTGATGTCCCCAATCTTAAAGCTCAAGTAAAATGATTCAAACAATAATACTCTTGAGAAAGAGAAAAGCAGCTCTTGAAATCCAGGAACTGGCCTGGCACACACACAGTGGGTGTTCTTCTGTTGAACATAAACAATTTTATGGGACATCAATATCAGACAAGGCCACTCTGTGGCCATGATGGGTAAAGACAGAAACAGGCCAACTCTGTATGTATAAACACAGATTAAACCATGAATATTGCCCAACCCACAAAACACCGAAACACACCCCGATCCCTGGTAACAAAAGTGACTGCTGTTTCTTTACCAATTACGCCTTGAGCCTCTCTTTTAGTCTGGTTAAGATACCCAGTCAGAGAATTACCCCTCTTTCTGACAGCATCCAATCAGAGCAAAGCTCTGTCTCCTTAAAACCTCCCCTTACATCACCAATACAAGGACGTGTGTTCAAATCCTGTTACTGAGCATCCTCTCCCTGGGATGCCACACAGCATAACAAGCAATGGCCTCAGCTTGTTTCACTGCTTTTCTCTTTCTGGTGGTCTTTGGCTAGAGGACATCAACCCCACAAGATATCAGTATTGATCCTTCCTGCCTTTTCAAATGGCACCTGGTGTCTTTGAGGGAAAGAGGTTTATCTGGCTTCACACCTGGATCAATCCTGCTTCACAGAAGTTCTCTAGATGCTAACTGGTACTCTTAGTTCTACCTTAGGAGCTCTAGGACCATTATCTTTTGACTTCTTTCTGAAGAACACCACAAATGCAAGGCTGTGAGCAAAACAAGCTTTTGTGTGAGGATTCGAAGGTAATAGAGTGCAGCATAGAGCATGTAACTTAAAGGTGACTAATGTACATCCATGTGCTAAAGTTTTTCAGGTACTCTCTCTCACCTCCTCCTCACTGCCATGCTCCTCCAACCCCATCACTCCTTTAAATGTTGTATATGGGTTCTCCTCACTCTCTTATCTCCATGATACCAGCTTTGCTTACATGTTTATCTGTCCTTCCATCCATCTATCCTTCTGTCCTCTGTACCCCCAAACCTCAGCCTCCAGCAATGGCTCCCATATTCCTCTCTTATTTATTTGCAGGGACCCCAAACCCTGGGTTTTCTTAACCATGTAAAGAGGTTAGGATAGTGGCAGTGGAGGGAGTAAATTTATTACACATGTCATTTTCTCTCTTGAATGCCTTCTTCTGAGCAGGTCATGTTGTGGTTGGGATGGAGCTGGGGGAAAGGGTACACAAAGGGATCACAACTTTTATGAAGCCATAATCCCAAGGAGGTATTTAATTTTCAAAACAAAAGAAAATATTCTTCCTGGTGAAATTCTGCTCTAATTCTACTAGAATTTGAATTCTTCTAGTTCAAACTTTCTTGGTCAGGAACCTCAGTGAGAAATACATTTATATGGCAACCCAGTATATATATACAATACAAACATGATAGATGATAGGAAGAGAGAAAGAGAGGTAAAGACACTACATCCTCATTAAGATGCTCTCTGATATTTTTTTATTCTATTTTATTGTTTAATGGAAAACTTCTACTTGGCTGCAACCTGTCATGTTGATTTCATGACCCACTAATGGATGGCAGATTGTAACTTGAACACAATCTCCTAAGGCAACAGCATTTAAACTGACAAAAATATTTTTTCCACCATACGTAGAGAGAGAACTCTTACACTGACATACACACACATGCCAACCTGAGGCATCATCTGGCCCATGGAGTGGGTTCTGAAGCCAGAGGATTAATTCAAGAGAGAAAAAAGAGTAAGTGAACTCCTCTTAGCTCTAGGTTATATAAGTAACATGGACTCACCCGATTGCAGCAAGGCTCAAAACAGATCATCAATTCACACGGTGACCAGTTCATGTGAAGGACTTCTTTGCAGTTGGAGGGAGTTGAAGCTTAGCCAAAGGTGGAGTAAGTTGAGAGCCAGATCAGAGGTGACTCAGAATGTGACGGCAGTGGTCTCCAGGGACAGAAGCGAAGAATCCAATGACCCAAGAAGTATACAACATAGAAGGTGGGAGAATGCAATTAAGCAAAATCAAGAATAATGGGGCCATAGCAACCAACAGGACAGCTCAAGGGAGTCAGTGTCAACATAGAGGAGGAAAGGTGGTTGATGGAAAGAACAGAGGGAGGAATGACCCCAGGAATAGAGACCATCTGGGGATAGAGGAGTAGAAGATATGCAGGTGTAGTGATAATTACTCTGTCTCTAGAATCAGAAACTGTGGGTGCTGTGGGAAATGGATGTGCTTTCTTTTTTTTTTTATTTTTTTTATTAGTTATGCCAAACAATGACATGATATCACCATGGGTTTACATGTGCTCCCCCTCCAGAACCCCCCTCCCTCCTCCCTCCCCCCGGGAAATCTCGTTGCACCAGTCCCAAGCATCAAACCTGGGCCGGCTATTGCTTAGACATATGATAATTAACATGTTTCAATGCCATTCTCCCATATCATCCCACCCTTTCCCTCATCCACAGAGGCCCTGAGTCTATTCCATACATCTGCGTTCCTTTTGCTGTCTCGCATGCTGGGTTCTCGTTACCGTCTTTCTAAATTCCATATATATGCGTTAATATACTGTATTGTTGTTTTTGCTTCTGGCTTACTTCACTCTGGATAATGGGCTCCAGTTTCGTCCATCTGAGTAGAACTGATTCAAATGAATTTCTCCTTAATGCTGAGTAATATTCCATTGTGTATATGTACCACAGCTTTCTTATCCATTCGTCAGTTGATGGGCATCTAGGTTGGTTCCATGTCCTGGCTATTGTAAATAAAGCAGCGATGAACATTGGGGTACACATGTCTCTTTCAATCCTGGTTTCCTCGGTGTATATGCCCAACAGTGGGATTGCTGGGTCATATGGCAGGACTATTTGCAGTTTTTTAAGGAACCTCCACACTGTTTTCCATAGAGGCTGTACTAGTTTGCATTCCCACCAACAGTGTAAGGGAGTTCCCTTTTCTCCACATCCTCTCCAGCATTTATTACTTGTGGATTTTTGGATTGCAGCCATTCTGAGTGGTGTGAAGTGATATCTCATTGTGGTTTTGATTTGCATTTCTCTGATAATGAGTGATGTTGAGCATCTTTTCATGTGTTTGTTAGCCATTTTTATGTCTTCTTTGGAGAAACGTCTGTTCAGTTCTTTGGCCCACTTTTTGATTGGGTTGTTTATTTTCCTAGAATGGAGCTGCAGGAGTTGCTTGTATATTTTTGAGATTAATTGTTTGTCCGTTGCTTCATTGGCTATTATTTTCTCCCATTCTGAAGGCTGTCTTTTCACCTTGCTTATAGTTTCCTTTGCAGTGCAGAAGCTTTTCATTTTAATTAGGTCCCATTTGTTTATTCGTGCTTTTATTTCCAATATTCTGGGAGGTGGGTCATGGAGGATCCCACTTTGGTTTATGTCAGAGACTATTTTGCCAATGTTATCCTCTAGGAGTTTTATAGTTTCTGGTCTTATGCTTAGATCTTTGATCCATTTTGAGTTTATCTTTGTGTATGGTGTTAGAAAGTGTTCTAGTTTCATTCTTTTACAAGCGGCTGTCCAGTTTTCCCAGCACCACTTGTTAAAGAGGTTGTCTTTTCTCCAATGTATATTCTTGCCTCCTTTGTCAAAGATAATTGTCCATAGATGCGTGGATTTATCTCTGGGCTATCTATTTTGTTCCATTGATCTATATTTCTGTCTTTGTGCCAGTACCATACTGTCTTAATGACTGTGGATTTGTAGTATAGCTTAAAGTCAGGTAGGTTGATTCCTCCAGTTCCAATCTTCTTTCTCAAGATTGCTTTGGCTATACGAGGTTTTTTGTATTTCCATACAAATTGTGAAATTATTTGTTCTAATTCTCTGAAAAAGACCTCTGGTAGCTTGATAGGAATTGCATTGAATCTACAGATTGCTTTGGGTAGTATACTCATTTTCACTATATTGATTCTTCCAATCCACGAACACGGCACATTTCTCCATCTGTTTGTGTCCTCTTTGATTTCTTTCATCAGTGTTTTATAGTTTTCTATATACAAGTCTTTTGTTTCTTTAGGTAGAAATACTCCTAAGTATTTTATTCTTTTTGTTTCGATGGTGAATGGAATTGTTTCCATAATTTCTTTTTCTGTTTTTTCATTGTTAGTGTATAGAAATGCCAGGGATTTCTGTGTGTGCTTTCTTTTTTAATATTTATTTATTTACTTGACTGCATCAGGTCTTGGTTGCAGCACTCAGGATCCTCAGTGCATCATGAGAGATCTCTCAGAGAGGTACACAGACTCTCTAGTTGTGACACATGGTCTCCAGAGCACACAGGCTCAGTATTTGGGGCACAAGGGCTTAGTTGCTCTGTAGCATGTGGGATCTTAGTTCCCTGACCAGGGACTGAATCTGCATCCTGTGCATTGCAAGGCAAATTCTTAACCACTGGAACACCAAGGACATCCCTGGCTGGAGTTACAAATATCAACGCACCTTTCAACTATCAGCAGTTCTTCTCTGAGCCAGAAAGTCCACTTGTGAATGTGAAGACCCCTGATATTTTTCCAGGGTGAAACCTCATTTCTATGAAAGGCAAAGCCAAATTATGATATATTATTAAGCCCAGCAAGAGCTTCCTCCATGGCTCAATGGTAATGAATCTGCCTGCCAATGAAGGAAATGTGGGTTCAATCCCTAGATCAGGAAGATCCCCTGGAGAAGGAAACGGCAACTCATTCCCAGTATTCTGGGAAACTCGATGGACAGAGACGCATGGCAGGCTATAGTCCACGTGGTCACAAAAGAGTTGGACATAGTGACTTAACAACAACAACAAAAGCCTAGCAAACTTAACACAATAATGGTGATAACACACTGGTTTCAGCCAGAATTTGAGACAGCATTTCATTTTGACTAGCTACTTCTCAGCACCTTTACTCTTAGAATTTATCTATTCTCAAAGAGAGGTTTGAGGTGTTCATTCATTATCTGTCCCTGAAATTAAATTTATTTGTCTTGATTTTTAAACTCAAGACAGCCTTGCTGGTATGTTTACACTGTGGTGTTTATTTTCAGAGGTAAAACTGCAATAAATAAAAAATATTTTCCCTTCAGTAGAAAGGGAAATATTACACTTAGTTATTTATAACTATGGCTGGTTATTTTTTAAAATATGAATTCAAAAATACTATAATTATTATACATTGCTAGCAATAATTTTCTGAGTGTTTCTGGTATAAAGAATGAAAGTAATATTCATGACAGGAACTATACCTCAAACTGAATATGGAATAAAAATGGATTTAAATAACCAGAGTGAACTGCATATCTAAGTAGTACATGCAAATCAGTTTAACTGTTTTATGTTAGAGTTACTATTATGGGAAATCACCACAATAAAAGTAATAAAGGTACAATTTTTGAGTACCTATTTTATTTCGAGTACCATCATGGATATTTTACATATGTTTTCTTATTTAATACAACAGCCCCAGGAAGTAGGTTCTACTAACCCTATTTTGTAGACGAGGAAACCAAAGTGCAGAACAATTAAGTGATCTGTCCAAGGTCACAGAGCCAGTAAGTGGCCAAATATGATTGAGACCCCTATTACCTGGCACAAGCTTATACATGTTTTGTGCTCTGACGTGGTCTCCTCCATGTCAGGCTTTTGGGGGATAATATGCAAGTGCTCATTCTGGGTATACAAACTTTTGTCCAGTAAGATGCCATCATCTTATTAATGGAACCTGTCATATACAGAAGCAGTGACTCTAGAGAGCTATGTTCTACTGCCAAGAAGTAACCACACTGTGTACTCACTCATGTGGGTTGCAAGCTGAATTCAAGTGGGTTTCAGAGGGTTTCTTCTCAGAGAGCTACGTTCTCAGCAGGAGCCTTCCACACCACTGCAATATCTGGGAAGTCTGATTTAGCCAGTGGTTTCAGGTGGCTTTGGATGTTTCCCCCAGTAGACTGCAATCTCCTTAGAGAACATAGTAGGTAGCACAGAGTGGGCCACCCACTGATGACACTTATAAATCATGATTATCTGCTTAGGGTCTGTAAGGGAGCAAGAAATTTTCCTCCCCTCTTCTAGGTTCTTTCTTCTAGGTTCTTCTGGCTGATCCAGGAATTAAACTGACATGAGACAGATTAAGAGGAGAAAATGAAACAAGAGTTTAATAACATGTATACAGTGATCAATGCAAAGAAATAGAGGAAAACAATAGAATGGGAAAGACTAGAGATCTCTTCAAGAAACTTAGAGATACCAAGAGAATATTTCATGCAAAGATGAGCTCAATAAAAGACAGAAATGGTATGAACCTAACCGAAGTAGAAGATATTAAGAAAAGATGGCAAGAATACACAAAGGAACAATACAAAAAAGATCTTCATAACACAGATAACCATAATGGTGTGGTCGCTTATGTAGAACCAGACATTCTGGAGTCCAAAGTCAAGTGGGCCTTAGGAAGCATCACTATGAACAAAGTTAGTGGAGGTTATGGAATTCCAGTTGAGCTATTTCAAATCCTAAGATAATGCTGTGAAAGTGCTGCACTCAATATGCCAGCAAATTTGGAAAACAGCAGTGGCCTCAGGACTGGAAAAGATCAGTTTTCATTCTAGTCTCAAAGAAAGGCAATGCCAAAGAATGCTCAAACTACTGCACAATTGCACTGGCCTCACATGCTAGTAAAGTAATGCTCAAAATTCTCCAAGCCAGGCTTCAGCAGTATGTGAACCGTGAACTTCCAGATGTTCCAGCTGGATTTAGAAAAGGCAGAGGAACCAGAGATCAAGAGGAGAAAATGAAACAAGAGTTTAATAACATGTATACAGTGATCAATGCAAAGAAATAGAGATCCATCATCTGTTAGATCATCCAAAAAGCAAGACAACTCCAGGAAAACATCTACTTCTGCTTTATTGATTATGCCAAAGCTTTTGACTGTGTAGATCACAAGAAACTGTGGAAAATTCTTAAAGAGATGAGAATACCAGACCACCTTACCTGCCTCTTGAAAAATCTGTATGCAGGTCAAGAAGCAACAGTTAGAACCAGACATGGAACAGCAGACTGGTTCCAAATTGGGAAAGGAGTACATCAAGGCTGTATATTGTCACCCTACTTATTTAACTTAGATGCAGAGTACATTATGCAAAATGACGGGTAGGATGAAGCACAAGCCTGAATCAAGATTGCTGGGAGAAATATCAATAACCTCAGATAACATAGATGATATCACCCTTATGGCAGAAAGCAAATAACTAAATAGCCTCTTGATGAAAGTGAAAGAGGAGAGTGAAAAAGCTGGCTTAAAATTCAACATTTAAAAAATGAAGATCATGGCATCTGGCCCCATCACTTCATGGACAATAGGTGGGGAAACAGTGGAAACAGTGACAGACTTTATGTTTTTGGCCTCCAAAATCACTGCAGATGGTGACTGCAGCCATGAAATTAAAAGACACTTGCTCCTTGGAAGAAAAGCTATGAGAAACATAGTCAGCATATTAAAAAGCAGAAACATTACTTTGTTGACAAAGGTCTGTCTAATCAAAGCTATGGTTTTTCTAGTAGTCATGTATGGATGTGAGAGTTGGACTATAAAGAAAGCTGAGCACTGAAGAATTGATGCTTTTGAACTGTAGTGTTGGAGAACATTCTTGAGAATCCCTTGAACTGAAAGGAGATCAAACCAGTCAATCCTAAAGGATATCAATCCTGAATACTCTTTGGAAGGACTGATGCTGAAGCTGAAACTCCAATACTTAGGCCACCTGATGCAAAGAACTGACTCCTCCTTGGAAAAGATCCTGATGCTGGGAAAGACTGAAGGAAGGAGAAGTGGTTGGATGGTACCACTGACGCAATGGACATGAGTTTGAGCAAACTCTGCGAGCTGGTGATTGACAGGGAAGCCTGGAGTGCTGCAGTCTATGGGGTCACAAAGAGTTGGACATGCCTAAGTGACTGAACTGAACTGAACTGAATACATGGGAGAGTCATAGGGAAACTGAGTAATTTACAAAAATGGCTGAACACCTCCCCTTAACTACCATCTTCAGCTAAAGACTAAAGAGGATACTGGGGGTAGTGGTTTGGGAGTTGAAGAGAAGGAAGGCAATTGACATAGAGATGAAAAAGCAAGTGTTTGCTAAATAAATGTTTGCTGGGCCCTGCAGAGGCAATGGGACACATTGTGTGCTCAGTCACTCAGTCATGTTCAGGACACAGAGAGGAATTCTAACAGACTTTGCTGGGTTCTTTCTTGTCTACACACCTAGTTCATGGTGTAATGATTGCTCCCTTTCTGGAATAGGTCCTCTGTCTACATTCTTTAGACAACCAGGTAGAAGATCAAAGGTTCTTCCTGAATCTTTGAGCCTTGATTGCTTTCAGCTAGGCATGCCAAGGAGACATTTTGCGGTGACAAATTTTGTTCCCCTCTGCAGGTCCCTCCCAGCAGAATACTTTAAAAGAATTGTGCCCTACAAAGATTTTCCCACAATCCCTCATTTTCATAATTTCATTTTCCTAACCTCCCTTCCAGATTCCCTTAGAAACAAAAGCATCTCTCACTCTCTTCCCTAGATGCACCTTCCAGGATTCAAATGCACATGTTCAAATGAGTATATCAAGGTGATAAACCTGAATTTCACTCTGCTCTTCCTTCATAGGAGGGGACTTAAGAATGTTCTTCATAACATCCTACATAAATCCCTCAGCAGCAACCAGGCATTCCTCCATAGGGAAGCAAACTGGATACCTAAAAATAGGCCAAGAAAGTATTAGATCATTTGACCAAGAAGACACTTGGCATCACAAAATCGTTAGCTTTAATTTGTTGTACAGTCACTAAGTTGTGCCCAACTCTTTGTGACCCCATGGACTGCAGCACACCAGGCTTTCCTGTCTTTCACCATCTCCTGGAGTTTGCTCAAACTCATGTCCATTGATTCAGTAATGACATCCAACCATGTCAACCTCTATCTCCCCCTTCTCCTGCCCTCAATCTTTACGACCATCAGGGTCTTTTCCAATGAGTTGGCTCTTTGCAGTAGGCCGAAATATTGAATCTTCAGCTTTAGAATCAATCCTTCCAATAAATATTCAGGGTTTATTTCCTTTAAGATTGACTGGTTTGATCTCCTTGCTGTCCAAGGGACTCTCAAGTGTCTTCTCCCTCACCACAATTCAAAAGTATAGATTCTTGGGCACTCAAACTGAATTTCAATTTTAATAAGCTAGTAAATCATGTTCCTTGAATTTGGAAACTATGTACATTTAGTTAGCTCTCAGAAGGAGCTATCTCTAGTTTTTTGCCACAATTATGGGATACACAAACTAATCATGATTTCTTATACAAGTGGTAAGAGTATAAAATTTTAATAGGCAAGGAGGGGAGAAACAAAATGGAGACCGGTCTTCTAAATTTAACATAAATGGGACAATAAACAGTCATGAAGGGAATTTTGATGATACAATAACTTTTATTAGCTTGATACGCTGACTGAGAAAAGAAATAGCATGCATTTTTTAAAAGTGACTTTTAAAGAAGAATAATTTGTTTGCCTAAAATATGATTACTTACCCTCATAAATGTTTATTTGAATTTATTACTCTATAACCAAAGCCAACTGCATCAGCCACAGCAGGGAAACCCAATTCTGAATTGCAAAACAAACCAAAGGTGTGACTGGGAGCTCATCAGCATTTCATGCTGACTCGAGAAATTTCAGCAGTTAAGATTCTGCTGATTTCCCAGGATAAGAGGCTCTAAGGAGGCTGAAACCTTTAGCAACAGTAAAAAAAAAAAAAAAAACACCTCAGAACTGGGGCCCATCCCTCCCCAAAAAAACAATACCCAGAAGAGGCAGGTCAGCACCTCTCTCAGGTTCACTTGAGTTCCAACTTGCCATTCCTACTGGAATCTGTCAACTAGCAACCCTAAGCCAGTCCAGCAACAGATGCCATTTTTATAGGTTAGCATTTAAACAAGTTCAGAAGAATTTAGAGCAAAGGTTGCAAGTACTATGTCCTCCCACTCATGAGACTCCACCATGTTTGTTTTTCTTGGGCTCCTACCCTCCATCATTTACCTACCCAACCGCATGGGCTTGGGACCTTTAACCCACACACCTGCCTTTCAAGAACTCAAGAAATACTACTCTCTATCACCAAGCTGAACACAGGAAGCCCTTTAAGGACATAGGCTCACAATGTCTCATCCAGAAGGAGAGAGTGCAAAAAAGACTCTGGCAGCAGCTTTTATAATAATTTTCTCATTGAAGCTGCCCAGGGAACCACAGCAAATCAGAGGGAGCCCTGAGACTTAGTATCCCCATTTCCTAGTGCCCAGAACTTTCAAGGTCCTAAAATTATCTCTACTTCTAATCAACTGGATGTTCAATAAGCATTTATTGATGAAGGATGCAAGGAATGTCATGGAGGAAATGCAGGACAGGCAAGGTGCTAAGGGTCAGAATAGAACATCTTGAAATCATGTGATCGTGCAAAAAGTAAAATTATTTTTATTCTGGTTACTGTCTATAATTGGATAATATGTTTACTTGGTGTCATCAAGGAAAATGTCTTCAATACCATGATTTTTGTTTTTAAATAAACGTGAAAGCATGACTTCTGATGTCACCTTGCTACTTCCATTGTTTAACCTTGTCTCACAGAAAACAATACGAAAGAGGGACAAGAAAAGGGATGTAAATAAAAAGGTAGAAATATTGAACCTCTCAATGTACCAAGCCCTGGGCTTGGTGTGTGTGTGTCATGGGATCCTCACTGCTCCTCATTGTAGAAATCCAGAAACAGGACTCACAGAGGACCCTGACCAAGGTCACAGAGCAAGTAACAATGTAGCTAGTCCATACTTGATCTTTTAGAGCTGTTAGCCAATTACCGCTACAAGTCTCTGTTTCATTTTTTCAGATTATACTGCATGACTCAGGCTTTGGTTTTTAAGGCTGAAATAAAAACACAACATATTTACTATGACATTTTCATTTACATGGGCAATTTCCATTTCCCTTTCACATATCTAGTTAAGGCCTTAGTGGTCGACAGTTCACTGAGTAACCACAATTTTCAATCTGAGTCCCAAAGCTGTGACTTCAGAATGCAGTTGCAGAAGACAGAAGGAGCAGGTGTCAGTATTAATGCCACTGCATTGAGACAATTACAGGAAATGTAGCCTGAAGGAGGATTTTTCTGAACTCTACTCTTGATGGTTTTAGCACTGTTATTACCTTTGGCTATAGAGGAGCCCTATGTTAGGGAACAATTTCAGCTCCTCTCACAGAGACCTCTTTCCCCAGACCTCTTTCCATTGAGAACACTACCAAATAGCTTAAATATAAGGGCTGATAACTGTATTCCTAGACACCATGTTATGACTGTGTCCACCATAGGAAGCTGATGCTGTCTTTTAAAAAATCATCACGAAGGTATCCTCACAGCATGAAATCTGAGAAAGAGCTGAACACCTCACACAGTGTCAAGAGGAGAGTTCACCAAAAAATTGCAAATATTTTATTGCCACATTATTTCCCAAAGCCTCTTTGTTGTCCAGACTTTTGCAGCCTTTAAACCACAGGTAGCTCTGGTGAAGGCTTGAGACAGATGGCAATGTAGAGCTCCTCGCAACTGAGATAAATGTGCATAATATCCAGCACCCACCTTGCAGCTTCAGAGGCTCACAACATCCCAGCTCCTTCCCGAGGCCGCAGGAAGGGTTGCTTGCTAAAATCATTTTCTGGTTAACAAGAAATCTATGCAACATTTCATGCCCGATATTTCAGAAGCCCCCTCTGAGGGATCCACAGTCTGCATTTTAATTTAGGTCTACATGTTTCGTTTTTTAATAGAACGAACTGTGCATAACAACACACTTCACGATATGAAATGAAAAGCCCTTGATACAGTTCATCTACTGGAAGGTTTTAACTCTAAATCCAGAACAAATAAAAGCAAAATAAACACAACAGGACTCCAGCTTTCCTCTGCCAACATTTGGTAACGAGTTTGGGCATGAAATGAGGAAAGATTTGGGGCACGGAGGAAGTCGGGAAAGCAGTAAAGCACGTGAATGTTCATGATCTGCTAAGAAATTCTTAATCTCATCTCTAGTCAATGACCTTTTATTGAGCATCACAGTGTGTTAGACATTGGCCTGAATCCCTCTTGGTCATTTTGCCACATTTGCTGGTAAATCAATCCTTTTGCAATCAGCTCAGATTTCAAATAACCTTTGAGAAGCTTTTTACTGTTGTAGCATATAAATAGAGATTTAAGATCCATTTGAAAGCCCAGCAGGAAAGTTAATCTAGAGATAAACATTTTTCCTTTTTTGCATTCAAATCCATGAGATTTTATAGAATTCCAGGAACTTGTTGGGAACACCAATTTTCTAATAGAAGCTCTGTCCAGGGGCTGGCAAAGGTCTTCAGGAACCTGCACGCCAACGTCTGACTGAAGAAGAGTGAGATCAGGAGTGCTTAGCCGATTTGCCCACAGTTCCACAGTGGCCAGAGGAGACTCCTCCAAATACGTCTTCAGAAGGCATGATGATTCTCAGTGTCTGCCCTACACAGTATGTTAAAAAGCAGAGACAGCACTTTGCTGACAAAGGTTGTGTAGTCAAAGCTATGGTTTTTCCAGTAGACATGTACAGATGTGAGAGTTGGACCATAAAGAAAGCTGAGCACTGAAGAATTGATGCTTTTGAACTGGGGTGTTGGAGAAGACTCTTGAGAGTCCCTTGGATTGCAAAGAGATCAAACCAGTCAAGCCTAAAGGAAATCAACCTGAATATTCATTGGAAGGACTGATGCTGAAGCTGAAGCTCCAATACTTTGGCCACCTGATGCGAACAGCTGATTCACTGGAAAAGACCTTGAAGGTAGGAAAGATTGAGGGCAATAAGAAAGGGAAGTGGCAACAGAGGATAAGATTGTTGGATGGCATCACCAACTCAATAAACAAGAGTTTGCACAAACTCAGGAAGACAGTGAAGGACAGGAAAGCCTGGCATGCTGCCGTTCACAGAGTTGCAGAGGGTTGTCACAGCTTAGGGACTCAACAACAACAACAATAAATATTTTTAAGGCTTCCTTGGTGGCTCAGATGGTAGAGAACCTGCCTGTAATACAGGAGGCCTGGGTTCAACCCCTGGGTTGGGAAGATGCCCTGAAGAAGGGAATGCTACCCACTCCAGTATTCTTGCCTCTAGTATTCCATGGACAGAGGAGTCTTAAGTTCCTCACAAAAGTAAATACAATGCTAGGTAAATAATGAGTATTTAGTAAATATTTGTCTTTGAAAGACTGACAGTAAGAACAAGCATTGTAGAAAGTTAACTCTTTACACTTGTAAAAATACAACAAACAATTAAACCTTTGAAATTCTAATCTGCTTCATCAATAGGCTGGCCAGTGTGCATCTCTGTCCCATCTTAAAACTTCATATACAAAAGACCTGACCTAAAACCATGCAGCCTTCTTCTCTATTGTAACAAAGGAAAAAAAAAAACCAAAAAACCTCTATTTCATTATTCAGAACACATTACCATCCAAAGACTTTGAGCATAACTTGGCATAAGTTCATTTTTCACACACTCGGGACCTCAATGTCTATTCCTCCTTAATGAAATATCTATAGAAAATATTTCAGGATTTGCTTGAAAGAGATACATATCAAATTACGAGAAAACAGAGCTAGAAATAACTGCTTAAGGTACAAACACAGGTAGGATACACCTAAATTCCTAAATCTAGCAGTTATGTCATAATAAGAATGAAGAAAGTTTATACTCTAAAGAAATGCCCTACGAGCATACCAAGCACACTGTGGGTGTAAAGTTCCTAAGAGTTTACACACCATCTGCCTTGATATTAAAAAATGCAGTTCTAGGCATAAAGGGAAGCATAACAAATTAAAGAAACTTCTAAACTGGAATGTCCTGAAATTCAAGCTCTAAACATTCCTCTAAAGGGAGCTGACAAGGTGAAGACTTTGTCTGAACAAACACACATTACAAGAGCATTAGTGAAGCAGTCACACATTTATCAGTCTGTGCCCTTTCTCAGGAAGAGGTAATTTTCGAGTATTCTGGGGACAGAATATAGATGCCTACATTGATCCATACCAAACCAAGAAAGTACCTCCTCTGAGGGAAAATCTGCAATTCTTAACCACCGTCGACTACAGATAGACAATTGATTGAAACACACTGTTACCGCTTCACACCAACCATGTAGAGGTTCTGTCACCTCTAGTGGCACTTCTGAGGAACACCTAAGAAAGTGGCCTTCTAGACCCTGATGCTGGGAAAGAATGAAGGCAGGAGGAGAAGGGGACAACAGATGATGAGATGGTTGGATGGCATCACCGACTCCATGGACATGAGTCTGAGCAAGCTCTGTGAGATGGTGAAGGACAGGGAAGCCTGGCATGCTGCAGTCCATGGGGCTGCAAAGAGTCGGACATGACTTAGCAACTGAACAAAAACAACACATTATCAAGTGCTCACTGGGAAGTCATCCTTAGGAGGTGATCAAATAGAAAGCATGAAAATACCTTCAGAGACTAGCTCCAAGAAGTCACCGAAGCCTACCCAAACCTTCCCAGTTGCTTTCTAAACTGCTCAAAAAATTATTCCTTTTACTAATGAAGTCATTTGTGTATGTCAGTTACTCAGTCATGTCCAACTCTTTGTGACCCCTTGGACTGTAGCCCACCAGACTCCTCTGTCCATGGCATTTTCCAGGTAAGAAAACTAGCGTGGGTTGCCATTCCCTTCTTCAGGGGCTCTTCCCAACCCAGGGATAGAACCTGGGTCTCCTGCACTGCACACAGATACTTTACCATCTGAGCCACAGAGGAAGCTCAAAGTCATTTAGTCACTTTATTT
>ML664199.1:16414413-16447227 GCA_007570785.1 Antilocapra americana
TCTGCAATTTTCTGGAAGAGTTTGAGTAGAATAGGTGTTAGCTCTTCTCTAAATTTTTGGTAGAATTCGGCTGTGAAGCCATCTGGTCCTGGGCTTTTGTTTTTTGGAAGATTTCTGATTACGGTTTCAATTTCTGTGCTAGTGATGGGTCTATTAAGATTATCTATCTCTTCCTGGTTTAGTCTTGGAAAGTTGTACTTTTCTAGGAATCTGTCCATTTCATCCAGGTTGTCCAGTTTATTTGCATATAGCTGCTGATAATAGTCTCTTATGATCCTTTGTATTTCTGTGTTTTCTGTTGTGATCTCTCCGTTTTCTTTTCTAATTCTGTTGATTTGGTTCTTCTCCCTTTGTTTCTTGATAAGTCTGACTAATGGTTTGTCAATTTTATTTATCTTCTCAAAGAACCAGCTTTTGGATTGGTTGATTTTTGCTATGGTCTCTTTTGTTTGCTTTGCGTTTATTTCTGCCCTGATCTTTAAGATTTCTTTCCTTCTACTAGACCTGGGCTTCTGCATTTCTTCCATTTCTAGTTTCTTTAGGTGTAAAGTAAGGTTATTTATTTGATTTTTTTCTTGTTTCCTGAGGTGAGCTTGAATTGCTATGAACCTTCCCCTTAGCACTGCTTTCACAGTGTTCCATAGGTTTTGGGCTGTTGTGTTTTCATTTTCATTCGTTTCCATGCATAACTGAATTTCATTTTTGATTTCTTCTGTGATTTGTTGGTTATTCAGCAGTGTGTTGTTGAGCCTCCATATGTTGGAGGTTTTGAATGGTTTTCTCCTGTAATTGATATCTAATCTCACTGCATTGTGATCAGAAAAGATGCTTGGGATGATTTCAATATTTTTGAATTTACCAAGGCTAGATTTATGGCCCAGGATGTGATCTGTCCTGGAGAAGGTCCCGTGTGCGCTTGAGAAAAAAGTGAAATTCCTTGTTTTGGGGTGGAGTGACCTATAGATATCAATTAGGTCTAGTTGGTCTATTGTATCATTTAAAGTTTGAATTTCCTTGTTACTTTTCTGTTTAGTTGATTTATCCATTGGTGTGAGTGGTGTATTAAAGTCTCCCACTATTATTGTGTTGTTGTTAATTTCCCCTTTCATACTTGTTAGCATTTGCCTTACATATTGTGGAGCTCCTATGTTGGGTGCATAAATATTTATAATTGTTATTTCTTCTTCTTGGATTGATCCTTTGATCATTATGTAATGTCCATCTTTATCTCTTTTCACCGCCTTTATTTTAAAGTCTACTTTATCTGATATGAGTATTGCCACTCCTGCTTTCTTTTGGTCTTTATTTGCATGGAATATCTTTTTCCAGCCTTTAACTTTCAGTCTATATGTGTACTTAGATTTGAGGTGGGTCTCTTGTAGGCAACATATATAGGGGTCTTGTTTCTGTATCCAATCGGCCAGTCTTTGTCTTTTGGTTGGGGCATTCAGCCCGTTTACATTTAAGGTAATTATTGGTAAATATGATCCTGTTGCCATTTCTTCTATTTTATTGTTTTGGATTCGAGATTATATATCCCATCCGTGTTTCCTATCTAGGAAAGATCCTTTAGCATTCGTTGGAGGGCTGGTTTGGTGTTGCTGAATTCTCTCAATTTCTGCTTGTCTGAAAGACTTTTGAATTCTCCTTCAAATTTGAATGAGATCCTTGCTGGGTACAGTAATCGGGGTTGTAGCTTGTTTTCTTCCATGACTTTAAGAATGCTCTGCCATTCCCTTCTGGCCTGAAGCGTTTCTATTGAGAGATCAGCTGTTTTCCTTATGGGATTCCCCTTGTGGGTTATTTTTTGCTTCTCCCTCACTGCTTTTAATATTTGGTCTTTGTATTTGATATTTGTTAATTTGATTAATATGTGTCTTGGGGTGCTCCGCTTGGGGTTGATTCTATTTGGGACCCTCTGTGTTTCTTGGACCTGAGATGTTATTTGCTTTCCCAATTTAGGGAAATTTTCAACCATGATTTCTTCAAGAATTTTCTGATGGTCTTTCTTTTTGTCTTCTTCTTCTGGGATTCCTATGATTCGAATATTGGTGCGTTTAATACTGTCCCAGAGGTCTCTGAGATTGTCCTCATTTCTTTTAATTCTTTTTTCATTATTCCTGTTTCATTTATTTCTGCCATTCTATCTTCTATTTCACTTATCCTGTCTTCTATTTCTGTTATTCTACTGTTGGTTCCCTCCAGGGTGTTTTTGATCTCATTTATTGCATTATTTATTGTATTTTGACTCTTTTTCATTTCTTCTAAGTCCTTGTTAAAGCTTACCTGCATCTTCTCAATCCTTGCCTGCAGGTTATTGAACTGCAACTCCAACTTATTTTCCAGGTTTTGGATCATTTTCACTATCATTATTCAGAATTCTTTGTCAGGTAGACAACCTATCTCTTCGTCTTTTGTTTGGTCTAGGGGATATTTATACTGGTCCTTTACTTGCTGGGTATTTCTCTGCCTTTTCATCTTGTTTATCTTGGTGTGTTGTCCCTTTATTGTGGGGTTTCCTCACTATGGGAGGGGTTGGATGAGTGTTTTGTCAGAGTTTCCTGGTTGGAATCTTAAGCGGTCTGTCCTGCTTGATTTGGCGACCTCTGCTGGCCCCTTCAGTGTCTATTCAGCGCTCTGGGGTTTGCCCCGCTCGCGGTGCCTGCGCTTTTCCCGGCCCCTCTGCTCAGGCTCTCGGCTAGCGGCGCACTCTGATGACACAATTGGAGGCTGTGGCTTCTCCTCTACCCAGGCCCAGCCGCTGGGCTCTTTCTGCTTGCAGCTGGGCGTGTCTTCTCAGATGTGCAGCGGCAGACTCTGGCGGCACACTCTGGTGACGCAGTTGGGGGCTGCGGCTTCTCCCCTCCCCCGGCCCAGCTGCTCGGTTTTTTCAGTGTGCGGCTGGGGGCGTTTTCTCAGATATGAGAAGCGCCGAATTCTGGTGGCGACTGTCCAGAGTCCCCAGAGGTCTTGGCTAGCACCCAATTCTGCCTGCGGTTTGGGGGCAGAAGCCTCACCGGGGCGCTCTCCATAGCCCGCAGCCTCCCTGTTCCACCCAGCTGTCTCGCGCCGCGGTCCAAGTCCCCACTCCCCTTTGTTCTGTTCGCGAGCCTGGCGGGGGTCTTCCTCGGGAAGGCTACCCAGCGGTCTATCTCCGGTTAGCACCCTCGGTTAGGACCCTCAGTCTGCCCCAGGCGTTCAATCTCAGTCCTTCCCCTAAGCGCGTGGCCCGCCCCTCCCTGAGCAGTCCGCTGGCTCGTGGGGGATGGGGCGACCGGCCGCTGCTCCGTTCTCCAAGGGGCTTAACTATTTATCGGCTTCTAAGTCCCGACTTTTATGCTCTTTGAGATTCGCCTCAGATCTCTCAGATCCGCCAGTGAGAATGTTTCCTGACGTTTGAAAACCTTTATCTCTTTCGAGGCTCCCCTTCCGAGATGAATCTCAGTCCCTGCCTCTTTGCCTCTTTTTATTTTTTTTTTTCCTTTGGTCCTACCTTCTTTCGTCGGCAATGGGCTGTCTTTCCAGATGCCTGAAGACCTCTGCCAGCATTCAGATGTTGATTTATTGGAGTTTGTTCGGTATTTAAATGTTCCTTTGGTGTATTTGTTGGGGAGAGTGTGGACTCCGCATCCTATTCCTCCGCCATCTTAGTCCCTCCGCAACCTGTATTTTAACATGCCTTCCAGAGTATTCTGATGCTCACTAAAGATTGAGAAATATTGATGGGTTGTTGTGAAGATAATAAATTATATATACAATGTGTCTAGTATAGCACTAAGCACAAAAGCAGATACTCAAGACACTTTTGGGCTTCCCTAACAGCTCAATTGGTAAAGAACCTGCCCACAATCCGGGAGACCCTGGCTCAATTCTTGGGTCAGGAAGATCCACTGGAGAAGGGATAGGCTACCCACTCCAGTATTCTTGGGCTTCCCTTTTCCACTTTCACTTTCATCACCACAAAAATTCTGAAGAATGAAGGAGTCTCCTAAGATCTCCTCACCTAGTAACAATTAAGAAATTTGTTGTTTTAGACATATAGTCAAAATCTTGTAATTGTTCAGTTTTGATAGATTTTCCTTCTTTACTCAGCAACACAGATACTTTTTCACAAGCTGTACAGCATTCAAATTTCCATGGTTGCCCAGAACTTCACCAGGTGGACATGCCATAAATTGTTTCCTTGGTTTTGACTAATTATGCTGCTTCTAATTTTTCAAGAGACATCTTTGGCATACGATGTACTTCTTTCCTTTGGAACATTTCAAGCTCCTAAATGGAAGAATATTATGTCCCAGAGAATGAATCTGTGTGAGTGTCCTTATAAATGGCCTAGAAACAAAGAATTATGCCAGTGTCTTCACTGGACTATCCCCAACCAGAAATGATATCACTTAGCATTTTATTAAGGAGAAAAATAATTAGTACTGTTTGAAATATTTTTAAATTACTACAAAGTTTGAATATTTATGTTTACTAAAATGTTATATGACATATAATTTGTTATTTGAGTAACACAGAAATTCACAATTATTCTTCTCTGTAAATCTACACAAATGGGAGACCTTTCTAAATCTGAAAAACTGTAGTTCTGATTTGGTTAAAAACTGATGGATTTCTGTATCCTTTTATGTGAGAAAATATGTAAATAAATAAAATGGAAGATAGATTCCTTTTATAGACTTGTGTTTAAATATTTAGAAACCTGATGAATTTTACTGTTGATAATTCTAAATCTTGCCTTGCATTAAATTGATATATGTAATATATGAACAAAATTGAAAACAATATAACATTAGTATTCATATTATCAGTAAAGACAATTATGTATTATGAACAAAAATTAAAATATGACATTTAACTGCTGTGTAATTAAACACATAAGGAATTGAGATATTCATATCAGATTCTGAATTACTATGTTGAGAATATATATAAGCTGAAAGATTAGAATTGTTTTGTTACTGTTGTTATCACCACCACAGTAGGAAATATACTATGTTTGGGAATGTGGTTTGGTGGAATATAACGGGATAAATACTTATTCCTAATTGCTGTTTTGCTAAGATCCTAGAATTGTACATAAGATTGAAGGCAGGAGCAGAAGGAGATGACAGAGGATGAGATGGTTGGATGGCATCACCGACTCCATGAGTTTGAGCAAGCTCTGGTTGTTGGTGATGGACAGGGAGGCCTGGCATGCTGCAGTCCATGGGGTCGCAAAGAGTCGGACATGGCTGAGCAACGGAGCTGAACTGAACTGAGAATTGTACATCTTTTTTACCCTTATGAAAAGTAGGAATCTTGAATTTTTTATTTTTATTAAAATTAGAAATTCAATTTTCAGGCCAAGAACTATAAACTTCAGTTCCAAACTAATACATTACAGAAAATATGAAAACATAAGAAAATAAAGAGATCTATGGTGAACTCCAATAAGAAATCTTGACAAGGTTTCTAGAAACAAAATCAATTTACTAAAAACTCTTTACAAGAAAATATTTATGAATTATCAACTTAAGGAAGAACATAAAAGACCTTTAAAGACAATATTTTAAGATTCTAATTATAGGTTATAAAAGATATGACTTATATGTGGAATCTTAAAAAAAAATGGTACCAATGAACTTATTTATAAAACAGAAGCAGAGTCACAGATGTAGAAAACAAATTTATGCTTACCAGGGGATAAGCCAGGGAGCGTTAAATCGGAAGAGTGGGACTGACATATACACACTACTATACATAAAACAAATAACTAATAAGGACCTATTGTTAGCACAGGGAACTCTACTCAATACTTTACAATGGCCTAGATAGGGAAAATATGTTTAAAAAAAGAGAGAGAGAGGATATATATATAAATGATTCACCTAGCTGTACACCTGAAACAAACACCAGATTACAAATCAATTATGCTTCAATAAAAACTTTTTTTAGAAGACATGAATAAATTGAGGAGCTCAACCATGTTCATGGATGTGATAGCAACGTGCTAAATATGCCAATTTTCTCCAAATTAACTTCAGACTTTGTATAATCCCAAACAAAACCTGGTTTGAGGAACTTGATAAATTTATTACAAACATTTATAGCAAAATAAAAGAACATAGACAGCTAGGTTAACTTAGAAAAAGAAGAGCAAAAAGGTAGTACTTACTCTACCAGATATTAATACATTTCACAAAACCTTAGTATTAAAAATAATATGGTGCTCACCAAGAAATACATAAACTAAATAGAATAGAGCTCAAAGATACAGATACACATGCATACATATAACACACACACTCACAGGGAGACATTTGATTTGTGAAAAAGATGGATATCGCAAAGCACAGATTTAGTAGATGTTGTTGTGTAGACCTCTCACCACCTCAATTGTTACCACCCTGTCAAAACCACCATAATCCTTCACCTTGATTCCCATAAACACCTCCTGTCTGCTCTTCCTTTTTCCTTAGATACTCTTCAGTCTACTTAACAGTGATCCTGTGAAAACATAAGCAAATCATGCTTGTGCTTTTCTTTTTTTTTCCAGCTTTTCTGGGATAAAATTTGACATATAATACTATATAGGTTTAAGGTGTATGGGGTTGATTCAGTATACTTATATATTGCAAAATGATTACCCTCAGAGTGTTCATGCTTGTGCTTTTAGAACATGAACAACTTACATGAAGACACAAAAGACTTTCTGGTCCAATCAGATTAGGCAGAGAATGAAGAGAAGTGTTAGTCGCTCAGTCACGTCCAACTCTTTGCGACTTCATGGACTGTAGTTCATCAGGCTCCTTTGTCCATGGAGTTCTCCAGGCAAGAATACTGGAATGGGTTGCCATGCCCTTTTCCAGGGGATCTTCCCAACCCAGGAAATGAACCTGGGTCTCCCACACTGCAGGCAGAATATAATAGCTAGTAATTATTGCATACTTTCTATTATTAGGGATTATATGATTTACATATAATCTTCATTTAAGATTACACATATCACTTAAAAATATACATAATCAATTACTTAATCTTTACAACAAACCTGTGAAATAGACAGTATTTATTCCCATTTTAAAGAGGCACAGAGGATAAAACAATTAACCAAAGGTCACAAGTTAAATACTTACCTCTCTGTGTAGAGGCAGAGCTGGGATTTGAATTCTGGAATTCCAGCTCCAGAATATTTGAGCAAGGTTTGTAGCACAGAAAGATTTGTTTCTTAAGACTTTTAGATTTTCCATGTAGTTTCAATTAATTAGAAAATTAAGTCATGATGTTCATAATTGATTTTACAGCTATTATTCAATTAAATGGTAGGAGGGAATTATTACAAAATTTATTACAAAATTCGGCGTGTTGCCTGACCTAGCTTTCTGATGTCTGCCTGGTTACTACTGCACTATTCTTTATATTATTCTCCTCTACAGTAGGCATGGGAGATCTTTCCTTGGTTCCTTGATTTTTCTCTCCCTCCATGAGAGGTCAGACTGACAACAGGCCTGCACATTCCAGGGCTGTCCTGACACCTGATTGTTGATGCAGCGGTGGAAGCAGTTTTGCTGGGACAGAGAAAGGATAGAAAGGAAGGTTAGCATGGGCAACAAAGTGACGTGGGCTCAGGGGATTCAGTTTGCAGTAACTTGAAAGCCAATAAAAACTTAAAGCAAGAAGAATAATGCAAAGGGCAGGATGAACTGCAAAGGGTGTGCATGTAAGTGAAAAAGAGAGAACATTTACTGTGTCGATACTCTCCTCTGACTTGAACAAACCATGTAGTTACATAGACCCTGCCCAGAGCACCTCAATTATCCAAATTAGCCAAGAAGTCAGGGACATTAACCCAACTTTAAGGACAAATATTGACCTGTGTGGCCATGACCTAAAGAAAAGACATAATGAAACTCTAAACCTGAAAAACTGGATGCAACATTCACCTTTAGGACTGAAGGTTTGAGGAGTCTGGTGGGCAGAAAGGGAACTGATGATATATTTGTTATTGATAACTAATACCATTTTTCTTCCAGTTTTATTGTGAATCTGACTGACACATAACATTGTATAGTTTAAGATGTACAACATAATGACTTATGATATATGCATATATTGCACAATGATCACCACAATAACTCCAGTCAACATCTATCACCTCACATGAACATAATTTTTTTTCTTATTATGAGAAGTTTTTAAGATCTATTCTCTTAAAACATTCAAATATATAATTCTGTATTGTCAGCTATAGTTACTATGGTAGAACTTACTTATCTTATAACTGGAAGTTTGTGCCTTTTGACCACCTTTACCTATTCCTCCCACTCCTTGACCCCCTATAGCAACTGACACTATTTCATTTGAAATTTAACAAATGTACAAGAGTCTTCTAGGTTTATCACAGGTAGTATTAATTGAATATTCAATATATGTGCCAAATGCTGAGTTATCTTCCTGACCTGAGTTAATCTCATTTGACCTTAACATAACCCTGTGGAATAAGGACTTACTATCTTCATTTTATTGATGGGGAAATTAAGATTCACCTTGATTTCCACAAAAGCTTCCTGTCTGGTCTTCCTGCTTTTTCTTTTGATGCTTTTCAGTCTATTTAACAGGGATCCTGTTAAAACATAGTCAAGTCATGATATCGAAGAGAAAAATAAGGATTTTAATTCAAGTCCAAGTCCAATACCCAGGCCTTAAAAGTTATTTTAATGATGAAAGATTTGTTCATTTGAAAAACATTAAGTACCAGAGATAATAGAGTAATTAAGAACAATAGAGTGAACATCTATGTCCCCACTACTCAGATTAAGAATAAAATATTTCAAATACATTAGGCTCCTATGTTAATTCTGCTCCCTCTCTCGCAGAGATGACCATAAACTTTAATTTGGTTTATCATTCATGAGCATCCCTTTATATTTTTTCTACATATGCTGGTGTAGTTAAATAATATTTGATATTGTTTTACATGCTTATTTAAACTTTAAGTAAATGATAACACTGTATCCTTTACAATTTATTTTTTACTCATGGTGAGTGTGTGAAATTTATCATGTTGATAAATTTACCTCTAACTTATTTATATTCTCTGCTATATAATATTCCACTTCTTGAACACATCATGATATATTATCTGTTCTTTTGGTGATGAGCATTTAAATCATCTTTGACTTTTATCATTGCAAATAATGCCACAATGAAAACATTTGTACTTTTCTTCTTGTGCAATATTTATAGCTAGAACTGTTGGATATTAACAAGCTCACATCTCCATATTTACTTGCTGTTGTAGAATTACTCCAAATTAACTGTTTTAGTTGCCACTCCTATCACCAGTGCATGGCAGGATCTGCTGTCCACATCTTTGCAGATAAAAAAAGGTTTTATCAGACTTTTTAATTTTTGTCACTCTGAAAAATATGGAATGACATCCAACTGTGGTTTTAATTTAAACTTTTCCTCATCACCAGTGAGGTTGAGCTGCTTTTCATGAGTTTATTCAGCTACTCAGATTTCCTTTTCTGCGATTTGTCTGTTCATCAATTTGAGCCTAAAAGGTATACATACACGACTCCTCCTGAGGACAAAAAACTGGAACTCAGGGCTCAGTATTCAAGATCCTACTATCTAGAAAGACAGATAGACAAGGAAAAACATCAGTAACTCTGCAAAGTAAGTTGAAAGATGACAGGACTCAATGGGTAGGGGAAGGCTTTCTAGGCTTTCTAAGGCTTTCCTTAGGCTAATGACTTAAGAACTCATGATAGCCATGAACAGAGGGAAGAACATTCTACAGTGAGGAAACAGTACCTGCACCTGTAAAGCCATGGAGAAAAGGAAGAACCTGCTGTGTCCAAGAACATAACTGGTTGGAACAGAGGCTTCTTGAGCAGACGAGTGACTAAGAAGGGAAAGTAGCGACCAGATCTTGAAGGTCTTGTGTTCTGCACAAGATACTTGTTAAGGATCCCCATTTTACAGATGCGTAGAACTAAAGAGTTTAAGCGTTTTCTCAAGGTGATCAAAGTACATGGCAGGGCCTCAGCTTGAATCTTAGACTCTGACTCCAGAGATTTGTATTCAATCAGGATGTCTCTCTACACATAAAAGTCTGGTCTCAGTGCCTGGCATATTATAAACACTCCATTTATGTGACTATTGCAATTCTATAACAATCAAATATTTTCAGAAGAAAGGGTAGAGTCTTGAGGTATTGGTTAAAAATGTTGAATAAGTGCAAGAGAAGCAACATAATCCCAACCAATAATTTCAGAGGACAACGTACATCCACTTTGAATGGTAAAGTAAACTGTGCTTGTAGGTCTGCTGCTAGAGAAGTTTATATTCATCTATAAAGGAATAAAAATAGCGCATTTGGGGAACAGAAAGGAAAATGGCTTGGCTGGCATAGAATATCCCCACTGGAATCTGGCAGGTAAAAGAAGTGTGTGTGAGTGTTAAGGGACCAACTGGGGAACACGAGGTCACTCTATTACTCTATTATACGTTTAATTTTATTTCCAAGAAGAAATTATCAACTTGGGACAAGAATCACTTCATGACTGAAACAGTGACTGGCCAGATATTTGTGCTTATAAGAACTTTTACTTCGGGTAAGGGGTGTAAAAGGTTATTCACTCCCAAATCGTGTGTGGTTTTAATATTAACTTACAAATGAGTGGAATTAATGAGGTGTGAGTGGAACTGGTGCCAATCAGATAAGAATAATGTTTACAGCAGACATGGTTTCTCTCTGAAACAAGTCAGGCCCAGGTGAGGCAGGAAAGAGCCAAATGTTTTCTCAGCCCAGCAATGATGGGACTTACTCTTCTGAAAACTGCAAAGCCAAAGCCAAGCTGGATAGGGAAAACATTCCTTGCCCTATGAGACTGAACTAGGTGGTTTCTAAGAAAAATGAAAGCTTACCCTGGAAAGGAGGCTTACTTCTTAAAGAGGTGAGTAAGAAAATCAGCCATGGAAATGCCCTCCTAGCAAAACAGATCCTCATTCAGAGCACCCACACTGACCCTCACGTACAGGCCCAGGGGCCACTCCACCCTCACCACAGCCCTTGGCAAAAGCCTAAGACACTGGTCATTGTTGCAGTTGCCGGAAGCCCCCAACAGCAGAGCTGCTGCTGAGCATCACAGAGTGTGGCTTGGGAGCATGCCTGACTCAGGGCCTGACTCAGAAGGGTGTCCCGCGGGAGTGAGATTGGAGAGAAGGACAAAATGCCCTCGTAGCCAAGTTCTCAGCCTGAAAAGGCCTCCCCATTTGTGCGGTTCTGAGTAAAATAAGGCTCATACAGAACCACTCGTCTGAAACTCCCTTGTCCCTTCAATAAAAGTTTTATAAACTTGCCTAATAGTCCGGTGAGTTTTATCGAGCGGAGAGCAGAGCAGCAGGGAGACTCCAGAAAGAGGAGGGATTCATCCACTTCCACCATCCCACAGAACTCCACCAGAGAGAGGCTGCAGGGCTGTCTTCCCCCACATCTCCATGGATCACTAAATGGAATGAAGGGGCATGGAGAAGACCCCTGTGTCCTGAGGAACGCTGTGCTCCCAAATAGGGTCCCCTCACCCAAGTTAGGGAGGAACAAGTTTTGGTAGAACAAAGGGGCACTGATAAGTAAGATCAAAGCAAAGAGGAGCAGGAAGGGCAGGACAACCTACTGATTCTCCAAGCACATACCAGGCATTAAGTGACCCTGAACCTAAATGTAAGAGAAATAGAAAAATACTTAGAAAATCTGAAATCCTGTGAGCCAACAGCTAGATTCAAGCCATAACCCTTTCTAGATTCTCATACACTGATTTTCTGCCTGAATTAATTTCAGGAAAAAACTCAGGGCCCTAGGGCCTTCCCTGCATGATGTGTGATAAGTCACTTCAGTCATGTCTGACTCTTTGCAACACTATGGACTATAGCCTACCAAGCATCTCTGTCCATGGGATTCTCCAGGCAATAATACTGGAGCAGGTTGCCATGCCCTCTTCCAGGGGATCTTCAGGACCCAGGGATCAAACTCACATCTTCTGTATCTCCTGCACTGGCTGGCAAGTTCTTTACCACTAGCACCATTCCTTAACTGTCAAGAATTCTATAAGACTGACTTTTCAACCCCATCCCACTTTCTCTCTCCATGGATATACACAGACTTACCCACAATTTGTACAAATTCCCAGGGAATCAGGTTCACCTAGGCCCTCTGCCCCCAGGTTCCTGCTGAAATTGATCTGTTCCCCACAACACTCATGAAGCATGAACTTAGTCCCTTTTTAAATCTGTACAACCTGAAATGTATATGGGTTAAATCTGATTTAGTGAAGATTTCAGTGAGGCAAAGATGGTTCACACCAAAAGGATGCATGCCTTTTCAAATGGAACCATATGTGGCATCATTCACAACTGTCTGCAGGCATAGTAAAAACTGGGAGTGTTCCTGGCCCTGCTCCCCACCCAGCCCAGCTGCTCTTCACATCACTGGCTCTGTATCACCATCCTTCCTTCCTTCTCTCTCTTTCTGTCTTTCTTTCAGAGAAAGAAAACAAAATCGAATTCCCCTCCTTGGCCCTGTAGCTCAATTCAGAGGTCACTGTTGGTTGCTTCTGCCCTTGGGAGTCTCATCCTCCATCTTCCCCTCAACTAGGTTTAAAAAAACAAAAAAACAAAGACAATTCTCTCCTTGAAATTTGATGCAACTAAGCAGGGCCAAGATTCAGGTGAGGTACGTGAGGCTCTTATCTCAAGCACAAAAATTTGAAGGGACACCAAAAATCTCTATAATTGAGATATGTAATATTTCAATGTGGTATTTTTAAAAATCAAAATTAATACTGAAAAATTCCATGATGAAGAAACTATCGAAATTTTAAATAAAGTAGGCTGCTGTTGTTTGTTTGCTTAGGACTGTTAATTTGCAACATAAACACTAGTTTCCAATTAGTTCAAGGTTTCCCGGCAAGGGGGCATTGTGTCCCCAACTCTGCATATTTTTGACAGTTGACAAGAGAGTGTTTCAAAATATAGGAAGATGTTCTGATCCATGTTTCTAGAGACACACATTTGTGTAGTGCCTCAGGCTCCAAGATGGCTGGCAGGGTCCTCAGCAGGGCTGCAGCCAAGGCAGTCCCGGCGCCTGCCTGGTGTTAAGGGTCACCGTGAGAGCGCACCAGGGAAGGGAGCAGCAGGGCGTCTTGGGTGAGAGCTTTGAGTCAGAGACCTGGGCTGAGGCACAGCTGCTCCTCAACCACAGGCCGCGAGGCTTCAGGGACTCAGTTATCCGTCTTCTCTCGGGCTCAGGGTCCTCCCTGGGAATACAGAGGAGGTAACAGTGCCTGCTTCCCAGGATAGTTGTGAGGATTAGATGAAATATTAATCATCAAGCACTTGGGACATACAAAGTGACCCATAAATATTAGTTGTTATTCTTCTGTGTGTTGCATAATACTTAGCTGTCATGGGCAAATAAGTTGAGTGTATTTGACGATGCAACTCCTAATCTAATGGTGTGCCTGTTTCATTGATAATTTTGCTTGAGGAGGATATGCTCAGCATATAAAAAACAAATTTGTTTGATAGTAATAAATAAATAGTACCAATGCTTTTTCTTTCTCTCCATGAAATTCTTATTGGTCTTTTAAAGTCTGTTTTTTTGATGTACTGTGCAAACCCAATCCAAGGCTGCAAGTTAGCAGACACTAGGTGCAGAAGCATCAACAGATACACAGCTTGCCTTCTTACCTAATATAAACAATCATATACTGTATACCTACTATGTGCTCTATGTGAGTTTTGCTTAACAAACTTTAACCTTGCACCAGCTCAATAAGATTTAACAACTGACAGAAGGAAGCTCAGAGAGGTGAAATAACTTACTTAATAAAACACAACTAATAATGGCACAATGAAGACTTGAACACTGTCCTGTTCGTGCATTATGAACACTTCCTTTCTTTTTCTCATGGATTACCGTAAAATAGAGATGAAAACAATGGTATGGTCATAGTTCTAAGATCAGAATGTACTTGTGGCACTGCAGGTTAACATGTATTTCCAATCTAGTGAATTTTTCTGACTACAAGAGCCAAACTCAGGGCTGAACCTTTGAATAAAAGCAACTGATGAGCTGTTAAGAGAGGTTAAGCACAACTTCTTTTGTTTTCATCAAGTAGGTTTCAAGGTCACAAAGTTCATAGCTTTTCAACAAGCCCTAAGAAGTTTAGAGCCTCTAATCGAAGCTCATCAGGAAGGAAAAAACCAAGCTAGGAAAAAAATATATTTTATCATTGCCTCAAAACTAGGAATGAGGTTAGGGGACATATTCAAATGAAAATATGTGAACAAACTCACTATAAATTCATTTGCGAACCAGGAGATTTGAGCAGTAGGGGCTTTTGATGGCACAGATGTTGTCTCATTCTTTTCTTGCCACTCAATCTACTTGGAGCTTTTCTTTTTTTCCCCTTCTAATGCTCTAACACTGATGATATTGTTTGAAATCAGCCTGGGACTGGAGACAAAAATGCAGAAGCATGAACAGCTGAAGCATGAAACTAATACGATCAAGAAAAGTAATAGAAAAATCCTAGAGGCTGGTTTTAAAAAAGAGAGACAATGCTGAATCAGAATCTTTACTGCTGGGTAAATGAGCTGGAAGGACCATTACTGGAGGGAAAGTAATAATTATTCACACCAACATTAGCTGGGAAACAGGGTAGCTGTGAGTAGTATACCTTCCCTTAAAGGCACTAGGCCAGAGCAAGAGAGGGCATTCTGCTTTGCCATGATATTCCTCATTTATTTTTTCTCACCATCCCTGTGTCTCTGTGAGAAGGGATTGCTGGAACCTGGTTCCAATCCTGAGATCAGATTTGGAATAGAATTCTTCCCACCTTCTGAGATGTCACATACCCAGCTGGAAACCCTGAGCCTCTGTGACAGTGCCACATTCTGCTTGCTATGAGTTACAGCCTCAATGCCTCCTGAGGCTGCTGGCCAAGGCTGTTCACAGAGAAGGGAGGCACATGCGCCAGGGTTGAGATGAAGATGTGTTAGGAAATACAGAACAAAGTACACCATCCTTCCCTCCTACAGACTCACAAAAATAAGGCAGAACAAATATCAGTCAGCGGTTACTCTGCATTCTGAGCAAATTCTTAAGATGTGAGACCATCGGGCAAAATCCTCCAGGCACAAGTGAAATCATCAGTAAGATCAGAGGAGGAAGTACTAAGAGAAGTGAAGCAGAGACTGTTCCCATGGCTTTCTCTGCCGATTCCAGATGTTACTGCCAGAACATTGAGCTTAGAGGCACAGGTGAGTGCCCTGTGTCAATAAAGTCTCTCCATTCAGACTCTGCAGTCACCCACCCACAAGATCCCCTCCTATACAGGTTCCTCCAAGATCTGCAATACCTTTGGCTATTACCTAAGCTATTTCTTCCCTTAAGCTGTAATAAGACCTTACTTTATTAGCTGGAGATTTACAAGTGTGAGAGGGGCAGATCTTGAGAATGAGCATCTTCTTTCAAGGATCCACCTCAGGTGAGATTATTTTCACAGACTACAGGGGCTACTTCTGCCATCCTGGGGGCTTCAGGACAATCTGGGGATGTACTGTTCTCATACACATCTACCAAATGGGTCCATCTCAAGGTTTTGGGCCCTTGTTTCCAACCAGGGCCTTGACTCTGACAAAAAAGACCTGCTGGGCTTACTCATTCAAACTCATCTGTAGCTCTGCCACCCTTCTAACGAGATCCTTACAATTCCATACAGCCTTCATGAATCTGCAAGTGGCAACAGCCTCCTTCAGAGCTGTCATCAGAGACTTTCTAGCTTCAAAGCATGTCATGCATTGGAAGTTGATTGGAATAGTCTACTACTGTCTTTATTATTTGTTTTTAAGAGTAACGCAGTTAAACATAAAAAGATGCTGAATATCGCTAATTACTAGAGAAATGCATACTCAAATCTACAATGAGGTTCCACCTCACACCAGTCAGAATGGCCATCATTAAAAAAAAAATCTACAAATGCTTGGAGAGGGAATAGAGAAAAGGAGACTCTTCCACACTGTTGGTGGGAATGTAAATTGGTACAACCATTGTGGAAAACAGTATGGAGATTCCTCAAAAACTAACAATAGAGTTGCCATATGAGCCTAAAATCCCACCCCTGGGCAATATCTGGACAAAACTAGAATTCAAAAGGATGCTTGCACCCCTATGTTCATTGCAGCACTGTTTGTAATAGCCAAGACACAGAAGCAACCTAAATGTCTACTGACAGAGGAATGGATAAAGATGATGTGGTACATATATACGATGGATTACTACCCAGCCAGAAAAACGAATGAAATAACAACATTTGTGGCAACATGGAAGGAAGATTATCATACTAAGTAAGTCAGAAAGAGAGGCACAAATACCATATAGTATCAGTTATATGTGGAATCTAAAATACAACATAAACTGCCTTACCTACAAAACAGAAATAGACTTCATAGACATAAAGGACAGACTTGTGGTTGCCAAAGCAGAAGGTGAGTAGGGGAGGGAAGGATTGGGAGTGTGGGATTAACAGATACAAACTTTTATAAATACAGAATGGATAAAGAACAAGTTCTTACTGTATAGTATAGGGAACTGCATTCAATATCCTGTGATAAACCAAAATGGAAAATATAAAATATATATAAAATGTTATACACATATACATATATACAACTGAGTCACTTACTGTACATCAACTATACTTCAAAAAAAGAAAAATTTTTAAAGATTTATATAAAAGAAGAGTAATGCAGTCACAGAAGCCATAGCATTCCATCGTCCTCTTCATGCCCCACATTGCTCCATCAGTATACTCACCACATGACCCAGGACCTCTTCTTCCACCTGCACAGCATCCCAGTGAACTAGAGTGAAAGAAGCGTGAATGATTGCAATACCACATGCCAGGGTGATCACCACCTCCCTTACAACAAACAATGGGATTCTGGAGCTTCCTTGGTGGCCCAGTGATTAAGAATCTACCTTCTAACGCAGGAGACACAGGTTCAATCCCTGGTCAGGGAACTAAGATCCCATACGCTGTGGGGCACCTAAGTCTGCTTGCCACAACTACTGAGCCTGGGCGCCTCAACTAGAGAGCCTGCGTGACACAAACTAGCGAGTCCGTATACCGCAACTAGATAGAAATCTGTGTTACACAGCAAAGATCCTGCATGCCTCAACTAAGACCTAATGCAGCCAAAAATAAATATATTTTTTAAGTGGGATTGTGAGTGCCATCAAACTGCTGAGTAATCCAGTTGAGGAGCTGCTTCCCCTAGGCTTATATTCCGCACATACATTTCTTCCCCACAAGACATCCACAAGATCTTCTGCATGTGTTCTCTTAGGTCTGGCAATTCCTTTGGTTTGTAAGCTGCTTTATCCCTAGAGCAGAGACCTTGCCTGGGTTCCCCAGAAAGCAGAGCCTGAGCCAGAAGACTTATAGCTAGTATTTAATTAAAAAGTAAGATCCCAGAAAACAGGAGGGAGGGACAAGCCAAACAGAGTGCAGACGGACCAAGAGCCAATACACTGAAACTGGCCACAGCACTAAGTGTGACTGGTTGCTTGATTTGTAGGACTGCATCCCCAACAAGTTTTATAAACAGCATTTCAGGATCATCCCACACAGGGGAGAATGGTAAGGAATTTATCTGCTGGTTCCCATGTCCATTTGTTGAAAGCTCACTGCTCATGGACTGTGGCGTGGGCATGGGTGCCCACAGCAGTGTTCAACTAGAAAGCCCTGAGTGGGGAGCAAGATGGTGTCACAGTGGAGAGCAAGATGCTTGACATTACTCAGGGCTCTGTAGAGCTACAGCAAGAAACAGGTGAGACAGGCTATATAAACAAGTGCATAACAGGGGTTGAATACAATGAGTTTTCTCACCTTTAAAAAAAAAAAATAGAAAGGCAGCCTAACACCTAATGGTCCCCAGTGCAGCATCATAAGCTTGGAGCAATGACAAAACCAGCGCTGGAAAGTCAATGGAGCATGAACACAGAAACCCAAGTATTCACAGCCAGGCAAAAAAACAAACAACAGTCCTCTTTTGAGTACACCAAAAGAATAAAAAAGATAAATTTCTACCTGGTTATATGATCACCCACTGTCCCATGATTAGTGTTTGATCCAGTCCATCAACAAATATGATATTTGCCAACATACCCATAATGACTTCTGGCATTTCTTTTATTTACCTTGACATGGTTGCAGTTCTTAAATAAATCAAGCTGCAAAGTTTGGAGGCTGCCATAAATTTCTCTTTTATCTGTAGGAAGGCACCTAGAGGCAAACATGAAAAACTAGGTGGTGGGTGGGGAATGTGGCATAACAGTCTGATAATGAAGTCATATACACCTTCAGCCACTTCTCTATTATATAGGTATCACCTAGACCAGCAGTCAGCAAACCACAGCTCATAGGCCACATCTTGCCACCACCTATTTTATAAATAGAGTTATTAGAGCACAGCCATGATTATTCAGTTAGGTATTGTCTGTGGCTACTGTCCTAACTACAGTGGCAGAGTTGAGAATCTTGACAGAATTCTTTGTATGGCCTACAAAGGCTGAAATATTTACCCACCTGGCCTTTGACAGGAAAAGTTTGCCAAAACCTGGTCTATAGATGCTAGAGGTGAGTTTTCTCTGATAGGTGGGACCTCCAAATTAGCACTAAGCAAGGCTGTTAGCTGATCCTTCAATCAAGAAGAAATTTTTATTTCTTAATCACCATGCTTTTATCCAAACTGGGCTATCCTCTCCCTTTCTTTCATGATTACTCCAGAAGCTGTAACTCTGGGACTGCAAAAAACAGAGATTCATGGAGTGAAAACAAATGATGACGGCTTCCCTTTCCTTTTAGCTAAGAACACAATTATCAGATTCTTCCACCAAACTTGTGTTTAAAAAGCTACTTCACATACCTGGCTCTGACTAAACTCAGACCACACCCATGCAGTCCCAGGAATTGTAATTATGTCAGGTAGGTGCATGGAGGAAAAGGAAATTTAACAGGCTAAGCAAAGAACAATTCTCACAGTGCATCTGACCAAAGCCAGGGAACCTGTATGTTTATTACCCTTTGTGAAGGTGAGCCCAATCCTAAATTCCACCGTAGTTACATCTTCCAAGCTATGATGGATCAGGCAACTACTTTAAGGTATGAGGGGTCCATCTCATTAGTGCTTCTCAGTGAATAATGCTCTGTTACATTTTTATGTGATTCCAACTCAACTTCTACAAGTATAAAAGCAGTATAACCAAAAACATGCCTTTTGGCAAAGAATAAAATATAAAGAGATGCAATTCTGCCAGATGGCAAAATCCCAGACTAACAATTTGTCGATTTATTGATGGACATAACTAATCCCCTAACTTACTAAACTATGATGGAAATAAAGAAGAATGCTGCCATTTTGTAGATTTAGCTGCATCATTGACCAAATTGCATCCCCACAACATGACAACAGATAGAGAAATTCTGAAAAATCACCTTTACCCCACAGCACTGGTCTCCTGGGCATGCTAATGGTATTCTTACTGATTTCTTTGCTTTCCATCTTTTTCCTTCTCCAATTCCATGTACATTTCAACCGTGTTATATTTCTAAAATATACATGAAAGGATTACAGTTACCCTCTTTTAAATTTTTCAATGGTTCCCTCCAATGGAGATAGTCCAAGCTCTGAAGTAAATAAAGCTTTTCATGGTTAAGACCCAAACCTGACCCACCAGCCTTATCTCTATTATTTCAAGCATGGTCTTGGCCCTGGGGTGACACCATCCTGTTCTTTGTTTGGTCCACAAACATGGTAAATAACATTTCTGGACAGGTCACTGAGTCACAGAGCCATAGTTCTAAACATAAAACATAGAAGGAAGCCTAACATTGTAAAGGTACTGTTTTAAAGCCATTATAAGGTTTCATCTCTCAGTCGGTCTTCCAAAAGCCCCAGGGAATTAGACCTGAGAACCAACCTCATGTAGCCCTCAAGCTGCTGATCACACAGTCCTACAAATGACAATTTCTCCCTCCCTCATTCATTCAGTTTTCACTGATTTTCATTGAGGACATAGTCTGATAGGTCTTAGTCTTAGTCTACCTCAATCTCTCTCTAGAAAGATAGATAAGTAGATACAAACATACATACGTACACCCAGATAGCTCGTCCAGTGAGGCAGCTGAGAGGTCCAGAGGATGTGCAGAGTATTCAACAACATTCACTTTTCATTCAACAGATGTTGTAAAGCACTTACTGTCTGCCAGACCCTGTACCAATGAGTGTGTACAAGATATGTATTCATCACTACTGTATATATACTATGGATGAGCATAGTGGATGGATTTGTGTCCTGAGGGAATTCACAGTCCTCTGACTTGAAGTCCTTGCCTAAATTTTCAACATTTATGCTCTTTCCCCAGCTTTCCTATGTACCCTGGAGCTTTGGGTTGTTGTTGTTATTCAGTCGCTAAGTTGTAGTCTTTGTGATCCCATGGACTCTTTGTGATCCCATGGACTGCAGAACATCAGGCTTCCCTGTCCTCCACTATCTCCCGGAGCTTGCTCAAGTTCATGTTCATTGAGTCGGTGATGCTATCTAATCATCTAATCCTAATCCTCTGTCGCCTACCTCTCCTTTTTCCTTCAATCTTTCCCAACATCAGGGTCTTTTCCAGTGATTTGGCTCTTCATATCACGTGGCCAAAATATTAAGCTTCAGCTTTAGCATCAGTCATTCCAATGACTATTTATGGTTGATTTCCTTTAGCATTGACTTGTTTGATCTCCTTTCAGTCCAAGGGATCTTCAAGAGTCTTCTCCAGCACCACAATTCGAAAGCATCAGTTCTTCAGTGCTCAGCCTTTTTTATGGTCCAATTCTCACATCTATACATGACTACTGGAAAAACCATAGCTTCAACTATACAGACCTTTGTCAGCAAAGTGATGTCTTTGCTCTTTAATATGCTGTCTAGAATTGTCATAGCTTTCCTTCCAAGAAGCAAGCGTCCCAAGAAGCTTTGGGACAAAACCCCCAAATATCAGTGTCTGGAGATCTCAGACCATCTTGTGGATGCATGGTCTGGTCAAAGATAAGGAAAGCTCACAAGACTATGCACTCCATGTTCCAACATGCCACAGGAGCAAGTGCAGAGTCACAGGGCAATTATGATCAATTCTAAAGTAACACTGTCCAGGTTTCTGCCATAAATGCTATCCTGCCACTTATATTTCAGGAGAAATGCTGCAAAGAGCCTCACCTGCTGCTGCTCTAAGTCGCTCTTTATTTTGGAGGTTGAGGAAATGGGCCCATCACTGGAATTCATAAGGAGAAAAGACCATTGATTTTCCCTACATGTGTGGTCATGTAACTAACCCTAAAGTCAAGCGCACTGGCCTACAATCTTAGAACCCCACCTGGAGTTCTTTCTTTACCAACTAACTTCAAATCCTGCTACTAACCCTGTTTCCTAAATACCAGCTGGATCATATGTTGTCCCTACCCAAAAGACTTCGAAATTTCACTACTGCCTTCAGTCCAAATGCCTCACTCCAGCATTCAAAGGCTCTATAATCTGGCCCCAAACTTGTATCCTTAGTATAGACCTCCTGTGCATGCCAAACTGATATCCCCACTATTACCTAACAAGCCATGTCCATTCCCATCACGAGCCTTTTAAAATGCCCTCTCCTCATTGAAGCATGTTAATTGTCATGTGTCTAATCAATCGCCAGCCCAGGATCGATGCTCGGGACTGGTGCAGCGAGATTTCCCGGGGGGGGAGGGAGGAGGGAGGGGGGACCCGGAGGGGAAGCATATGTAAACCCATGGTGATATCATAACAATGTATGGCTAAAACAATAATTTAAAAAAAAGAAAAAAAGAAAATGCCCTCTCCTTTCTAATTGTTCATCCAAATTCCCTAATTCACTCAAAACCTACCCAAAGTACCATTGCCAAATGTCTTCCCTCTACACAAACCTACCAATAAAAAGCTCTTCCTAGAAGCATCAGTTTTGCCACTTCACAGGCTACTGTCCTGCTGGTCAACTTCTCAAGCAGGAATAATGTATCATTTTCATCCTTAGCATCTATGTTGATCTGCTGTTAGCATACTTGAGAAAAAGGAAAAGATCTATATTTCTCATGGAAGGAAGATTGAAAAATCCAAGTTGTCCTTACTAGAAGAAATAGATAGTGGAGTCACAGTCCACAGAGAGCCTCCCTGGACAAGACTGCTGGCTGCTTCTCTAGGACTCCTGACTCAGAGCACAGTCAGAGGACAAATTCCTAAGGGCCAAGTTCATCCTAATGGTTCATATGACAAAGAGCTAGAGCTTTGGGATGCAACCTTTAATTCTAAACTCCTCCCAGTCAGTGAAGTCAGGCCTCTTGCTCTATTTACATAAGAAAGGAGATGTAGGTTAAAACAAATATATTGAATTAAGTGTGTATAAAATTACACATCCCTCTGCAGAAAGTGACATGGTTCCCTACCTACCCCCAGCCCTGTACTCCTTTACTGGAATCTCCATAGCACTTGAATCTTGGCACAGAAGACAGCTTCTTAGGATCTTTTCCTTTAATGAAAAAAAAAAAGTTAACCTTTTCACACCAACTAAAAATTTCCCAAAGCCGAGAACCTGATTATTCCTAAACTTCATGAATTATTCATGCTGCTTCAACTGAGATAGATCATATTTAATAATGTTCTGAGAGGGCATCTTCCCTGGAATTAGATGGAAAATATCGTCATCTGTCTACTGGACTGTTTGAAGAACAGGTTATCAGGGGTTTTCTACATAACTGTATATGTCGAGAAACAAAACAGGGTTCACTGGATTGGCATAAGGGAAATAAATAAGAAACCAGAGAGTCTTTTCCACATCCATGAGGAGCCTGTTTCTATTAAACCCAGGCAAGAATGACAGCCATATCAACACATGCAAACCCTAATAAATTAGCTGCACCCAATTATTAAGAAGGCAGCCTTAGGTCATAAAAACGATTTTGTGAAATTGATCTTAAATGAAAAATGTGTAATTACACTTAAAGCAGTTACAGGCTGCTAGTCAATGAAAAATTTATATTTCCTGTGGAGTTGTACCACTTTCTGTGCATATGAAATTAGTTGGACTGGTAGAACTTACATTACATTCGGAAGTGGTTCAAGAGACAGAAACATTTTTCATTATACTTCTCAAAATGATCCCACAAACTGGCCAGCTATGCACCTGATGTGCATGTTATAATTTTACTGCCTTTGGCCAAAATCCACTGTAAGACCAAGTTAAGTGTTCAGAATTCTAAGCAAGTACTTCACAGTATTTTTAAAGCCATGAATGCATTTGTTTTTCTATTCATTTTGTTAGTCTTTCTTTAAGATCTGAAAGGCTTATATTTAGCAAAAGCAAAAATGACTGGGGGAGTTAAGTATGCATATAGGTGAAAAGTCATGGTATTCATCCCTTATCTCACCTGCCACATCCCATGTACCACCAACTTCTTTTTTTTTTTTTTATTGTTTTTGCCATACATTGTCATGATATCACCATGGGTTTACATATGCTTCCCCTCCGGAACTCCCCTCCCTCCTCCCTCCCCCCCGGGAAATCTCACTGCACCAGTCCCGAGCATCAATCCTGGGCTGGCAATTGATTAGACACATGACAATTAACATGCTTCAATGCCCTTCTCCCATATCATCCCACCCTTACCCTCATCCACAAAGTCCACGAGTCTATTCTATACATCTGCGTTCCTTTTGTTGTCTCCCATGTTGGGTTCTCGTTACTGTCTTTCTAAATTCCATATATATGCGTTAATATACTGTATTGTTGTTTTTGCTTCTGGCTTACTTCACTCTGGATAATGGGCTCCAGTTTCGTCCATCTGAGTAGAATTGCTTCAAATGAATTTTTTTTTAAAGCTGAGTAATATTCCATTGTGTATATGTACCACAGCTTTCTTATCCATTCATCAGTTGATGGGCATCTAGGTTGTTTCCATGTCTTAGCTATTGTAAACAATGCAGCGATGAACATTGGCCATGTACCACCAACTTCTGCGGGTTCCATCTCCAAATTAACCTCAAAACCATACACTCAGAAGAAAAAAAAGAAAACAAAACTAAACACTCCTCTTCATCTCCACTGCTGACACCCTGGCCCAAGCCACCATGGCACCAGTCTCTTGACAGGCCATTTTCCTTCTGCTCATGATCCCTCCAATTCATTCTTCCCATAATAGGCTGAGAGATTCTTTTCAAAATTCAATCAGATCATATCACTGCTCTGCCTCAGACCATTCAAAGACTTCTCATTGCCCTTTAAATAAAACCCAAACTCCTCTTGTGGCCCATGAGGCCTTGCTTGATCTAGCCTTTGGCCCCAACCTCAACTTTGCTTCTTCTTATTCTCACCCTGCCTCACAGTGGACCATCACAGTGATTTTCTTTTCATTCCTGAAGTTCTTCTACCTCCAGGACTTTGTGCTTACTATTCCTTCCCTCTGGAATGCTCTTCACCTGACTGATGATATCTAGGTTCATCTGCTTATTTCTTGTAGAATAATCACTTTATTAATGTGTTTACTTGTGTGGCCTGTTTTAACCTTCAGTGAATGCAAAACTATTGAGTGAATGAAATAACATATTTAAGAAATGGTAAAGTTATGAAGAAATACTTGAATAAAGAAGCAAATAGCTTAAGGGAAATTCAGGTTTAACCATATAATTGTCTGCCAAAAGAACTAGCCAGTTTCAGGGTTAAATTCTACTTTTTAATTGCACTAAAAATTACATAAGGCTAGGAATTAAAGACTTCACTGAAGTGAGGGGAGATAAATTAGGAGTTTGAGATTAATGTGAAAAAAAGACTTCACTAAAGAAATTCATACTACTAATAAATATATGTAATTTTGTGGCCTCTTTTACATTGAGCATTTCAAAATTTAAATGTATACATTAATTTCACCAGGGATATTTATCTTATCTTTTGTTCATCCTTTGGTAACCTTATATGACTTATCTGAAATAGTCTCATTGACTTAGGGAACTTAATGGTTTCTGGGAGGAGAAGATAGGGAATTTGGGATGGACATGTACACACTACAATATTTAAAATGGATAAGCAACAAAGACCTACTACGTATAGCACTTGGAACTCTATTTAATATTATGTCATATGTATGGCTGAGTCCCTTTGCTTTTTACTTGAAACTATCATAACACTGTTAATTGCTGTACCACTGTACAAAATAACAAGCTTAAAAAGTTTTGAAATATGAAACAGTCTCATTGTGGAAATATTAAACATTATTCCCAATACTAATGGGTGGAATCAAATAGTATATCCACAACACCCACCAGCTAATCATACTTAGGTTTGCAAAACTTAGAAATTAAGGAGACTCAAAGAAGTATAAATAGAGTTGCATTCATAATGGATCTTCCAATCCATTCTTAAGACAAAACAAAGATGGGAGAAGAATGGATAAAGGAACGAGTAGATAGATACTCAAAAGAGGGAGAACTCATGCTACAGGGAAGAGATCAGGACAGCCATAAGCTGTGCTTTGCAAAATGGGTAAGTCTCAGATAAGAAAGGAGAGCAGGGCAACATTCCAAGGAGGGGCAAGAATGACCACATGTGTCAAACATGCATGGAGAGCAGTGAACAGAGGAAGCAGTTAAAACTGGAAAGAAAAAGGTAGTCATGAAAGCTTAAGAGTACTTGGGGCTGAAAATTCAGATTATCATGCAGCATCTTACCATGTTTTGGCCTGACAATACTAAGGAGTAATGGAAGATTTTGGCAGAAGAACAAATTAATGGGAGATAAATGCTCCCATTGTGAGAAACTCAGCATTTGAGAACCTGCATTGTAAAAATGGGCTTCCTCGGTGGTTCAATGGTAAAGAATTTGCCTGCCAATGCAGGGAACACAGGTTCAATCCCAGATCTGGGAAGATCCTGACCCACATGCTGCAGGTCAACTAAAACCTTATGCTATAACTTTTGAGCCAGCACTCTGAAGTCTGCAAGCCACAGCTTCTGAGTCCATGAGACACAGCTACTGAAACCTGCGGGCCTAGAGCTCGTACTCCGCAACAAGAGAAGGCATCAAACTGAGAAGCCCACACACTACAACTAAAGAGTAGCCCCTGCTCACCACAACAAAAGAAAGCCTGTGTGCAGCACTGAAGACCCAGTGCAGTCAAAATAAATAAATATATCTTTTTAATAACAAACATATATTAAATCAATACTCAGAATAAATACATACCTTTTTAAATCTTCAAAGCAACTACAGAACTCTAGTGTACACTCTTTACAAAATCTTCAGTTACAGGAAATAAGGATTTCAGAAACCCACACAACTTTGTTCAGAGGAAGGAAAAGAGTGACCTAGAGAAAACTATAAAATCATGTTGCAAAGTAATGAGCACATAAGACCAAGTTCTACAATAAACATACATACATGTGTGCTTCATCACCTATCTAACAGTTCACTTTTCTGATAATTGACAATTATCAAGTCTTAAAAAAAACCCTGTGAAGCACAGTTTCTGTTTTTTAAAATAAGAATGAAGAATTAGGTGACAAGTTCAGGTTACAAAGACAATTTAAACAAACAGCAAGTAAAAGAACTCTCTGAATTCTTGCAACTTGCTTTCATCTCTACCATTTTACCAACAGTTGCAAAACTCAGTGGTAGACGTTTTATGTGCTATATATTATAGCACATATAGTGGTAGATGTTATATGTGTTCTACTGTAAAAACAAGATTCTGGTGGAAAACAAGAACTTAAAGACTGGGAACTGGCCCCTGGAGAAATTTATATCTTTTCCATGTCTTGTGACCATCATACTTAGTATTTTATAGCCAAAACCCACAGATTACACTTGACCCTTGAACAGCATGAGTTTGACCTGCATAGGTCACTGATACATGGATTTTCTTCAATAAATATATACCATAGGACTGCACAATCTTCAGTTTGTAGAGTCCTCAGACGAAGAATCAAAGAAACAGAACTATGGATACAGTGCATAGTTATGTAAAGTAAAGTTTACATAAGTAAACTTTATGCTCATAAGGTAATGCTCATATTTTTGACTACACAATGTCAGTGACTTAACCCTAATGTTGTTCAAGGGTCAACCCTTGAATGTATTTGTAACACGTTAGGTGGTGCAATGATAAAGAATCCACCTGCCAATATAGGAGATCCAAAGGACATGAGTGTGAGCCATGGTTGGGAAGATCCCCTGGAGTAGGAAATGGCAACCCACTCCAGTATTGTTGCCTGGAAAATTCCATGACCAGAGGAGCCTGGCTGATTACAGTCCATGGGGTCAAAGAGACAGACAAGACTAAGTGACTGAGCACAGCACACACCTTTATTGTTCAGTAGCTCAGTCATGTCCAGTTCTTTTTAACCTCATGGCCTGTAGCATGCAAGGCTTCCATGTCCTTCACCATATTCCAGAGCATGCTCAAACTCATGTCCATTGAGTCCCTGATGCCATTCAACCATCTCATCCTCCATCATATCCTTCTCCTCCTGCCTTCAGTCTTTCCCAGCATCAGGGTCTTTTTCATCTAAACCATCCACAAGAAAAAGAAATGCAAAAAGGTAAAATGGTTGTCTGCAGAGGCCTTACAAATGGCTGAGAAAAAAAAAAAAAAGAGAGAGAGAAGTGAAACGCATAGGAGAAAAGGAAGATACACTCATCTGAATTCAGAGTTCCAAAGAATAGCAAGGAGAGGTAAGAACGTTTTCCTAAGTGAACAATGCAAAGAAATAGAGGAAAACAATAGAATGGGAAAAACCAAAGATCTCTTCAAGAAAATTAGAGATGGAAGGGAACATTTCATGCAGAGATGGGCATAATAAAGGACAGAAACAGTATAGACCTAACAGAAGCAGAAGATATTAAGAAGAGGTGGTAAGAATACAGGGAAGAATTATACTAAAAAGATCTTAATGACCGAAACAATCATGACAATGTGATCACTCACCTAGAGCCAGACATCCTTGATTGTGAAGTCAAGTAGGCCTCAGGAAGCATTACTACAAACAAAGCTAGTGGATGTGACGGAATTTCAGCTGAACTATTTCAAATCCTAAAAGCTGTGAAAGTGCTGCTGCACTCAGTATGCCAAGAGATTTGGAAAATTCAGCAGTGGCCACAGTACTGGAAAGGTCAGTTTTCATTCCAATCCCAAAGAAGGGCAATGCCAAAGAATGCTCAAACTACCACAAAATTGTACTCATTTCACACGCTGGCAAGGTAATGCTCAAAATCTTCCATGCTAGGCTTTCATAGTACATGAGCCAAGAACTTCCAGATGTACAAGCTGGATTTAGAAAAGGCAGAGGAACCAAGGATCAAATTGCCAACGTTCACTGGATCCTAGAAAAAGCAAAGGAATTCCAGAAAAACATCTGCTTCTGCTTCATTAACTACACTAAAGCCTTTGACTGTGTGGACCCCAACAAAGAATGGAAAATTCTTAAAGAGATGGGAATACCAGATTCCCTTGCCTGCCTCCTGAGAAACCTGCATTCAGGTCAAGAAGCAACAGTTAGAATCAGACATGGAACAATGATGAACTAGTTCAATTTTGGGAAAAGGGTACGTCAAGACTGTATATCATCACCCTGCTTCTTTAATATATGCAGAGTACATCAGGCAAAATGCCAACCTGGATGAAACACAAGCTGGAATCGAGATTGCCAGGAGAAATATCAATAACCTCATATATGCAGATGATACAACTCTTATGGCAGAAAGCAAAGAGGAACTAAAGAGCCTCATGATGAAGGTGAAAGAGAAGAGGGAAAAAGCTGGCTTAAAACTCATCATTCAGAAAATAAAGATCATGACAGCTGGCCCCATCACTTGATGGCCAATAGATGGGGAAACAATAGAAACAGTGACAGACTTTTTGGGGGAGGCTCCAAAATCACTGTAGATGTTGACTGCGGTCATGAAATTAAAAGATGCCTGCTCCTTGGAAGAAAAACTATGACCAACCTAAATAGCATATTAAAAAGCAGAGACATTACTTTGCCAACAAAGTTCTGTATAGTCAAAGCTATTGTTTTTCCAGTAGTCTTGTACAGAAGTGAGAGCTGGATCATAAAGAAGGCTGAGTGTGAAGAACTGATGCTTTCTAATTGTGGTGTTGGAGAAGACTCTTGAGAATCCTTTGGACTGCAAGGAGATCAAACCAGTCAATCCTAAAGGAAATCAATCCTGAATATTCATTGGAACGACTGATACTGAAACTGAAGCTCCAACTCTAATGTTACCTACTTTGGAATGTAACCATTAACTTCAAATATTCTATATAGTTATCATGGGAAACTATTCAACCTGGTGTCCATAATGCCATAGACAATTCCTTCATTCCTTGGTGAGTAGAAAGACCTCAAGTCTCTATGTCTTACTCATTTTCCTTCAGGCCTGATTTGAACGAAATAAAATAGTGGCTCTAATGTATTAATCTATTTTTATTTGAAATATAACAGACTTACAATATTACATTACTTTTGGGTATAAAACTGATCAACATTTTTATACATTACAAAATAACCTTGAAAAGTATAGTTCTCATGTCACCATACAGAGTTATTATAACATTGGCTTTGTGCCCTACACTGTACATGTATATCCCTATAATTTATCTGCAAGTTTGTGCCTCTAAATCTTCCTCACCCATTTCACTCATCCCCTACTCTTTTCTCTCTGGAAACCATGTGTTTGTTCTCTGTGAGTTTGTTTCTGTTTTTTTACGTTTGCTCACTTTTTTTTAGTCCATACATAAGTGAAATCACATAGTATTTGTCTTCTCTGACTTAATTCTCTTAGAATTTCACTCCTTAGAATATACTCTTGGTCACTGGTATTTTGATTGGGATTGCATTGAATCTATAGATTGCCTTGGGTAATATGCTCGTTTTAACAATGTTAGTTCCTGAAATTCAAGAGTACAGAATGTCTTTCCATTTATTTGCATTGTTTTCGATTTCTTTCATCAATGTCTTATAGTTTTCTGAGTACAGGTCTTTTATTTCTTAGTTTGATTTACTCCCTGGTATTTTATTCTTTTTCATGTGGTTATAAGTGTAATTGTTCTCATAATTTCTCTGATAGTTTATTGTTAGTATGGAAACACAACAGATTTTTGTTAATTTTGTGTCCTGCTAATTTGTTGAATTTATTTACTACTTCAACAGTTTTTTGCTGGTGGCCTTAGGATTCTCTCCATATAGTATTAGGACATCTGGAAACATCTGCAAAACAATGATAGTTTTACTTCTTTCCAATTTGGATTCCTTTTATTTATTTATTTTTGTTGTTGTTGTCTGATTGCTGTGGCTACAGCTATGGCTAGGACTAAAGGCCAATATTATGATGCAGAAAAATAGCAAGAGTAGGCATTCTTGCCTTGTTCCTGGTATTAGAGGAAATACTTTGTTTTTCACCATTTAGTATGATGTTTGTTTTAGGTTTGTACTTTGTATGGCCTTTATTATATTGAGATATGTTCCTTCTTTAACCACTTTGTTGAAACTTTTTATAGTAAATCATTGTTGAATTTTGTCAAAATACTTTTCTGCACTTGTTAAGATGATCATATGATTATTATTCTTTAATTTGTTAATATGGATTATCACATTGATTGATTTGCAGATATTAAACCATTCTTGCATCCCTGGGATAAATCCCATGTGACCATGATTGCATGAGTGTGAGTTCAATCGCTGAGTCACATCCAACTCTCTGCAACCCCATGGACTGAAGCCTGCCAGTCTCTTCTGTCCATGGGATCCTCCAGCCAAAAATATTGGAGTGGGCTGCCACTTCTTCCTAGGAGATCTTCCTGACCCAGGGATCAAACCAGTGTCTCCTGGATTGGCAGGTGAATTCTTTACCACTGAGCCATCTGGGAAGCCCCCAATTGTTGTCCTTTTAATATACTGTTGAATTCAGTTTGCTAATATTTTGTTGAGAATTTTTGAATTAATGTTCATATGCAATGTTGGCCTGTATTTTTCTTTTTTGTGGTATCTTTGGTTTTAGTGTCAGGGATGCTGATCTCATATCACTAGTTCAGAAGCACTTTCTTTTAAACAGTTTGGCAGTTTATTCTTTATTTTTGGCTGTGCTGGTTCTTCGTTGTGGCCCACAAGCTTTTTGTTGCTGTGCAGGCTTTATCCAGTTGTGGTGTATGGGCTTTTCATTGTGGTGGCTTCTCTTGCTGTGGAGCATGGGCTCTAGAGCACGCAGGCTTCAGTAGTTTTGGCTCAGGGGTTCTAGAGCGCAAGCTGAGCAATTGTGGGACATGGGCTTAGTAGCCCCATGGCATGTGGGATCTTAGTTCCCGAAACACAGATCAAACCCATGTCCCTGCATTGCCAGGTGATTCTTAACCACTGGACCACCAGGGCAGTCCCTTAGTAGCCCTTCTTACTTTTCAATTTTTTGGAAAAGGTAGGTGTAAACTCTTATTTAAATGCATGGTAGAATTCACCTGTGATGGCATCTGGTCCTGGGCTTTTGTTTATTGGGAGTTCGTTCACTTTACAACTGATTCAAATTCATATAAGGTAATGAATTTGATACCTGATTCAGTCTTTGGAGATTGTATATTTATAGGAATTTATCCATTTCTTTTAGGCTCTCCATTTTACTGGTATATAACTGTTTATCATAAACTCTTATTACTCTTAGTATTACTGTGCTGTCTGTTGCAAATTCTCTTTAAAATCTGATTTTATTGATTTGTGCTCTCTCTTCATAAGTCTGGCTAACAGCTTACTGATTTTGTTTTTCTTTTCAAAAGAGTCAGCTCTTTCATAGATCTTTTCTACTCTCTTTTCAGTCTCTATTTCATCTATTTCAACCCTGAATTTATAATTTTTTTCCTTCTAATTTTGGCTTTGCTCTTTCTCTAATTCTGTTAGGTATAAGGTTTGAGATTTTTCTTGTTTCTTGAGATATGTTGATATTACTATAAACTTTTACAGAAGTGATTTATGAGCTATGTCACATACATCTGGATCATTGTGTTTTTGTCTCCATGGAATTTTATTAAATTCTTCTTTGATTTCTCCAGTGATTCATTGGTTGCTGAATAGCATATTGTTTACCCTCCACATGTTTGTATTTTCCACAGGCTTCTTTTACATTTTTTTACTTTTTATTTTTATTTTTTTTGCAGTTGATTTCTAATCTCATATCACAGTGGTCAAAAAGGTGCTTGATATCATTCCAACATTCTTTAATTTAGTGAGACTTCCTTTGTGGCCTAGCATACGATCTATCCTGAAGAATATTCCCTGTGCACTTGAAAAGAATGTGTAGTGTTTTAAGGTTGAATGTCTTCTATACATCTATCAAGACCATCAAATATAATGTGTCATTTAAGATTGCTGCTTTCTGATTTTCGGTCTGGATAAGCTATTGTTGTAAGTGGGGTGATATAGCCCCTTACCATAATTGTGTAGCTGTCAATCTCTTTTATGTTTGTTAAAGTCTTCTTTATGTATTTAGATACTCCTATGCTGGGTTAATATCTACAATTGTTATATCTTATTGATTCAATCTCTTTATCATTATGTAATGTCCTAGACACAGACATCCTGGAATGTGAAGTCAGGTGGCCCTTAGGAAGCATCACTACGAACAAAGCTAGTGGAGGTGATGGAATTCCAGTTGAACTATTTCAAATCCT
>ML664199.1:16452227-16563612 GCA_007570785.1 Antilocapra americana
CTGAGCCACAGTCAGCTCCCAGTCTTGTTTTTGCTGACTGTATAGAGTTTCTCCATCTTTGGCTGCAAAGAATATAATCAATGTGATTTCAGTGTTGACCATTTGGTGATGCCATGTGTAGAGTCTACTCTTGTGTTGTTGGAAGAGGGTGTTTTTATGACCAGGGCATTCTCTTGGCAAAATTCTATTAACCTTTGCCCTGCTTCATTCTGTACTCTAAGGCCAAATTTGTCTGTTACTCCAGGTGTTTCTTTACTTCCAACTTTTGCATTCCAGTCCCCTATAATGAAAAGGACCTATAAATGACCAACTTAGATAGCATATTAAAAAGCAAAGACATTACTTTGTCAGCATAGGTCCATCTAATCAAGGCTATGGTTTTTCCAGTAGTCATGTATGGATGCGAGAGTTGAACCATAAAGAAAGCTGAGCACTGAAGAATTGATGGTTTTGAACTGCGGTGTTGGAGAAAACTCTTGAGAGTCCCTTGGACTACAAGAAGATCCAACCAGTCCATCCAAAAGGAGATCAGTCCTTGGTGTTCATTGGAAGGACTGATGTTGAAGCTGAAAGTCCAATACTTTGGTCACCTGATGCCAAGAGTTGACTCATTTTGAAAAGACCCTGATGCTGGGAAAGATGAAATGCAGAAGTAGAAGGGGACGATAGAGCATGAGATCATTGGATGGCATCACCAACTCGATGGACATGGGTTTGGGTAGACTCCAGGAATTGGTGATGGACAGCGAGGCCTGGCATGCTGCGGTTCATGCAGTCCCAAAGAGTCGGACAGGACTGAACAACTGAACTGGAACTGGAACTGAAATGCCCTTCTTTGCCTTTATAGTCTTTGCTTCAATGTCTGTTTATTCAGAAATAAATATAGCTACTCTGGGTTTCTTTTCATACCCATTTGCATGGAAGATATTTTTTCCTCACTTTCAGTCTGTCTTTAGATCTGAAGTGAGTATCTTCATATATATGTAGGCAGCATACATTTGGGTCTTGTTTTGGAATCAGTTCAATTACTCTGTCTTGATAGAAGCATCTAATCTGTGTACTTTTTGTCATTGTTGTTTTCAGGTTACTTTTGTAGCTCTTTTCTGTTTCTTCTGCTTTCTTCTCTTGATTCTGAGGACTATTTTATTTTTGTGTTTGGATTCATTTCTCTTTGTCTATTTTATCTACTACAAGATTTTGAGATTGTTTTACCATGAGCATACACACACACACAGCCCATAGGGGGACAAAGAGTTGGACATGCCTTGGCAACTGAACAAAAATACACACACACACACATAATTATTTCAAGTTGATAATCTCATAAGTTTGAACATCTTTTAATAGCCTTGCGTTTTTACTCCCCCACTATAGTGTTTTTGACAACATTTTATATACTTGTTTTGTGTACCCCTTAACTACATTTTATGAATAAAGAGTTTATCATGGAACAAATCATGTTTAAACTCCACAGGTACATTTCTATGTGGATCTTTTTGAATAGTAAATACTACACAATCAGTGGTTGGTTGGATCCAAAGATGTGGAACCTCAAATATGAAGGAACTGTAGACATGGAAGTTTATATATGAGGGATAACTATAAGTTACATGTGTATTTTCAACTGTTCAAAGCATGTGCATCCCTAATCCCCATGCTATTTAAAGGTCAATCCAAGTTGACTTTACTACATTTGTCTTTTAATCTAGATGTGCTACCTTAATTTTTATCATTACTAGCAATATTGTTCCTTTCAGAATTTTCCTATTTCTAGTTGTGATCTTCTATCTTTCAATTAGAGTGGTGCTGAAATATTTTAGCCTTTTTTGTTTATAAAATTCTTTTATATCTCCTTCAATCTGATTAATAGCTTTGCCAGGTACAATATTCTCGGTCATGGGTTTTTTCTTTCTATCACTTTAAATATATATGTCACTCCCTTCTGGCTTGCAAAGTTTATCCTGAAAAGTCAGCTGCTAGTCTTATGCACGTTCCCTTGAACATATTTGGTTGTTTTTCCATTGTTGCTTTTAAAATTCTGTCTCTTTAGTTTTTTTCATCTTAATGATAATGCATTTTGGTGTAGTCCTCTTGGGGTTCATTCTGTTTAGAACATTCTGCTTTTTGAACTTGGCTGTCAGTTTCCTTTCCCAGATTAATGAAGTTTTCAGCTATTATTTCCTCAAATAAGTTCCCTGCCCCTTCACTCTCTTCCTTCTGTGTTCCTATAAGGCAAATGTTAGTATATTTAATATTGTCTCAAAGGTCTCTTAAACTATCCTCATATTCTTACATTCTTTTTTATTATTTCTATTCAGCATTAGTAATTTCCACTACTAATTGGTTCTGTCCTCCAGTTTGTTAATCTATTGCTTTGCATCATCTAAGCTAGTGTTGACTCCTTCTAGTGTGTTTTATCTGTTACTGTATATATAGTTTTATTTGGTTCTTCATTATATTTTCCAACAGTTTCCAACTTTTCCAAACTTCTCATTGTGATTATTCTTCTCCAAATTTCATTGAGCATCTTTATGATTATCACCTTGAAATCTTTATTGGGTAGATTCTTTATCTCCACTTTGCTTGGTTCTTCTGGGGTTTAGTTTTGCTCCTTCATCTGAAACATATTCCTCTATGTACTCATTTTGCCTAATTCTGTCTTATTTCTATGCATTAAGTAGATCAGTTACATCTCCTGATCTTGGAGAAGTAACATTATATAGGATATCCTTTGAGATTCAGATGCAAACTCCCTTCTGGTGTGCTCCCCAATGGCCTGCATGGGCTCTTTCATTGTAGGGCTGACAACTGTGGGCACACTGCAGCCTGTGCTTATGCAGTAGATGTTAATCAGGTCCTGGGACAGCTGATTGCCAGTCCCAAGGGGGCCCAGGGTTTGTGCCAGATCACTGGTGGGTGGAGCCTTGTACTGGCACAGTTGACTGTGGTCCAAGGGGTCATTGGGCTGGTGTTAACCAGCTGCTATGTAGGTCCTGGAGCAGCTAGTTGTACCGGGTTATGAGGGTCTGGGGCTGGTGCCAGCCTACTGGTAGGAGGAACAGCTCTAGGTCATGGACGGTCCAAGGCTGGTCAGTTCACTGGCAGATAAGTAAGCCCTTAGTGCTAATGGGTTAGAGGGAGGACTCTAAAATGGTGCTTGCCAGCACCAGTGACTTCATGATAAAACAAGCTCCAAAAATGGCTGCCACCAGGGTGTATATGTTTCCAGGGAAAATCTCAGCCACCTTCTGCCTCTCCAGGAGGCCCTGTGAGTCCGACCCAGGCTCCTTTCAAATTACTGCCTCTTCACTGGAAGTCAGAGCATATGGAATATTGTGTGCACCTTTGAAGTGCAGAGGCTCCATTTCTTATGTTTCTAGCTCTCCACTATGGAAACCCCATACTGGTTTTCAAAACCAGACATTCTGGTGGCTTGTCTTTCTGGTACAGGAATCTTGGGTTGGGGAGCTGGATGTGGGTCTCAGATGCCTCTCTCCTTGGAGAGAACCTCTGCAATTGTGATTATTCTGCCTACAGATCTCCCACTTGGAAGTGTAGGTCTTGACTACACTGCATTTCCACCCCTCCTACTTGTCTTGTTTCTTTTTTATATTTTTAGTTGTAGAAAATCTTTTCTGCTAGTCTTCAGGTTGTTTTCATAGATAGTTGCTCTCCAAATAGTTGTAATTTTGGTGTGCCTCTGGGCTGCCTTGGTGGCTCAGACAGTAAATAATCCACCTGCAATGGGGGAGATCTGCATTCAATCCCTGGGTTAGGAAGATCCCCTGAAGAAGGGAATGGCTACCCACTCCAGTATCCTTGCCTGGAGAATTTCATGAACAGAGGAGCTTGGCAGGCTACAGTCCATGGGGTCACACAGAGTTGGACATGACTGAACAACTTCCATTTTCATGGAAGGAGATAAGCTCAGGGTCATTCTATTCTGCTGTCTAGGTATACTAATATTTCCATTAATTTAAAAAACAGCATTAGAAAGATTTTATTTTTGACAATATACTTACCCATGGCTTAACATTTATTCCTCATAGTCTGGAGGCTAAGTCCAAAATCAAGATGCCAGCAGACTCAGTTCTTGGTAAGAGTTCTTTTACTGAACTTTTAGTTCAGTAAACCCACATAACAGAGAAAGAGGGGACTTCTAATATCTTCCTTTTCTTATAAAGGGCACTAATACCATAAAAGGAGTGCAAATTTCATGACATATCTAAACCTAGTTATCTCCCAAGGACCCAACCTCCATTAGGAATTAAGACTTCAACATATGACTTTAGAGGGGATACAAATAAATATTCAATCCATATCAGCAAGCTAATCTCAGGTAAAATCACTTGCACTCATATAGCTCCTTTTGAGACTGTCAAGCAGACTACTTCGAATCAGTTTACAAATTCCAGAGCAGGACTCTACACACTTCTGCCTATTGCATCTTGGTGTCAGATTAGTCAAGAAGAATACAATGCAGGCAAGCCCTGGATGAAAGAATTCTTTACACATAGAGTAAAGATAATGCAAGATTAGCTTCAGTAGTGGGTGTCAATCTGCCACAGCCTGTGGATCTCTACCAGAAACATATTCAGGGCAATTTTCCTATGTTGCACCCCTCAGGTACCATGGTAGAAAGATCCTGTTCACTCTTCTTGGAGGACAAGTAGGGTTGGACAGGTGCTATATGAAACATACTTCTAAAGGAGACAGAAAAGCATTCATTGAGCCTGAAAAGGGAAAGATGTTCCCATACAAGTTTATAAACCCAGCACAGGCTGTGTGGGCTCTTTGTCTCTTAGTAAGGAAGTGTTCTAAGTCCAAGGTTCATTCCTATGCCACCAAGTGGGGGCCAAAAGACTGCATACACAAGACTGCTTTTTCTAATACAGATCTTCACCAGCCTAGATGTACACATGTATAACATACACCACACTTTTACATAGAAATTTCCTTGAGGAAAAACATTCAAGTACTTTCAACATTTGTTGTTGTTTAGTTGCTAAGTCATGTCTGACTCTTTGCAACCCCATGGACTGCAGTACATCAGGCTTTCCTGTCCTTCACTATCTCCTGAAGTTTGCTCAAATTCATATCCATTGAGTTGGTGATGCTATCTAGCCATCTCATCCTCTACTGCCATCTATTCCTCTTGCCTTCAATCTTTGCCAGCATCAGGGTCTTTTCCAATGAGTCAGCTCTCTGCATCAAGTGGCCAAAGTACTGGCACTTCAGCTTCAGTATCAGTCCTTCTAATGAATATTTAGGTATCGATTTCCTTTAGGACTGACTGGTACATATATTTTAAAATACTCTGAAGTAGTATTACAAGGGGAAAATCACTTTGTTTATGAAAATACATTTTATTTCATACTAGAGTACCAAATTTGAGAGGGGAAAGGGGTTATAAAACAGCAAGATAAGTGTATCAGAATCAGCAAACACTAGTACATGGTTAGAGTTGTATTAGAAAAATGTTTGTCTTGCTGTGTGGGCAGGAAAGAGCAACCCATGGGAAGTTTGATCTTTCTCTCCATATCTCAATTTCTGAAACTTTTCAACATGCCACATTTCACATAAAACACTTAATGACCAAGGCTCCAGAACACTTTAAGTACTACAGTACTTTCCAAGATGGCTGTGAACTTAAGAAACAAATGGAATACTTTAGTCACTGAACATAAACATAAACATAAACACTAAACTGCTAAGTGAAGATGCTTACAACATGAGAACCAAAATAAAACTACATCCTTGCCAAGAAATTAATTTGCAATTTTTCCCTTCCTTCTGGAATGTTTTTCTTCATTAGGCTATTCAATTCGCAATACAGTTCTTCCTCCCACTATCCTTAAATTTAACCTCTTCACACTCTGCTTAGTCGGATCCTTGTCTTATTTCTTTGGCACACTGAAAACTCTCATTAACAGTTATACTCTCCAGGGAATTTGAAGGGCCTACTGTACACCTTGGTGGCAGGGCCAGATGCTTTATATATACCTTGAATATACATATACATTGAATAATTTATATTCAATATATAATTCAATATACTATCCAATACCATATTCACCATAAATCCACTTATATCTGGGTAACGCATTTATATTCCAATGTGTCTACAAACCTCATCTGATCTCCCCTGAGGTTACTAGGCAAGCCCACAATGTGCATTCTGAATAATTCAAAATTAAAGCATATTCAGTATTATGTAATTTGTTGTCTAATAAAACAAACCAAAAAACCCACAAATGCTTAATTTTTTTCCATTAGATATACTGAAACATGAAATTTCAAAACTAAATATAAAACGTAAGTACAACTTTAGAATTAAGCATATTCTAATCAATTTCACTAAAATATACCTCATATAATATATACTAAGCCAATAACGAAATATTAACAGAACACATTCTCTCTCAACTATAGCCAATAATAATTACAACAAAGCTAAAAAAATTAAAAATACTGTGAGCGTAGATACACAGTAAATACTTGCTGAATGATCTTCATAGCTATCTTATAATGCCCTATGAATCATATTATTTAAATCATAAATTATCTTTTAAGTATGCCACTCATCTATCCTTCCTGACTATAACTTCGGGAGAGTAGGAAACATTACCTGCTAATTTTTTATATTCCCCTTGAGCACCTCTTCCCTCAGTATCGTCAACACTGCCTTGAATTCAGTGCCCTCTTTTCAGGGAAGTGGGAGCCCAGTGGCTGTAGTCTGGGCCAGGTGGGAGATAATACGAGCCTGGGCACAGAGAGGTCCAAAACTTACCCATAGGTGAGCTGCAACATCTTGAGAAGAGCCAAACTGAAACCCAGGCAGACCATCCACCTGAATCACTATACAAAGAGGCTAGAAGTGAAGACCAAGCACCCAGTAAAGCCAACAGAACCTAGCAAGATCTAAGATCCTAAGAGGCCAGTGAGAAGAGATGCATCTGGAACAATCTTCTGCTTGTGAAAAGGCTGTTGCTGTGCCTTTCTTTATACAGATTTCCAGTAGCTTTAACTATAGAGCGAGTCAAGAAAGTCACCAACCTCACATGGGTAGTTTTCTCTCAATAAACGGAAGGAAAAGAAGGAGGCAGGGGAAAACTTGAGATCTTTTTTTTTCTTATATTGGCCTGGAGTGCTGCAGTCCATGGGATTGCAGAGTCAGACACGACTGGGCAAATGAACACCAACAAGAATATTTTATGACAAAGGATAATGAATGAACCATACACTTTTGCATACTTAGGGTGGCAAAAAACTAAACACTATCATAGCTCCTTTGCAAATTTTCTTGATAAGTAAAATTTCAAATAATGTTCCTCTATGAGCCTCCTGATTTAGATCCAATGTGAGAAAATGACTGAAAGGGGTAAAGTCTCTTCAGTAGTTCCTTATAAAGGAATGTCCTTTGTGTGATGGGGAGGGGAGTCAGGAACCAGCAATGCCCTAGGACTGTTTACCTTAGGGCTTTCTAATAAGGAGCCTCAGGTTTATATGCATAGAATGACTCTTCAGATGCCAAGCACTGCCACTGGCAACACTGTACACTATGCAGTACTGGCATCTTCAACAGAACTCATAGCTATTTCCTATGCAACAGCAGGGAGAAAGAAACTCCAGCAATTTGTATAGTCAAGTTATCCTCCCTAATAAATTTAGGCATTTCTTCAGCTTCCAAATCATTTTCTCTAAACCAGAGGGAGAAAAAGTTATTGAGAAGGGAGATGTTTCTTCACTCTCTTTTGGACAAGGTGGAATTATTTTGGCTTATTGCTTAAATCATTAATCTCCCATCATTTTCCAATGAGACTGTCACTTCATTAAAAGTAATAATAATTGACAATCTATTACTGTCCCTCATGCCCTAAATTATTATTGCTGCATTTTGTCATGGAGTATAAAAATAAAATACAGAGCTGCCAAAGATCATCAATTCAAAACAAACCACTCAAGAATTTTATTATCCAATGACATATTCTATGGATGCTCTATTTCCCTTCTTGGGCATTTTGCTGCATTCCATGTGTCGAGAAGAGGGAAATTAGCACACTGTTCCAAAGTTCATCTCCATCACTGTTATTTGAAACAATTTGCTGAACCAAATGGAACTCTAAGTCCTCCAAGGCAGAGAGGAGAAAAAACATCTTTTTATCTGAGACCCTGCTGGACTCTGCTAGACAGGGCAGTTAACTGAGAACCTTACATTACCAAAGAATAAATATATTTTGCTATTTAGGGTTGTGGGGCCAGGTGGGAGAGAAAAGTAAATTCTACTTAGCATTTGATCTTGGGAAAGCTACTTACAGTCACTAAACCTATTTTCTCATCTTTAAAATAATAAAAATAATATCTACCTCAAAGCACTTATTCCAATATCTGGTTTATCATTTAAACCTTCATAAATGTTACTTGATATTATTTTCAGTATTACTTCCTATGGAAAAGCAGCAGTATATGAAATTTAAAAGACCGAAATGGTTCTTATTTAATCTTCAATATTATACTAAAGAGTCTAGATTTCATAGCAAAAAAGCAATCAGAAAAAAATTAATAACAGAAGTGACATGAACACATCTGAGTTTTAAGAAGAAAACAGAATCAAGCTATGAAAAATACAGTAGATATAAATATAGATATGGATTTAAATTTTTGAAATTTACACTTTTTTCATTCACCAAAATGGCCCAAAGCTATTAGCATATTTCCTTCTTTGGTATTAAAGAGGGAATTCATAGGGCCTGGACTCCATCTTAGGCCTGTTCATGCTGGTCATGCTCAGCTGCCTCGCCAATGGACTCTAAATTCTGCTTAGTAAGCCTATGGAAATGACAATAAAAGGATAAGACCCCCTCCAGACAGGGGAACCTTGAAGATCTTATCTAGGTTATTCATTGCCTAAGAGAAAACATACACTAATCACCCCTGTCTCTGGACAGGCCATAAATTTTTCTATACCTATCGGAGTGTAACCTTGGGATAGTTGATTATTGGCCAATTGTTTAATTGTCTGAACATATAACACATGAATGATGAGATTATTGTGATTGTATTTACCCTTCATTTGTTTATGTAAGTCTCAAGGAATTTGGGGTGATGAGTTCAGACACGTACACATGGGGTATAAAAGATTTACACAAATGCTGGTCCAGGTCCTTGGCTAAGAGGAGACTCTGCCTTGGGCCCGCCGGTGTAATAAACTGCACTCCACTATCTGCATTGTCCTTCTGAGTGAGTTTGTTTCCTGGAACGCGTGGCTACAACAGTATAATTAACATATTATCTTAAATACTATAAAATGTCTATATTGCCAACTTATTTAGTTTCTCTCTGGTGATATAACACCAATGGCTCAAACAGGGAGAGATTTTACCAGTCAGTGCTGTAATCAATAATCTTCCTGTACCAGGCATAAGCAGAATACTACTGATTCTTCATAGCTAAGTGGATATCAGTCATTTGCATGTCATTTCAACTGAGAAAGTTATCTTAGGACATCCAAATATACAGTCAGGAAGAAAAAAGAAAAAACCACAGATCTGAAATAAAATTTCAAATGTTAATTTAAAATATAATCTAAACTATTTGTGAAAGGGGAAATTCTTTGACATTTTTTAACCTATCGAATTGGCAAAGATTCCTAAAAAGACAATACCCAGTGGTAGAGAAGACAGATATATTTCGATAGGAGTATAAACTTTACACCACCTTTGTAGAGGATAACTTACCAGTTATGTCCAAAGTTAGGAACTTCCTTGGTGGGCAAGTGGCTGGAACTTCATGCTCCTGATACAGGAGGCCTGGGTGTGATCCCCACTTAAGGAACTGGATCTCACATGCTACAACTTAAAGATCTCAAGTACTGAAGAAATGATCGAAGATCCTGTGTGCTGCAACTAAGACCCAGCACAGCAAAGAGAGAAATAATAAACATTTTTAAAAAGTTGTATGTGCCTAACTTTTGGCCCAGTAATTATACTTTCAAAAATGCATCCTCAGGGAGTTTTCAAGATAACAGAGTAGAAAGATCCTAAGCTTATATCCTCTCATAGGCACACCAAATTACAACTATTTGCAGAAGTATCAACAAAAAAGATTGGAACCTACCAGAAAAGACAACTAAAGATATGAAGAAAGAACCACAGGACAGGTAAAAGGGGTGTAGCTGCAGTATACTCAAGACTCATAGCCCCAGGTGAGGGGCCCACAAAAAGAAGAAGAATTACCACTCCAAAGTTTCGGCCCAAGAAGCAAGGGGTCTGAGTTCCACATCAAGTTCCCCAGCCAGGGAATCTGTACTGCGAGACAAGCCCCCAGAAGGTTTGGTTTTGAAGTCCAGTGGAGTTTATTTCAGGATATCCAGAGGACTGTGGAAAATAGACACTCTGGCCTTAAAGAGCACACATCAAAATCACATGCACTCTAGGACATAGGGTGGAAGCAGTAATTTAAAAGGAGTCTGGGTCAGATCTACTTGCTAATTTTGGAGAGTCCTAGGACAGGTAAGAAGAAACCTGAGCTCATCATGGGAAACAGATACTGTCAGCAGCCATTATGGGGAGCTCATTCTACCATGTGGACACTGGTGATAGCAAGGGCCCATTTTGGAATCCTGCCTCTAGCCTATTAGGCTTAAGACCCAGCCCCAGGCCCACCCACCAGCCTGTAGGTACCAGAACTGTGATGCCCCATGTCAAGCAATTAACTGGTCAGGTACACACACCCCCAACCACCAGCAGACAAGCTGTCTTAAGACACCCAGAACCTACAGCCAGAAGAGGGTTCAGGATACGACCCCACACATTGCTGTGTAGACACTAAAACCAAAACCTCCAGAGCCCTGCAACCATATGGCAGGACCCAGCTCTGCCCAACAGTGGGGTAGGCACAAGCCCCAGAATGCCCTGGGCCCAGGCACCACCCTCCATCAAGTCTGCTCTAGCCTCAGGACCAGCTTCACACCAGTGGGTAGACACAAGCCCTAGGACAACCTCAGCCCTACGGCCTGCCATGGTAGGACCCAGTTCACCCACCAGCAGGCCTTTAGAACAACACAACCTTTAGAACATCATTATCCACACAAGCAACTGTGTCAGGAATTGGCCACACCCACCAATGGTCCAAAACCAGCTCTGGGACCTCTGTTTATCTGAAAAGATAAACAAAATTGTTAAGCCTTTAGCCAGACTCATCAAGAAAAAAAAGAGAAAGGCACAAATCTGAAATGAAAAAAGAGAAGCTACAAATGGCAATACAAAAATATGAAGAAAAATAGACCACTACAAACAACAACATGGCAATAAAATGGACAACCTGAAAGAAATGGATCAACTACCAGAAATGTACAATCTCCTAAAACTGAACCAGAAACAGAAACTATTAACAGACCAATATCAATAATGAAAAATACCTCCCAAAATACAAAACTCCAGGACCAGACAGTTTCATAGGTAATTCTACCAAATATTTAGAGAAGAGTTACTGCCTATCCTTGCCAAACTATTCCAAAAAAAACTGAAGAAAAAGGAATGCTCAAGAACTCATTCTGTGAGCCTAGCGTCACTCCAATACAAAAATCAGACAGATACCACAAAAAAAGAAAATTAGAGGCCAATATTCCTAATGAACACAGGGACAAAAAATCTGAACAAAATATTAGCCAACTGAATTCCACAATACATTTAAAGGATCATGCATCATGTTCAAGTAGGATTTATCCATAGGCTACACAGATATTTCAATATCTACAAATCAATCAGTGCAATACACCACATTTGCCAAAATTCAATGTTGATTTATAATTTTAAAACAAACTCTCCAGAAAGTGGTTATAGAAAGAACAAAGCTCAACATAATAAAGGGCATATATAATAAGCCACAGTTTATATCACACAACAAAAAGCTGAAATCATTTCCTCCAAAATAAGGAACGAGACAAGAAGTCCTGCTCATTATCACAACTTTTATTCAGCATAGTATTGGCTTAAAACTCAACATTAAAAGAATTAAGATCATGGCATCTGGTGCCATCACTTCATGGCAAATAGATGGGTAGAAAAGGAAACAGTGACAGACTTTTTGTTCTTGGGCTCCAAAATTACTGCACACAGTGACTGCTGCCATGAAATTAAAAGATGCTTGCTCCTTGGAAGAAAAGCTGGCAAACCTAGAAAGCATATTAAAAAAGCAGAGACATCACTTCGCTGATGAAGGTCCATCTAGTCAAAATTATCATTTTTTTCCAATAGTCATGTATGGATGTTGGACCACTAAGAAGGCTGAGCACTGAAAATTTGATGCTTCCGAACTGCGGTGTTGGAGACAACTCTTGAGAGTCCCTTGGACTGCAAGGAGATCAAACCAGTCAAGCCTAAAAGAAATTAATCCTGAATATTCATTGGAAGAACTGATGCTGAAGCTTCAGCTCCAATATTTTGGCCACATGATGCAAAGAGCTAACTCACTGGAAAAGACTTTGATGCTGGAAAAGGTTGAGGGCAGGAGGAGACGGGTGCAACAGACAATGAGATGGCTGGATGGCATCACCGACTCAATGGACATGAGTTTGAACACACTCAGGGAGATAGTGAAGGGCAGGGAAGCCTGGTGTGCTGCATCCCATGGGGTCACAAAGAGTCAGACAGGACTTAGTGACTGAATAACAACAAGCATCAGCTATCAGACCAAAAGAGAAATAAAGGAATCCTAGCTGTAGAGGAAGAGGTGAAACTGTCACTGTTTGTAGATAATATGGTACTATACCTAAAAATCCTAAAAATGCCACCAAAAACCTATTAGAATTAATCAAGTAACTTGATAAAGTTACAGGATATAAAATTAATACATAGAAATTTGTTGCATTTCTATATACTAACAACAAAATATCAGAATGAGAAATTAAGGAAATAACCTCATTTCCAACTGAATTAAGAAGAATAAAGCATCTAGCAATAAATCTACTTAAGGAGATAAAAGACCTATATTCAGGAAACTAGAAGACAATTAAAAAAAAGAAATTGAAGATTACACAAACAAATGGAAAAAGATACTGTGTTCATGAACTGGAAGATTAATGTTGTTAAAATGGCCATACTATCCAAGGTAATCTACAGATTCAATTCAATCTCTATGAAATTTTTTTGGTGGGCGGGGGGAGAGACCACTAATTTATTAAGTTAGCTTTGCACCAGTATGGTAAAGACCACATGTGAAAGCCTAGGACCAGATTTCACAGGTGACTTCTACCAAAAATTTAGAGAAAAGCTAACACCTATCCTACTCAAACTCTTCCAGAAAATTGCAGAGGAAGGTAAACTCCCAAACTCTTTCTATGAGGCCACCATCACCCTAATACCAAAACCAGACAAACATGCCACAAAATACAGGCCAATATCACTGATGAACATAGATGCAAAAATCCTCAACAAAGTTCTAGCAACCAGAATCTAACAACATATTCAAAAGATCATATATCATGACCAAGTGGGCTATATCCTAGGGATGCAAGGATTCTTGAATATTCGCAAATCAATTAATGTGATACACCACATTAATCAATTGAAAGATAAAAACCATATGATTATCTCAATAGATGCAGAGAAAGCCTTTGACTAAATTCAACATCCATTTATGATTAAAAAAAAAAAAAAACCTCTCCAGAAAGCAGGAATAGAAGGAACACACCTCAACATAATAAAAGCCATATATGATGAACCTATAGCAAACACTATCCTCAATGGTGAAAAATGTAAAGCATTTCCCCTAAGTCAGGAACAAGACAAGGGTGCCCATTCTCACCACTGCTATTCAACAGTTTTGAAGTTTTAGCCACAGCAATCAGAGAAGAAAAACAAAAGGAAGCCAGATTGGAAACTCTGTTTGCAGATAACATGATCCTCTACATAGAAAACCCTAAAGACTCCACCAGAAAATTACTAGAGCTAATCAATGAATATAGTAAAGTTGCAGGATATAAAATTAACACACAGAAATCTCTGCATTCCTATACACTAACAATGAGGAAACAGAAAGAGAAATTAAGGAAACAATCCCATTCATCACTGGGATGAAAAGAATAAAATACTTAAGAATAGATCTACCTAAAGAAACAAAAGACCTATATATAGAAAACTAAAAAACAATGATGAAAGAAATCAAAGATGACACAACAGATGGAGAAATATACCATCTTAATGGATCAGAAGACTCAATATAGTGAAAATGAGTATACTACCCAAAGCAATCTATAGATTCAATGTAATCCCTATCAAGCTGCCAAAAGTATTTTTTACAGAACTAGAACAAATACTTTCACAATCTGTATGGAAATACAAAAAACCTCGAATGGCCAAAGCAATCTTGAGAAAGAAGAATGGAACTGGAGAAATCAACCTGCCTGACTTCAGGCTATACTACAAAGCTACTGTCATCAAGACAGTATGGTACTGGCACAAAGACAGAAATATAGATCAATGGAACAAAATAGAAAGCCCAGAGATAAGTCCACACATCTATGAACACCTTATCTTTGAGAAAGGAGGCAAGAAAATACAATGGAGAAAAGACAATCTCTTTAACAAGTGGTGCTGGGAAAACTGGTCAACCACCTGTAAAAGAATGAAACCGGAGCACTGTCTAACACCATACACAAAAATCAACTCAAAATGGATTAAAGAGCTAAAGATGAGAAACTATAAAACTATAAAACTCCTAGAAGAAAACATAGGCAGAACACTCTCTGACATAAAGCACAGCAGGATCCTCTACGACCCACCTCCCATAGTAATAGGAATAAATTATCCATTATGTTTTTATTTTCTAAAAGAACATATCTTTTAATATTAATAAAATAATATTTGTGGTAGACCAAATCTGAAATAGCTCACAATTGTCAATACCTCCTGGTGTCCACACCTTATGTAATCCATTTAGTGTGGATATGACCTGTGACTTGCATTTAAAAATAGAAGATGGCAAAGATTCGTCACTGTCATGATTAAGTTACACAGTAGTGACTTTTGCCTTGCCAGCAGATTCTCTTTATTGCCTTTTTGCCTTGAGTGCTTTGATGAAGCAAGCATCCATGTCAGGGTGATTCGTTTGGCAAGGAACTGGGTGTGGCCTCTGGTCAACAAGTAACTAAGATTTAAGTTGGTCTCTGGTCAACAGCCAGCAAGAAACTGTGGCCTTCAGTCCAACAGGCTGCAAATATCTAAATCCTCCCAACAACTACATGAACCTAGAAGCAGATGCTTCTCCAGTAAAGCTATTAGATAAGACCTTAACCCTGGATGACACCTTGATTTAAAATCATGAGAGGATTTCCCTGGTGGTCCAATGAATCCACCCTGCATTGCAGGGGACACTGGTTCCATCCCTGGTCTGGAAAGATCCCACATGCCACAGGGCAACTGAGCCCATTTGCCACAACTGCTGAACCTGTGCTCTGGAGTCCTCAAGCTGCAGCTACTTAAACCCATGCACCCTAGGGTCAGTGCTGTGAAACAAGAAAAAGCACCTCAACAAGAAGCCCTTGTACTGAAACTAGCAAGTAGCCCCTGCTCACCACAACTAGAGAAAGCTTGCACATAGCAATGAGGATGCAACACAGCCAATAAATAAAAAAATTTTAAAAAGAGAAAAAAGAAAATCATGAGAGACCCTGAAGCAAAAGACTCAGCTAATCTGTGTCCAGATTTCTGATCTGCAGAAATCGTAGGATAATAAATGTGTCCTGTTATAAGGCACTATATTTGTGGTTATTTGTTATGTAGCAATAGATAACTAGTACAAAGATAATGGCTATTTATATTAGACAATAAAGAAGAAAACAGCAACTTTTGGGTAGCTATGCAATCTCAGGGTTGTTTTTTTTTTTGGATGGCTGATATAGTTACTGGATCTTTCAAATTCTGACCTCTAGATAAAATTAAGGTGTCAGCCAGTAACTGTGGGGACTGCCCCAAACCCTGTAGCTATTCATGTTTGGACTCAAAAGATCCTGGGAAGAAGTTCTGACTACTCAAATCATCCTGAGCCTGAACATGCTACTGTCTAAGCTCAACAAAAAGTTCATTTGATGGCCAGTGCTCTCGAGAGTTCTACACCCATCTCCTCCCCTCCAAAACTCAACCTATTTGAATGATATGAAATCTTATTGCCATAGGATTATCGCTCTGAAACTGCAGCTACTACCAATATCTAATATTTTTCCAAGGTCATAATAAATAAAGAAAAGAAAATAAGCATGCTCTCTTATATTTTTCACTAAAACCAAGTTATTCTTTTTCACCTTGATCAACAAGATAATTATATGTGTAACTCTCCCATTCTGACCCCAAAATTGCCTTTAAATAAATTTCATGTAATTTTTATGTCTAACAAACCATTACATTTTTATTACTGAAGCAGTAACAGTAGTTTATTAAATTTTAAAAATGCCCTATGGATGATCACTGAAGGTCTTTCTCCTTCCTCAAGTAGCTCTTAAGTGACAGAAGTCATTGTTCATCACGATTACTAGGTATTAGTCACAGATCATAAACATCTCCTATTTCTTGTAGTGGGTCTTTAGGGGATTAAAAAAGGGCAAAACGAATAAACTGCCCTCTGAACCACTTAAAAAGCATCCCATTTAGACTTAGAAATATTCTTGAGAGATAGTCAAAGCACTGTCAAGATCACTATTATCTGCAATTTTGTAAACAGGAACAAATGATCTTGCACAGCCCACAACCCAATAAACTGTAACACCAACACTGAATAAGCAAAAAAATCCCTTCTGCTGAGGTGTCCCCCTCTCTGTCTGAATCACACTTGAAATATTTATGGTTACTCTTGTTACAGTAAAACTGCTTCACATCTATCTTCCCCCAGAGTAAAATCTCAATTTTAAAGGGCTCCTCAGTAATTTTGTGAGTTTGTGATTCAAATTATCTTAGAAGCTTTGGCAGATGAAGAACTATAAAGACTTGAGAATGAAAGCTCAAACTGGCTGCAAGGATCAATAGTCTCAAGTGGAGTTGTTCTAAGGGAAATAATGAAAAAACAGATATTTTACTCCTTTGGCTCACTACATTTGACATCTGTGAAGTCTTTTGGGACATGGTGAAAGTTTCCATTCTTTATTTTTGTCTTTTTTCTGCCTTGCATAGGTCTCTGAATACCACAGCCCCTATAGCCTGAAGATGATAAAAGTTTTTTTTTTCTTTCTTCAAATCTTTCAACACTTTATTCATCAAATTTCTGTCATCATATTCTTTGTTTCATAGTCTTTGCGTATCTCTTTTGTACTAAGTAATTTAAGGCTATCTATCTTAGTGTACAAACTTCCTAAAACCTTGTACAAAGTAGGTCCTTTAAAATGTTGGGAAAACCTATAGATTCTTAAAAGAGATTAAAAGATACATTAACTGATTACAGAATGTGGGATTTAATTGTATCCTGATTCAAACAAATAATGTGTTAAAAAAAATTTGAGAAGGGAAACTCAAACACTGGCTATTTAACAATATTAAGTAACTGTTAGATGTGATTAAAAAAACATTATATTTATGTTGTTTAAAAAGAGTATTTGTGTGTGTGTATATACCTATATATACATACATATATCTGTGGAAGAAATGATATGAAGTTCGGAATCTGCTTCCAACTAGTTGGGAAAATGGGTAGGGGTATAAATGAAACAATGTTGACTATGACTTTAATTGGGTGGTGGGTGCTTGGTAGCTCAGCTGGTGAAGAATCTGCCTGCAATGCAGGAGGCCCTGGGTTGATTCCTGGGACAAGAAGATCTGCTGGAGAAGGGATAGGGTACCGATTCCAGTATTCTTGGGCTTCCCTGGTGGCTCAGCTGGTAAAGAATCCACCTGCAGTGTGGGAGACCTGGGTTCAATATCTGGGTTGGGAAGATCCCCTGGAGAAGGGAATGGGTACCCACTCCAGTATTCTGGCCTGGAGAATTCCATGGACTGTGTAGTTCAGAGGGTCGCAAACAGTTGGCTATGACTGAGTAACTTTCACACGTACTTGGAGATGAGTACTGATGCTTTAAAAATCACCCCACGTAGCGGATTAAAACATTTATTTTGCTCACAAATCTGCAATTGGAGCAGCGACTGGTGGAGACAGCTCAAAGATCTTCCACTTAGTGTCTACTGATGATCACGCTTAGTTGCTCAGTCATGCTCAACTCTTTGCCACCCCATGGACTGTGGGAATTTTCAAGCAAGATACTGGAGTGGGTTGCCATTTTTCTCTTCCAGCAGAATCTTCCCCACCTGCATCTCCTGTGTCCCTGGCATTGCAGATGGATTCTTTACCCACTGGGGCATCAGGGAAGGCCCAGTAACAATTGGAGTAGCTCAAAGTTTGAATGGAATCACCTGAAAACTTACTAGCTTATGTCTGGTGGTTGATACTGACTGTTGGTGGGAACTTTTGTTGAGGCTGTTGGCCAGAACACCTAGGCAGCTAAGTTTCAAGGGTGAGGTAAGAGGGAGAATGCAAACACCACAGGATAAACCCTCTAGTGTCTTATGACCTAGCCTTTTATTACTTCTTACACATTCTATTGGCTAGAAGCAAGTCACTAAAGCTAAAGTCAATTCATATCCAAAACTGTTTTGATGGGAGGCCTGTCAATTTAGAGTTCACTCTGTAAACCAAAAATTATTGACATCCCCCCAACATGGAAATTACACTCAATCCTCTCTCAAACCGCAGCCCCCAGACTTGTTTATCATAACAATAGGATCAGGACCAAGGACAAGTATCTCATATGAATCAGCCCAACTGCAGGTGAGTTTACTCAGATTAGCTCCTCAAGTTTTTTAAATTCAGTTTTTGGTCTAAAATCTTATGAATTAAAGACACAAGGTATGTGGCCTCAATAAAATCTAGAATGGTTAGAAAGGAATACACATACAATATATAAAGATTTAATTGAATGACAATAACAGCACAAAGGAGGGGGAAATAGAGCTATCCAGGAGCAAAGTTTCTGAATATTGAACTTGAACTGATGTTAACCTGAGCTAGATTGTCACAGACAGTGATGTTAATCCCCAGGGCAACCACTAAGAAAATACTCAAAAATACATAGTAACAGGAATGACAAGGGAATTAAACTCATACACTAGAAAATATCTACTCAATATAAAAGAAAGCAATGGAAAGGGGTAGAATTCCATTAAAAGCAAATATAAAGATAAGAGAATGACAAGAATAGCATCCATACAGATGATATAAGCATGGCAGAGAGACATGCCCACAAATAGATGAGAACTATAACTTTGTATTTCAAGATGAAAATTAAAGAAGAAATTAAGAAGATGATAAGAGATTTAACCAGAATTAGAAAAACTCAAATGAGAGGACTGGAGATTTGACAAGAGAGAAGAAAAAATTTAAAGAACAACTTAAAGTTAAAAAAAAATTATTTCAGAAGTAAATACTAAACAAGAAGGAACACACAGCAAATATGCACAATCAGTAATGCTGAAAGAGAAATAAAAGATGAAAAGGAAAAAAAATTTAATTCAAAAGGAAATGAAAAAAATAATAATTTGAAGGAAAGCAATGGGTTCAGAAGGTAGACAAAGTAGATTTCAAAATGTATACAACAGAGAGTCACTGAAGAAGAGAACCTAAGAAATAGAATTCAGAAGAGACTAAAATTTCAGAATTTCAAAAAATCTTTTGCCTATATGTTGAAATGACATACACCTGGGAAAATCAATCTGGAACAGCCAATACTAAGCAATAGAGAAGGAAAAAAAACATTTCCTTCCACTCTTCTATGTACAACACTTATTTTTCTCATTACTCTTAGTATTTATTTCACTTATGACCCCAAATGTATGGTTTTTTCCCCCTACACTGACTAATTCTCTGGTACCAGTTGGGTATCCCAGAACTTCATTCAATTCTGAAACTATCTACCAAGAGTTAGTGTCAGGTCCCACAAGTTATGGGCTTAGTATCCCTATTTTAGACCCAGTCACAAGTCCAAGCCTGTCATACTTCTAACCAACTGGCTATAAACTGGGGGCTCTCATAACCCTCTCCCCAGATTCAATAATTTCCTAAAATGGCTCAAAGACTTTAGGAAAGCACTTTGCTTACTGTTACTCATTTATTACAAAGAATATGGCTCAGGAGAGGCAAAATCAAAGAGATGCACGGTGCAAGGAATGTCACAAGACGCACGGAACTTCCATACCTTCTCCAGGTGCACCACTGTCCCAGCACCTCAAGGTGTTCACCCATTCAGAAGCTCTCCAAAGGATAGAAGCATTAATCAATATGATTCGATAAGAGGAAGTACTTGAGGTTTAAGGACTGAAAGGAAGATGGAAACATCTGTGTTTTTAGATGACAGAATGATATACTTGTAAGAAACATTAATAGTAATTCAATGGAAATCAATGGGAAAACTTACTAAAAACAAAGAGACATTAGTAAAGTGGTAGATGACAAAATCAACAGTTTTCACATTTATAAACAAAAACCCAGTTAAAAAGCATAAATGAAAAAGACTATGAAACACTTCTGAAAGACAAAAAAGTAAATTTGAACAACAGGTAAAACAAACTGTGTTCTTGCACATCAAAAGACACGTCATTCAGAAGTCACTTTTCTCTAAATTAATTAATAAATTTAGCCTGAAAGAATAAACAAGGGAAAACAATCACACAAAAAAAGAAAATATCAATGAGAAGTTGGTTTTGTCAGGTTTTTAAGACGTGCTGTACGTCCTGAGCGCGGCCAAGAGGAGCTACTCTGCGTCTGAGATCAGGGGCGGCAGCTGCACTTTGCTGGAGCAGCTGTGAAGATAGACCCCACACCAAGGTAAGAGAAACCCAGAAGCACCGCCGAGAGGAGCTACCTCACACCCGAGGTCAGGGGTGGAGGCCAAGAGGAGCTACCTCACGCCCGAGGGAGGAGCGGCGGATTCAAGGGCAGGGGAGGGCCCAGAGGAGCTACTCCACGATCAAGATCAGGAGGGACAGCTGTGAGGAGATACCCGAGGTCCAAGGTAAGGAGCAGCGGCTGCACTTAGCTGGAGCAAACGTGAAGAGATACTCCAAGTCAGAGGTAGGAGAAACCCAAATAAGAGGGTAAGTATTGCGAAAGGGTATCAGAGGGCAGACATACTAGGATCATAATCACAGAAAACTAGCCAATCTAATCACATGGACCATGGCCTTGTCTAACTCAATGAAACTAAGCCATGCCGGGTGAGTCCACCCAAGACGGAAGGGTTATGGTGGAGAGGTCTGACAGAATGTGGTCCACTGGAGAAGGGAATGGCAAACCACTTCAGTATTCTTGCCTTGAGAACCCCATGAACAGTATGAAAAGGCAAAAAGATAGGAAACTAAATGATAAACTCCCCAGGTCAGTAGGTGCCCAATATACTACTGTAGATCAGTGGAGAAATAATTCCAGAAAGAATGAAGGGATGGAGCCAAAGCAAAATCGATGCCCAGTTGTGGATGTGACTGGTGATAGAACCAAGATCCGATGTTATAAAGAGTAATACTGCATAGGAACCTGGAATGTTAGGTCCATGAATCGAGGCAAATTGGAAGTGGTCAGAGGAGATGGCAAGAGTGAACATTGACATTATAGGAATCAGTGAACTAAGATGGACTGGAATGGGTGAATTGAACTCAGATGACCATTATATCTACTACTTTTGGCAAGAACCGCTTAGAAGAAATGGAGTAGCCATCATGGTCAACAAGAGAGTCTAAAATGCAGTACTTGGATCCAATCTCAAAAACAACAGAATGATCTCCATTCGTTTCCAAGGCAAACCATTCAATATCATGGTAATCCAAGCCTATGCTCCAAACAGTAATGCTGAAGAAAGTTGAATAGTTCTATGAAGAACTACAAGATCTTTTAGAATTAACACCCCCCCAAAAAGTCCTTTTCATTGTAGGAGACTGGAATGCAAAAGTAGGAAGTCATGAAACACATGGAATAACAGGAAAATTTGGCCTTGGAGTACAGAATGAAGCAGGACAAAGAGTAACAGAGTTCTGCCAAGAGAACGCACTGGTCATAGCAAACACCCTCTTCCAACAACACAAGAGCAGACTCTACACATGAACATCATGAGATGGTCAAACTGAAGTCGGGATGACTATATTCTTTGAAGCCAAAGTTGGAGAAGCTCTATACAGTCAGCAAAAACAAGACTGGGAGCTGACTGTGGCTCAGATCATGAAATCCTTATTGCCAAATTAAGACTGAAATTGAAAGTGGAGAAAACCACTAGACCATTCAGGTATGACCTAAATCAAATCCCTTATGATTATACAGTGGAGGTGAGAAATAGATTTAAGGGACTAGATCTGATAGACAGAGTGCCTGATGAACTATGGATGGAGGTTCATGACACTGTACAGGAGACAGGAATCAAGACCATCTCCAAGAAAAAGAAATGCAAAAAAGCAAAATGGCTGTCTGAGGAGGCCTTACAAATACCTGTGAAAAGAAGAGAAGTGAAAAGCAAAGGAGGAAAGGAAAGATATTCCCATCTGAATGCAGAATTCCAAAGAATAGCAAGGAGAGCTAAGAAAGCCTTCCTTAGCAATCAATGCAAAGAAATACAGGAGAACAACAGAATGGGAAAGACTAAAGATCTCTTCAAGAAAGTTACAGAAACCAAGGGAACATTTCATACAAAGATGGGCTCGATAAAGGACAGAAATGGTATAGACCTAACAGAAGCAGAAGATATTAAGAAGTGGCAAGAATACACAGAAAAACTGTACAAAAAAGATCTTCATGACTCAGATAATCATGATGGTGTGGTCACTCACACTCAGCTAGAGCCAGACTTCTTGGAAGGTGAAGGTGGGCCTTAGAAAGCATCACTACAAACAAAGCTAGTGGAGGTGATTGAACTCCAATTGAGCTATTTCAAATCCTAAAAGATGATGCTGTGAAAGTGCTGCACTCAATAGGCCAGCAAATTTGGAAAACTCAGCAATGGTCACAGGACTTGAAAAGGTCAGTTTACATTCCTATCCCAAAGAAAGGCAATGCCAACAAGCTACTGTACAACTGCACTCATTTCACATGCTAGGAAAATAATGCTCAAAATTCTCCAAGCCTGGCTTTAGCAATACATGAACCGTGAACTTCCAGATGTTCAAGCTGGTTTTAGAAAAAGCAGAGGAACCAGAGATGAAGTTGCCAACATCTGCTGGATTATCGAAAAAGCAAGAGAGTTTCAGAAAAACATCTACTTCTGCTTTATTGACTATACCAAAGCCTTTGACTGTGTGGATCACAATAAACTGTGGAAAATTCCAAAGGAGATGGGAATACCAGACCACCTGACCTGACTCTTGAGAAATCTGTATGCAGGCCAGGAAGCAATAGTTAGAACTGGACATGGAACAACAGACTGGTTCCAAATAGGAAAAGGAGTACGCCAAGGCTGTATACTGTCACCCTGCTTATTTAACTTATGTTCAGAGTACATCATGAGAAACACTGTGCTGGAAGAAGCACAAGCTGGAATCAGCATTGCTGGGAGAAATATGAACAACCTCAGATATGCAGACGACACCGGTCTTATGGCAGAAAGTGAAGAGGACCTAAAAAGCCTCTTGATGAAAGTGAGAGAGGAGAGTGAAAAAGCTGGCTTAAGGCTCAACATTAAGAAAACTAAGCTCATGGCATCTGGTCCCATCACTTCATGGGAAATAGATGGGGAAACAGTGGGAAAAGTGTCAAACTTTATTTTGGGGGGCTCCAAAATCACTGCAGATGGTGATTACAGCCATGAAATCAAAAGACGCCTGCTCCTTGGAAGGGAAGTTATGGCCAACCTGGATAGCATATTGAAAAGCAGAGACATTACTTTGCCAACAAAGGTCCGTCTAGTCAAGGCTATGGTTTTTCCAGTAGTCATGTATGGATGTGAGAGCTGAACAATGAAAAAGGCTGAGAGCCGAAGAATTGATGCTTTTGAAGTATGGTGTTGGAGAAGATCTTGAGAGTACTTTGGACTGCAAGGAGATCCAACAAGTCCATCCTAAAGGAGATCAGGACTGGGTGTTCTTTGGAAGGACTGATGTTGAAGCTGAAACTTCAATACCTTGGCCACCTCATGCTAAGAATGAAGCGTTGACTCATTGAAAAAGACCCTGAAGCTGGAAAAGAGGGCAGGAGGAGAAAGGGACGACAAAAGATGAGATGGCTGGATGGCATCACCGCCTCGATGGACATGGGTTTGGGTGGACTCTGGGAGTTGGTGATGGACAGGAAAGCCTGGCATGCTGCGGTTCATGGGGTCACAAAGAGTTGGACACAACCGAGCGACTGAACTGACAAGTCCTCTTATTAAAACAGTTCAGTACAGGTGCATAAGCAGAAGACACACCAACAGAAAACAAATACACTGATAGGTAGTGTCAGTTAATAGTAGTATCTCAATAAAAGGTGAAAAGATGAATTTCTAATAATTGTTGTTAGGATAACCATGTAAGTTTTAAAGAAATCATTAATATTGGATCCATTCCTACCATCCATGTGAAAAGATAGTCCATTAGAGAAATACAAACTGAAACTACACTGATACATATTTTTCATCTATCAGGTTGGCAAACAGCTAAGAGTTTAACAACCGTCTCTAATATAACTCTCCTACATTACAGGTATACACTATTTGTCTCTGAAGGTGAATTTGGCAGTATCCAGCAAACTCGTGTATACATTTTACCTTTTGACACAGCAATCCCACTTTTAGGAATCTTCCAAAGCAAAACTGGCAAAAAAAAAAAAAAAACAGCACAAAACTATTCACTGTAGCACATGTTTTAATAGCAAAAGACTGGAAATAATCCACATGTCCATCAATAAGGGAAGCACTAAATAAATCATGGTATATCAGCATTGCTGCTGTAAAGAGAAACAATGACTACATACTACCACAGAATTATTTCCAGGATACATTATTAAATGAAATAGATGGAGAAAACTGTATATATTACTCCTATATAAGGAAGGGATTTGAAAATATATGCTTTTGTTTAAAACAAATTTTTAAAAAATTATAAAATATACAAAAAAAAACTTCCCATGAAAGAGTCAGAAGAGAGGATGAATAGGAAACAGAAGCCAGATTTATCTGAATATACTTTTTCTTTACATTTAACTTTGAACCATATAAATACCTTATAATTATGAAGCAACATTAAATTTAAAAAATCCTTAAAAGATTGAAAATCAAACATATAATCCTGTGTATTCAAGTGACTAAAACACAACAATTTGACCATATAACCCTAAGTGTGTGCATGCATGCTAAGTTGCTTTGGTTGTGGCCAACTCTTTGCTACCCTATGGACTGTAGCCCACCAAATTCCTCTGTCCATGGGAATCTCCTGGCAGGAATACTGGAGTGGGGTGCCATACCCTTCTCCAGGGGATCTTCTGGACCCAGGGATCAAACCCATGTCTCCTGTGGCTCCTGCATTGCAGACGGGTTCTTTACCGCTGAGCCACTAAGGAAGCCCCATAATCCTAGTGAAATACTTAAATAACAAAAAGAACCTGAGAGGGAGGAATTTTTAAACAATATTACAATATTATTGATGGTAGTATAGAAAATGTTACTGTGTGTGAATCTTGTATAAAACAAATATTGTTATCACTGAGGAGTAGGATTTTCAACATAAAGCAAAGGAAATGCACAGATGTAGATCACTGGAGTTATAGTTTAAAAATGTACTCCTGGGTTTGAAGAATCAATTTGCAGAATATGAACAGAATTAACATATACTTAGTTCTGTTCATTGAACAATGATGAAACTAGTAGAAGTGAACATCCCTAACGCTAAGATTACTCTCTATGTGTAATTCCAGTTCTGAGGAAGGAAACAGACACAATAAACAGAATTTCTTATCATCAGAAAACAAAACTATCAAAGGCTACTTAAATGTTAGCTTAAAATGGGACACTCTGACTATCAATAAGGGTAATAACTAAAATGGATTACAATACACTAAAAAAATCCATGTTCATGTTAATAATAAAAAATTATCAATCATATTTTAAAAGATATTAGAGAATCAATTCATTGTTCAAAAGAACCAAGCATTGTACCATTTTTCCTATATGTATTAGCTGTCATGATAAACAAATAATTAAAGGAAGTTCTCTTTTTTAAAGTATTACAGCCAGTAGAAAAATGAATCTATAATTAATTAATAGATCTAGCTAAGAATCACTAGTGGCTGCCAACATCACAGAAATAAAGTTCTCTTCATCTATGAAGCGTAAGGGGAAAATGTGTGTAAGAATCAGATGCCAATCTAATCAAATCTCTAAATCCAGGATTGATTTTATCATCTGTGCCATCACACAGGTCTCTGTGCTCTAGAATGGCTCTATGTTGGGCTCACTATTCTGTTGTCCCCATCCTAAAATTTGAACAAAGAGCCCCATATTCTCATTTTTCACTGGGCTCTGCAAACTATGTAACCTTCAACTATGGAAATAAGAATAGTGGATTAAAAAGATAGCTGCACTAAATATAAGACCAAAAACTAAAACTCTTAGGAGAAAAAGTTGGTAGAACACTCACTGGAATATGTGGTAGCAATATTTAGGGGGACCAGTCTCCTAAGAAAAGGAAACAAAAGCAAAAATAAACAACTGGGACCTAAATAAAGGAAACCATTGACAAAACGAAAAGACACCCTACTAAATGAGAGAAATTATTTGCAAATGATATAAATGAAGAGAGACTGGAATCCAAAATATAGAAGTTCATACAATTCAGTATCAAAAAATCAAACAATTTAAACTATTGGCAGAAGGCCAGTACAGACATTTTTACAAAGAAAATATAACAATGGCCAACAGGTACATAAAAAGATACCCAACATCACTAATTATGAGAGAAATGCATCTCAAAACAACAATAAGCTATTATTACCTCACACTTGTCCAAATGGCTATCAACAAAAATACCACAAATAACAAATGTGAGAGAGGACGTGGAGAAAAGGAAACCTCTAATACATTGTTGGAAGGAAAGCAAATTGGTTTAGCCTGGTTGGAAAACAACAAGGAAGTCCCTCAAAAGACTAAAAACAGAACTACTATATGATCAAACAGCTCCACTTTTGGGTATATATCTAAAGAAAATAAAAACACTGCTTCAGAAAGATATATGCATCCCAAAGTATTGCTCAGCATTTTTTACAATAAGCAAGATATGAAAGCAATCTAGGTTCAACCAACAGTGAATGAATAAAGATCACACACACACACACACACACACACACACACACACACACACAGGAATACTACTCAGCCAGAAAAAAAAAGAAATTTTCTGTTTAGTTCAGTTGCTCAGTCATGTCCAGCTCTTTGTGATCCAATAGAATGCAGCACGCCAGACTTCCCTGTCCATCTCCAACTCATAGAGCTTGCTCAAACTCATGTCCATAAAGTTGGTGCTGTCATCCAACCAGCTCATCTTCTGTCGTCCCCTTCTCCTCCTGCCATCAATCTTTCCCAGCATCAGGGTCTTTTCAAATGAGTCAGTTTTTTGCATTAAGTGGCCAAAGTATTGGAGCTTCAACTTCAGCATCGTCCTTGCAATGAATATTCAGGATGGATTTCCTTTAGGATTGACTGGTTTGATCTCCCTGCAGTCCAAGGGGCTCTCAAGAGTCTCCTCCAGCACCATAATTCAAAAGCATCAATTCTTCAGCACTCAGCTTTCTTTATAGTCCAATTCTCACATCCTTACATGACTACTGGAAAAAATCACAGCTTTGACTAGATGGACCTTTGTCAGCAAAGTAATGTCTCTGCTTTTTAATATGTTGTCTAGGTTTGCATAGCTTTTCTTCCAAGGAGCAAGCATCTTTTAATCTGCAGTGATTTTGGAGCCCAAGACAATGAAGTATGTCACTGCTTCCATTGTTTCCCCATCTAAATGCCATGAAGGACTGGATGCTATGATATTACTTTTCTGAATGTTGAGTTTTAAGCCAGCTTTTTCATTCTCCTCTTTTACCTTCATTCAAGAGGATCTTTAGTTCCTCTTTGCTTTCTTCCATAAGGGTGGTGTCATCTGCCTATCTGAGGTTACTGATATTTCTCCCAGCAATTGATTCCAGCTTGTGCTTCATCCAGCCCAGCATTTCGCATGATGTACTCTGTACAGAAGTTAAATAAGCAGGGTGACAATATACAGCCTTGACATACTCCTTTCCCAATTTGGTACAGTCTATTGTTCCATGTCTGGTTCCAACTGTTGCCTCAGATTTCTCAGGAGACAGGTAAGGTGGGCTAGTACTCCCATCTCTAAAAATTTTGCACAGTTTGTCACGATCCACATAAAGGCTTTAATGTAGTCAATGAAGCAGATGTTTTTCTGAAATTCTCCTGCTTTTTGTATGATCCAACCAATGTTGGCAATCTGATCTCTGGTTCCTCTGCCTTTTCTAAATCCAACTTGAACATCTGGAAGTTCCCAGTTCACGCATAGTTGAAGCCTGTGTTGGAGAATTTCGAGCATTACTTTGCTAACGCATGACATGAGTGCAACTGTTTGAACATTCTTTGGCATTGCCTTTCTTTGGGATTAGAATGAAAACTGAACTTTTCCAGTCTGTGGCCACTGCTGAGTTTTTCAAATTTGCTGGCATGTTGAGTGCCAGCACTTTAACATCATCGTCTTTTAGGATTTGAAATAGCCCAGCTGGAATTGTATCACATCCACTAGCTTTGTTCATAGTGATGTTTCTTAAGGCCCACTTGACTTCACACTCCAAGATGTCTGGCTCTAGGTGAGTGATCATACCATTGCGGTCATCTGGTTCATTAAAATCCTTTTTGTATAGTTCTGTGTATTCTTGCCATCTCTTCTTAATCATCTTTTGCTTCTGTTAGGTCCATACCATTTCTGTCCTTTATTGTGCCCTTCTTTGCATGAAATGTTCCCTTGATATCTCTAATTTTCTTGAAGAGATCTCTAGTCTTTCCCATTCTACTGTTTTCCTCTATTTCTTTGCACTGATCACTGAGAAATCTTTATCTCTCCTTGCTATTCTTTGCAACTCTGCATTCAGATGGATATCTCTTTCCTTTTCTCCTTTGCCTTTCACTATTCTTCTTTCCTCAGCTATTTGTAAGGCCTCCTCAGACAACCATTTTGCTTTTCTGCATTTCTTTTTCTTGGGGATGGTTTTGACCACCGCCTCCTGTACAGTGTTACAAACCTCCATTCACAGTTCTTCCGGCACTCTATCAGATCTAATCCCTTGAATCTATTTGTCACTTCCACTGTATAATCATAAGGGATTTCATGTAGGTCATATGTGGATAGTCTAGTGGTTTTCCATACTTTCTTCAATTTCAGTCTTAATTTGGCAATAAGGAGTTCATGATCTGAGCCACAGTCAGCTCCTGGTCTCGTTTTTGCTGATTGCATAGAGCTTCACCATCTTTGGCTGCAAAGAAAATAATCAATCTGATTTTGGTACTGACCTTCTGGTGATGTCCATGTGTAGAGTCATCGCTTATGTTGTGGGAAGAGGATGTTCGCTATAACCAATGCATTCTCTTAGCGTAACTCTGCTACCCTTTACCCTGCTTCATTCATTGTGTACTCCAAGGCAAAATTTACCTGTCACTCTGGATATCTCTTGACTTCCTACTTTTGCATCCCAGTCCCCTGTGATGAAAAGGACATCTTTTTGGGGTGTTAGTTCTTTCTAGGTCTTATAGGTATTCATAGAACCATTGAACTTCAGCTTCTTCAGCATTAGTGGTTGGGGCATAGACTTGGATTACTGTGATACTGAATGGTTTGCCTTGGAAATGAACAGAGATCATTCTGTCATTTTTGAAGATGCACCCAAGTACTGCGTTGCAGACTCTTTCGTTGACAATGAGGCTACACCATTTCTCCTAAGGGATTCTTGCCCCCAGTAGTAGACATAATGGTCATCTAAATTAAATTCATCCATTCTGGTCCATTTTAGTTCACTGATTCTAAAATATTGATGCTCACTCTTGCCATTTCCTGTTTGACCACTTCCAATTTATCCTGATTCATGGACCTAACATTCCAGGTTCCTATTCAATATTGTTCTTTACAGCACTGGGCTTTATTTCCATCACCAGTCTCATCCACAACTCGGCATTATTTTTACTTTGGCTCAGCCTCTTCATTCTTTCTGGAGCTAATTCTCCACCCTTCTCTAGTAGCATATTGGGAACCTACCGACCTGGGGAGCTCATCTTCTAGTGTCTTATCTTTTTGCCCTTTCATTCTGTTCATGGGGTTCTCAATGCAAGAATACTTTAGCAGTTTGCCATCTCCTTCTCCAGCGGTCCACATTTTATCAGAACTCTCTACCACGACCCGTCCATCTTGGGTGGCTCTACAATGGCATGGCTCATGGTTTGAGTTAGACAAAGCTGTGATTCATGGGATCAGTTTGGTTAGTTTTCTGTAATTGTGGTTTTCATTCTTGTCTGCCCAATGATGGTTAAGTGTAAGAAGTTTGTAGAAGCTTCCTGATGGGAGGGATTGGCTATGGGGGAATCTAGTCTTGCTCTGATGGGCAGAGCCATGCTCAGTAAATCTTTAATCCAATTTCCTGTCTACAGGTGGGGTTGTATTTCCTCAGGCATTTGGCCTGAGGCCAAACTGTGGTAGGGGTAATGGAGGCCTCCTTCAAAAGGACTTAGGCAGCATGCTGTGGCTTCAGGACTGTTGTATTCAGTGCCCTGGCACTACGGCAGGTTAGTCTACCCACACTTCCGACAAAAGACTCCTGAACACTCACAGACAAGCCTGGCTCAGTCTCTTTTGGGGTCACTGCTCCTTTCTCCTGGGTCATGGTGTGCCCAAGATTTTGTTTGTGCCCTTCAACATTCTGTTTCCCCAGTCCTATGGAAGTTCTGTAATCATATCCTACTGGATTTCAAATCAAATTCCCTGGGGGTTCTCAGTTCCTTTGCCAGATCCCCAGGTTTGGAAACCTGTCGTGGGCCCTATAGCTTTCCCAACAATGCGAGAACTTCTTTGGTATAATTGTTATCCAGTTTGTGGGTTGTCTGTTCAGTGGCTCTATGGTGGAATAATGGTGACCTCCTCCAAGAGGAGTGATGCCACAAGCTACATCTCTGTTCTGGTCTGCTACACCTTGAGACCCTATCCCTGAGGCAGACCACTGCTGACCTGTGCCTCTGCAGGAGACACTCAAAGGCAGGTCTGGCTCAGTCTCTTATGGGATCCTTGGCTCCTGGTGCACACAAGGTTTTGTTTTGCCATTTGCAATAACACAGATGGACCTGGACTGTATTATGCTTAGTGAAGTCAGTCAGACAAATACTGCATGTTATCACTTATATGTGGAACCTAAAAAAATGAAATGAATGAATATAACAGAAAGACTTACAGATACACTGAACAAACCACTACTGAACAAACTAGTGGTTACAGATTGGAAGAGGGAAGAGGGGAAGGGCATGATAGTGGTAGGGGATAAAAAGGTACAAACTACTATGTATAAAATAAGTTACACAATTATTATTTTAGCTACTAAATTTGAGGCAATTTATTACACAGGACTATATAACTAAGACAAAAAAATTGAGAATATGTTAAATGACAGTATGAGTACACAATTAGCAAAATTTCAACTATGGGAAACTCTGTAAGAAAATAACCTAGTATCTTCAACCAAAGAATTTCAAAGAAAAAAAAAATCACATCACAGTGATATTTTTGGATCTGGACTTAAGAAAACCATTTAAAAAGCTGCCAGTCAATTAAAAATATACAAATACTGACTAGATATTTGATATTGAGAAATTATTCATTTTAAAGGTGAGATAACGATGGCATTATCATTATGCTTTTTAGAAGGGAATCTGACTTCTAAGGATATACACTAATATATTTACCAATGTTATATCTGCAATTCATTTCAAAATGGATATGGAAGAAAGGGAACTGGTAGGGGAAAGGAAAGGGTGGCCATGAGGTGATAATTATGAAAGCTGGATGATGGGAACATGGAAGCTCATTATATAATTATTTTTTTCATATGCTTTGAACTTTTCATAATAAAAAGGTATGCACTTACATCAGCACACATAAACAAACACGACACTATTACATTCAAGAGTGGGCTAAATAAAATGAAATAATTATAAGCTAGATGAGGACCATAAGGATTTGAATGTTTTATTGTTTAAAATAACTTTTATGTATCAAAATCTAAATTTAGACTACACGATACTAACGAATGCATCTATTTATGGAACTACTCTGGCATGCAATTGGTATCTTTGGCACATATTACTTGATCCAATACTCCAAAATAACCTCAAAAGTATTAAGACTTCTGTTTAATGGTCTGATTCAAATCATAGTCATATTTAAGAAACCAGATGGACTTTCTTCTTCACCTATTTCATCATGTTAGAAAAAGGGTGGTAATTAGCACCTTATAATGACTCATGGTAGACTTTTATCATCCACATAGAAAAGTAGTGAAGAGAAGGTTCTGATAACCATTTGATGGTAAAAGAGACATAAACAGATGCTATACACAAGTCACAGTAAGCCAATAGCAATTACCACCTGTTATGCTTTATCTATTAGTGAGACGCATGAGAAAGAAGCCAAGAGACAGAAAAATCATGCAGACACTAACCTTTACTGCAACAATGGTATTTTAAACTCCGTCCTTAAAAACACACACTGCACACAGTTATAACACAGTGATGCAAAGGATATGTATGCAATTACATAACTATCCTAGGCTGAGACCAGATGACTAGCACAATTCACAAAGCTCTCACCTCTTTCTTCTCATACAAAGAGGAAAGGGTTGTTTGCTTTATGCAGATGTCTTAAGAAAGGAATCAAGTCAGATATGCCTCATTATTTTTCTTTCCTACCAACTCAGAATTTGTAATAAGTCATGGCTTAAGCCTGGCTACAGGTATCAGTAACACAATATAGAAAAGGGTACAAAATTGTAAAGGTAAGACTGATATTAACTATAAAAAAACAAAAACCATCCTCAAAGTTGTATACAGATTTTTAAAAATGTAACAGAAAAAAATATTACAACATATACATAAACAGAAACACTAAGTTTGGATTATAGGCCTATAGCTCCATCTCCCTTCTGCCCTTTTTTTCTTGAGTTTTAAGATTCTCTTCCTTTTAAAATGAAATGCTTAAAATGCTATTACTCTTATGGCTATATGAGAAATTTTAAGACACATTAGCAAAAGGACAAGTTAGCAGATACCCTTTACTCAAAATGTTTTATTCACTAAAAGCAACTGCAGAAAATATGTACTTAAAATCTGTGCCTAAAGTATAGGTTTCCATAAAAAATATAATTCAGACTGGTGTCCTCTCGGTGTAACCTACTGACACGTTGTTACAAACAAGGCTATACATTTTCCTACCAATATGTAACAAAAAAACTAAGCATAATCAGTTCCCTGTCTCATGAAAGCCACAGGTTTTTATTAACGCCAACAAAAAAGAGAAGTTTACTTATTTCCAGGTACTGTGATTCAACGACCACTTCAGTTCAATCTCTCAGTCCTGTCCAACTCTTTGCGACCCCATGAATTGCAGCACGCCAGGCCTCCCTGTCCATCACCAACTCTCGCAGTCTACTCAAACCCATGTCCATCGAGTCGGTGATGCCACCCAGCCATATCATCCTCTGTGGTCCCCCTCTCCTCCTTCCCCCAATCCTTCCCAGCATCAGGGTCTTTTCCAATGAGACAACTCTTCACATGAGGTGGCCAAAGTATTGGAGCTTCAGTTTCAACATCAGTCCTTTCAATGAACACCCAGTCCTGATCTCCTTTAGGATGGACTTGTTGGATCTCCTTGCAGACAAAGGGACTCTCAAGAGTCTCTCCAACACCACACTTCAAAAGCATCAATTCTTCGGCGCTCAGCCTTTTTCATTGTTCGACTCTCACATCCATACATGACTACTGGAAAAACCATAGCTTTGACTAGACAGACCTTTGTTGGCAAAGTAATGTCTCTGCTTTTCAATATGCTATCCAGGTTGGCCATAACTTCCCTTCCAAGGAGCAGGCATCTTCTGATTTAATGGCTGCAATCACCATCTGCAGTGATTTTGGAGGCCAAAAAATAGAGTCTGACACTTTTTCCACTGTTTCCCCATCTATTTCCCATGAAGTGATGGGACCAGATGCCATGAGCTTAGTTTTCTTAACGTTAAGCCTTAAGCCAGCTTTTTCACTTTCCTCTTTCACTTTCAGCAAGAGGCTTTTTAGGTCCTCTTCACTTTCTGCCATAAGACCGATGTCGTCTGCATATCTGAGGTTATTGATATTTCTCCCAGCAATGCTGATTCCAGCTTGTGCTTCTTCCAGCACAGTGTTTCTCATGATGTACTCTGCACATAAGTTAAATAAACAGAGTGACAATATACAGCCTTGACGTACTCCTTTTCCTATTTGGAACCAGTCTGTTGTTCCATGTCCAGTTGCTTCCTGGCCTGCATACAGGTTTCTCAAGAGACAGGTCAGGTGTTCTGGTATTCTCATCTCTTTCAGAATTTTCCACAGTTTACTGTGATCCACACAGTCAAAAGCTTTGCAATAGTCAATAAAGCAGAAGTAGATGTTTTTCTGAAATTCTCTTGCTTTTTCGATGACCCAGCAGATGTTGGCAATTTGATCTCTGGTTCCTCTGCCTTTTCTAAAACCAGCTTGAACATCTGGAAGTTCACAGTTCATGTATTGCTAAAGCCAGGCTTGGAGAATTTTGAGCATTATTTTCCTAGCATGTGAGATGAGTGCAACTGTGCAGTAGCTTGAGCATTCTTTGCCATTGCCTTTCTTGGGACAAGAATGAAAACTGATTGGATCATGAACTTTTTATTGCCAAATTCAGACTTAAATTGAAGAAAGTTTGGAAAACCACTAGACCATTCAGGTATGACCTAAATCAAATCCCTTATGACTATACAGTGGAAATGAGAAATAGATTTAAGGGACTAGATCTGATAGAGTGCCTGATGAACTATGGATGGAGGTTTGTGACATTGTACAGGCGACAAGGACTAAGACCATCCCCAAGAAAAAGAAATGCAAAAAAGCACAATGGCTGTCTGACGAGGGCTTATAAATACCTGTGAAAAGAAGAGAAGCAAAAAGCAAAGGAGAAAAGGAAAGATATTCCCATCTGAATGCAGAGTTCTAAAGAATAGCAAGGAGACATAAGAAAGCCTTCCTTAGAGATCAATGCAAAGAAATAGAGGACAACAACAGTATGGGAAAGACTAGAGATCTTTTCAAGAAAGTTAAAGATGCCAAGGGTACACTTCAAGCAAAGATGGCTTGATAAAGGACAGAAATGGTATGGACCTAACAGAAGCAGAAGATATTAAGAAGAGGTGGCAAGATACAGATGAAAAGCAGCCTCAAAAAGAAAAACAGTGGAAGAGAAAGCAAAACAAAAAAACTCAAAAGTCGCACACAGGAATATTAAATTTTCCTTAGATGTTTTATTAAAAAATGAAAAAGGATAAAGAGAAAAATACCAAGTATGTTCATATACTATTATGATAGTCTCTAAGCCTTCAAACATGAGCCATATTAACCTGAAGTCATAAACACCACTTCCTAGGGAGAATATGTAGGTGTAAACTCAGAGATCTAGTATTAGCTCTACACAGCTCTAGTCCACTGTACTTGGCACTCCTTTCCTGATGCAAGGACACTCACTCCAGGTTATCTTCCCAATAACTATCCAGGTCACACAGAGTAACAGGTAATGCAATTTATTGATTTGGACTCTCACTTACACATAATCTTGACACCTCAGTTATGTGGCTGCTTGGGATAAGAGAGAAAGGAGAAGGCAAGTGCTCTGGCACAGGAAATTCATGGGAATTAATAGTACCAAAGGATCAAAGGTAAAGTTTTAGAGATCCCTTTGGTGTAGAGATCCTTTTTAAATTGAATATTTGGATAATTTGAGCAGGGTGAGGTTCCATTTACTTTAACTAAAGATGAACCAATGAAAATGGAAGTTAGTGTGACATTTTACTGGTTATTCTCCCTAAGAATTTGATCTAAAACACTTGATCACACAACTGAAAATGGCTACATTACTAGAAACTTGAGACTAGCCTTTTACCTAACCAGTCACATCATTTAAAATCTTTCCACAATAGTACTATAGACCTGCTAGTACTGAGATAATAATCAAACTGAGAGTGCTTCTTCAAATATTTCTATGACCAAACAAGAAATATAATTAGGGAATATAACTCCAACAATATAGTTGTTGCTGTCCAGTTGCTAAGTAGTGTCTGACTCGGTGACCCCATGGACTGCAGCACACCAGGCTCCTCTGTCCTCCACGATCTCCTGGAGCGTGCTCAAATTCATATCCATTGCCTCAGTGATGCTATCTAACTATCTCATTCTCTCCTACTCCCCTATCCTGCTGCCTTCAACACTTCTTAGCATCAGGGTCTTCCAATGAGTCAGCTCATCCCATCAGGTGGCCATAGTGTTGAAGCTTCAGCCTTAGCAACAGTCCTTCCAATGAATATTCAGGGTTGACTTCCTTTAGAATTGACTGGTTTGCTCTCTCTGTTGTCCAAGGAACTCTCAAGAGTCTTCTCCAGCACCACAGTTCAAAAGCACCAATTCTCTGGCGCTCAGCCTTCTTGATGGTCCAATTCTCACATCCATATATGACTACTGGAAAAACCACAGCTTTGACTATGTGAATCTGTCAGCACAGCGATGTCTCTGCTTTTTTACCATGCTGTCTAGGTTTGTTGTAGCTTCCCTTCCAAGGAGCAATGATCTTTTAATTTTGTGGCTGTAGTCACCGTCCACAGTGATTTTGAAGCCCAAGAAAAGAAAATCTGTCACTGCTTCCACCTTTTCACCTTCTATTTTCCATGAAGTGATGGAACCCGATGTCATGATTTTAGTTTTTTAAATGTTGAGTTCTAAGCCAGCTTTTTCACTCTCCTCTTTCACCTTCATCAAGAAGCTCTTTAGTTCCTCTTTGCTATACTGTGCTTAGTCCACTCAGTCATGTCCAACTCTTTGCTACCCCCCAGACTGTAGCTCATCATGCTCCAATATCTATGGGGATTCTCCAGGCAAGAATACTGAAGTGGGTTGCCATGCCCTCCTCCAGAGGATCTTCCCAACCCAGGGATTGAACCTAGGTCCCCCACACTGCAGGCAGATTCTTCACCATCTGAACCAACAGGGAAGCCCTAATTAGTCTTTAGGTTCTACCAGTAGAGTGATACCATCTACGTATCTGAAGTTATTGATATTTCTCACAGCAATCTTAATTCTAGCTTGGGGATGCATCCACCTCAGCTTTTCACATAATGTACTCTGCATAGGAGTTAAATAAGCAGGATGACAGTATACAGCCTTGTCATAGTCCTTTCCGAGTTATGAACCAGTCCACTGTCCCATGTCCAATTCTAACTGTTGCTTTCAGACCTGCATACAAGTTTCTCAGGAGACAAGTAAGGTGGTCTGGTACCCCTATCTCTTTAAGACCTTTCCAATTTGTTGTGATTCACTTGGGCTTCCCTTGTGTCTCAGCTGGTCAAGAATCCACCTGCTATGTGGCAGACCTAGATTCAATCCCTGGGTTGAGAAGATTCCCTGGAGAAGGGAAAGGCTGCCCACTCCAGTATTATGGCCTAGAGAATTCCAGAGACTCTATAGTCCACGGGGTGGCAAGAGTTATACACAAGTGAGCAACTTTCACTTCACTTGACCGTTCGTTGGCATTGTCCTTTGGTGGAGCATTGCCTTCTTTGGGACTTGAATGAAAACTGAGATTTTCCAGTCCTGTGGCCACTGCTGAGTTTTCCAAATTTGTTAGCCTATTGAGTGCAGTACTTTAACAGCATCATCATTTAGGATTTGAAAGAACTCAGCAGGAATTCCACCAGTTCCACTAGCTTTGTCCAAAGTAATGCTTCCTAAGGCCCTCTTGATTTCACACTTCAGATGTCTGGCTCTATTAAATGACCACATCACCTTGGTTATCTGAGTCATTGAGACCTTTATTGTATAGTTCTTCTGTCTATTCTTTCCACCTTTTCTTAATCTCTTCTGCCTCTGTTAGGTCCTTACCATTTCTGTCCTTTATCACGCCCATCCTTGCATGAAATGTTTCCCAGGTGTCTCCAATTTTCTTGAAGAGAGCTCTAATCTTAGCCCACTCAGTAGTTGTCCTCTATTTCTTTGCATTGCTCATGTAATGCAAATGATATGGAATTAAAAAAAAAAATTTCTATCCTGCTCAGCTGACTAGGATGGCTACTCCATTTCTTCTAAGGGATTCTTGCCCACAGTAGTAGATATAATGGTCATCTGAGTTAAATTCACCCATTCCAGTCCATTTTAGTTCACTAATTTCTAAAACATTGATGTTTACTCTTGCCATCTCCTGTTTGACCACTTCAAATTTGCCTTGATTCATGGACCTAACGTTCCAAGTTCCTATGCAATACTGCTCCTTATAGCATCAGACTTTACTTCCATCATCTGTCACATCCACAACTGGGTGTTGTTTTTGCTTTGGCTCCATCTTTTCATTCTTTTCGGAGTTCTCTCTCCACTCCTCTCCAGTAGCATATTGGGCACCTGCTGACCTGGGGAGTTCATCTTTTAGTGTCATACCTTTTTGCCTTTTCATACTGTTCATGGGGTTCTCAAGGCAAGAATACCAAAGTGGTTTGCCATTCACTTCTCCAGTGGACCACATTTTGTCAGAACTCTCTGCCATGACCCATCCATCTTGGGTGGCCCCACACGGCATGGCTCATGGTTTCATTGAGTTAGACAAGGCTGTGGTCCATGTGATCAGTTTGGTTAGTTTTCTGTGATTGCAGTTTTCATTCTGTCTGCGCTTTGATGGAGAAGGTTAAGAGGCTTATGGAAACTTCCTGATGGGACACTCAGACTTGAAGGGGAAAGTGGGTCTTGTTCTGATGGGCGGGGCCATGTTCAGTAAATCTTTAATCCAATTGTTTTTGATGGGCGGGGCTGTGTTTCCTCCCTGTTGCTTCTCAGTGTCTGACTCTTTGCTAGCCCATGGACTGCAGCACACCAGGCCTCCCTGTCCATCACCAACACACAGAGCTTACTCAAACTTATGTCCATTGAGTCAGTGATGCCATCCAACCATCTCATCCTCTGTCATCCCCTTCCCCTCCTGCCTTCAATCTTTCCCAGCATCAGGGTCTTTTCAAATGAGTCAGCTCTTCGCATCAGGTGGCCAAAGTATTGGAGTTTCAGCTTCACCATCAGTCCTTCCAATGAATACTCAGGACTGATTTCCTTTAGGATGGACTGGTTGGATCTCCTTGCAGTCCAAGGAACTCTCAAGTATTCTCCAACACCACAGTTCAAAAGCATCAATTCTTTGGCTCTTAGCTTTCTTTATAGTCCAACTCTCACATTCATACATGACTACTGGAAAAAAACATAGTCTTGACTAGACAGACCTTTGTTGGCAAAGCAATATCTCTGCTTTTTAATATGCTCTCTAGGTTGGTCACAACTTTCCTTCCAAGGAGTAAGCGTCTTTTAATTCCATGGCTGCAGTCACCATCTGCAGTGATTTCAGAGACCAAAAAAATATAAAATCTGCCACTGTTATCCCATCTATTTGCCATGAATTGATGGGACCAGATGCCATGATCTGTTTTTTTAAAGTTGAGCCTTAAGCCAACTTTTTCACTCTCCTCTTTCACCTTCATCGACTCTCTTTAGTTCTTCTTCACTTTCTGCATAAGGGTGGTGTCATCTGCATATCTGAGGTGACTGCTATTTCTCCCTGCAATCTTGATTCCAGTTTGTACTTCATCCAGCCCAGCGTTTCTCGTAATGTATTCTGCATAGAAGTTAATAAACACAGTGACAATATACAGCCTTGACATACTCCTTTTCCTATTTGGAACAAGTCTGTTGTTCCATGTCCAATTCTAACTGTTGCTTCCTGACCTGCCTACAGATTTCTCAAGAGGCAGGTCAGGTGGTCTGGTATTCCCATCTCTTTCAGAATTGTCCACAGTTTATCGTGATCCACATAGTAAAAGGCTTTGGCATAGTCAATAAAGCAGAAATAGATGTTTTTCTGGAACTCTCTTGCTTTTTCAATGATCCAATGGATGTTGGCAATTTGATCTCTGGTTCCTGTTGCTTGACCTGAGGCCAAACTATGGAGGAGGTGAGGACGATAATGACAACTTTAAAAACTCAACATTCAGAAAACAAAGATCATAGCACCTGGTCCCATCAGCTCAGTTCAGTTCAGTTGCTCAGTCATCTCCAACTCTTTGCAACCCCATGGACTGCAGCACACCAAGCCTCCCTTGTCCATCACCAACTCCCAGTGTTTACTTAAACTCATGTCCTTTGAGTCAGTGATGCCATCCTACCATCTCATCCTCTGTTGTCCCCTTCTTTTCCCACCTTCAATTATTCCCAGCATCAAGGTCTTTTCAAATGAGTCAGTTGCAAAGAACACAATCAATATAATTTTGGTACTGACCATTCAGAAATTTTCATGTGTAGAGTCTTCTCTTGGGTTTCTAGAAAAGGGTGTTTGCTATTACCAACGTGTTCTCTTGACAAAACTCTGTTAGCCTTTACCCTGCTTCATTCTGTACTCCAAGGCCAAACTTGCCTGTTATACAGGTATCTCTTGACTTCCTACTTTTGCATTCCAAACCCCTTTGATGAAAAGGACATCTTTTTGGGGTGTTAGTTCTAGAACGTGTTGTAAGTCCTCAAAGAACTAGTCAACTTCAGCTTCTTTAGCGTTAGTGGTTGGTACACACACTTGGATTACTTTGATGTTGAATGGTTTGCCTTGGAAACAAACCGAGGTCATTCTGCCATTTTTGAGGCTACACCCAAGTACTGCATTTCAGGCTCTTTCATTGACCATGAAGGCTACTCCATTTCTTCTAAGCGATTCTTACCCACAGTGGTAGATATACTGGTCATCTGAATTAAACTCACCCATTCCTGTCCATTTTAGTTCACTGATCCCTAAGATGTTGATGTTCGATGCCATTTCCTGCTTGACCACATCTAATTTACCTTGATTCATGTACATAACATTCCAGGTTCCTTTGCGATATTCTTTACAGCACTGGACTTTACTTTCACCACCAGAGACATCCACAATTGAAAGTCGTTTCCACTTTGACCCAGTTGTTACATTCTTTCTGGAGCTATTTTCAATTGCCCTCTGCTCTTCCCCAAGAGCATACTAGACATGCTCTGACCTGGAGGGCCTTACGTTCCAGTATCATATATCTTTTTGCCTTTTTATACTGTTCATGAGGTCCTCCAGGCAGGAATACTGGAGTGGATTGCCATTCTCTCCTCTGGTGGATCACATTTTGTTAGAACTCTTCACTATAATCCATCTATTTTGGGTGGTCCTACACAGCATGGCTCAGAGCGTCATTGAGTTACAAAAGCCCTTTCACCAAGACAAGGCTGTGATCCATGAAGGGCTCCAAGAATAAAGAGGAGCATAAAAAATGAAAGGCAAACTTTTAGATAGATTTTTCTCAACTTCTTTCTATTCCTCATGCTGATAGAATTAAGTCCACTGTTTCAGAAGACACACAGTTATTTACATTCTTATCCCAGTTATTATTTATAAGTTTTTGAGGCCCAACACAATCATAGTAGAATTTTAGAATAACCAATCAAAAATACTCAGAGGTCTTGAAACCGCACCTGAGACTATACTTGAAGATCTATGAAGTGTTACAATTTTCATACAGGTTTATAGATAAAACTTAGGTGAGAACAGATCCAAAGTTTGAGATATCAACTGATCATGTGACATAAATATGACACTTAGGCTGCCTGTCAAAGATTGTCAGTGTCACAAGAGGTCATGGGACACAGAGTTAGGTAACTGATCTGGGATGCAAAATCACCAGAAAGTTGCATATCAAGACACTTGCTACATGGGCAAAAGAGAGAGGGAAGCAAACAAATGATGTACTATGACTATTACTACACATGATAACATATATGAATCTGAAAATGCACACAAAAGTAGGAGGAAATTAAAGAGGGCATAACAGATGATTCTAGGAAAAACAGATTATTGGTGCTAAAACCCAGAAGAGTGGTTACCCTTCTGGCAAGAACACAGAGAACTTGCAATTGCCCTCCACAAAGGGAACTTCCAGCATGCTAATAATGCTGTTTCTTGAACTGCATACTGATTACACAGACATTTTTCATTCATTTTGTTAAAAAAACAGTCAACCCTTCAACATGTTTGAGCTGGTGCAGGTTTACTTGTACAGAGACTTTTTTCAATACTGACACTACAATACTACACAATCTGCAATCCAAACTACCATACTTGATTAGATCCATATTGGTTGAACTCAGAGATACAGACAGCTGACTGTAAGTCATAAGCAGATTTTCAATTCTGTAGAGGGTAGGAGTCCATTAACTCCCATGTTGTTCAAGGGTCAACTATAATCAGTTTGTATACTTAACAATATGTACACTTTTTTAATATGTGTTAAACGTCAATAAAAAGTTTACTTAAAATGTGATGTCCAGATTACCATTATTATAGGAAATCATCACAGAAAGATGTCCTATGACAGGAATGGTGAGCAGGAAATGCACTTAAAGGACAACATTAAATCAATGTAGGATAAATTCTTGACAACTGTTATTAAAACCAATTTGTGTCATGTTCTGGTACTATGTACCACCACTAGAAAACCACTGTATGGAGTTCTTCATCAGGCTCACTGAGACTTTAAGAATACTAAAGCACCATGGTACATGTAGGGCAGAGCTTCAAGTTCACACTACCTGGATGTATCATTTTGATCAGAAGTTGTTAGTGTAATTTACTTACCTTTAGATACTTCTGGATTGGATTTCTTACTGAGTCCTTGCTATTAGTTATGAAAATCATATTTCTGTATTATAAAATAGCCTAAAAGAAAGATCTTGTATACAGTAAGTAAAATCATTTATGCTTTACATACTAAGGGTCCTAATGTATCTGAAATATTTTTAAGTTTTTAAGAATAAGAGCTCAATGATAAGTTATGAATAGTTGAATTTATTACATATTTAAACATAAACAAAAACACATGAAAAGATTCACCCTAAAAGGTAAACATTCTATGTACACTGGACCCTAACAAAAACCTGATTATGTTAAAAGCAGAGATTTAATGGGTTTAAAAAAAAATAAAGATACAGACATTTAAAAAATATTACATAGTACATACTTTTTTTAGAATTTATTAACTATTAGAATTTCCATCTGTTTTTTCCCTATCCACCCTTACTTCTACCCACTTCAAACTCTATCTCCACCCCACAGGTAGCAACTATAGCTCCAATCTAAGCTGAATTTAGTTATCCTTTTGACCTTAATGTCTCCATCATTTGGTATGCCATTATCACTGCTTTTATCAAATAGCAAAAGTCTATCAGAGATGAATCTGAGTGACCCACTCCCATCTATCTTAAGTCACAGAATCCAAATAGGATAGAATACTTGCCTTCCTTTGGACCCCATCTCTAGGTGTCTAACATGACAGTATGCTTTCCTAACCTTTCTCTCAAGACAAATGCCCACAGCCTTTTATCATAGCTCACCTGATACAATATTCAGTCCTCTCTGACTCTATAGATTCCTAGCAAACAAGTATAAAACCAATGAGGCAGTATCTCATTAACCTAGGTCTCTAAGGTTTAAATTTCATGGGCTATTTGATAACATATCCAGATAGTAAAAAGGAAACACACTATAACATTAACAGAACTAGCAACCACTGCTTCATAGGATTAAAGCTGCCCTCTGATTTGGAGACTGAATGGACCTGCAATGTTTCATCTTATCGTGAGCAACTCAGGAATACATACCTTTCTTTCTTTAAAATAATACCACAGAAATGTCTCTCCCAGTCTCCTAATTAATACTGCATAAATGTGTATAATGCACATTTATCTCAATATTGACCTAATTTTTTTTCAACATGTCTTTGAATTTAAGTCTGTTCTTGCCTTTGCAGAAACAGGAATCTTTTTTTAGCCAAAAAGCGTATCAAAGAACTGGAAAAAAAAGAAAACAGCAAAATGATTTTCTATAGTCTTTAAAAAGAGAATTCTCCCCTGAGTTTACCTGTGAAAAGCTAATGAATTTCAAATGAATTAAGAGATGAGAACAGAATACAATACAGTTCTTTTATAAACATAAGAGATACTCAACTTCACTGTGTGTATATCTCCAGTGAAGACTTACGCCTTTTCTTCTAAGCTCTAGCCCTAGGTAAACACAGAATCATAGGTGGAAATAGGCCATGTTTAGAAGCAGCATTCACAGTTCATTAACAGAATAAAGCAGAAAATGGTTAGGTAAATGAATATTACAACATAAAGAGTACTGATGATGAAACTGCAATAAAGTAACTTACATGGTGTTTACAACACTTTTTTTTAACCAGGAAGCCAAGTTGTAAACATTTCCATTAAACCACTGCTCTCTGAAGCCTAACCAACCACACAAACAAAAATCATCTTTTGTGACCATAAAATTGTGAAGAATTTATACTCCATGGCTCCTTATTTTGGTGGTTTTCAAGAGTAAGACAAAAACTGTATTAAGTCGTTTCACTGATTTCTCCATCTTGAAAAACTGCCAGTTCTGGAACTTCATTCATCCTCAAAACCTCTGCATAGAGCAAATAATCATGTAGGCTTCTGGGAAGAGGCAACTGACGGATAAAACCCTCAGACCGTACGTGTTCTAGTTTTAGACGGGACCAAATTTCCAAACGACAAAGGTGGGTCAGGGATGGAACAGTGGCTGGAGAAACAAACATAAAAAGAAAGATAAAAATGTTGAACCAGAAAGTATAACAGTCCATTAAGGTAAACACCCTTTTCCCCCCTCACCTCTGTTAGTAAAAACAACTGGTTACTTAGACTTACTTTTGAAAGATTAACCTGGGCCAGGATGACCAAAACAAACTCCATTTATTTACTCATTTTACAATTTTCCTGGTTCTTCTTCCTCCAATTTCTGCCCACACATTCCAAAGTCAATAGCCAGCACCATATAGAATTAATGTTCAAATTCTAAATATCTAGCAATACCAGTTGGGACTTAAGAAATGAGTGATCTAACTTTGGAAACAATAGAAGGGCACAGTAGCAAACGTCACTTCCCACTCACTCTCACTGTAAATGGTCTCCAGACCTACCACATAAAGTGAATAAATATGTAGCTTATATTCGTTTTGCTCTTTTTATCCATGATATAGAATGAAATTTTAAAACTGACACAGAGAGAAAAGGAACCTTTACTGAAAGCCTATTATGCCATATGCCCATACACATTCTGTTTTTATCTTCCTTTACTCTGTGAGGTATATATCATCATGCTCTCCAAGAGACAAGAAAAGAGATTTAAGTAACTTATCAAAGGTCAAACATCTAATATATGGTAGATCAGAATTCAAACTCAAGACCCCAAAATGTGCATGTGTATGTACAATGCTAAAACCACTGCTGCTAAAACTAATAACTGATTAAAAGGATAACCCATATTTGCTTAACTAAGAATAATATGACAGTGGTTTTACTTTCTAAGATGAAAAGTATTAACTAAAGAAGTTAATGTTCATGAAAACTAGGCATACTAAAAACAGATACTGGTTTTATATGAATCAAATCTAATGCCTTTTTGAAGTGTAAGAAATCTTTTATAAATCCCTGTGAAATGAACCAAAGATTACCAGACCAGGATCAGAGCAGCAAAGACAAGTACAATCAAGAGCCCAACTGATATCAGACCTAGGTCTGACTTCAAGTCTAGGGTTCTTGAATAATAACCCACAGGGCCTGAGACACGCTAGTTCTCTAACATCAGTAATAACTTCCAAACCACTGAAGTTAGTTCATCATCTTAGATATTAGTTTAAGCTTACTGGTCATTAGTTCATTCGGAATTTGGGTAACTCCTCAGGTCATAGTGTTTCAAAATGCCAAATTAGAAAAGCAACAGAGTTATCTTATTCTGTAAAATAAATCAAAGTCTAAGAAGAGTATTCCTTTAAACCAGGAGTCACACAGATTTCCCACTATAAAAATAAGACTACAGCAACTACAATATAGAGAACATTTACTTTCACTGTTCCCATATTTAAAACTGTTTAAAATTTTACCTTTCTCTATAAACTTAAAGAATCATTCTCACTTCTAAGATGAGAAAACATAAATAAAGGGAGCACTGGAATGATTAGCAAGAAAGCATACGGAAACCAAGCTCAAACTGCATACCCCAACAGGTTTCCAAAGGAGTGGTAAGTAGATTCAACTTCAACAAGTAGGTGGCCCATGCTCAACTATTACACATAAGGAAGCCCTCTCTTCCTCTGAGATCATGAACCATAGTTGGCCCTAATGTCACTGGATATACACAAATGTAATAAAAGTTTCAGAAATGAGCATAACTGATTCTTGGTAAGCACACAGCTTGGCTGGTAGAGACAAAATGTCCTAAGTGCTACAAACACTGATTATGCCATGGGCACAGCCAGAAGGAACTGACAGAGAAAATGATAAGACTACAGAGTGCATGGGTTAAAGTGAGACTGGTGAAGAGAATTTTTACTCACATTATGTTACAGTTTAATATGCATCTGGTTAAACTGAAATCTCATTCTGCACATTCTTATTAATGTAGATAGCTATCAAAATCCAAAAAAAGGAAGATACAGGATGGCTGTGCAACTTGGAGGAGAGCGGCTAGCTCAGGGATAAGGAATCCTTAATACTTCTCCAACGTCACCAATTTGACAGACTACACTGACGTACAAACTTCTCAGTCTGACCAGGGAGTGTGCCTCTAGCTGTCCCACAGTCTCCTGCAGTGCAGACAAGCCTTTCAGAGCCATATGACTACATCACAGGAGCCCTATTGCTCTATCTTTTACAACCAAATAAACCATTCATCTGTTTATGTGGATATGTTTGTAGAAAGCTTAATCGTCTGTGATCAAGCCAAACTGAACCAGTACACATTTATTAGGGACTTCCTGCTAGCTCAGATGGTCAAGAATCTGCCTGCAATGCAGGAGATCCAGGTTCCATCCCTGGGTTGGAAAGATCCCCTGGAGAAGGGAATGGCTGCCCACTCCAGTATTCCTGCCTAGAGAAGTCCATGGACAGAGGAGCCTGGCGGGCTACAGTTCATGAGGTCACAAAGAGTCGGACACAACTGAGTGACTAACATTTTCACACTTACACATTTATTATGGGAAGCTTATATGACTTGCCCGTGTTGATACTGTACAGAAACAACAGAGCTGATACTAGATCCAAATGACTGGACCCCATGTCTAGGGTTTTCTAAACTGGTGATACACCCAAAATAATTCTCTTAACACCTTCTAAACCACTGAAACTATCATAAATTTCAAGAGATCTTTCCATTTAATAATAATTTTAAAAAGAAAAGAGTATAGTTACTCCAGTTACTGATTCTAATTTTAATGCACTATTTTGATTTTCCTCCTGTGAGCACAATAGATCACTGGCCTGATGAACAGCCAGAGGTAAGAACTATCTTCATTTTAACACAGACAATAATATACTCATCAGTGCCATCTTAGTTTAGTATGCCAATGAATACTAAGGGAATTGTAATAATATATGTAATATTTCAAGACACGCAAAATTCCTAAGAAGTTTTAGTGATGCACAGTATTTCCAAATGTGTTGCCACTAGACTGAGAGAAGATCAAGACAAGCCTTGAATTTATAATATGGAAAAGCCCAGAAATTGTATGTAAAACATAACTTTCATAAAAACCTGTTAAAACCAGATTAGTTAAATAAACCTCTCTTTTCCAGCATTATGGCACTGATCATAGTCTAGAAAATGAGGTATAAAACCACACTATATTTGGGTCACTTTTCTGACCCAATCATTTTCAAGTTAATATGTTAAACCCAGTTTACCTCCATCTATGAGCAGACAAGCAATCTTTACCTATTCATTTCCACACAGTTTTCAATTTTGTTAACTTTGTCATACATACAAAGAACAATCAAAATAGAAGGCCAGATGTTATATGAAATTATACTAAAATTAAAATAATGATCAAAATAAACCCCAAAATTCTTATTTATGCTTGTTAATGCCAAGTTTACTATAGTACAGCAATACATATACATCATACAAACCCATTACCTATGTTTTCCACAATCATTTCATCACTAGCCTGCCCTCATTCCAATATTCAAATGAAGTGTCTGCCTTGACTTTATTTCTATGGTTCCTCTGCAGGGTTTTCCACATCAAATGCATTCATCTGACTTCCGGGCCATTACTACAATATGTATTTTTATCATGAATATAATGTCTTTATGGTTCCATCCTTTTGTTCTCAGTCTTTCTTAACTTACTTGTACAGTCTCTCTTTCTCTTCCACTGATTACAACTAAAAACTCCAACAAATATAAAAAGAAACTAACTAAAGACTCTGGAATATAAGTAAGAGATAGATTAGGACAGGAAATGAAACAAAAAATGAACAGCAGAACAGCAATGAATAGAATGAATGGAAAGGGCACCACCCAGTAACAAGCCCTGAGCTGGGGTTGTGAAGCTAAAGTGAAAGTCACTCAGTCCTGTCTGACTCTGCGACTCCATGGACTATACAGGCCAGAATACTGGTGTGGGTAGCCTTTTCCTTCTACAGGGGACATTTGCAAAACAGGAATCGAACCCAGGTCTACCACATTGCAGACAGATTCTTTACCAGTTGAGCCACAGGGAAGCCCAAGAATACTGGAGTGAGTAGCCTATCCCTTCTCCAGTAGATATTCCCAACCCACAAATCAAACCGGGGTCTTCTGCACTGCAGGAGGGTTCTTTACCAACTGAGGTATCAGGGAAGATGAGCTGGAGTTCAGGAGTCATTATTAACCAGCTGTGTGACCTTCAACAAGTCATTTAAGTGCTCCAACCTTCAGCTCCTCTTCTATGAAATGGGCATAATGTCTCATCTATACTATGAACATAATTGACACCTCTCTGAATCAAAACATTATAAACTGTACAATATATCATATAAATCTTAAGCATCTTCTAATCCAGTGAACTTGAAATGTTTTGGCTGCACACTCAATTAGTGAAAAGTCTTTTGAGTACTTAGCTTCAATGCGTGGCTATTTCAGTTCAGTTTAGTTGCTCAGTCGTGTCCAACTCATTGTGACCCCATGGACTGCATCTCGCCAGGCCTTCCTGTCCATGACCAACTCCCAGAGTTTACTCAAACTTATGCCCACCAAGTCAGTAATGCCATCCAACCATTTCTTCCTCTGTCATCCCCTCCTCCTTCTGCCTTCAATCCTTTCCAGTATCAGGGTCTTTTCAAATGAGTTAGCTCTTCACATCAGGTGGCCAGAGTATTGAAGTTTCAACTTTAGCATCAGTCCTTCCAATGAATATTCAGGATTAACTTCTTTTAGGATGAACTGGTTGGATCTCCTTGCAGTCCAAGGGACTCTCAAGAGTCTTCTCCAACACCACAGTTCAGAAGCATCAACTCTTTGGCTCTCAGCTTTCTTTATAACCCAACTCTCACATCCAAACATGACTACTGGAAAAACCACAGCTTTGACTAGATGGACCTTTGTTGGCAAAGTTATGTCTCTGCTTTTTAATATGCTGTCTAGGTTGGTCCTAACTTTTCTTCCATGGAGTGTCTTTTTATTTCAGAGCTGCAGTCACCACCTACAGAGATTTTTGCCCCTGAAAAAAATAGTCTGTCACTGTTTCCACATCTATTTGCCATGAAGTGATGGCACTGGATGCCATGATCTTAGTTTTGTTAATGTTGAGCTTTAAGCCAACTTCTTCACTCTCCTCCTTCATTTTCATCAAGAGGCTCTTTAGTTCTTCTTTGCTTTCTGCTATAAGGTTGGTGTCATCTGCATATCTGAGGTTATTGATATTTCTCCCAGCAATCTTGATTCCAGCTTGTGCTTCATCTGTCCCAGCATTTCACATGATGTACTCTGCATAGAAGTTAAATAAGCAGGGTGACAATATGCAGCCTTGACGTATTCCTTTTCTTATTTGGAACCATCCATTGTTCCATGTTCAGTTCTAACTGTTGCTTCTTGAGCTGCATACAGATTTCTCAACAGGCAGCTCAGGTGGTCTGGTATTTCCATCTCTCAGAATTTTCCACAGTTTACTGAGGTCCACACAGTCAAAGGCTTTGGCATATTCAATAAAGCAGAAGTAGATGTTTTCTTGAATTCTCTTACTTTTTCAATGATCCAGCGGATGTTGGCAATTTGATCTCTGTTTCCTCTGCCTTTTCTAAATCCATTTTGAACATCTGGAAGTTTATGGTTCACATATGTTGAAGCCCTGGCTTGGAGAATTTTAAGCATTACTCTACTAGCATGTGAGACGAGTGTAATTGTGTGGTGGTTCGAGCATTCTTTGGCATTGCCTTTCTTTGGGATTGGAATGAAAACTGACCTTTTCCAGTCCTGTGGCCACTGCTGAGTTTTCCAAATTTGCTGGCATATTGAGTGCAGCACTTTCACAGCATCATCTTTTAGGATTAGAAATAGCTCAACTGGGATTCCATCACCTCCACTAGTGATGCTTCCTAAAGCCCACTTGACTTCACATTCCAGGATGTCTGGATCTAGGTGAGTGATCACACCATCGTGATTATCTGGGTCATGAAGATCTTTTTGGTATAATTCTTCTGTATATTCTTGCCATCTCTTCTTAGTATCTTCTGCTTCTGTTAGGTCCATATCTAACACAACAAGTCACTATATTATGCAAAACTTTTATCAAAATTCATTGCCAAATTTCTCTTTTTCCTGGTATCAGTTTACAAGTTAATTAGAAAGTTTCATTTTTTTACGTTATTATTAAATGCATTCAAAACCTCAGAAATTGTTTCCACCTAGTTAAAGTATGTCAATACACACTTAGGTCATGCATATTGTTTTTGAAAAGAAAATCTCGTAATAATAGAAATATTTCTTAGTATCTATTTTTAAGATCATCTCCCATAGCAAAATATCTTTCAAAAAGCACTTGCCTTTTCATTCAGTTAAAATATCATTTTTACCTTAAATCAATAGAATTTTATGTTATATGTACTAGGTTTTATACTATTCATAGCTATTTATCATCAAGGAAAAAAGATTAAGAAAATGAACAGCTGTATTTTCACCAAAGTATGTAATTCATCATTAAATGACTTTTTAATACTGTCACAAAATGAAGACTAAGCCTCTGGATGTATTAACAATAATCATGGTCACTCCCATCTCATCATAAAGTACCATAAAGATTCTATATATTTTAAAGGCTGTGTTTTTTATAAAATTATTTACAACAGTATTAGTAATACTTCAAGCAATTTTGGTTTCAATTCCTTTCCTGTATTAGCCTGACTCTTAATGATGCAATCAACTCATTTCATTTGTGATGTTATCTCCATTTCCTCACATTTACTGATAAGTAAGCCACTCCATCAGTAGACAGTCTTACATAGCTTCCCCCCACAAAAAAAAATTCTATTAAATAAGTCTTTATTGTTGCAAATATATAATTTCTGGTATATATTTCCTTTAGTGACTCTAAGTAAAGCAACTGTATTTTTTTTTAATTGAAATAGAATCTTAACAAGTACTCTAAGCTGAGGCAGTTATATTCTTCCAACTTAGTGTACCACACATCCTACTTGCAGGATTAGACTTTTATTCTTTCCTTTAACTCTTTAGCAATGTTTACTATGCTCCTTTCAACAGTATTTGCTAACAAGAAATACATTTTACTTTGTCTCGATATTATTTCAGTGCATTTTATTGCGTCAGTAAAAACATGCATTTCACCAACGGTATGTAACTTTTTGTCTTTTCACTATTAGTCAGTTTTTATAAAAACAACAGATTGAGCATAATATGATTTAAATATTCACGAAAAATCACAGAACTTATGTTCTGGATGCTTTCATTAAGAGTGTCCTGCTGATAATGATATTTTCATTTCCTTATTATCTCAATGCACATTACATAATCAAGGCTCACTGCTAACATTAGTAAAAGTGAATCATCTTTTATTTATTTTTCTAAAGTGAACTATATTTTAAATACTTTTCTTGATACTTTTGAACTTACTGTCAGCTCAGATTGGGTAGTCAGTATTTTTATCATATGACATGACTATCTGGGAAGAACAGGAGGCAGTTCTATGATTACTTTGTGGTTCACTTGTACTGATACCTTTATTTAGCATTATTCACATAAAACATTTTTTCACAGAAATCTTTTTAAGCCACTTACCAATTTTTGAGAATTAGTTGAGTTAAAACTAGATGATATAACCACAGGGCCACTGAACAGTCAAATCTAAACTATAATTCACTAAGGTATACCACAAATATGGATGCTAGGTCATTCACTTTTGGAAGCACTAACCTAACCCATATAAATACATATATATATAAGACACTCAGCCATATATACGCTAAGTGGGAAAAAAAAGATGAAAGTTCAATTCTTACAACTATAACCTCACTATTACAGAAAAGATAAAGTGAAAAGGAACTTGATCATTGATAAGCAATTTTATCTTCCTCTCTCCCATCTTTAAGACACCTCTCTCTGAAGCCTGGAACACTTGAAAATTAAGTAAAATCATCTAGCATAAGCATTTTCCTATAGTAATCAAGAGAAAAAATAAATCATGGTCTCAGCTCTTTTAGAAAATAAAAATTCATTCTTCATTCCCCTAACTTATTTACAGAACTATTAATAAAAAACAACAGTCTGAGACAATGAGAAAATATTAATAAAGCTCAATATTATAAACTTTAACTCTCCCCAAAACTTTTCCATAAAGTTCTCAGGAACTTAATTTTATCATATACAAGCCCACCTTCATCTAGAACCCTGTACAGAACACTCTCTTCACCTCTTGTCCTCACAGAAGCCTGATTCTCCCCCAAAATTTACCTCCTTGACCAATTTCTGAGATAAAATTTTCTCATTCTTCCACACCTTGTCACATCTATCAGAGTGTCTCAGTGGCAATTTCAGTCCTTCTGCACCATCTTCAGACTCATGTTTTTCTGTCTTTAAATTCCAACATACGCCACTTCCTATCCTTCCAAAGTGTACTCTCCCTTACTGTCACTACCCTGGTCATTAATATGATTGAGACCATAGGCCCCAACCTCTCCTGCTGTCAAATTTACCCGATCCTTTTCCTTTCTCATTCCTTACTTGGCATCCATAGGCCTATCACTTACACTATTTTATCATCCTCAACTCTGCTATACCAGCTCTGACAATTCCCAGACCGATCTAACCATTTTCCTTCTTTCCAATATAGAGAAAATGAAGCAGTCCTGAGGAAAAAATAACCGTATGACCATATGAAGTATACCACTTTCAGCTTCCACAAGGTCCACAGGGCTGCTCAGCAAATCTCTTACACTGGTTCCCAGCTTCCCACAACAATGATTCTAAATCAAGGCTCTCGTACCAAATTCTCACTTTAATTTCCTTTTCAGCAAGATTTTATCTCCTATTTCTAAGTAAAAACAAGAAATCTTCTATGCTCTCTTTCTCTAATACTCAAACTATAAACTTATCTGTATCTACTCACCCTCGTCTTTCTTCTTCTCAAAGGAAGGGGACTATTTGAGTCTACCCATCTCTTTCTGGCTTATCTGAAATCTTATTATATAAACTATTGTTTTTAATCTCCATATCTTTAATGTTTTTCTGAAACAAACTGAGATCCCTTAATGTATATGTTCAAGCCTCTCTCATCTTAAAAAGAAAATTCTGCCATGACTCTGCATCATTCCCTTTTAGCCATTCCACTAAAGAGTTGTTTATTTTTCTAATTCATAGATTCTAAATCAGTATCTGATACATAGTTGACATATAATTAAAGGACTCACTCACTAGCAATTAATAAATATAAACAGCTAAATTTGTAAATGTGCACCTACAGAAATATTTACATGATAGATTCTCTTCACTAAAAACTTTTGCTTATGCTCCACATTTAGAACTCACTAAAATTGTAGATTGAGTGGTTAGAAGTTCTCACATGAACAAGTTATCAAAAACTAAAGTTTCCTCAGCATGTCCTAACTGCCCTCCCACCATAAAATAAATATTTGGGATCTGAAAAAGAATTTTCTTTTAACTAGGATATAGCTGTCCCAGGGGTCTGCCTGCATATATATCTAATGCAGTATATGGGAAGAGTAAAATGGGCTTTAAATAATACTGGTGATCTGATATGATACTTAGGACATTAAGTATGTTAACAACATTAAGTTGCTCTAGGACAACATTTCCTCCTCTTAGCTTACCAACAGATTGCTGACAAAATCAAATCAACTTTACCAGCAAATGTGTATACAATTCCTCAGTACGTACGTCAGATTTCCCTACCACATACATACATACACACACACACACACACACACACACACACACACACACAAAATAAAATCCATCACTTGGATTTACAAGAGGCTGTGTAAAACTAAAATTATGAAATTATAAATGAGCATATGGAATCTTTTAAAATTTAACTATAAACGTAACTTAAAAAACAAACAAGAAATAAAAACCACAAGCTTGGCTCTTAAATCCAGTAATAAGGGCAGTGTGCAGGACACTGTCAAGTGAAGTATGATTTTACTTAAGTTGTGAAGGCCTATAACATGGCTCATGTCTGGGAGGTCAAAAGTTTCCTACTCTACAAATAGAAGGTCACATGTTCAGTTTTTAAAGATGACAAGCAATTACAAATGGGTTTTATTTTTAACTGAGGTATACCTGACTCCTGAGAAACCTGTGTGCAGGACAAGAAGCAACAGTTAGAATCAGACATGGAACAATGGACTGCCTCAAATTTGGGAAAGGAGTATGTCAAGGCTGTTTACTGTCACCGCGCTTATTTAACTTGGGCTTCCCTGATGGCTCAGATGGTAAAGAATCTGCCTGCCAAGCAGGAGATGCAGGTTCAATCCCTAGGTCGGAAAGATCTGCTGGAGAAGGAAACGGCAACTCACTCCAGTATTTTACCTGGAAAATCTCACTGACAGAGAGCCTGAGGGGCTACAGTCCATGGGTTGCAAAGAGTTGGACACGACTGAAGTGACAGCACACACGCCTAGCTGTCAATAACTCTGGGACAGGATTTGATTACAGGTTAGTTTGGTTACAGGCCGTGTTATGCTGTGATAACAAATAAACTCTAAAACCCAGTGTCTTCAAATATAACAAAGGTTTATTTCTTGCTCATACAAATCCTCTTTGGGTCCCGTGATTCTCCAAGGGAAGTGTCCTGAAGTGACAACTCAGTGTTCCAGGCTACTTCTATCTTGTGTCACTGCCATCTCAAACATGGCTTTCAGATTTTCTCAGCAAAGGAAAGTGACAGCACTGAGTATTCACATCCAGTATGACCTATGCTTTGACCACTTAAATCAATCACATAAAAATTAAGGATAAACAATGCATTCTTCCTGTGTTCTAAGGAAGAGAAAAATGAAACTAAATTCAATTATATGAGGTCTGTCCCTGTAGCATCAAAATATATACATTAACATGTGTAAACAGATAGGTAGCTGAGAAGTTGCTGTATAACACAGGGAGCTAAGTCTGATGCTCTGTGACCATCTAAAGAGGGAGGATTAGGGAGGGGTGTGGGAGGGAGGCTCAAGAGGGAGGGAATATATGTATACTTATGGCTGACTGACACTGTTGTACAGCAGAAACCAATACAACATTGTAAAGCAATAATCCTCCAATTAAAAATAAATACAGTCCATCTCTGCCATAATGACAAAATTTATTGCAACAACAATGTAAGGTAGGTATTATTATTGCTCCTTCTTATAACTGAGGATCAAGACTCATAGATTAAATTAAATAACTTCTCTACAACTAGAAAGTAGTGGAAGTGTCTAATTTCAGAGCTCCAATCTTTAACCACTTTACTCTACCTGATGTCCAGGCAGACTGGCACCGTATCATTACCAAGGAGTTAAACAATCAGAAGAGTTAAAATTTTCTGTTAGCCTGAAATAAGATTGCACCTGAGCCCATTATCCAGAGTGAAGTAAGCCAGAAGCAAAAACAACAATACAGTATATTAACACATATATATGGAATTTAGAAAGACAGTAATGAGAACCCAACATGGGAGACAACAAAAGGAACGCAGATGTATAGAATAGACTCGTGGACTTTGTGGATGAGGGTAAGGGTGGGATGATATGGGAGAAGGGCATTGAAGCATGTTAACTGTCATGTGTCTAATCAATCACCAGCCCAGGATTGATCCTCGGGACTGGTGCAGCGAGATTTCCCGGGGGGGAGGGAGGAGGGAGGGGGTACCCGGAGGGGAAGCATATGTAAACCCATGGTGATATCATGACAATGTATGGCAAAAACAATAATAAAAAAAATAATAATAAAATTAAAAAAAAAAAAGATTGCACCTGAACATCCAACTTTTAAACAAGGAACTTAATGATGCACTACTTTTGAATAACTAACATGCTCTTCATAGAGAAAAGAAAATCAAATGTTCCTTTGAAAACTGGTATGCTTGATTACTTTAAACCAGATATGGCTTGAGAAGACGATTGGAATGCTAGCTAATTATTACTAAAAAGGTACACTTTAAACTTATACTATGTTATATGTTGATTATCTCAATAAAGCAGGGAACAAATTACTATCAAAAAGGAACACAGACCAACTATTTCTAAACCTTTTGATACTGTTCATGGGGTTCCCATGAACCCCATGAAGTGGTTTGCCATTCCCTTCTCCACCTTAACCTGCCTCCTGAGAAATCCTGTATGCAGCTCAAGAAGCAATAGTTAGAACCGGACATGGACACAATGGACTGGTTCCGAATTGGGAAAGGAGTATGTCAAGGCTGTATATTGTCACCCTGCTTATTTAACTTCTATGCAGAGTACATCATGTGAAATTCTGGGCTGGATGAAGCACAAGCTGGAATCAAGATTGCCAGGAGAAATACCAATAACCTCAGATTTGCAGATGACACCACCCTTATGGCAGAAAGTGAAGAAGAACTGAAGAGTCTCTTGATGAAAGTGAAAGAGGAGAGTGAAGCATCTGGCTTAAAACTCAACATTCAGAAAACTAATATCATGGCACTGGTCCCATCACTTCATGGCAAATAGATGGGAAATAATGGAAACAGTGACATACTTCATTTTCTTTGGCTCCAGAATCACTGCAGATGTTGACTGCAGCCATGAAATTAAAAGACACTTGCTCCTTGGAAGAAAAGCTATGACCAACCTAGACAGTATATTAAAAAGCAGAGACATTAGTTTGCCAACAAAGGTCCGTCTAGTCAAAGCTATGGTTTTTCCAGTAGTCCTGTATGGGTGTGAGAGTTGGACCATAAAGAAAACTGAGTGCTGAAGAACCAGTTGCTTTTGAACTGTGGTGTTGGAGAAGACTCTTGAGAGTCCCTCGGACCGTAAGATTAAACCAGTCAATCCCAAAGGAAATCAGTCCTGAATATTCATTGGAAGGACTGATGCTGAAGCTGAAGCTCCAATCCTTTGCCCACCTGATGTGAAGAAATGACTCACTGGAAAAGACCCTGATGCTAGGAAAGACTGAAGGCAGGAGCAGAAGGGGCCGACAGGATGAGATGGTTAGATGGCATCACCAACTCGATGGACATGAATAAGTTTGAGCAAGCTCCGGGAGTGGGTGATGGACAGGGAAGCCCGGTGTGCTGCAACCCATGGGATCACAAAGAGTTGGCCACAACTGAGGGACGGAACTGACTGATTCCTAAACCTGTATTTTGTTTCTGGTTTTTATTCCCTAGTTCTTAACTGTAAATATAACAATCTCACAAGATAAGTTACCACAAATAGTTAGCTTGATGTACTGACCACAAATGGTTTTTCTTAAAGAGTACATGAACAAGAAGCATTGCTCAAAACTAGCAGTGCTGCTTAAAGTTTCACAGGAAACTTGGTTTAAACTTTGAATACTCACTCAGTCTACCACATTCAGGCAGTTCTATGTTTGCTGGGTTTCACAATAGAATACTGAGCCTATCAATATTTATTTTTTCATTTCTCTTTTACCTCTACTTTTAAGATCAACTGTTTCTTAGAAATATGTTCTCAATCTGCAACACAAAGCAGCTGCACTCTAATACTTCTTAGGTAGTCTAATTTCGAATGCACTGTTAACTATCACTAATTTAAAACTGAGTGTAGAGTTACAGTATTTAGAGACAACTGCTCAAAGAGTACACAGGTACCCTCCAGATACTATAAATCTAGCCCTGGTCAAGTCAGAGCAACAGAGACCTGAGTACCAAGGCCCACTTAAGAAGTGCTTTTACTGAATTACCATGTTAATTTAGTATCTTGGTGTGACAGCAACAGGCCACATTGGAAACTTGTAACATAAAGTCCCAAGAAACCACGGCTACCAAGATGTTTTCTAGGAAACTGTCTAGCACAACATCCAAGAATATCTGTACTTCTGAGCAATGAGTTTGTTTTATGTTATGAACTCTGTAACCTAGATCAAGAACTGCAGAGCTCAGTAACAGCCAAATTTATAGCGTATCCACAGACAAGTTTCAGATTACACTGATAAACATTTCCTGACTCCATGCTTTTCTTGGGCTTCCACTTTGAACTTGTTTTACTCTTTTTTTGTGTGATAATCTGTATGTATAAACTGTTTTAAACCCTGTTTAGAACAAAAGAGAGGAACATTGAAATAAGTCAAGAGTTTCAAGGGGCCCTTATAGGATTCTTTGTAGAATCCAGATCCATGAAATACTCTGGATAGAATTGTTCATATGCAATCATTAAAGGTTCAGGATGAACTAAAGCCAAGTGCTTTTACCATAAGCACATAATAACCTAGACTTGATCTTGGTCAGTTGGCCAGGGGTTTGCAGTTTTTTTATTAAGAAGTCTATTGCTATGTACATTTAAAATGATGTTTTTAAGAGTTATATAAAGGCACATGATCAAAAAATTTGCTATTAAAACTACAACCAGTCAGCAAATTTTACCTGGTATACTTTTCCTTTTTAATGCAAAAGAACTTCTGAAAACAAATCTGACTAAATGATTAAAAGATGAGCAGCAAGGAACTGACTATCTCTTTTATTTTTATTTATTTTTTATTTTTTTTTCTCCCTTTTATTGTTTTTGCCATACAATGCCATGATATCACCATGGGTTTACATATGCTCCCCCTCCAGAAACCCCTCCCTCCCCCCCGGGAAATCTCGATGCACCAGCCCCGAGAATGGCATTGAAACATGTTAATTATCATATGTCTAATCAATCGCCAGCCCAGGATTGATTCTCTTTTATTTTTAAACTACCAGGGCAAGGTGCTGTTTTTAAGGAGGAAAAGGATGAGGAAAGGAGAATTTTGAGCAAGTATAAAGCATCTCCAAGACTTGAAAAGAGCTTAGGAAAAGAACAGAGAAAATCTTTCCCTTGGGATAGATACTGGTATACCTAAAGGAGCTAGAGAACTGAAATTATTCTAGGGGCTTACCAAGAGTAGCAGAGCCACAAAAAGCATCCTTTCCAAAAAAAATTAAAGAAATATTTTTACAAGGTAGCTTTCAATACTATGATAAGTTACTGGAGAAACTGAGGTGAAAGCAAGACTGTTCTATACTTAGAAAGGTAATCAAAAAATATGTTTCTGAGCTCACCACCTTCGGTGTTAAAACTCTGGCCATGCTTTTGCTTAGAAATCCTGTATCTCAAAATCCAAATAAAGGAGGGAAGAGTACAGAAGACCAACATACAGAAACTGAGTATCCTGAAGAACTGAAGAAAAAAGAAGAGTGGGGTACATGAAGACAGTCTTGAACTACAGAAAGGAAGAGAATCACAATCCCATTTGAAATTCAGGCAAGTGAGTAGACAGGCATATCTCTTCCTTCCAGCCTTACTTAAAATCTATCATCGTAACAGCTCCCATTACCTGCAGAAGATATTCTCAGTGGAATATCTGGAATAACTGAGAATATCTTGTGAAACCAAGAACACAAGCATTTCTTGAGTAGTTTGCAGTAAGAACAGGGTTTAAAGTCTTCCTGATATAGGAGTAAAAGACCTTGACAACACTGGGCAACACGGGAGTCAGGGTGGATCAGGGTTTCTAAACCTGGTCACTAGCAACATTCGGGTCAGGTAATTCTTTGTTGTGGGGGGGCTGTCCTTTGCACAGTAGGATACCTAGTAGCATCTCCCTGGCCTCTATCCCCTAGATGGCAACAGCACCCCTACCAATTGTGGCAATCAAACTATCCCTTGTGGGGAGCAAAAATCACCCCTGTTGAATACCTCTGCGATGATGAAACAAATAATAAACAGCTGCCAGGAATAAGTCACTCTCTTGGTAAGCAGCACTCCCAAATCAGCTCACCTTCTGAACAAGTAAAGAGACAGAAGCAACATCAGGATTTGTAGGAAAAATGACAAGTTCAAATTCTGAATGTGTCAAAATGTGGGATACAAAGTGGAGATGTCCAAAAGTCAGTTGGATATATGGGACTGGAACCAAGAAAAGAGGTCGTGGCAAGAGAAACAGACGAGAAAAGCATTAGCTACATTAATACCTCTGAGAAAGGCTTTTGTAAATCTTCAGCCAAAATAAAACCCTCTTAAGAGATGATGATTATTACCCTAGCAAGCTCTACCTGGTGCCTAATTAAACAAGAAGGCCTTGATGGATTTAGTCAACCACAGGATAATGCACTCATGTACAATTCTTACCTTCATCTGGACAAACCTGCCATATGTTAAAGTCTTCAGAGTAAACTCTCACATATCTTTACTAATTGATAGGCTGCAGCAATTTCCCCACTTGGCATATGCTCCTTCTTTTTGCCTTTTTGTTCCCAAATAGATATTTGCTCTCTACCACTGCATACATAATTAGCAAGAGCAGATATAATTCTCACATGCACATAAGCTTTCTAACATTATCACTAAAGAAATTCTGTACTGGAAGGTCTAGAGACTCCAAACAGATTACACTTTTTCTTTAACAAGAAACCTCACTAAGAGTTTGAACATACCTCAGCTCAAGAATATATTTTCGAGAATGTCTGTTTTTGACTGAGAAAATTTACTTAAATGTCATTTTCCAAGAAATTAGAAGATATTTCTACATATGCTAAGTTCACTTGCTAAAAATCTATTCAACATGTTTTATGAAGGGTGACATCTCATGCAAAAATAGTAACAAAGAAATAATTTTCCTAACTTAAGACATAATCTGGAGAACAAAATAGATTAAAATAAATCTGTATAAGTAAATAGAAATACTTTGCCTATGTTATATTTAGTTTAATTTGGTTTCCTTGTGTATAATCTTCTATTGCACTCTCTTTATTTCTTGTTTAACTAGCTTCAAAACATTTTTTTTAAGTGAGAGTAAGTTCATAATTTGCCTTAAAATAGTCATTTAAAATATCAATCAATTCACAAAATTTCTACCCAACTCACCTTCATAGTTGTATCTTAACCAACACACTGGCATACATTCAGTAAGAAAAGTTAACAATAAAGAATGGCGATACTTCCTTTTAGAGAAAATAAAATATTAAAGAGAGCACACAGATCAACACACACTCCGAAGAGGAAAATTACATTTAGCGTTTTTCTAATCACAAACTAAATACTGACCAACAAAATTTTAGGATTCACTTTTGTTTGCATAATTCTTACTAAAAACAAAAGAGTATCATTAAAATATCACTAAACACCTGTTATTCTTTACATGCTCCTTAGGCTAAACTTATAAAATCAGATATGATTTATGTTGAAGGAAATTACTATGATCTCCCTCACAGTCCCATCCTCCCCCCACATAAAGAAAATGCAAATGATGCCCAATTTAATTATGTTCTCCAGTGACTCTTCTCACTTAAATTACAACATAGCTAGAGAAGACAGAGAAAAAATAGTGACATGTATTTAAAAATTGTACTTTCTTACCAATATGTTGCTGTAGAGCCCAAGAGGAGTTTGAGGCACGTGCAGAGAGCATCTTTTCAACAGCTGGAGGAAGTCTCCTCCAATTAGTAAATTCCAAAGTGAAGATAAGAATGTCATCACTGACTGAGTCAATCCTACATTGGTAAGATATTAATACACATTTAGACACAAAATTCACCAAGGGTTCACTGTGAAAACAAATACCATATACCAATTGTTACAACATCCTGATGTGGAGGCAGACAGACAACTGCAAAGAAAATATTCATGAAACAAAAGGTAAGTTCAGTGGATATAAAATATCAGGTTCCTACATGAAACCCAAGTGACTGGGCATGTAGTTGTCCAAAAGATGACAAGAGGAGTTTCTACTCTAGCAGAGGTAGAATGCCTTGCCATTCCCCAGCAGCAGTGGTGAGAAAAGACATTTTTAGTGTCACTGTCATTAGTGGATAAGCCATCATTTCCTCCCAACTGGACCATCTTGCCAAATCTAGATTGGTCATCCTTACAGACACTTCACGTGAAAGGATAAAGCCTAAATACCCAAAAGTGAAAGTCACTCAGTCATGTCCAACTCTTTGTGATCCCATGGACTATACAGCCCATGGAATTCTCCAGGCCAGAATACTGGAGTGGGTAGCCTTTCCCTTCTCCAAGGGATATTCCCAACCCAGGGATCGAACCCAGGTCTCCTGCATTGCAGACAGATTTTTTACCAGCTGAACCAGAAAGAAAGCCCAAGAATACTGCAGTGGGTAACCTATCCCTTCTCCAGTGGATCTTCCTGACCCCGGAATCGAACCAGGGTCTCCTGCATTGCAGGCAGATTCTTTACCAACTGAGCTATCAGGGAAGCCAAAGCTGTCCCTAAACTGGTGTATGGGAGAGATGGCTTATTTCTGACCAACCCTCAGAGATTTACCAAATGATCTCGTCAAGAACCTTCCCCATTATAGATATGACTCTAGAGGATGTAACAGAATAAGTTTTGTCTTTAAGGACTGAAAGAAGTGGTTGAAAACAACCAGTTCTACTTCTCTTTTTCCAAAATAATGTCAGATTTCCTACCAACCCACCCAAAAGAGACTTCCCAAATTTTGTTAAGTACTTGAATCCTAATGGAAAGGGCAATGACCTAAGAAAAGTTCTGATTTCTAACAACACTTCTACTTAGAAACATGTTGCCTTTTTTTTTCCTTTTTTTTCTCTTTTATTTATTTTTCTGTACATTATCATGTTGGTTTTGCCATACATTGACATGAATCTGCCATGTTATACATGTGTTCCCCTTCCAGAACCCCCCTCCCACCTCCCTCCCGATTCCATCTCTCTGGGTCATCCTGGTGCACCAGCCCTGAGCACCCTGTATTATGCATCAAACCTGGGCTGGCAATTCATTTCACATATGATAATTTACATGTTTCAATGCCGTTCTCCCATATCATCCCATCTTTGCCCTCTCCCATAGGGTCCAAAAGACTGTTCTATACATCTGCGTCTCTTTTGCTGTCTCGCATACAGGGTTATCATTACCATCTTTCTAAATTCCATATATATGCTTTAGTATACTGTATTGTAGAATAACACTTACCCTGTGTATTTCAGGAGACTGTTCATAAAAATAGCTGAGGTGATATAGTGAACAGACTTTTAAAACTATAAAATACTACATAAATATTTGATATTATTAGAACCGGCTTGAAATTTTCAGTACTATATTCTCAGTGAGCCTTATATCATTGTACACATGAAATTTAGTCAAAGTATAAAAACTCTAAATTCTAACAAGATTACTCATCTTGTACTCAATTAGATACTCTCCTAACATCACACTGTTCTAAGAAAAATAAAATCATTAGGGTCTCTGGTGACTACTTCAAAACCAGAAATTCTTCTCAAGGTCGCTTTATTGGAGACATAACTGAGCAAGGACAAAAGAAAGGGAAAAATAAGAGAAAAAGAAAGAAACTGAGTAACACTCTAAACTTGTCATCTCAAAGACAACTTACTTCATGTAATTCAGGGTCCAAGGTATCCTTGAAATGACTGACTAGGGTATGAAAATTATTTCCCGAATTTTTAATTCTCTAACATGCAAACTCATATAAGGAAAAACAAACTACAGCACAAACACTCTAGGAAACATTTTACTTCTCAAGAAGTTCTCGGTGAAGTCACAATTTATTAGAAAATACTGAGAATAAATGAAATGATAAAATATATTCAAAGGCAAACAATCTCCTTCACTTTCTAGGAACCCACACCAAAGGTTTCTCAGTTCTGGTTCCCTATTTCTTTTTTAATGGTTTCATTTTTCTACCTTAATATGCTTTAAGTCTCACTGTGATCAAACGTAAAATCATTTTTATGCAGTTATCTAAACACACACCCAATAAATCTGTTTACATAGCTTCAGTTAATATAATGTTGAGTATTTTACCAACGCTGACAGTGCCACTAAAAATGTATTGTTACTGTACGACATTGACCATTACATTGTACAAAGCAGTTATACAATCATAAACGACTGACAGTTATCAACTAAATGCACAGATGACATTCACTTTCTATTATTTGTCTATTGCACTGAGGGTGTGAGGGAAACCTAGTCTTGCATTAAAATATTTCAACTCTGTAGCTCATCTTGTGACAGGCAATTATTTAGTCAGATACATTTTTAAAGACTATTTAAGACAAGCAATATCTAGGAAAAACATTTATAATTCACATGATGAAGATTAAGCAACGGACTTACATGTGGTATAAATAAAATACAACCAAAATCCACATTAACAGCATATTGGAATTTTTATGGGATAATTTTTCATAACAGTTCTTTGAATGTAAACTGATCAAAGAAAGCAAAACATTCATCACATTCAGCATAAACACTGGCTTTATCCATTCAATAAAAGATTAGCAAACAAAAATTTGACCATGTTATGCATTTTTACTGCTAAAGTAAAATTTTCCATCGTGTTTTTTCTAATATAAAGTAACTAAAGCTATTCTTTCAGGGTAAAATACATTCAATTTTTGTTCTCAATTCAAATAGCTGAAAGTTTTACAATTTACTAAAAATAATATGTAGTTTACTGTTTATTAACTTTTTTCCATCCAAACACATCCAATAAGCAAAGCACAAACCCAGTGGTTTAATACCATAAAAAATTCTCAAATGGGCAAGTTTTCATATGAGGAGCAGGGAACCCCAAAGAAGAACTAGGGACAGAAGACTATTTTAGGAGCCTTTTAGTAGGATAAAGCTAAATAATTCCCTTTACTTCCAATAGTCTATGTAGTTGCCTGAGGAGGAAAAGAAAAGAGGATACATTTAATTTTTTCCTTATACAGGTTATTGCTAATTTAGGAATAGGAAATAGAAAAGTTGGCCCAGATTCCTCCAGTTTAGGCAATAGATTAAAGTACCCTTGTCACTCAGATGGTAAAGACTCTGCCTGCAACGCAAGTAACCCAGGAGCAATCCCTGGGTTGGGAAGATCCCCTGGAGAAGAGAATGGATACTCACTCCAGTATTCTTACCAGGAGTGGTAAGAATGGACAGAGGAGCCTGGTGGGCTACAGTCCATGGGGCTGCAAACAGTCAGACACAACTGAGCAACTAATAAGGTACCTGAAATTAAGTGACAAAATTACCACAACCCTGGGGATATACAGGACTAAGGCAGAATAGCATAGGGGCTACAAAGACAGACTTGGGCCATACTGCTGGACGGCCTGGGTCCAAATCTTAAGCTCTAGCACTAAATAGCTGTGTGAACTTTGGCAAGAATGTTGAACACTCTGTGTCTCAATCCCCTTCTCCATAAATTAGGGATAATAGTATCTACTATATTTTATACTAAATGAATTAATAGCAAAAAATCAATCATAGTAGTTACTGCATATCAGGCAATATTTTAAGTGTTGGTTAAAGAAATAAACAAACTAAAAATCAGAATGGAGCATGAAGGCTGAAAGTAATAGGAAGTAAGATGGCGCCTATTAAGTAGCTTCAGTAGTATAACATAAGGAGTATGGTTGAGAAAAATGTGGGTGCCTTGGGAGTAAGAACAAAACGGAGTGACAGAGGAAAGGGAACACACTGCCAGGACTGCCCACGGTTATCTCCATGAGCTGGATTTACAGTGGCATTTTGGGGAGGGAATGGTGAGGGGCAACTGCTACTAGCTGTCAGAAGCCCAGACACAACAATAAAATCCACTAAGTAAAAAGATAAAGGTACTCTGTTAAGAGCCTAATACAGCATTCAGCAGTGAGCATTCAATCTCAGCGGGGAGCGTATGTGTGCACGCACATGTGCACATGTAAAGGGGGTTTGTTTGGACAAGCAAATATATACAAATAACTTTTAAAGATTAGATTTCTCAATTAATTGTCAATAATTTTAAATCTCAGTTATCAAAAAATACTATGATTTTTTGTGAAAATTTACTGAAATAGTATACAGAGAATTACAACAATGAGTACTTGACAGATAACTATGTATTAATCAGTCAACTGCTAAAGAAAAAAGTAAATACAATCAGGGATTCAAACCATTGTAAATTATAAACAAAGTGGAGATCAGAGCATGTATCTAAATTTTGCTTTACTTCTATATTCCTCAAACCACCTATCAGATAGCAGCTTTTCCTCCCAAGCCACCAAACTGAAACATTCAGTATCAGAAAGACATGACAGTACTAAACCTAAAATTTTAAATCTCTGCTTAGAGAAAATTGTTGAATTTTATATTACGGTAGACATAACAAAAAGGTGAGATGCTGGGATCCTGCCAAATAAAGATCTTTTCTTCACAATATAGATGGAGAGGCCACCAGGTGGAAGATGGGAGTCACAGAAATGCAAATTAAATTTACAAGTAGGAAGCACCCAGTGTTGCCTGCATGAATCCCAGAGAGGGCCTCTTTGAAAAGCAAAATTTAAGTAACAAGATATCAAAGCACTCTTCTGCTGAAATCCACAATTTCAGTACTTCCTAAACATTATTTTAGTAAATGGTAGTTCTGAAGCACAAAAATGAAATCTTTCAAATATTTCATTGAAATTTTATTAAACACCCATGTTCTCTATATTCCTAGAGACTTTTATTCTATTTTCTCACTTGACTCAAATTATCAGGCCAAAAGAGTTCTCTCACTCTACAATTATCAATAATTTCTCAGTCCATCTAGACACACAACTTCTGCAAAGGCCTGTAGAACAGTTTTTATCCTTTTGCCCTCGAAAAATTCTGACCCAACTTTCATATAATCATGCATAGGCACTGCCCTTCTGGGAAACCACTTGAGGTAAACAGTTGTATCCTCAGCTGCTTCAGAAATCAGTACTTATTGAGAGAGACTAAGTTCAAATAGACAAGATGCTACAGGATAGGAGTATTCAATCTAGTTGACTAAGGGATGCTAGAAATTGCCAAAGCTGCTGCAACCATTCTGTTGCAGGAATTTTAAAAGCAGCATGAGGGATGGCCCCAAGTAGAAGAAACAGCCCTCCCGAGAGGATTCACTGGCACCCATTCCTTTCTGTTCCCTTCTAGCTGCCTCTGACTCTTTTCTAGGATTCTATCCTTCCATTCAGGGCTTCCTAGTGGCTCAGTGGTGAAGAATCTGCCTGCCAAGCAGGAGATGCAGGTTCAGTCCCTGAGTGGGGAAGATCCCCTGGTGAAGGAAATGGCAACCCATTCCAGTATTCTTGCCTGAAAAATCCCAAGGACGGGGGGGCTTGGTGGGCTACAGTCCATGGGGTCACAAAAGAGTCAGACACAACTTAGCAATAAATAACAACAATCCTTACTTTCAATCTCACAATTAGCAGGTCCCCAATTCCTTCATCCCAGCACAGCCCAAAACACACACAATAAACAACCTCCTCCCAACACAGGGATTTCAAGAAATTGGGGGAAATGAAAAGAATAAGGTCCACAATGGTAGGATTTCTTACCAGGAACTGCACAGTAGATTCAGTGGGTCAAATCCAGCAAGCAGCAGAGATGGCAACCATTCTTTATATTTTGTCTGTGCTTTAACTGCGTAATTTATAAATTCAGATATATGGTCCCATGGTGTCGATGGGCAACACTTCTTCAAAAAGTAGCGAAATACTGAAAACCTCTCATGCTTCAGGCAGTATGCCAAATGAAGTTCATTTAGCTGAGCTCCATATTTCAAAAGGATATTTACAATTCCAAAGAAGTCACAGCTCCATCAGCAAAAAGAAAGAAAGGTAGAGGAAGGAGAGGAGGGGAAGGGAAGAGAAGGTTTTCACATTAAAAAAAATTCTTACTAACAGTTAATAGTAGTCATGACTGGAAAATAAGAGTAGCAGATGCTCAAAAGGGAGGGGACATATGTACACCTACAGCTAATTCATGTTGATGTATAGCAGAAACCAATACAACATTGTAATTAAATGTAGAGCAGAAACCAACACAATATTGTGATTATCCTTCAATTAAAAATAATTACAAAAAATGGCAGATGTGATAGTGGATGGTTTTACATGTCCAGTGGATTGAAACTAGAAGACATTTAATTTACACCACGTTGCATGGTTTTTAATTTTCAACTATGAACAAGTCATGCCCTAAGAATTTAAAACACTTACTTTAAATAAAATTATCACTGACAAATAAAACTCTTTTCAAATTGTGATTTTTTATGCACAATTAATTACTTATACCACAAAATACTTGCTAAACAAAAAAGACAGAATCAATTTTTTCCTTTCTTTTAAATTTCTAGTGGTAGAAAGCAATCAAATAGAAAGCCTTTTTTATGAACAAAATCTTAATTTACAGCTTTACATTTTTTTAATTAATCTTTATCAAGTGTTTTACTGAATGAAAGTGTATTATTTTTTATCTGCTGAACTGGTTATCTGTTTTAAAAGTGATCATCCTGCTAAGCTGTGCTTAAAATGACTAAAAGTAAGTTTAACTCTTTTATGAGAGAGCTAATTGGCAAAACGTGTCAAAAGAGGTATCATAGCAAAGTTATAAAGAGCACAGACTGGAGCCAGACTGCTCAGCCACCTACTAGCTGTGTGACTTTGAGCAAGTTACTTAACCATCCTGGCACACAGAACTAGCATTATGTAACTATTTGTAAAATAAAATGATATGCAAAGTAAAATATCACAAATTTAAATATAATAAACATAAATCCTAGGAATTTACCTATGAGACAAAAAGAAATTATATCCTATTTGCACAAATATATTAACCACAGCATTGTGTATAACAGATTTTTAATAAATTTACTGTTGAACAGAGGAGGAGATATGTGCAAAATATGACACAGTCATTAAAAATTAAAATTACGACAGTTATGTGACCACATTTAAAAAACTGTTTATGATACAACTTTAACAAAGTTCACTAAACATGTATGTTCACTATGCAGACAACTGTGAAAGAAAATATGCAAGAATAAAATAAGTCTCCCTCTGAAACTGGTATTAATGCTATTTTAAATAATAAGAAATAAAAAGAAATACTTCATTATTCATAGTATTAGAGAATCTAAATAATTAAGGATCATAAAAAGAATATAAAAAACAAATATAAAACATTTAAACCATTGTCATGTAAGACCAACTACTTCTGAGAACTTGAGTCCAAGGTTTCAAAGCAGTTAAACACCATATACATAAATATCACTTACATAAATTTTTGTAAATCTGCTTTATTTGCTCTCCAATTTGTGCTTCTTTTCTTCAGTTAAAAGATTAAATACTAATTCTCTTTATTATTAATATATACATAGCAATTAGAAAAGAAATATCTATAATTCTAAAATTTTATTTATAAAAATTAATTAACTTTGTCTGTCTAGTATATATTGATATTTGTTCCTGGAAACTCCATCATTCTTATCACTGTTCTTGAAAAGAGCCCTGTATATACATTTTTTTTCTTATGGCTATTTTCAGATACAGGAAAGCTAAAAGAATTTATTGCCAACAGTCCTGCACTACAAGAAATGCTAAAGGATATACTTTTCCTTTTTGTATTGGGGTTTAGCCAATTAATAAACGATGCTGCTACAGTTTCAGGTAACAGCATAGGGATTCAACCATGCATATGTATTTGTATCCACTCTTGGAGTATGTATGTCTGACTGATGGTTTTAAACAGTTATAAGCAATTTCTTTCAACCACTCTGACCTCATTTAACTAGGACCTCATTATTCTGCCTGCAGTTATTACTTGCTGATTCCACTAAAGAACAGATGAGCAACACATGACATGGACTGCTGGACACATTCCAACAAACACATAGGAAAAGTGGGAAAAGCTCGAGACACTGCCTCATTACAAATGTGATACACAGTTCTCAAGAACATTTAATTTTCAAGGCATATATGTTTACATGTACACTTCAGAAACTGGCTGAACTCTTCCCTCAAGCAACATGAAAGCATCACTGGTCTAACCACAGATGCTTTAGCCCTCAAAGAGGACGATGTATTTTTGCTACAGAATACAAAGGTAAATGAGAGCCCTAAATGCACCCTGTTATATTAAGTGCCACAGATAGCTAGAGAACCTGTTTTCTGTTTAGAAAAAATAACTATAAAACCAAGAGGCTTTCCTATTCAAGTTTCAAATACAGCATCCATCCATGTGACTCATGCTAAGAAAAACTTAAGGACAAGGCCATACATAAACCAACCATCCATCTCTAAATGTTAGAGGAACACGTGCACATATAACTCCCCATAACAACCTTTATCTGTTTCTATACCAGGCAACTATGATAAATGTGTTGCATGGAAGATTTGCCTTAATATTTACAATAACTCTAAAAAGTAACTTTTATTACCATCTCCATTCTAGATACAAAAACTGAAGCTTAATCACAAAACTAGTCATTTGTAAAATTGGGATAACAATAGCAAATCAAAATCCAACAGTGAACATGATATAGCAAATATCAGAAATATCTCTCCTACATTATAAAAATAAAACATCTCAGGAAACAGTCAAATCGGGAATTATTTTAAGGCCAGACCTATGTTTCTTGAAGTATGTTCCATGGAACACTAGTCCCTGCAAATGATCTATGTTTAAAAAGCCTCCATAAAAAAAAAAAAAAAAAAAGCCTCCATAATTAAAATACTCCAGAGGCCCTTTATAATATACACTAGTTCATATAAGAGAGAAATACAGGATGAATTTAACTGTAAACAGTATGCTAGTTACATTTTTAAAATATATGCTCAAGTATTTTTCATCCAACTCCGGATACACTTCAGAGGAAGTACCTTTAGAATTAAAACAATGGATCCAATCATTAATCAGAAAAAAAGCATAATAAAGAGGATATAAATGCCCCAAAAGTCTGTAGACACAGAAACAATAGTGTATTTATTGTAAAGTTCATCTTGTTTCCAAATTTTTCAAACTTCAGTAGACTCATCCCTACTTAGGAATTCATAAAACACACCACCACAAGAAAAATTCTTAGAAGACCTTCAGGAAACAAATCTAATTACCACTGCTTAACCCTGTGTTTTCCAAACTTAATTAACTAAAGAACCCTTTTTATCCTGTGTATTATCCATCAACAACGTATAGAAAGAATATTCTGCAAAACACAGCTCTAACTCCTTCCAGTTATCATACTGCCTTGTATTAGAAGGAATAAGAGCACACTCTAAAAGGCTTTCATAAACTACCTACTGCTACATTATAAGCCCTTTTTCAACAGAACTACCATTTACATGGTGGATAATAAACACAAAATAAAACTGGAGGATCATAAAACTTTTTCAGCATGGCCTGAGCTTCTGTTACATTATACATCTCAAATATATACAACAAGCTCCGGCAACTCAAGTAACTTCAGTGCTCTACAATGACTTTGATTATTATATGTCAATGAGCAAGACAAAGGCTTAGATAAAACTTTGGTTAAAATATAAATTACATGGAAATATGCATGTGTTTCTCTTAACACTTAATACAAATTCTCTTGCAAGTCCTGATGGTGAATCAGAAAAACTCTTCAAGTCCTAGGGTAGTCCTTCTTATTTAACACAAATATCAAGAACTACTTAGGACACATTAAGAGACTTCATATTATGTAACAGTGAAAACCATAAGATACAGAGAAAGAGAAGTTTAAAAACCAAAAATGCAATGTCTAAACCTTATTTGGGGGCTTGTATATTTTCCATCATACTGCTCTTTGAAGTTCAAAACTGTGCACAGAAACAGGCTCAGATAAAAAAGAAGCACAGTAAAAGGAAATTCAACATGTTGATAAGGTCTCTTTTAAACAAATGCAAATGGACAAATATCTCGAGCATTTTAGTTTTAATAACCCAACAAAACCTCCAACCAACTTTTTAGCAGAATTATTAAAAGGCCATATAGTAAGTTTTACTGAATGGCTTTTAGCCATCACCTGAAAATAAAATAAAGACATTATGTTGTGTCAGATGTATCCATGTGTGATATAATAATAAGAATGGACACAATTATTTTTATAAAATTAACGGGATAACAATGATGAGTATTGATTAGAAAGACAGACATAATCAGGTCAGTTAAGCCAGGAGCCCTTTCTACAGCCATATATAAAAGGTATTAATATTTGTTTAAATTTCCTGTAATTTCTCAACTTCCCATCTCTTTCACCCATTCCAGTTAAACAAGTCTTTTTCTTATATTTTCTCATTTGAGTTGAATTACTCAGCTATGCCCCTGAAAGACTGGCTTCATGTCACTGAAGCTGTTAACTTGTTAACCACAAAGGACAAAGAATTCTTTTGTACAGTGGTGGAGGAGACAAGACAACTTTCCATCATGCTTTGGAGTATGAGAAGAGCTAAAGGTCACTGCTTCAAATAGAAGCCTATTCTCTCCAAGGAATACTCAGTAAAAATGTTTCAGAATGCTAATCCTGAGCTAAAAAGTTAAAATGGCTGACTAAAACAAAAGAGAAGGAAAAACTTAAAACCCAGAGCCATTATTTATACTTATTATCTTCATCACTTTTGATATTAATTATACTGTTTGTAAAAGTAGATAATTTTACTATAATGTAAAAGGCCAACAGTGCAAAGAGCATCAGAAATGTTAAATTTCTAGATCTCAAGAGAAATGCCAGAAAACACACAAATAAAACAAAAGTGTTTGGAAACCATAAGCAAGATGAAAAGGCAGCCTTCAGAATGGAAGAAAATAATAGCAAAGAAAACAACTGACAAACAATTAAATCTCAAAAACATACAAGCAGTTCATACAACTCAATACCAGAAAAATGAACAACCCAATCAAAAAGTGAGCCAAAGAACTAAACTAACATTTCTCCAAAGAAGACATACAGGTGGCTAACAAACACATGAAAAGATGCTCAACATCATTCATTATCAGAGAAATGAAAATCAAAACCACAATGAGGTACCATCTCACACTGCTCAGAATGAGTGCCATCAAAAAGTTTACAAACAATAAACGATGGAGAGGGTGCAGAGAAAAGGGAACCCGCTTACTCTGTTGGTGAGAATGCAAACTGATACAGCCACTATGGAGAACAGTGTGGAGATTCCTTAAAAAACTGGAAATAGAACTGCCATGTGACCCAACAATCCTCTGCTGGAAATACACACCAAGGAAAGCAGAACTGAAAAAGACACAGGTACCCCGGTGTTCACTGCAGCACTGTCTACAAAAGCTAAGACACAGAATCAACCTAGATGTCCATCAGGAGAAAAACAGGTAAGGTACATAAACACAATGGAATTTTACTCAGCTATGAAAAAGAACACATTTGAGTCAGTTCTAATGAAGTGGGTGAAACCAGAGCCTATTATACAGAGTGAAATGAATCAGAAAGAGAAACATCAATACAGTATGTGTATATATATATATATATAGACACACATATATATCAAATTCAGAAAGATGTCAACAACGATCCTATATGCAAGGCAGCAAAAAAGACACAGATGTAAAGAACAGACTTTTGGACCGTGTGGAAGAAGGCAAGGTGGGATGATTTGAGAGAACAGCACTGAAACGTGTATTACCATACGTAAAACAGATGACTAGTGCAAGCTCAGCACATGAAGCAGGGTACCCCAGACCTGTGCTCTGGGACAACCCAGAGGGATGGGGTGGGGAGGGAAGTGGGAGGAGGTCCAGGGTGGGGGTACATGTGCACCCGTGGCTGACTCATGTCGGTGTGTGGCAAAACCCACCACAATACTGTAAAGTAATTAGTCTCCAATTAAAATAAACTAACTAAAAAAAAGAAACATTTTTGACTCATTAATACCTAAAGTCAGGTAAGCGTTGATTAGGGCTGAGAGGTTAAAGCATCTGCCCACAATGCAGGAGACCTGGGTTCGATCCCTGGGTCAGGAAGATCCGCTGGAGAAGGAAATGGCAACCCACTCCAGTACTCTTGCCTGGAGAATCCCATGGATGGAGGAGCATGGTGGGCTACAGTCCATGGGGTCACAAAGAGTCGGACAGAGCTGAGTGACTTCACTTTCACTTTCAAGTATTGATTAAATCTTATGCGCAATAATCTTTACACCAAACCAACATCACCATAACAACACACAATTACTATAAAAATAAAATCTCAAAACTCATACTACAGGCTTCCCTGCTGGATCAGTGGTAAAGAAATCTGCCTGCCAATGCAGATGTGGGTTTAACCCCTGGTCCAAGAAGATCCCACATACCATGAAGCAACTAAGCCCATGCACCACAGCTATTGAGCTCAAGAGCTCAGGAACTACAATGACTGAACCCACATGCCACAACTACTGAAGCCCTGTGCCCCAGAGCCCATGCACTGCAAAGTAGGGTAGCCCCGCTCCCTGTAACCAGAGAAGAGCCCACTCAGCAACGAAGACTCAGCACAGCCAAAATAAAAAAAAACAAAACTGGACACCCATTCAAGATAGCAGAGCACTGAAACTGCAACTAACTGTTGTACAACTACTGAAAGGACATTGGAACTCATCAAAAAAAGATACCCATGTCCAAAGACAAAGCAGAAACCACAACAAGACACCTCATCTACCAGAAGGTAGACAGAAGAAGCAAGAAACTCCCAGAGTCACCAGAACGAAAATCATATCACAGAAAGTTAAGCAAAAGGGATATGATAAAATCTTAGAAAAGCAACTAAATGAAGTAGAGATAAGCAATCTTCCAGAAAAAGAATTTAGAATAATGACAGTGAAGATGATCCAGGATCTTGGAAACAGAATGGAGAAGATGCAAGGAATGTTTACCAAAGACCCAGAAGAACTAAAGAACAGAGATGAACAATACACTGGAAGAAATCAACAGCAGAATAACTGAGGCAGAAGAACAGATAAGTGACTAGGAAGACAGAATGGTGGAAATCACTGCCACAAAACAGAATATTAAAAAAAGGATGAAAAAAGAAACATGAGGACAACCTAAGAGACCTCTAAGACAACATTAAATGCACCAACCTTGCATTATAGGGTCCCAGAAGAAGAGAGAGGATCTGAAAAAACATTTGAAAGAGATAATAGCTGAAAACTTCCCTAATTTGGGAAAGGAAATAATCAACCATGTCCAGGAAGCACAGAGGACTTCCAGGCAGAATAAACCCAAGGAGGAACACACCAAGACACACAGTAATCAAACTGGTGAAAATTAAAGACAAAAATATTAAAAGCAACAAGGAACAAATAACAAATAATATAAAAAGGAACACCCATAGGTTATCAGCTGATTTCTCAACAGAAAGTCTACAAGCCAGTAGGAACGGCATGATATGTTTTAAAGTGATGAGGGAAGAACCTGCAACCAAGAATATTCTACCCAGCAAGACTCTAGTTCAGATTTGATGGAGAAATCAAAAGCTTTACAAACAAGCAAAAGTTAAGAGATTTCAGCATCACCAAAGCAGCTTTACAACAAACGCTAAAGGAACTTCTCTATACATGAAACACAAAAGGAGGAAGAGATCTACACAAAATAAACTTGAAACAAATTAGAAAACCGTAATAGGATCATGCTGCTGCTGCCGCTAAGTCGCTTCAGTCGTGTCTGACTCTGTGCGACCCCATAGACGGCAGCCCACCAGGCTCCCCCGTCCCTGGATTCTCCAGGCAAGAACACTGGAGTGGGTTGCCATTTCCGTCTCCAATGCGTGAAAGTGAAAAGTGAAAGTGAAGTCGCTCAGTCGTGACCAACTCTTCGCTTCGCGACCCATGGACTGCAGCCCACCAGGCTCCTCCCTCCATGGGATTTTCCAGGCAAGAGTGGGTTGCCATTGCCTTCTCCAAATAGGATCATATGTATCGATAATTATTTTAAATGTAAATGGATTAAATGCACCAACCAAACACAGACTGGGGGCGGGGGGACGAAAACATGTGCCTGTACAGACTTCCACTTACCACATCACTCTACTTAATTCCCCGAACTATATGTAATTATTTTATATTATTAGGTTAATCATGTTGCCATTATGGTTTGCAATTGTAATTATTTTTTATTTTTTGGTCTGGTTACTGATTATGAAAACTGATAAACATTTTTTACTATTATGATCATGTTAGAAAAAAACATATATCACTAAACTTATTATCTATTATCAAACCTCTGAAAATTAAAATATCTAATAATTAATTTTGAAAAATAGTCTTCCATGTTGCCTGGTATTATTTTTGTGACCAAAACTCAAATTCTTATTCATAATCTGTAAATGTAATACAGGAAATACATAAACTGTTTTAAAAAGAAACAGAACAAAAAGCTATTTTTAAACACAATTAGTCAATTATGCTTTAGAAAGGTAATTCTAATTAATTTAAATAATTTTAAGTATTCAACCTAGAGAACTCAAATTATCAGATGCATATTGAAAGAAATAAAAAAATTAACAAATTTTTCAATTTCAATTTCTTTCCCCAAGCACTGTCTATGTTACCCTCTTGAAATACTAAACAAAACCTACTGGGAGAATTGACAGTTTCTTGCTTGATTGGCTTTACACTGAATCTCAAAATAATCAAATGATTTCCCCATTATATGTACACTGATTACATGCAAACTAAGAACCAGAATGAAAGATGAACTCCCCAGGTCGGCAGGTGCCCAATATGCTACTGGAGATCAGTAGAGAAATAAGTTCAGAAAGAATGAAGGGATGGAGCCAAGGTAAAAACAACATCCAGTTGTGGATGGGACTGGTGATAGAAGCAAGGTTCGATGCTGTAAAGAGCAATATTGCATAGGAACCTGGAATGCTAGGTCCATGAATCAAGGCAAATTAGAAGTGGTCAAACAGGAGATGACAAGAGTGAACATCAACATTCTAGGAATGAGCAAACTAAGATGGACTGGAATGGGTGAATTTAACTCAGATGACCATTTTATCTACTACTGTGGGCAGGAATCCCTTAGAAGAAATGGAGTAGCCATCATGGTCAACAAAAGAGTCTGAAATGCAGTACTTGAATGCAATCTCAAAAATGACAGAATGATCACTGTTAGTTTCCAAGGCAAACCATTCAATATCACAGTAATCCAAGTCTATGCCCCAACCAGTAATGATGAAGAAGCTGAACAGTTCTATGAAGATCTACAAGACCTTCTAGAACTAACACCCAAAAAAGATGTCCTTTTCATTACAGGGGACTGGAATGCAAAAGTAGGAAGTCAGGAAACACCTGGAGTAACAGACAAATTTGGCCTTGGAGTACAGAATGAAGCAGGGCAAAGGCTAATAGAGTTCTGCCAAGAGAACACACTGGTCATAGCAAACACCTTCTTCCAAAAACACAAGAGAAAACTCTACAAATGGCATCACCAGATGGTCAACACCAAAATCAGATTGATTATATTCTTTGCAGCCAAAGATGGAGAAGCTCAATACAGTCAGCAAAAACAAGACTGGGAGCTGACTGTGGCTTAGATCATGAACTTCTCATTACCAAATTCAGACTTAAATTGGAGAAAGTAGGGAAAACCACTAGACCATTCAGGTATGACCTAAATCAAATTGCTTTTGACTATACAATGGAAGTGAGAAATAGATTTAAGGGACTAGATTTGATAGACAGAATGCCTGATGAACTATGGATGAAAGTTTGTGACACTGTACAAGAGACAGGAATCAAGACCATCCCCAAGAAAAGAAATGCAAAGAAGCAAAATGTCTGTCTGAGGAGGCCTTACAAATAGCTGTGAAAAGAAGAGAAGGGAAAAGTAAAGGAGAAAAGGAAAGATATATCCATTTGAATGCCGAGTTCCAAAGAATAGCAAGGAGAAATAAGAAAGCCTTCCTTAGCGAGCAATGCAAAGAAATACAGGAAAACAACAGAATGGGAAAGACTAGAGATCTCTTCAAGAAAGTTAGAGATACCAAGGGAGCATTTCATGCAAAGATGGGCTCGATAAAGGACAGAAATGGTATAGACCTAACAGAAGCAGAAGATATTAAGAAGAAGTGGCAAGAATACACAGAAAAACTGTACAAAAAAGATCTTCATGACTCAGATAATCATGATGGTGTGGTCACTCACACTCAGCTAGAGCCAGACTTCCTGGAAGGTGAAGTCAAGTGGGCCTTAGAAAGCATCACTATGAACAAAGCAAGGAGAGATAAGAAAGCCTTCCTCAGTAATCAATGCAAAGAAATAGGGGGAAATAATAGAATGGGAAAGACTAGAGGCTATGGTTTTTCCAGTAGTCATGTATGGATGTGAGAGTTGGACTATAAAGAAAGCTGAATGTAGAAGAATTAATGCTTCTGCACTATGGTGTTGGAGAACACTCTTGAGAGTCCCTTGGACTGCAAGGAGATCCAACCCATTGCATCCTAAAGGAGATCAGTCCTGGGTGTTCATTGGAAGGACTGATGTTGAAGCTGAAACTCCAATATTTTGGCCACCTAATGTGAAGAGCTGACTCATTTGAAAGGACCCTAATGCTAGGAAAGATTGAGGGCAGGAGAAGTGGACGACAGAGGATAAGGTGGTTGGATGGCATCATCGACTCAATGGACGTGGGTTTGGGTGGACTCAGGGAGCTGGTGATGGACAGGGAGGCCTGGTGTGCTGTGGGTCATGGGGTCACAGAGAGTTGGACACGACTGAGCAACTGAACTGAACTGAAGACCCAAACATTAGCTTATGTAAATGTATTACAAACACTAAAACTTTAATTGATGCTATTTTTAGATAAACAGAAGATGGCAAAAGATATGTCTTCTCCAGAAATGAAGAAGAGAATTAACCTTGGTATTTTTGTCTGATGTGCCAGACACTGTGCAGTGCAATATTTATGTATATACAAATATTAAATGTGAGCATATGTGATAATAAAGCTACCATCTCTTAGCCTCAGTCTCTTGCGAATTGTTTCCCTTTCAATTAAATTCCCCACTGGGTAGGTAAATGATAAGATAGCAAAGATGTTTCAAAATTAAGTCTACTGCCATGGCCCTGGCAAACACCTAAAAAGTAAACTGTAAAGACTAAGAGAACGTACCCTCATCAAAACGATATTCTGATGCTTTGGCTTTTTCCCTATGGACTAACAAATAGCATTTTCCAGCGAGTTTTCTTACTGAAAACCTACCTTACTAGTTAAAAACACATTTGGTCCAATTATAAGTGCCCACATGGAAGAAAAATAAGAGTCCTTTTTTAAAGTCACTAAAAAAGATTTCAGTTATGATACATAGGGCCACTTCACATAGCAACATTGCCAAGAATAGCAAAAAACAAACTCTAATAGCTCATGTCTGTGACCAAGCACCACCATAAACCACACTGTTACTTCTTTAGGTTTCCAACAGTTTGATTATTTTGTAAGCATGCTTTTCTTTGAGCTTCTCCTATTTGGGTTTACTTAGCTTCTTAAATCTATAAACTTGTGTCCTTATCTAATGTTGGGATGTGTTTGTCCATTATAAGTCACAATCTCCTTCTCCTCTCTTCTGGATCCTAAAGACATGAATGTCAACACAGATGATATTGTCCCTCAGGTCCCTGAGACTCGGTTCTTTTCTGTCCCCCCAATCTTCTTTTTCTCTGTTCTTCTGTTTAGGTAATTTATATCGGTCTATCTGCAACGTAGCTGACTCTTTCCTCTGTCAATTCCATTCCACTATGAAGCTCATATAGCTAACTTTTCATTTCAGATATTACACTTTTCAGTTTTTATTAAAAAGTCCATTTGGTTCTAATTTTTACTTCTAAGCTGAAAATATCTACCTTTCCATTTATTTCAAGTGTGTTTACCTCATTATAACAGTTATTTACAATTATTTGATATTTCCAACATCTACATCATCTCAGGGTTGACACGTGTAAATTGTCTTTTCCCTCTAAAACTGGTCATATTTTTCTGGTTCTGTCAGGTAATTTTAGACTGTATACTGGATATCATGAATAGTAATGCTGTGTGTAGACTCTGGGCCCTGGGTTCTGCTGTAACTCTTTGACCATAATACTGACTGTGTTTGTTTGCTTTAGCAGGCATATAATCTAGTTAGGTGTAGATACAATTTCTTTTTCACCTCTATAGACAGTTATTCCAATGTGAATTCAGTTCTCAAGCCTTTGCTATGCTGCTTTGAGTGTGGCCCCATGAAATGTGCCACTCAGGCCTGAGACTTGGGTGGTAGTTCAAATCCTCTTTTCAATAATTTCTGTCCTGTGCATTCAAAGGTTGGATGGGCTCTACACATATGTAGGTTTGTACACAGAATTAAGAAAACTGCCGGGAGTCGTCAGGATGCCCCCTCACTCAGATGACAAAGTCACCAGACTGAGAAGGAAACTGCAAAGTGGATTTTCCTTCGGGGCATCCCAAGGCAAGGTCCCTCCTGGTATTTTTCTTGGGAAGTTCTGTTTATGCTCTGAAAATTAGCTCATCTCAGTAGGTCAGTCCCAGTTAGAAATAATTCATCCTGAGATAATTCCCTCACACCTTATTTCCCCCAGGGGATTGGGGAAGGCAGATTCCCTTCCCTGGGGACAAAGGAGGAATAAGGGACATTTAAATAGATTACTTCACCTCCTACTCTTTACTGGGGAGTTTCTTTCTACTTAGATTGATGTACTTATCCAAAGTATGCTGGAGACAATCAAATGGTAAACATACTAATGTTAAATCTAATTATGCAGAAATCCTACTTTTGCAAGTAAAATGAACTTAAGGTTAAAGTTGTTGATGATAGGCAGAAAACAAGATTGTATAGAATAACATGTGATGTAATGGGTGTGTTTCTTGGGTGTAAAAACTGTAAACCAACAACAATAAAGAGAGAGACTGCTCCATCACCACATGGACTCAGCTCAGTTCTTCCGCTGACGCCACTCATCCCTCAAGACCCTCGGACCCCGCTGGGGCTGGACCCTGGCAGAAAACCTTTTCTCCGGCTCTCTTTCTCCAGGATTTCCCTCATACCCTGTCCCAGAGGGTTCTATTCTACCCAATTCCTCAAGCCAGAAAAACATTCATTTTAAGGTATTTTGGTGTTAACAGGAGCACTGCTATGGTTTAACATGTTTAATTCAAACTACACTTATAAGATGGTGAGCTATGAGCTAAGCTGCAAAAGAACCAAAAATATCATTCCTCCAAAAGGTAAGATGAAGGCTAAAATAGATTGTTGATATGCTGGACACACAGACATACAACTATACAAAACCATTATGTTCTTATCAAATAAAAAAATGTTCAATACTGGTCTAATAATAAAAAAAAATGGAGACGGATATATATAATGACAACTGAATCAACTGAAGTCAACAGTAAAGCCCTAGTGAGGCAAACTAAAGTAACTAGGCCCCCTGTTTAGAAAGATAAAACCAAAGAAACTATATAGTGAACTATGAAATCATGAAAGTTATACAGAGTGGATCCCAGATACCCAGATGAACAAAAACTGCAATACTTAAGAGTACAGTGTGTACCTAGAAGCTTAAGCTCAGAACAAATAAAAATGAACTACTATTTTACACAGCAAATGTTAAGAGATGGTAGAGAATGAAAAGCTTAGCAAATAAGTTCTTGATAAATTTTTATGTCATAGCTAGCCATCCATAATGGTGAATTCAGGAAAGCCAATGAAATTTGAGATTAGCCCACAAACCTCTTTTGCGTCATTAAAAATAACAGCATCTAGCTGCACAACTTATTTCATTATTGGCTGGACCATAGATTTTACTCAATATGGTTTTTCTTACATATAGCCTCTTTTTTATTTATTCTATTTTAAAACCTTATAAGTCTGATAGACAAATCTTGTCTAGTTTGGCCAGAAACTCATCAATCTATCAATAATTCTTCATTTATTCCACTCATAGGATCATGGTAGATTAGCAAAAGAAACAATTAAAACTTTTAAGTTTAATTAGTGTGACCTACAGAAATAAACGCTATATACCAAATACATTAAAAGTGCTATAATATCTATAAAACTGAAGTTTTATTTTAGATTCATAACAAGTCTTATAAATAAAAATTTCAAATGATAAATAACCTGAAACACAGTCAATACAATACATGACAAATTTTAAAATCTTTTTTATCTTTTTATCTCAGTTTTACTGAGATATAATTGACAAATAAGATTGCAAGATATTTAAAGTATAAAATGTGGTGATTTGATACACATATACATCATGGAAACATTCATCACCTCATATAATTATCTTTTTGAGAGCATTTAAGTTCTACTCTCAACAAATTTCAATTCTATAATTCAGTGTTGTCAGTTATAGTCACCATGTTAAACATTAAATCCTCAGGTCTTAATCATTGTATAACTTAAGTCTGTCTTCATTCTTGAAGTGTTTTGAAGATCAAAGATATCAGAAAATTCCTGTACTTACTTTAATATATTAAATATATTCCTTAAAATTGCTACACCAAAAAATATCATCCATCTCCAAAGAGAGAAGGAAAAACACCTGACATTATCACCTTGTTTTTGTTACAGTTTGATTAGTCAAACGATCAAAGGTACATCATAGAGGCTTTTGTTTTTGTCTGTTTTTATGTTTTTAAGTTCCCAATTTAGCTCTAAGACATGCTATTTTATCACAAAAGAAGGTCATTTGGAAACCCATCTCCATATAGCCAAAAAAGAATAAAAGTAAAGTAGATATACATACTCCTTTTGGAAAGCCATACACAAGGGAGAACTGAATCCAAAGACGAGGCACATCTGGGCATCTGGGCTGTAGCCAGACCGCAGCAAAGTTTCCAGGCACTCCTCACGCCCTCCAAACACTGCTGAGTACACAGGGCTCACCTTGTTTGGCCCAGTGTCACAAACCCGGTTAGTGAGTGGTATTAACAAGTCCAAGATTCTGCAAATACACAAGGTCAGGAGTATGTTTCTGTATGTACATAATTGTAGACATTTCTACAGGACATCTTTTGAGTCATCCATTGATTGAATTTAAGAAGTCTGTCTGTTTTTGGTGTACTTTCTATGTACAATAAATTATTACAAGCTACACACTCTAAAATGCTTATTACTATGGCTTAATAAAAAGGCCCTTAAACATATTTGAAACATAACTAAGTAATGTTCCTATAAAAGTAAATAGCTAACATATTGTCCTCTTTTATTTTTTTACTAATTGTTTACATTACCACCACTACTCGAGTCCCCAAAATTCAAACCTTATATGAGATGTTTTAGTTTCTAATAAATTATTTAAAACTTCATTACATTAAATAAAAACATATATCAAGACAATAAATTATTTTACTTTGTAAAGTAGCAACCAAAGTTTTATTTTTCTAATTAGCAAGAATTTTTTAGGATGATGAGAGACATGAAATGAACAGTATTTACGGCAGGAAGAAATCAGAATTTCTGCTAAAATATCTTATTCTCAGAAAAGAAGATGAGCTCTTTTATGTGTTATGGTAGATTTATTTAAAAGACTGGTTGCTAACTAGAGAAAGTTCTAAATAAAATCATTAAAACATAAGTTCTTAGATTATTTTTAGACTTACCTGAAGCACTCAGCTGGAGAGAAAGGACTAGTCTACGCTATAAGGATAATATAAGCCAGAAATTCTCCTTTTTCTGGGAAAAGAAAGGCAGAGCTACACTAAAGTATATTTATAACATTCTTTCTCCCTGCCACTCTTCCTTAAGTAGGACTAAGATAGTAATATTTAAGGAGAACCTATATTTACTATGAAAAAAACCATCAGTGACCAAAACAATTCTCAAAATTGAGAACAAGTAAGGGTAAATTCTCAAGAGGGTTCTGATATCAATTTAAAGCTCAGAGTATAACTGTAGATTTATGATTAAATAAAATACCAAGAGTTAAGAAAAACATCAAATGTTTAAACCTAAGTATTTTGCTAAAATAAAGAACCTGTCGAGTGTCCCCTACATGTAATAAATGTGTTAAAAATTTTTAAGTGAGTTGGAAAAACTATACTCTTCAGTTCAGTTCAGTAACTCAGTCGTGTCCGACTCTTTGCAACCCTTTGGACTGCAGCATGCCAGGCCTTCCTGTCCATGACCAACTCTTCAACAAGGCACAAACAAGATTACAAATATCTTTAAGAAAACAGTAAAATACCATGACACCTAGTGGCATAATAACACAATTACAGCACCTGCTTTTCTACTATACAAACATTAAATACTAAAGACAAGACCATTTCACTATTACTTTTTAAATTAAATAATACTAACAACAGCTATAAAAAATTACTACTGCAGTATTATGACTCTAAAAACTTTAAATATGTATTTTTAAAAACTGTTTGGTACCAATCTATATTAAGATAGGCTGCCATATTCTCAAGGTAAAACCAGGTTTAATAATTTCTAGGATTCTTAGAACTCCCAATTTCAGGAATTTTCAACTTTCTTTAAGTCTCTCTCTCTCCAAAAATTTCATGTGAATTTCTGGCTAGGGAAGAAGAGTAATAGATGCAGGAGAAAGTACCAGGTTGAATTTGAAATCAGACAAAGAGGAGTCCAGTCAAAGGGTTCAAGATGTGGAGGACTACCTAGACCCCACGAAAAAGAACTCCAACAGAGATCACAAATCCAAAACCTTTCTGGGGTCAAGGAGGTAACATAAGTAAGTTGAATAAAGTCATCAGATCAGTACCTCAAGATGTCTAGGATAAAACTGGAAAGGAGTGAAAGAGTAGCTTAAGAAAGTCAGAGGGAAGACTTAACACCCTGAGGTCTCCTGGGCCACGCTGCCTCACTCTAAGAAAGTGCAAGACTAAGAACTGCAGGGCATGGCATGGGAGACAGATGTGCAGGTGGACCTAATCATCGAGCAGATCAGTAGAGAAAGGAACACCAAGGATTATGCCTAGAGGTAAAGAGTCTGGTCCAGAAGATCTAATTTCTTACTACCTCTGAATTATGAGACCATTTTTATTCTCATTTTTAACACTTACTTTGTATGGCCCATCTGTGCAGCTGCATGTATAGGTAGCTGCCAATTGTCCTCATTACAGTAAAGATCAGGATCTGCCCCACTGGAGAGCAAAAGCTCCACACATTCTGTGTGGCCCTCTTGAGCAGCAATGAACAAGGGAGTAGCTTTGTCCAAGGCTTGACAATTGACATTTGCACCTAAAATAAAACATTTAACATATAACCCTCTTTAATGCAAAAATTAAAAAAGATAATCAACAAACAATTCAAAGCAGCTGCCTTAAAAAGGCTTTCATGGTACAACAGATTTTCCTCCTTAATAGATACTGTTGTTGAAACATTAATTTTCAATTTCTTATTGGTAATCATTTAAATTGTTTTTGCTTTTATGTTAACAAGAAAAAAAAAGATTAATATTTGAGAATTCATTTTAAGCTAAAATATGAATTTTACTCTATGAAGGATTTATTTCATTCCAACCCTTCCTCCAACAAACATTCTGAGGGTCTAATAAGCAATCATTTTTTTAAAAATGCAAATCATCAAATATGGATAACATTTCTGATCATTATTGAAAGACTAAGAAAAAAATCTAAATTATGAGACTTTATAGATGCCACTAATTGACTCAGGCTAAGAGTAGTGAAAAAAATTCCAGCAAATATGATATACATAGGGCTATGACTTTAAACTAATGTTGACTATACTCTCTATTACATCCATTTTCTTCATAACCAGTGTGTGATGAACAGAGTCCACAATAAAAGGAAAAAGCTATATTTAAATGGGTTTCTAAGCTGAATTTTTAAGCATAAATCTAATCAATTATTTAGATGCAACTGTATAAAGATGTGAAAAATTTAGTGACCTCAATTTCTGTGAAAGTTTCAAAAATAGCAGACCTTCGCAAACTTTTCTCATTGACAAATAATGTGCTAAGTATGTGTGTGTTAATACATGACCATGAAAATTTTTAAATTTCTGGAATACAACTCAGTGGAAAAATCATCATCCTCAAGGGGGAAGACTATTTTTTCTTTAAGAGGATGTTTCATAAATACACCTTGAATGAACCAAACCCCTGAAATGGGTAAGAACAATGCAAAATAGAAATGGTAAATCAGAATTCACAGAACAGTCAGAAATTCCAACTAGATATTCAACACGTCTAGATACATAGAATCTTCTTGACTTGTACAAGGTGGATGCTTCACCTACTGTCAGCATTAAAAAGACATGAACACTGCTGAGGAAAGATTAAGTCAAAAAAAGAAACCTACTTAACTTTCTTTTTTAAGCAATGTTTTGATTGACAATTTCAATGTATAAGAATAACGAACCAGTCCTTGTAAAATTTCAGGTAAAAAAGTTGGGGAAATGAGGAAGAATTCACTGAAAGTCATTTTAAAGAGTTAGAAACATGTATAGTTACATTATAAACATACCCATATACCTTTTCAACTTGCTGTTCATAACTATTCAGAGAGAAGGAAAAAAAAAAAAAAACAGGTGCTTAGTGTTTCAGGAGACAGGCTCAGAATGAGGAGAGAGTCATTAAGCTGCAGTTTAACCTACTTCATTCTAAGTATTAGTTACACACTAATAATTGGAACTTCTGGGACTGGAAGTCATAAAATGCATCTTGACAGTCCCTGGGAAAGTACAGCACAGAAGAAGGAAGATGAGAAATCAAGTCCTGTGTCCGAGTCCCGATTCCACCTTTGGCATATCACTTAAACAGCTCAGAGTCTGGGATTCTTAATACAACAACAAAACACATGTTTGAATAAATGATTTTAGGGATTATCTCAACTCTAAAGATTTATAGGCCTGATATTTGTAACATATCTTAATTTTACACTTAATGAATGCTTGTTTCTCTGGTTTACTATGTCAACTTGAGTATTTCAAGGTTTATAAGGAGAAAGCAGAAATAAGAAAATATGTGCTTTAAATAAACTTTTTTTTGGTGATTTATTAAAAGCTTAGATACTATAGAAGATATGTGAAAGCCTCGGTATTAAAAAAAAATTGTGTGGCGGCAAATCTGGTGTCTCTCCCATCGGCTCTTGACTACCTGTGTTTTGTCAGGTTACCACCGTGCACACAGCAATGGTGTCAGAAGAACTGAAAAGCCCTTATATAACAAATGTTTCTGGACACAGAAATGTCACACAGAGTAATAAGCATGCCACCTCAACACCATCTTCTCTGACAATGCTGAATATGTAATGGTTGTCACTGAAAAACTTTTAAGCAGGTTTATGTTGCTATTTATTAACATAATAGTATAAATAGGCTTTGAAATAAACCCATTTAAATGTCACACAGTTACCCAAAATACACAAGTCAGAGGGTTAATGTACAAAATAGCTATCTAAAAGATTAATTAAGACTATATTAGTCATGTACCCGAGAAAGTTGGAACTGTTCAGGTCGCTAAAAGGGCAGCCCCATCATTCAACTTGCCAATAAACCTGCTTAAGCAATAGATCATTAACGTTCTGCTGAGGTAAGTTAGTAGTTGCACATTGTATTATGTTAGTTAACGGAGACTTACTAACCAGGCTTACTAATTAACTTGTACATACTCTTATTTACCACTAACATAAGACAATAAACTTCAGAACATGATTTATATCTAGTCAAGAATTACTCTTCCTAGGAAGATACAGCATTAAAACTCATGATCGTAACAGTGCAAAGGCTAACGGATTAGTCTTACCCGATGATATAAGTATGCTCAAGCTTTCTAGCTTGCCATACTGAGCAGCCACAAATAAAGGTGTGATTCCAAAGTCATCCTGGCATTCCTTGTTTGCTCCTTTTTTAAGAAGCAATTTTATGATCTCAGCATTTTCCTAAGGCACAGATTCATATTTTAAATAAGAGAAAACAAAGAAAATAGAAGATATCTCTTTTTTTATTGTTGTGTGTGTATGTGCTTTTTATCCTCACTAAAGGAAAACTTTTTTAAAAGTGTTTCGGGTGATGAGAGCAAAGTGTTAATCATTATTCTGTACCTTAAGCTAGCCCATTAAACATAAACAGATAAAACAATGATCTCTAGGAATTAGAATCCTTATAAAATCCTGAAAAATTAGTTTGCAAGCCCAAGCACTAAGTTATTATCAGTTTCTAAACAAAGTGCTATAAATATAATAAGCCATTGCTCACTATCAATTTATATATCCCAAATATTCTGATGGCCTCTTAACTATGCTTCAACATTTGAAAAACTTACATAATCCCTGCAGCCCAAAGCTCCTAGAACTACTAGAGCAGCAGGCTTATTCAGAATGATCATCACCATTTAGACTGCCTTTCTGTACTGCACTAACCACCATAAATCACCGGCAAGTAGGAAGCAAAAAGTGTATAGAATTGTCATTTTAAAAGGGTAAAACACACAATTTACATGGAAATGAAATAATAAATGCAGAGTTTACCTGAAAAGTAGCCTGGTGCAAGGCGTTCCATCCACACATAGAATGGGATCCATTAACATTTGCTCCATATCGAAGCAGCAGCCTTAACACATCTATCTGTCCATTTTCAACAGCTGCAATACAGCAGTTAAAAAAAATTATTGTCAGTAAAAAGGCATGTTTGTACGAATGGGCACTTTGGTGATGTTTCCATCATTTATTCAGCCCAGAATTCACAATACTATGACCATTCCCATCAACAAATCAAAACATATGTGTACCCTTGTTTAAGTATAAAACATTTATCACAATTATCTCAACCCAAATCCATTAATATATATACTCTTTTGAGACACACAGAAAATTATTTTCAACTGTATCTTAAAACATACAGAGGAAATGGAAGGAAGAGGCAAACATTTATTCTCTCTGATAATGGAGACAATGTTTCTATTTTGTTAAAAATGCAACTGGAAGGGGCATGAGATGAACAGGTAAGAAGAAATAGCATCAATCTGGAGAAACAGTCGCAAAAAAATTGAAACATTGGCTACTATTACCATTTCACCACAAATGACAACTATAACTGACAAGCAAACTGAAAGCATAATACTGCAAGTCTGTACTTTAGATATGTTTAGCACAATAAACAACAAGCTTTGTTAAAACGATGTTCTTTTACCAACCAATGAAAATTCAGTACCTGCTTATTTGAACTAAAGAGAGACCAGACAAACGCAAGTGTTGTTAAAGAAATGCATATTATTTCACTACAGCAAATGAAAGGAAAGACTCCCAAGTTGCTACTACAATCGACTATTTGAAGGAAGTGTTTGCATGCCTATAGAGACCTAAAATTATGTGCCCTTTTACTAATTACATTATGCTACTTTTTTCCACATATCTAACTTAATATTAGCACAGGATATGTGTAGTCTAATATCACGCCCATATAACAGTTTATAAACCCTACCTAGTATAGGTATAATGCTATTAACTTGATACAACAAACAGTGGGGCTGAACTTTCTACAATATTATCCACCTCAAAATTTTATGAAGGTGGGCAATTCTGGAGGAGTTAATGACAAAATAGAATGCCGCACAAAATAAGTACACACATACACCATTAGCAAATTATGTATACTGTGAATGCTGCAGGTATTAGGCTATTACACTAACGTCTTAGAACTGTAACTATGAAGAAATATCAGTACCTACAAGGAGAGCAGAGATGTATATAGGAAGCTCTGATTTGTGTGCCTGATGATGGGAAAGGAGTTGTGAAAAACAAGACTTTTCATTTCATTTGAAGCATAGTTATTCTATATCTTCTACTGTTAGTAGGAGGCAGGAAGTTAGAATCAACAAGTCTCAATCAAAAGTTAAAAAGGCACTAGATATTCGGACAAAGGACCACACTTGAAAAATGGTAATATAGATGAAACAACAGGAAGATAAAATCCTTAAATTTCCCTCATAAGGATTGTAAGAAGTTCTTTAATCAAGAATTCTCTTATACTGGAAGGTTTCAGATATTCAAACACCTTGGTTGAGATAGTATCACTGAAGTAGTTTAACCTAACTTCTCTTATTTCTAAGTTAATATTCAAGGACATTTTAGCAGGCAAAGAATGACAGTTTTTCAAACTAAGTTATTTTTCTATAATCAATTAAAATCAACCTATTTTGGGGTGGAGGTCAGGACAGAAAAGGAAGTAAATTTGTTTCATATCCAATTCACACATCATTATCACTGACTGCCGGCAAAAATCTCTCTACAGTCAAGACCCTGAGTTGAAGATTATCAGGTTGTCAATGGTGATATATGAAACAGAGTGAAAATAAGATTGTTTCCATGAATTAGGCTGACCTTCTAAAAATCAAAGTCGAAAAAAATTTGTTTTGATTATTCAATACAGAATAGAAGTCAGAGAGAAAAATTTTAGTATCATAAATACACTAAGATATCTGATTTCTGCATGTCTAGTGAAAAAATTTCTCAGTGGCAAAATTGCATTTTTATAGCTTTTGCTAATTATTTTAAAACAAAGCAACTGGTTGATTAATGGGTAATAATTAAGAAATAGTGGTTTAGAAGAGTGTATTTAGAGCATACACCCTACTGAGACAGGCTGAGATCTGAGAACTGCTACCATGCTTGCACCTGGACAGACTCTTCCTCGAGTAACAAAATAGCAAGAAATTGTACGGTATTAAAAATAAATGTATGCATGCATAGATGGGGCAAATTCTGGACAAAAGAGACTAAAAACCCAAATGCCACTTCTGAAGAGCCTAGAGCAAAAGGGGGTCGGGGCAAAAGCAGGGTACTGCGCAGGCCCCCTGCACACAACACCACAGAAGCCGTAGGCAAGCTACCTAAGCCACTCCTCTGGCCCAAACTCTGGTCACACTCCTACCCTCACCCCACATAAGTAACAAGCTCGCCCCCACTCAGGGAATGAGCAAGGGAACCTGCTGTTTGTACCCCCACTGCTATAGCAGGGACTCCAATAAAGACTTGCTTGAATTTCTAATCTGGCCTCTGATCAACTTCTATTGTTTAAGGAGGCCAAGAACCCTGGCTGGTAACACTACCATCAAAGCCTCTCTTTTGGAAGAACTGAGTAACTTTTTCATCCTTATATAACAAGTTAACAAACTGGAGAAGAAGTGGGAACCATTCTATAACCAAGTGTACTATGCTTCAATAAAAGTTAATTTAAAAAACTACCCAAACTTGAACTTACTATTTGTTCCTCCTTATCATAAGGAAACTACGCTTCTGGAGGAGAGAAACTGAGTCCCCTTCCCCTTACGTGCTCAGGGCCAATCGCAGACAGAAGACAGACAACAAATAAGCATTGACTAGGTGAATGAAAAATAAATATCTAAAATAAAATGAGATTTTCTCTTTTAAGAACTCATACCTCTCCAAATAGAACAGGTTTCAGAATTGTATTTCTTATATGACAATATAACTGGGCACTAAACTAGCCAGTGTAACAGTAGAAAATAGAATGCAACTTTTTCTAGTATTAAACCATGGGCAAAAGACTATGATTCCTAAAGAAAGGGAAGGAAATAAATGAGGTGAGACCCCTGATGACCACAGCTATCTGCGTGGGGACATTTCTGGATTATGGGGCAGTGAGCTAAAGCCCAGGCATAACAAGAGTAAAGGTGAAGAAAGAATACTCCAAGAAGAGGAATCAGCCCAGCAGAGTGCAGCAGTCTGCCAAGCTGAGGAAGAGATCAGAGTTTAAGCAGCTGAACTTGGTGAGGCAAAGCCCAAGAGAAAAGAGAACTGTGCAGAGCGGAAGTCCCACTGTGGAAGTTTGCCAAGAATCCTTGCCTGAGGTCTGGGTTACACGTGTACAAGGAAGATGATCTTACCAGAGAACTGCTAAAGAGTTATGAATGGAACAGACAACCAGAAGACAAACAATGCTGAGGGGCAATGGGACTCCCAGGAGGTCGGGCCCAGTCAGAGTGGTGAAGCCACATGGCTTGCTACTTCAATACCTCATTAACACTCTGGGCATCTATCTGAGAAATCCAAAAGGCAGGGCCCTCGGAATAAAGACCACATCTAAGACTAAGGACTACTCTAGACCTTCTCTAACAAAGCCTAAAATAAGCTCTGATCAGGATGGAGGCAGAGGATGGAAGTTGAGTCCTCCTGGGAGTTAGATCTGGGAAATACGATCTCAACAGAACATAAAACCAAACCTAAACATATTTAAGGTGATAAGCCAGTAAATAATCTATTATTTAAAAAAAAGAAAAAATCATTATTTCTCAGAGGATAACAAAATTCAAGTCTCTATGAAATACTATCCACAATGTCCAATATACAAGTCAGAAAGTAGTAAAGAGAAACTAACCCCAAGATGGCCCAGATTTTGGATTTAACAGATTAACTAAAGCAGCTACGATAAAAATATGTTAATATCTATGGTATATAGAGAGCCTAGAGAAGGAATCTGAGCAGAAGAAAAAAAATTAAAAAAAACAAAAAGAACCAAATGGAAATTCTAGAACTGAAAAAAGAATGGATGTGCTTAAAAGATCAGAGATAGTAGAAGAGCTGATCATCTTGAAGACATTAATATAAATCTGTTATGGCCCTTTAATGGGTCAGGGCTTCGGGGTGCAGAGTCGACGATAAGAAAATAAAGGAAAGAAAAAGAGGCCGATATTCCCTAGTTTACACAAGGAATCAATAAAACCTCTGACAGAAGGTTTGTGTCACTTCACATTAGGCACAGGGCACCTTCTCATGGGGGACTTGAAAGTCGGGGCAGGTTAGTGAGCAAAACGGACCCTTGCACTCTATGGGATTGGCCTGAAGGAGAGAAATAGAGAAAAAGGAAGAGAGAGAGAAGAAGTGAGACACAGGCACCAAGGCTCTGATGGAGCAAAGGCGTTTATTCAATGTAATGTCGGTATATATATGCTGTCTTAGAACCAAGAATCTTACAACACATCCAGGAAACATAAGGCTAGAATCCATCTCCAAGAGAGGGGGTTGTAAAACTCATTTTCCATAACAGAAAGGGAGGAAGGCCCTAATTTAGTTACTTTTACTTTAAGAATGTATGCATTCTTTTTGTCCCCAGGAGAGGTATACCTCTCCACTCATCTCTGAATATTCAGGGATTAGTAAGGGACATCAAGAAACAGCACAGAGGAAGCCTCCTGCCAAATGCTTCCTGACATAAATCATCCAATCTGAAGAACTGAGAGAGGAAAAAAAACACTAAAGGAAAATCAACTGTATATCAGGGACCTGTGGACAATATCAAACAGTGCACCATACTAGAGCCCCAGTACTAGAGTCCCAGAAGGAGAAAAGAATAAGAATCGGGCAGCAAAAAACATATTTAAAGAAATAATGCCAGAAATTTTCCAAAATTTGATTTTAAAAACAAAAACAAAAGCCATATTGACTTACAGATCCCAGAAAATCAGCAAACCACAGTGTTTTGGAAGTAGCCACTACACTTAAGACTTCACATTTTATGTAAGTTAAGGATGATTATATAAACATACTTGACAGCTCTGTGGAAAAATTTAAATGACTATAAAAGGGGGTATAAACAACAAGTCACTGACATCAACTTAGCTATAATAATAGTTTAATTTTTTTCCAGGGTTCTTCAGTTCAGTTCATTCACTCAGTCGTGTCTGACTCTTTCCAACTCCATGGACTGCAGCACGCCATGCCTCCCTGTCCATCACCAACTCCTGGAGTTTACCCAAACTCATGTCCATTGAGTTGGTGATGCCATCCAACCATCTCATCCTCTGTCGTCCCCTTCTCCTGCCTTCAATCTTTCCTAGCACCAGGGTCTCTTCCAATGAGTCAGCTCTTCACATCAGGTGGCCAAAGTATTGGAGTTTCAGCTTCAACATCAGTCCTTCCAATGAACACCCAGGACTGATCTCCTTTAGGATGAACTTTTTGGATCTCCTTGCAGTCCAAGGGACTCTCTCTCAAGAGTCTTCTCCAACACCACAGTTCAAAAGCATCAATTCTTCAGCACTCAGCTTTCTTTATAGACCAACTCTCACATCCATACATGACTACTGGAAAAACCATAGCCTTGACTAGACGGATCTTTGTTGACAAAGTAATGTCTCTGCTTTTTAATATGCTGTCTAGGTTGGTCATAACTTTCCTTCTAAGGAGTAAGCATCCTTTAATTTCATGGCTACAGTCACCATCTGCAGTGATTTTGGAGCCCAGAAAAATAAAGTCAGCCACTGTTTCCACTGTTTCCCCATCTATTTGCCATGAAGTGATGGGACCAGATGCCATGATGTTAGCTTTCTGAATGCTGAGCTCTAAGCCAACTTTTTCACTCTCCTCTTTCACTTTCATCAAGAGGCTCTTTAGTTCTTCTTCACTTTCTGCCATAAGGGTGGTATCATCTGCATATCTGAGGTTACTGATATTTCTCCTGGCAATGATGATTCCAGCTTGTGCTTCATCTAGCCCAGTGTGTCTCATGATGTATTCTGCATATAAGTTAAATAAGGAGGGTGACAATATACAGCCTGACGTACTCTTTTTCCTACTTAGAACCAGTCTGTTGTTCCATGTCCAGTTCTAACTGTTGCTTCCTAACCTGCATACAGATTTCTCAAGAGGCAAGTCAGGTGGTGTGGTACTCCCATCTCTTTCAGAATTTTCCATAGTTGATTGTGATCCACATAGTCAAAGGCTCTGGCATACTCAATAAAGCAGAAATTGATGTTTTTCTGGAACTCTCTTGCTTTTCGGATGATCCATTGGATGTTGACAATTTGATCTCTGGTTCCTCTGCCTTTTCTAAAACCAGCTTGAACATCTGGAATTTCACAGTTCACGTATTGCTGAAGCCTGGCTTGGAGAATTTTAAGCATTACTTTACTAGCATGTGAGATGAGTGCAACTGCGTAGTAGTTTCAGCATTCTTTTGCAATGCCTTTCTTTGGGATTGGAATGAAAACTGACCTTTTCCAGTCCAGGGCTCTTATCTGCATTCAAAAGAAAACTGACCATTTTACCATGCGTGTCCTTTAAGACTCACCAACAATAAATAATTAATCCAATCATTTAACAGTGCCCAAACAGTACTAAACACAAGAGGCATAAAAAGCAACCAACCTATAAAGTAGTTGCCTTCATGGAACTTCTATTCTAGTGGGACAGATAAGAAGTAAGCACAGTGATAAAATAAGTTCTGACAAATATAACTGTGAAATTACTTTTTGTGGGGAAAAAAAAGTGAAACTAACCAGGTAAAGTAACAGGCAGTAACTGAGTTTGAGAATGCTATGGTCTGGTCTGGGAAGCTAAGCAGAGTTGGACCTGGTTAGTACTTGATTGGGAGAATGCCACGGTAGAAAATAGGACAGACATCATCTCTTTGAAACAGAAACTTCTGAGCAGAGAAATGAGAGACAAGAAGCAGTAAGCATGCAAAAAAGTGGAAGACGACTACTCCAAACAGGAAATAGGAAGTGTAAAGGCAGTGAAGCAGAAGAGCTGAATATGTGTAAGGAATAATAAGATGGTCAGAAGAGGAAATAAAGCAATAACGGTAGAAAGAAGTCCGATTTTGTAAGCCTCGAGAAAAAGTTAGGTGTTTTTGCTTTTTTTAAAAGGAAAATGAATTTGTAGCAATTTCTAGGAGCACAGCTTATCACCTGCTTGTTCGGAACATAAATCTTGAGGAGTTGAGTGATCTGCCCAATGTCACAGTGCTAATGCCTATCAGACTGGAGACCAGGCTTCCCAGCTATTAGTTAGGACTCCCTCAACTACTCTCAGTAATATTAAAAAGAATAAGAGCCAGCAAACTTTCTGTAAAGAAACAGAAAATACAGATAGTCCCCAACTTAACATGGTTCAACAATGATTTTTTGACTTTACAATGATGTAAAAGGGAGATACATTCAGAAGAGACTGCAGTTTGAATTTTGATATTTTCCTGGGCTAGCAACATGTGGTATGACCATCTCTCACAACACTGGACAGTGCAGCAAGCTGCAGCTCCCCATCAGCCAGCCACAAAATCACAAGGATAAACAAATGACACACTCACAGCCATTCTGTTTTTCACTTTCAGTATAGTTTCAATAAATTACATGAGATATTTAACACTTTATTATAACATAAGCTTTGTGTCAGATGTCTGTGCCTAATATGAGGCACAATGTAGGCTAATGAACGTGTTATGAGCACATTTAAGGTAGACTAGACTAGGCAATGATATCCAGTAGGCTAGATGTATTAAGCTGATTTTTAACTTACATTTTCAGCTTACAGTGGGTTTACTGAGATGTAACCCTTCCCTAAGTTGAGGAAGATCTGAACTCTATTACATCTAGCTTCTCTGGTTCAACATTATAAGATTTGTCAATATTATTGCCTCCAGTTGCCGATCACTCCTTTTTGTTGCCGTATGCCATTTCATTGTGTAAACAGAACACAATTTATTTACCCGTTCTATTGCTGGTAGATACTTTCTGGATAGCTTTCTGTCTGGGGCTGTTAAAGAGTATGCAACAATAAGAATATTCTAGTACATGTCACTTTCAATGAACACTGATACACATTACTTTTGGATATATTCCTAAGGACGGAATTGTTGGGACAGAGGATATGTACATATTCAGCTTTAGTAAATTCTTCCAAACAGTTTCTCAAAGCGGCTAAAACAAATTCACACTCACACCAGCAATCTATCTTCCGGTTGCTCCACATCCTCAAACACTCAGCATTTCAATCTTTTCTTTTTTAGCTGTTCTGGTAGATGCGTGATGTTTACTCTTTCCCTAATCATCGGTTACCTCAATTCTCTTTTAAAGTAGTCGAGATATGAATAAATAAACAAAATATAACACTGTCTTTGTTCTGAGTTCCTTTGGGACTCATTAACTTGGGTACGGGTCAAGTCATGTTAACTGTAAACTAAAATTTCAAATCCTGACATTAGGGTTACAGAAGAAACAAGATGATAACAGCTATAACTGGCTGATAGTATATAGGAGTTCACTATATAATGTTCTCTTTTCGAATACATTTTAAGTGCTTCACAATAAAAGATTTTAGGATTTTCACCAGCTCATGGCCCCACCTGCATAATATGGAAGCTGCATTACCTAACAAATTCTGCCCCAACAAAGATTTCTAGTCTCCTGAACCTGTCATCTTCTGCTCTGAGACACCTTCCTGGTGGTGCACAGTTGTAAAGGCCATTTGAAGTTTATAACCGGCACAGTGCCAATGTCACCCAGGCCACAGGCTTATCTCCCAAATCTGAATATGCAAGATGCTGGAGTACTGCTGCTTTCCCTGCAGTTCCACTGTATCGGCAACATGCTATATATCTGAGCAGCCGTGGAGAAGATGCCCTGTACCCTAACCTTCAACATGCCCTGTCCCTAAGGCTCCTACAGAGTAGGGCCACTGATAACCCTGTGCCTCTCAGAGCCGCTCACAGAAACAGATCCTTCACTTTTGCCTTCAGCTCCTCTCACTACAGAGCTCAAATATGAATTCCAGACTGTTCTTCCACCCCTGTCTCCCAAAAGGCCCCCTAACCTCTCAGTCACGCAAATAAAAACCCCCACCTGAAAACCATTAAATTCTACCCCCAAATTTGCCATCTACTGGTCCATGCTCACACAAATGCTCAGATGTCTCAAACATATCTGAATTATAATTTAGGATCATAATGGTATCCTAACTCTAATGGAAAGAACACAGACTGTGTAGTCAGGCACTCTGTTCAGCTATAAGCAAGTTATTCCCTCATTCACACTTATAAAATAGGAATAATCTACTTACCTATGGGGTTTTTTATTTTGACTAAATAATTAATGTAAGTAAATATAGTGCTCAATAAATGTTCCTTCTTTCCCCTCCTCAGTTCCCTTACCCCCTTTCCTGATAAACTACTAGTCAACTTCTCTTCCTAACAAACTCTACAAATAGGATACTCGGAAGGTTATTAGCTTTTCAATCATGAGGAATTAGACCATAATTAAAATTACCTCAATTATACAGATCCCTGATTAAACCTCTCTTACTGGTCACCATCATTCCATGTATCTAAGGTCAGTCTGTCCCCTTTGCAAAATCAGTCCTTCTGACCAACAACCCAGTTAACTGCAACAACCATCACCAGCACTACAAGAACTGCATATTCAGGTCCCCTTCAAAATGGGAGTGCAGACTCTCAGGTTTTCCCAATTTACTGTCCAAATTACTTCCTCCATGATAAGCACCCACAAATCAGCTTTATTAGTTTAATAAATACTTATGTTTAACTTTACTCCTCCACAGCCATACTGACCTATCTTACAAACATATACACTATTTCCCATTCAAAAAAGGAATTCAAAGCCCATAATCCTCTTTCCATGGTCACCTCCTCTATGAACAGTCATTCACTCTCTTCCAAAATACAGAACTGAGTCTACAGGTAGGCAGATGCTTATTAAAACAGAACCTTTATGCTTTTTCTTTGTCCTTCCACTTCCTGTCAAAGTTTTCACTGACCTAAAGACACTTCCTTAGATGGTTTGGAGCATAAGTCTGATAATCACCTAAGCAACTGAGCATAATGAGGGAAATTCAGTTGCAATTTCTACCATCCCACTGATAAGCAAAGTTGACAGGGTGAGTTGGTTTTTTCTTCGTTCCCTCACCTCTCTACATGGGACCCATCTAGTACTACATGCTGTGGAAAAGAGGACGGACATTTCAAAGACAGACGAGGACTACAGCTCATCTAAGGATGTACAAAGAGCTGCACTCTCCAATGCAGAAGCCAGCAGCCATATGTGGCTACTTAAATCTGATTGATTAATTAAAATTAAATGAAAATTTGAGTACCTCAATCAAACTAGTTTCATGGAAGGTGTTCAAGATCCACACTAGGCTAGTGATTGGACAGTACAAATTTAGGACACTTTCAAGTTCCACCAGACAGCTTTGGTCTAGAGTTTAGAATTCAACTGAACTGGAATTTAACCTAGAATACTAGGCATATGTACCTCCAAGATACATGCCTGGCAATGAGGACAGGGAGCCAGGCCATTAGTTGTGGTTCCTATGGTTTGAGACAGGTGTTCAAGGAGAGGAAGGAAATGAGTAATTCTGGAACCTGGAAAAGTACTGTGGATTCTCAAAGAGAAAAAGAAAGTAGAATCATAGAATCTGATATTACACTGGCATCCAACAGGGACCAGAGTTAAAGGATAAAGAATAAAGATGAGATTAAAACATCTCATTTCGAAGACAGAGCTCAGAGTGCCTGGGATACACAGAGAGAGAGGAGAAAGCTTTTTTCCTTTTTCAATCCAAACAGATTTTGTCTGTAAGACTCTAGCTGAGACAGCAGAAAAGAAAAACCAGAAGCTCTGAGGACAGGGACATTGCTCCTCCCACAACAGGTCAGACTACTGTGCTGAAGAAACCTGTACAAACTGAAGCCTTAAGAAAGCAAAATCGATATTGAGAGAGTCATTTCCTAGGCAGGTTGATAAGGAAGTCTAGGGGTCCCCAAGGAGAGAGGGGTCTGGAATTCTCAAGGAGAAAAGGACAAATTTTTTTTTCTCTGCATTCCTTAGCTTTAGTCAATTACATAACTCAGTTTAAACTTTATACTAGGGATTACACAACAATGTATCCACCTGGAGGACAGTTTCTCCTTCCTGAAAACCTTCGGACTAATCCTGGCATCTTAAAATGTATATTATGGGAGTGGGTTTGGAGGATCTTTCTATTGTCAAATGCTAATCCTGTTATCTTAAAATGTAAATTATGGGAGTAGGTCTGGTGAAGTCTTTACAAGGATTATATAACAATACTGTATCCTCCCTCAGGACAGTCTCTGGATTAAACTTTCTGGCTAATCCTGTTATTGATTCAGTATAGAACTCCACTGCTAACTCTAGCAAGTGGGTACTCTTTTTGCCCCCTTCTGATGTCTATATCAGAAGTTTTCTCTATCCCTTTTACACTTTAATAAACTCTATTGCACAAAAGCTCTGAGCGATCAAGCCTTGTCTCTGGCCCTGGACTGAATTCTTCTCATCTGGAGGCCAAGAATCCTGGTGTCTTTTCGTGGTTTCCACAACAACCTTTCAATATGAGAACATCATTTCCTGCAATAATTTCTAGGGAGACATTTATACTGTCGAAGAAACACAGTTTTTCCATTTCCTATCTTTAAGAGGAAAAAAGAAGTAATCTGGGATAACATATCCTGAATATCAAATATTGTTGAAAAGAAGAAATCAAGGAAATGGAAGCAGCCACACATAAAACTTCTAACCAAAAACAAAGCTCAGTTGAGGCACGGAGCATGCTGAGCACAGTCGCGAGGCCCACACAAAGATTTCATGAACACGTGGACTCAACTCAGGGTTCTCACCTGGGAGAACTAGGATAAGAAATAAAGAGCTACACAAAATTAAGAAATCTAGGAATAAGAAACTCAAACTAAAAATAGTAAGCGATGATCATTCTTTAATACAGCATTCACTAAAGAATAAATTTCTAAAGGAAGGACTTTAAAAAAAGTGATTACTGAATGCTCTTTTGGAAAATGCCTAAAGTGACACTGTGTTCTAAGGAACTCCTGTAGACAAGTTCTGTACCAACGCAAGGCAAAAATCGTAGTGAGTTGAGTTTTACATCTATAAGCTAGAAATATACTCTTTCATCTTGAGGCTCAAATTTTGACCACAATTCTACTAACAAGTATCATAATCAGTAAGGCTGTACAGAACAGTTTAACCACAGGCTGGCCATCTCCTCCACTTATAGCAACAGGTTGGTGATTTTTGAGGGGTCTCAGAAATTACCTATATATTAGTACATTCGATTCATACATGAATTTTCAACTGCATCTACACTCCAAAGTTCTGCATCTATTCTCCATTACGCACTTCATTTTTCTATACAATTCAACAATAAAATAATTTCCATTGCTTATCTAATTTGAGTAAACCTTTTCCCTATCTCTTTCACAAAGCAAAAATGAATATTTGCAACAATTTTACCTACTGTGTATTTCCCTGGTCCTGTGGTTACACTGACATCTGGTGGCACCAGAAAAGAATCTAGACTCCAGTGAAGGCACATGTCAGTTTCAAACTGTCACTTTAATAAAGTGACTTCACTGGCAAAGATGGAAAATTATTTCAAAACTGTCACTGGGTAAGTTGGACTACCCACAGATATTTATCTCATAATTAAATTTTATAATCAGAATGGGATAACCAACAAAACCTTATTGTACAGCACAGGGAACTCTGCTCGGTGTTATGTGCCAGCCTGGATGGGGGTGGGGGTTTGAGGGCGAATGGATACACGTATACGTATGGCTGAGTCCCTTCACCATTGACGAAACTATCATAACACTGTTAATCGGCTATACTCCAATACAAAATATTTGCAGTGTTAAAAAAAAAAATTAAACTCAAATATAAAAAATGAAGTTGGAAAAGCAAAAAAAATTAATAAATTTTATAACCAGAATAGTTATCAAGTAAGACTTTCCCATTAAAGATATATACAGAGTTTCAAGCACTTTCCCTATATATTCAAATATATTTCTATACTGTGTTTTGGCCATGAATCTTAAGTCTGAGAAGTGAAAGGGAAAATAGCTCAGTCATGTCTGACTTCTTTGCGACCCCATGGGCTATAATCCATTGAATTCTCCAGGCCAGAATACTAGAGTGGGTAGCGGTTCCCTTCTCCAGAGGATCTTCCCAATCCAGGGATTGAACCTAGGTCTCCCACATTCCAGGCGGATTCTTTACCAGCTGAGCCACCAGGGAAACCCATTAATCTCTTACTGGGCCTAATTTAAGTTAAACTTTATCATAGGTATACATGTATAGGAAAAAACAGTACACACATGGTTTGGTATCATCAGAGGTTTCCAAGCATCCACTTGGAACAACATATGCTCCACAAATAAGGGAGAAGTACTAAACTGACATAAAATTAAAACAGCAAAACTAACCCAGGGTTCGAACCCAGGTCTTCCACATTGCAGGTGGATTCTTTACCAGCTGAACCACAAGAGAAGCCAATCTTTAGTCTAAAATGTAGTATTTTATTGCTTAGAAATTTTTTTTCTAAAGTTATAACCAAAAGTTCACTTCTTATAAAAGACCTGGTGTCTCCCAATAACTAACAATCTTAAAAATGTATACTGATGGGAAAAACCATGACCTTGTGGACAAACTTTATTATGTTAGGAATATATTAATAACAAAGCTTATGAAAAGTACCCTAATCTAATTCTATGATATATCTCTATTTCTGATACAGAGAAGTCAAATGGGCAATTAGACAACAGAGACCATACCCAGAAAAGCACATCTTTCAATCACATGGAAGTCTTAGGAGATAAAAAAACTAAAATTCCACTATTTCATTATCTCTCCAAATGTCTCCCCAACAACAGAGCTGAGAAAAACATTTAATTTAGATGAGCACATCTTTAAACTTAGATATTCAAACCAAATTATAACAGTGAATTCTACAACCCTTTATAATTATCCAATTCACGTTCTTGAAATACTCATAGAGCAGTATCCTCCTTACAGGAGCCACCTCTGCATGATCTCCACAGTATGGCTTAGAGAAATAAATCACTACACTGAGGAGTCCCTAGCAAAGAAAAAGTATATGGCAAAACATCCCTCATCCCAAGGACTCCTAATTATAGAGAAGCAACACTTCTATTTCAGCCATGTGTTCATTACACAATTAACTGGCCAGTGGCAATAGTAATCATAAATAAAGGAACAACTGCATTCACTATGTAATGATTCCATCTGACAGCCACATGTCCATACTGTACAGCAGTGCAACTCAATATTGTTCGCAGACTATTGATCTACCAACTGTTATCAGTCCTCAACAAAATGAGAAACTTTTGCCAGATGTAAATCAATTGTGTCCTTAAAACATACTGTTTAGTTCAGCTGACATTTTCCTTGAAAGAAAACTATTTTAGTGAAGGAAGTTTGTACAAATGTAAATCACTGATTTACATTATGGCTCAAGCCCCTTATCAACAGACTGACATTTTTGAGTAGCACTGCTCTGTGGTATCTGAAAAGAACAGAGACTACACTGTATGAGCAGCATGGGGTGAGGAATGGCTCATTTAAATCTATTTCTATCATACTCTAGAATATTAAACTATACAAAATACTGACATCAAGAATTTTTATCTTACTTTAAAAATATGGACTTCCAATTTTAATATTGTGGATAAGATAGCTACCCTTACTCTTTTTTTAGAAGGTATCAAAGAGCAATTAATACAAAACAAGCAACAAAAACAAGAAATAAAAACACATTCTGCATTTTTAGCAAAACTACAAATCCCACTAAAACTTCAGATTAAAAATAGGTAGGAGTTTTCAAAACAACAGAGGTTAATCACAGGTACTTGTGGGAGGAAGGGGATAAAGTGTCAACTACACATCTCACTAGCAGCCAGAAAAGTAAACTAATAGAAATCTTAATCAGAAATCTTCCAGTAAACAAAGGCCCAGGACCAGATGGCTTCACAGTTGAATTCTACCAAAAATTTAGAGAAGAGCTAACACCTATCTTACTCAAATTCTTCCAGAAAACTGCAGATGAAGGCAAACTTCCAAACTCATTCTATGAGGCCACCATCACCCTAATTCCAAAACCAGACAAACATGCCACAAAGTAAGAAAACTACAAGCCAATATCAATGATGAACATAGATGCAAAAATCCTTAACAAAATTCTATCAACCAGAATCCAACAACTTATTAAAAAGATCATACATCATGACCAAGTGGGCTTTATCCCAGGAATGCAAGGATTCTTTAATATCCACAAATCAATCAATGTAACACACCACATTAACAAATTGAAAGATAAAAACCACATGAGTATCTCAATAGATGCAGAGAAAGCCTTTGATAAAATTCAACATCCATTTATGATAAAAACTATCCAGAAAGCAGGAATAGAAGGAACATACCTCAACATAATAAAAGCTATATATGACAAACCCACAGCAAACATTATCCTCAATGGTGAAAAATTGAAAGCATTTCCCCTAAAGTCAGGAACAAGACAAGGGTGCCCACTCTCATCACTACTATTCAACATAGTTTTGGAAGTTTTGGCCACAGCAATCAGAGTAGAAAAAGAAATAAAAGGAATCCAGATAGGAAAAGAAGACGTAAAACTCTCAGTTTGCAGATGACATGATCCTCTACATAGAAAACCCTAAAAACTCTACTAGAAAACTCTACTAGAAAATTACTAGAGCTAATCAATGAATATAGTAAAGTAGCGGGATATAAAATTAACACACAGAAATCCCTTGCATTCCTATATACTAACAATGAAAAAACAGAAAGAGAAACTAAGGAAATAATACCATTCACCATTGCAACAAAAAGAATAAAATACTTAGGAATAGATCTACCTAAAGAAACAAAAGACCTATATATAGAAAACTATAAAACAATGATGAAAGAAATCAAAGAGGACACAAATAGATGGAGAAATATTCCATGTTCATGGATTGGAAGAATCAATATAGTGAAAATGAGTATACTACCCAAAGCAATCTATAGATTCAATGCAATCCCTATCAAGCTGCCAATGGTATTTTTCACAGAACTAGAACAAATAATATCACAATTCGTATAGAAATACAAAAAACCTCAAACAGCCAAAGCAATCTTGAGAAAGAAGAATGGAACTGGAGGAATCAACCTGCCTAACCTCAGGCTCTACTACAGAGCCACAGTACGGTACTGGCACAAAGACAGAAATATAGATCAATGGGACAAAATAGAAAGCCCAGAGATAAATCCACACACCTATGAATACCTTATCTGTGACAAAGGAGGCAAGACTATATACAATGGAGAAAAGACAATCTCTTTTAATAAGTGGTGCTGGGAAAACTGATCAACCACTTGTACAAGAATGAAACTAGAACACTTTCTAAAACCACACACAAAAATAAACTCAAAATGGATTAAAGATCTAAACGTAAGACCAGAAACTATAAAACTCCTAGAGGAAAACATAGGCAAAACACATAAATCTCAGCAGGATTCTCTATGACCCACCTCCCAGAGTAACGGAAATAAAAGCAAAAATAAACAAATGGGATCTACTTAAACTTAAAAAAAGCTTTTGCATAACAAAGGAAACTATAAGCAAGGTGAAAAGACTGTCTTCAGAATGGGAGAAAATAATAGCAAACAAAACAATGGACAAAGAATTAACCTCAAAAATATACAACCAAACTCCTGCAGCTCAATTCCAGAAAAATAAACGACCCAATCAAAAAATGGGCCAAAGAACTAAACAGACATTTCTCCAAAGAAGACATACAGATGGTTAACAAACACATGAAGATATGCTCAACATCACTCATTATCAGAGAAATGCAAATCAAAACCACAATGAGGTACCATTTCACACCAGTCAGAATGGCTGTTATCCAAAAGTCTACAAGCAATAAATGCTGGAGAGGGGGTGGAGAAAAGGGAACCCTCTTACACTGTTGGTGGGAATGCAAACTAGTACAGCCACTATGGAGAACAGTGTGGAGATTCCTTAAATAACTGGGAATAGAACTGCCATATGACACAGCAATTGCTCTGCTCAGCGTATACACCAAGGAAACCAGAATTGAAAGAGACACGTGTATCCCAATGTTCATCATATCACTGTTTACAACAGCTAGGACATGGAAGCAACCTAGATGTCCATCAACAGAGGAAGGGATAAGAAAGCTGTGGTACATATACACAATGGAATATTACTCAGCCATTAAAAAGAATACATTTGAATCAGTTTTAATGAGGTAGATGAAACTGGAGCCCATTATACAGAGTGAAGTAAGCCAGAAAGAAAAACACTAATACAGTATACTAATGCATACATATGGAATTTAGAAGGATAATAACGATAACCCTATATGCGAGACAGAAAAAGAGATACAAATGTATAGAACAGTCTTTTGGACTCTGGGAGAAGGCGAGGGTGGATGATCTGAGAGAAAAGCATTGAAACATGCATATTATCACATGTGAAACAGATCGCCTGTCCAGGTTCAATGCATGAGACAAGTGCTCAGGGCTGGTGCTGTGGGATGACCCTGAGGCATGGGATGGGGAGGGAGGTGGGAGGGGAGTTCAGGATGGGGAACACAAGTAAACCCATGGCTGATTCATATCAATGTATGGCAAAAACCACTACAATATTGTAAAGTAATTAGCCTCCAACTAAAATAAGTTAATTAATTTAAAAAAATAAATTAAAAAAAACCCTTAACATTCAGAAAGCTAAGATCATGGCATCTGGTCCCATCACTTCATGGCAAACGGATGAAGAAACAGTGGAAACAGTGGCTGACTTTATTTTTTTGGTCTCCAAAAATCACTGCAGACGGTGACTTCAGCTATGAAATTAAAAGACGCTTATTCCTTGGAAGGAAGGTTATGATCAACCTAGACAGCATATTAAAAAAGCAGAGATATTATTTTCCCAACAAAGGTCAGTCTAGTCAAAACTATGGTTTTTACAGTAGTCATGTATGGATGTGAGAGTTGAACTGTAAAGAAAGCCGAGAACCAAAAAACTGATGCTTTTTAACTGTGGTGTTGGAGAAGACTCAAGAGTCCCTTGGACTGCAAGGAGATCCAACCAGTCCATCCGAAAGGAAATCAGTCCTGAATATTCATTGCAAGGACGATGCTGAAGCTGAAACTCCAATATTTTGGCCACCTGATGCGAAGAGCTGACTCATTTGCAAAGACCCTGATGCTGGGAAAGATTGAAGGCGGGAGGAGAAGGGGACAACAGAAGATGAGATGGTTGGTGGTACCATCGACTCTAAGGACATGAGTTTGAGTAAACTCCGGGATTTGGTCATGGACAGAGAGGCCTCAGGCACGACTGAGAAACTGAACCGAACAGAACTGAGATATAGGTGCTCAGCTAATAATAATAGCTGATGTAATATAAACCTGGACAATTTAGAAAAGACCTAGGAAAAATAAAGTTATCATAGAAATGCAACTGAAACTGTAAAAAATACTAGAGAAAACAGGCATTTCTGAAAAGGAACAAAGCAGAAAAAGTAAAAACAAAAAAGAAAGGTTTAGAGTAAATAACAGATATGAAAAATATAGGACAAACAATAAATAACTGGAGCCCAAGAAGACCATCACAATAACAGAATGAATATTTAAAGATATAATTAAAGACTTACTAAAATAAATATTGAAACAGCATTCCATGTCTCAGAAAACTTTGAAAGAAACAAAAATACTGCCACTAAAAAGAGAAGAAAATGAGAGGCCTCCAACTTGAACTCTAGAACATAATAAATTTCCACTACAAATTTTCTCAAAGAAAATGTGTCCCAAATTTACCTAATCAAACTGCTATATAAATATAAAATCATGTAATTCTCTGGTGGTCCAGCAGTTAGGACTCTGCACTTCACTGCTGAGGGCCCATTTCAATCTCTGGTCGGGGAACTAAGATCCCACAAGTCAAGCCACATAGCCAAAAATAATTTAAAAATAAACAAAATCATTATTCAATTATGAATATGAAAGAATTTGAGGAACATTTTCTTCATGGGTCCTTTTAGATGACTCTATTAAAGAAAAGAATTTAGTTAACCAAGCAAGACTGGAAAAATCATGGCAAAATAACTGCTGATAAACTTCTACGGTATTTAATCATAGAAGTATAAGAATAAAATGACAGTATTAAGATGCCAGTATATTATTTCCACTGACAACATAATACAGTATAACTAATGAAATTTGGAAAAGGACAGAAAAAACATATTCACACAAGGAGAATACAAGGATACTGATTTCTTCATTTTTAAAAGCTGGAAGTTTAACTCTAATAATCAAACATGACTGATAAAAAGACAGATGGCATAAATACATTTAATTATATGAAGCAACACTAGAAAGATAATACAGTAGTTTTACAACTGGTTACCCTAAGGAATAAAAGATATAGTCTTAAAACACAGAAGACTATGCTATAAAACAATAAAAAGTTACATCAAGAAAGTAAACAGAACAAGAAATTAACATTTTAAAAATGTAACCTTTTAGTGAGCAGCCATATTTCAAACCTGATAAAACTCAAATTTCTCTTTTCAAGAACATGCCCTCAAATAAAAATGCTTAGGTTACAATCCTTGAGGAAGATGACTAATCATTCTATTTAAAGATCTAAAAATAACTCCAAAGATTAAATTTAATATTAAATATATGAATGCTAAACCTCAAAATTCATGGCATCTCAAAAAATAACTCTATGAATGATCACTGATCTATGAAAATACAAGGCAAAAGTGAAATCTAGGTTGGTTTGTTCAACTCCGGAATATACCAACAAAATCAAAGGATAGGCCCCATGAGCTTGAGTATGACATATTTTATATATTTAATATTGAAATAGGCACCTCTTCCCAGGAGGCTCAGTGATAAAGAATCCAATACAGGAGACACAGAAGAGGTAGGTTCGATCCCTAGATCAAGAAGAAACTCTGGAGGAGAAAATGGCGACCCATTCCAGTATTCTTTCCTGGGGAATTTCATGGATAGAGGCACCTGTCAGGCTACAGTCCATGGGGTTGCAACAGCTGCACGACTGAGCATACACACACACTGAAATAGGCAGCCTCAGATTAACACTGTTTATAAAACACTTAATAAATATGTTGAAGGTTATGTTTAATGTTGAAGGTTACACAGACTAAGCAGACTCTGAAGAACAAAAAATGAAAAATGATCCACCAAAAGCCAAAACAGCATGCTGTGCAGTTATCACAGAAAACTGTCCTACGAAGTCATAGTAGGTTGGATTTTAGCTTCCAATTTATCAGTGTTGCTTTAAATTTAGCAAAATAAAGAGAAAACCTATTTCCTACAATAATCAGCTATACTTTCACTTAGAACCTTCTATATTTATAAGTAAAGGTATTCTTATTTCCAAAGAAGTTTTACAAATCTATTCTTAGAATACTTACTGTGAATGCATTTATGAAGCAAGGGAAAAGCATCTGGGAAAGAAGGCAAGAAAAGAAATAAAGGGCAAACTCCTTGTTAAATATAAACTTTAAGTTGCATGTAGCAAATGATGTTCTATAAGAACAATTTTCATGTAGAAAGATACAGAGATGTTTGGTAAATTTCCCCTTTCTTGTGGGGTTTTCTCAATTTAATTCTTACTGCCATCAAACTGAAAATCTTCCTTCCAAACTCAGTTTTATGAAAATCTTGGTGAGTTCTCTATAGGGAAGATATTCCCATTACAAACAGTGGAGTGATAAATTTTCTAACTCTCTGCATTCAGCCTTCAGTTCAATCACAGTGACACATCATTGATGTTGATGACTTTTCCAGCTACCTACAGTTTTCATAATTCTGTATTCAATTTCTATCCATTGATCATCCAGTTTAAGTTCACTTTGAGCCAAAGGATAGGTACAATGACATGTAAGGGGAATACAGCTTCCCTTGGGGGAAGAGGCAACATACTCCGAAGTTTAAACAATGAACAGCTTTGGAAGATAACTCTACAGATGGCAAAAGAAGCTATACTACACGGGCAGTTCCTCTTTCTCACTTTAAGTCCAGGTGATCCAACCACTCTTCCTCATCTAAAAATCATCATCTATAGTTTGGTTCAAACCTTGAAGTGTTCTGGATTTTCTATTAATTAAAAGAAAAAAGACTCTTCCATTACAGAGTGAAACACAGATCACTACAGTTATTTAAAAAAGGGAGAAAGATATAGGCAAGCAAAGCAGATTACTAAAATTTGTCTTATTATTCATGGTGTAGAGCAGACACGAGAGCCCAGATCACGTGGGCTAAAGAAACACCTAATGCAACAAAAGGAGTAAAATACCAAGAGATTAATCTACCTAAGGAGACAAAAGACCTGTATGCAGAAAACTACAAGACACTGATGAAAGAAATCCCAGATGACACAAACAGATGGAGAGATATACCATATTCTTGGATCAGAAGAATCAATACTGTGAAAATGACTATACTACCCAAAGTAATCTACATATTCAATGAAATCCCTATCAAACTACCAATGGTATTTTTCACAGAACTAGAACAAAAAATTTCACAATTTGCGGAAGTGAAAAGTACAAGTGAAATCGCTCAGTCGTGTCCGACTCTTTGCCACTGTGTGGACTGTAGCCTACCAGGCTCCTCCATCCACAGGGTTCTCCAGGCAAGAGTACTGGAGTGGGTTGCCATTTCCTTCTCCAGGAAACTATTAAACTACCAATGGTATTTTTCACAGAACTAGAACAAAAAATTTCACAATTTGTATGGAAACACAAAAGACCCTGAATACCCAAAGTAATCTTGAGAAAGAAGAATGAAGCTGGAGAAATCAACCTTCCTGACTTCAGACTCTACTACAGAGCTACAGTCATTAAACAGTATGGTACTGGCACAAAAACAGAAATACAAACCAATGGAACAAGAAGGAAACTCCAGAGATAAACCCACACACCTATGGGCACCTTATTTTTTGACAAAGGAGGCAAGATTATGCAATGGAAAAAAGCCTCTTCAATAAGTAGTGCTGGTAAAACTGGACAATTACATGTAAAAAAAATTAAAACAAGGACACTTTTTAACACCAAACACAGGTCTATTTGCAGCTTTTTAAGGAACCTCCACACTGTTTTCCATA
>ML664199.1:16564012-16577522 GCA_007570785.1 Antilocapra americana
AAGCCAGAAGCAAAAACAACAATACAGTATATTAACACATATATATGGAATTTAGAAAGACAGTAATGAGAACCCAACATGGGAGACAACAAAAGGAACGCAGATGTATAGAATAGACTTGTGGACTTTGTGGATGAGGGTAAGGGTGGGATGATATGGGAGAAGGGCATTGAAGCATGTTAATTGTCATGTGTCTAATCAATCGCCAGCCCAGGAGATTTCCCGGGGGGGAGGGAGGAGGGAGGGGGGACCCGGAGGGGAAGCATATGTAAACCCATGGTGATATCATGACAATGTATGGCAAAAACAATAATAAAAAAAATAAATAAATAAATAAATAAATAAAAATAAAAAAACACCAAACACAAAAATAAACTCAAAATGGATTAAAGATTTAAATGTTAGGCCAAAAACTATAAAGCACTTAGAGGAAAATATATGCAGTACACTCTTTGACATACTAACAGCAAGATGCTCTTTGACCCACCTCCTAGAGTAACTGAAATAAAAGTAAAAGTAAACAAATGGGACTTGATTAAACTTAAAAGCTTTTGTATAGCAAAGGAAACAATAAACAAGATTAAAAGACAGTCCTCAGAACTGGAGAAAACAATTGCAAACAAAACAACTGACAAAGGATTATCTCCAAAATATACAAGCAGTTCATGCAGCTCAATACCAGAGAAACAACCCAATCAAAAAAAGGACAGAAGACCTAAACAGATATTTCTCCAAAGAAGACATACAACTGGCTAGTAAACACATTAAAAGATGCTCAACATTGCTCTTTACTGGAGAAATGCAAATCAAACTACAACGAGGTATCACCTCACATCTGTGAGAATGGCCATCATTTAAAAATCTATAAACAATAAATACTGGAGAGGATATGGAAAAAAGGAAACACTCGTGCACTGCTGGTGGGAACATAAACTGATACAACCACTATGGAGAACAGTATGGAGATTCCTTAAAAAAAAAAAAAGAAAAAAACTAGGAATAGAACTACCATGCATACGTGTGTGTGCGTGCTAAGTCGCTTCCGTCATGTCTGACTCAGCAATCCTATGGACTGTAGCCTTCCAGGCTCCTCTGTTCATGGGATTCTCTAGAGAAGAATACTGGAGCGGGCTGCCACGCCGTCCTCCAGAGGATCTTTCTGACTCAGGGATCTAATCCACATCTCTTACGTCTCCTGCACTGGCAAGCATGTTCTTTACAACCAGTGCCACCTGAGAAGCCAGAATTACCATACAACCCAACAATCCCACTCCTGGGCATATACCTTGAGAAAACCATAACTGAAAGAGACACATGTACCCCAAAGTTCTCTGTAGCACTTTTTACAAAAGCTAGGACATAGAAACAACCTAGATGTCCATCAACAGATGAATGGATACAGAAATTGTGGTACATATATACAATGGAACATTGCTATTCTTCAGTTGCCAAGTAACGTCCAACTCTTCACAACCCCATGGACTGCAGCATGCCAGGCTTCCCTGTCCCTCACCATTTCCCAGAATTTGTCCAAGTTATATCCATTTCATTGGTGATGCCATCCAACCACCCATGAGGAGGATATATAACGGCACATTACTTAGCTATAAAAAAAGAATGCATTCACATTGGTCCAAATGAGGTGGATAAACCTAGAGCCTATTGTACAGAGTGAAGTAAGTCAGAAAGAGACAAATATTTTAATTATTAACACATATACATGGAATCTAGAAAGGCGGTACCAACAATCCTACACGCAGGGAAGAAAAGGAGACACAGACATGAAGAACAGACTTTTGAACTCAGTGGGAAAGGAGAGGGTAGGATGATTTGAGAGAATAGCATTGAAACATATATATTACCTTATGTAAAACAGATAGTCAGTGGGGATTTGCTCAGTGATGCAGGGATTCCACCCAGTGCTCTGTGACAACCTAGAGGGGTAGGGTGGGGTGGGAGATGAGAGGGAGGTGCAAGAGGGAGGAGATATATGAATATCTGTGGCTGATTTATGTTGCTATATGACAGAAACCAGTATAATATTATAAAGCAATTATCCTCCAATAAAAAATTGAAAAAAAAAAGAAATACCTAACTGGAGAGCATATATCCATTTTCATCACTATGTTTTTGCAAAAGTTCAGGCTTGTACTTTTCCTTTTCTCTTCCTTTTTAAAAAATACTCTACTTCCCTACTTTCAAACAAGAATCTAAAACAACTGATGCAGTCCTTGAACGTTTAGAAGTACTCTATGTAATACATCTCCTTGGTTTAAAATCTCTGCTTAAGTCAAAATATTTTTGTATTACCCAATACAAAACATAACTAGGGTGGAAAATTTGCTGCCAAAGAAACTAAATAAATCCTATTTAGTTTTATAGAATTTATAGGATTTATTTAAACTAAATAAATTCTAATAAATTAGTGAAAATAAGTGGTTAAAAGTTATTTGCTGATTTGAATTACCTTGATAACTCTTCCTTCATTAACATAAAAATTGCAAGTTAACTATATCCTGAAATATAAATCACTAAATATTTATATTTAGTAGAAGCTTCCCTGGTGGCTCAGATAGTAAAGAACTTGTGTGCAATGCAGGAGACCTAGGTTCGATCTCTGGGTTAGGAAGACCCTTGGAGAAGGGAATGCAACGCACTCCAGTAATCCTGCCTAAAGAATTCCATGGACAGAGGAACCTGGTGGGTTACAGTCCATGCAGTTGCACAAGAGTCAGACATGACTGAGTGACTAACACAACTATATCCTGAAATACAAATCACTAAAAACTCTGCATCTCTAATTTGCTCCAGATACTTATATAATAATTACTGAATTTCATAAATGGGACTATTTTATTTTGAAACAGTAAACTATGTGATCAAACTAACATTTCAGGATTAAAGGTAAAACAAGCGATATTTTTTTTAAGAAACCATTTCAGAGACCTTCGGTTTTACATTCAACAATTTACTGCATGCCTTTCCCTTGTGGCTCAACTGGTAAAGCGTCCCTTGGGCTTCCCTTGTGGCTTAACTGGTAAAGAATGCACCTGCAATGCGGCAGACCTGGGTTTGATTCCCTGGAGAAAAGAAAGGCTATCCACTCCAGTACTCTGGCCTAGAGAATTCCATGGACTGTACAGTCCATGGGGTTGCAAAGAGTAGGACACAACTGAGTGACTTTCACTTTCACTTTATGGTATCCCAGCCTCTGATCTAAGTTTGGGAGTTAGGAGAGTGAACAAGATAAAAACCCTGTTCTCATGGAATATTCTTTCCAATGAGGAGAGTCGATAAACAAAGTAGCAAATAAATAACTGCAGCCAGTGATAAGAACTATGAAGATACTAAAATAGGATAACATGGAACACAGCAGATACTGCAGAGTAGGTAGAAACATAAAACTACATAGCTACTGTTTTCTGTTTTTCTGCATTGGGGAATAGCAAGACATAGCATTTCTCAAAAGTATGTTGATCTGGAATCCTTCTGTCAATGAACATGTATTGGCTCACTGAATCAATTCGGGAAATGCTATTGTAACCAATACACAGACGACAGCAGGATCAAAACTACTATACAGCACTCCTCATTCTAAAATACAGTGTTTTTACATTACCTCATCTGCGAAAGTTGAAATAATAATAGTACGTATTTCATAGAATCACAGTGTAAAATAAAGGCAATACATCTAAAACACCTGATACAGGGCTTAGCACACTTTTCTGCTAAATAAATATTGCTACTATTAATACAGTACTAAACACATGGTATCTTCCCATCATCCCAGGGTGACTTCTGTTTCCCTCTCTTAATACTCTGAACCCTTTATCTCTGACAGGCTTTAATTCATTTTGTTCACGTCTCTATGTTAGATTTTTTTAAGAAAACAACTGGAATAAAGATTGCACATAGCACAGCCTCAATGAAAGCTTAAGCTTTCTATGCAGTTGTACAGAATATTCAAGGTGGATCATATATGAATGTGGGGAGAAAAAAAAAAAGAAACTATATAAAAGTAATCTCCCCCTCAGGAAACGCAAATCATATTACAGCAAGGCTTCCATGCAACATCTTCATTACAGTATATCACATATTCAAACACTTTCATAAATTAATATTATCAGTAATAGACCATTTTCTTTCTGATAAAATGCACTATCATTTCACTTTTGTGGTACTCCTGGAGAAATACATGACCTGTACTTTATCAAGAAAAAACATGAGAGAAACCCAAACTGAAAGACATTTTACAAAACAAATCACCTGAACTCTTCAAAAATGTTAAAATCATAAAAGATAAGGACCGAAAAACTGTTACAGGAGACTAAGGAGACATAACATCTAAATATAAAAAATAATTTTGGACTGATCCTAAACCAATAAAAAAATTTTTTTTTACATTTTTAAAATATTTATTTATTTATTTATTTTTAATTTATTTTTTAAAATTTTATTTTCTTTACATTATCATGTTGGTTTTGCCATACATTGACATGAATCCGCCATGGGTATACATGTGTTCCCCTTCCAGAACCCCCTTCCCACCTCCCTCCCGACTCCCTCTCTCTGGGTCATCCCAGTTCACCAGCCCTGAGCACCCTGTATCAAGCATCCAAGCTGGGCTGGCGATTGATTTCATATATGATAATTTACATGTTTCAATGCTGTTCTCCCATTTCATCCCACCCCTGCCCTCTCCCATAGAGTCGAAAAGACTGTTCTATACATCTGCATCTCTTTTGCTACAGGCCATGGGGTAGCAAGAGTCGGACAAGACTGAGTGACTTCACTTCCAAACTTTTCCAAAGTTAAATATATACTTACCACATGACCTAACAATCCTAAATATTAATTTAAGAGAAATGAAACCTTGTATTTAAAACAAAACCTACATGCAAAAGTTTGTAGCAATTTATTCATAATCACTGAACAATGAAAATCACAATTCAAATGTCCATCAATTGGTATATGGATACACCGTGGTGTACTCATACAATGGAATACTACTTAGCAATAAATGAAAGAATTATTGATACATGCAACAATATGTATGAATCTCAAAAGCAGTATGCTAAGTGAAAGAAGTCAGTCTCAAAAGTCCCATGTTGTATTATTTCATATATATTTATGTGCTTAGTCACTCTTTGTGACCCCATGGACTATAGCCAACCAGGCTCCTTTGTCCATGAGGAGTCTCCAGACAAGAATACTAGAGTGGGTTGCCATGCCCTCCTCCAGGGGATTTTCCCAAAAATGGGATTGAACCCAGGTCTCCCACACTGCGGGTGGATTCTTTACCGTCTGAGTCACCAGGGAAGCCCATATATTTATGACATTCTGTTAAAAAGCAAACTACAGGGGAGTTCCATGGTAGTCTTGTGGTGAGGACTCTGGGCTTCCACTGTCATGGCCCAAGGTCAATCCTTGGTCAGGGAACTTAGATTCCCCCAAACCACACAGCATGGCCAAAAAAAAAAAGAGCAAAATACAGGGATGAAAACAGAAAACAGATTAGCAGTTGAAGGCGTGAAGTTAGGAGGGAACGCTGATAAAAATAGGAAACATGATGAAAATCTGGAAGGTGATGAACTCTTCTGTGTCTTGATTGTCACTGTCATTACACATTTTTATACATACATCAAAACTCATACAACTGTTCACTAAAAAGAATGAATTCTACTGTACACAAATTTTAAGAATAAGTATTTTTAAATTCACAAGGAAAAAATTATTTTCATAGACATTTTATTTGAAACCTAATAAAGACTAGGTAGGTACTGTTATTCTCATTTTGTAAGTGAGGAAACTGAATCATACAGTAAATAAGTGAACTTATAAATAACATATGGCAGGACCAAACTATAGTCCAAATACTTTGACTCTATATAAATATTTTATTCTCTTAATTTTCTCACGTTCCACTAAACTTTAGGAACCACAGTGTGCCTAAAGACAAATATGATGAAAGATAAGGAGGGAAGAATAAAAGACAGTTACTGGAAGTATACTCTTTAGAATTTGGCCTCTGTTCTTAATGAATTAAAAAATAGACCATAAAGGAATAAGTCTGAATTTTGATCCATATAGGCAACAAATTAATTGGCATTAAAGATTTAGCCCGTTAATTTCTTCGATAAAACTTTAATTTTTTAATGCTAAGAAAACACAGAAGCAAACATAAAACATTCACAGGTAACCTTATAACTACTGCTACAATTTAAGCTATACCTGGTCTTCAGAGCAACGCTGACAACAACCATGTTGACTACAATTTAGAAAAGATTTTATAACTTTAAACAGACCTTTAAACACATCCTTCCCCCTAAAAAAGATTATTTCCAGATGCTATCATTCAATGGTAGAAAATGAAGAAGAACCTTTAAAAACACCTTTCTGGTTTCAAAATCAAAGAAATGGCAATATAATATCTGCCCTAAGTACAACAGCTTGAGGGAAAATCTGGCTTAGTTTCTTAAGCAAAATATAAATTTAAAAAAATAAAAATTGTTATCTGTACCACAAATAAAATACTTCACCTAAAAACAGTGGTGTGGTTTCCTCTAATGTAGTTGCATTCGGATCTGCCCCAGCTTCTAAAAGAATCTGTATGATCTTCCAATGTCCCTGACTTGCAGCAAGATGTAATGCACAGAAGCCCTCAAAAGTCTTTGTCTTGATGTAGTTTTCAGATGAATCTATGAAAGAATAAACTATCAATTAGAAGATATCACTTCTATTTCTTGGGATTAAAAAGCAAAGATTCTAAGAATTTAATAAAATATTAAAAGATAAGGATAAATGGGAGGTCTTATAGTTTAAGACCAAGAAAACCAAGACTCTAGAAAACCAAGAAAAAGTTCTATAAGGGCTACAGTGTAAACAGCTTTCCAGTAGTCTTAACACAGATTCTGCCCACATACTCATTTTTTCCTCTGTTTTTTGGTAATTGGGGGAGTGGCAGGAATTAAAAGGAAACATAAGAGCAAGATTAGAGATATACTGAAATATTAATAAACTTTTGAGTTTTTGAATCTCCTAATTTCCATGAGGAAAATGGTCTCATCTGTAGCATTATTTCTTTGCACTCAACTAATAAGATGAAGCCAGTTTAAAATACACCTTTTCTAAGCTAAAACTACATTCTAATCATTAATGAAGACTGAATTTCTAAAATAATAAAATGCACTCCAAAGAAATTGAACTGTAACAAACAATTTATAAGGATCTTATGAATTAACTGACACTAAGTTTCCTGGGGTTTTTTAGGAAAATCTCTAAGTTTTGGTAACATTCAAGTTATGGAAATAATGTCCACATTAAATTTTCTGAAACTCCACAACAAAAAGTAATATTAAGTGACTTTCTTACTTTGCTTCCAAAACAATCAGATTCTAAATCCATAGAGGGATGGGCTACTGTAAGGTGACTGGGGAAGGCATTTCTGAGAGTATTGATAAAAAAAAAGAGTAGACAAATAATAAAAGCTTTAAGTAATATCTTTCTTGAAATATCAGAATTAAAACTAATGCTCCTGACTAAAATAATCATTGGTTTAAAGTAATTCTTATAATCATAATTCACTACTGAAACTGGGGGGTCTAAGTTATAACATAAATTAAAAAACAGCCTCCAACTTTATCAGATACACAACTCAATGGCAAGATAGAGTAGCTATATTTTAAAAGTTCCTGTCACAAAGAAAGTGTTCCCCAGATTAGTCAGAAATGGACATTTATTCAGCTATCCACAAAAATATCACGTTAAGCGACTTTCTGGTGAGCCAGTGGCTAAGATTCCCCACTCCCAATGCAGGGGGCCTGGTTTAAATCCCTAGACTGGGACCTAGGTCCCACATGCCCTAACTAAGAATTTGCATGCCACCACTAAAACCTGGTACAGCCAAACAAATTAAAAAGAAAACTATAATCTATTTCTACATGCTGAAATTTTCTATAGAACATTTATACAGGTTATGGGTTTGATACAGATACATAAATAGCACGCAAAAAGAAAATTTCAACATGAGAGAGATGCTGATTCTTCCCAAAATAATAATAATTTTATTATAATTCTAAGCAAAATGTCAACAGAGCTGAATGTTACTTGACTGGTTTTATACTAGTAAAGTGACTCACATTGAAGGGGTAGGGGAGTAGATAAGAATAACAAAGAATTTAGAAAAATGAAACATGGAAAATATTGAGGGGAGCCTAGACTTTAAAAATTAAACCATGTGTCAAACTTAGAATAACAGAATAATGTGGTCCATCTGAACTCTTTTTTTTTCCCCTTAAACTTAATTGTATTACTTGTTATTAACAAAAACAATCTACAAAACATGAGGGAATCCATCCATGCGTACTTTTTAAATTAGTGCAGATATTGACATAACTGTAGAGCTTGATAAAGAACTAAGAGTTCAAAGCAACACATTTACATGGTTTTGAATCTTATAATTTTTCACTCTTATCTTTAAATTGCAAAATAGTGTAATAAACAATTTTAATTAACTTAACACTTTTAAACAAATACGCAAGCAGTTTCCCAGTCATCTGCATTCATGACACATGTATTCATTCTGCTGACAGAACCTCCAGCGGTGGTGATGCCTTTGTGACAATAGGCTGAGATTGTAATAGTCTCCATCCTAAACTCTGTTAATGCAGGAGATAGTCTAACAGTTTCTGCGTGATCTTCAGTTAGGAAGATGTAGCTTGAGGTCTGTGAGATCAGCGAAGCCTTCTGAGGGCAGGGGACCCATGAGCTGACGTCTCTGATGAGCAGGTGCTGGGCAAGGAGAAGCAGTGAAGAATACACCTTATGTGGAAAGAGAACAGAGAGCAGGAGGACCTGAAGGGAGGCTGGTCAGGAGGCTGGGGAGTGACAATGACCCTCTCCTTGACAAAACTTTAGACAGTCTCTTCTGAGCCTTCTTCTTGAATAGGCCTAGACCTTGTCCCTGGCCCCACGCTCCCCAGTCGTATCTTTGGCGTCCCTAGCCCAGTTACAGAAAAAAATCCTGCTGAGTCAGTTTAGCAAGAATCCCCCTACCCTGATACCCCCTCTTAGTGGTTTTCTATTTATGAATCTCTTCACTCTGTTCCTTGACTAAAAATTCTCACTATAGTTTTATGTTCAAAGTTGAGCCAGCTCTCTTCCTCTGTCATGATAGTCTTGACAGTGATTGCAATAACCCTGAATACACATTCTTACTCACTAAGCTACATTGCCCTATGTATCTAAGGATTTCTAATATCTGTTATCATACCCAGTATAACAACGTAATATTTTCTTAATATGAACTAATAAAAAGCACTATGAGTTAGATCATATACTGGTCACATAAAAGCACTTGTTCATAATGTTGTAATTAATTACAAAAGTTTAAGTAACCTTTAGTCAGCAAATGGTTTAATATAGAACAGCATGATTAACTGTCAATACCAATTACACCAAACTATCAATACAAGAAAGAAGAAAAGCAAATTTGTGATTTGTGCTAATACTTTATACAGAAAGCTAAAGTGAAATATATATATATATAATACATAGATATATATGCATATTAAATTTCTAAGTAATTCATACTGCACTTGAGTGTTCTTCTCCAACTTGAATAAGAAAGTCATGTGTGACTGATTTCTAGGCTAGATTCTGGATCCAAAATGATGATTAGCCAAAGCCTTTCTCACCATTTAAGACTCTTCTGTTATTTTCTCTAGGCCTGAGCATCTTCATACTTTAGTGCACTAATAGAATGCTTTAGGAATCTTTGACAGTTCACTACTATTAGATGAAGTTCAAGAAGGCAGAAATTATATAATAAAAGACACAAACGTAAAAGCTGAGCCACAAAGGACAAGATAATTATGAATCATATAAAACAAGGGTATAGCAAGCATAAAGAATGACAGAAATGTCAAACCTGCTCTGGAACTTTTAAGACTAACCTACAATACCAAGTAAAACAGTACAGATATGAAGATGCCACTGTCATCAGTAGCAGAAGAAACCTCACTTCACTCTTCAAAACTAGAAATGTTCATAGGTCACCATCACTTTAAATACCTCCTTATATGAAACTGTATGCTAGCTAGACTTTTACAATCTAGTCAGTTACATTTCCCCACTGGTCTTTTCTTTTAATTTGAATCACTTAGAAAAGTTCTAATTATAATCTTTCTTTAAAGGGTAGAGGATCTGAATAAAGTATGGACTTTAAGGAATGAGACAGGGGAATTCAGAAAGCATTTCTGAAAGTGACTAATAGGTTATATAGACCTTTTGCTTCATTTTAGTTTGACTTTTCTACTTAGTGAATCAGATAACCAGATCTAATGAATTTTGGAAATTAGTTCTAACCATATAGAACAACCAAACTCAAAGAAGACTGTGACCAAAAATGTCATCACTTGCTAGAACAAGTCATATACATGGTTTCTATCCCCAGAAAACCCTATTTCTTCCCTCCATCAGTTAGTCAGTCAGTTCAGTCGCTCAGTCGTGTCCAACTCTTTGCGACCCCATGGACTGCGGCACGCCAGGCTTCTCTGTCCAACACCAACTCCAGTAGTTTACTCAAACTCATGTCCATTCAGTCGATGATGCCACCCAACCATCTCATCTTCTGCTGTTCCCTTCCCCTCCTGCCTTCAATCTTTCCCAGCATCGGGGTCTTTTCAAATGAGTCAGCTCTTCGCATCAGGTGGCCAAAGTATTGGAGTTTCAGCTTCAGCTTCAGTCCTTGCAATGAATATTCAGGACTGATTTCCTTTAGGATGGACTGGTTGGATCTCCTTGCAGTCCAAGGGACTCTCAAGAGTGTTCTCAACACCACAGCTCAAAAGGATCAATTCTTCGGTGCTCAGCTTTCTTTATGGTCCAATTCTCACATCCATACATGTCTCCTGGAAAAACCATAAGTTTGACTAGACGTACTTTTGTTGGCAAACCAATGTCTCTGCTTTTTAATATGCTGTCTAGGTGAGTCATAACTTTTCTTCCAAGGAGCAAATGTCTTAATTTCATGGCTGCAGTAATTTTTGTCCCCCCCAAAAAATAAACTCTGCCACTGTTTCCATTGTTGCCCCATCTATTTGCCATTAAGTGATAGGACTGGATGTCATGATCTTCATCTTCTGAATGGTGAGTTTTAAGCCAAGTTTTGCACTCTCCTCTTTTACTTTCATCAAGAGGCTCTTTAGTTCTTCTTCGCTTTCTGCCATAAGGGTGGTGTCATTTGCATATCTAAGGTTATTAATGTTTCTCCCAGTAAACTTGATTCCAGCTTGTGCTTCATCCAATCTAGCATTTCTCATGATACACTCTGCATATAAGTTAAGTAAGCAGGGCACCAATATACAGCCTTGACATATTCCTTTCCCGATCTGAACCCAGTTTGTTGTTCCATGTCAAGTTCTAACTGTTGCTTCTTGACCTGCATAGAAATTTCTCAGAAGGCAGGTCAGGTGGTCTGGTATTTCCATCTCTTTAAGAATTTTCCAGAGTTTGTTGTGGTCCACACAGTCAAAGGCTTTGGCATAGTCAATAAAGCAGAAGTAGATGTTTTTCTGGAACTCTTTTGCTTTTTCAATGATCCAACAGATGTTGGCAATTTGATCTCTGGTTCCTCCACCTTTTCTAAATCCAGCTTGAACATTTGGAAGTTCACAGTTCACGTACTGCTGAAATTCTTCTCTCCATCAGTTCAGTTCAGCCGCTCACTCATGTCCAACTCTTTGCGACCTCATGAACCGGAGCACTCCAGGCCTCCCTGTCCATCACCAACTCACAGAGTTTACCCAAACTCATGTCCATTGAGTCAGTGATACCATCTAACCATCTCATCCTCTGTCATCCCTTTCTCCTCTCGCCTTCAATATTTCCCAACATCAGTCTTTTCAAATGAGTCCACCCTAATCCTTGTGTATATACTGCAAATAAATTAGATTTATCCAAAATTTATTTCATAATAGTGAACTCTAATAAAAATAGCAAGAAATTTTTATTTGACCTTTATATCAACTATGTTAACTATGTCTGGCCATCTTATCCCTTAAAAACATCAAGTCTAAAAAAAAAAACAGTCATTAACAATGAAGATGGTATTTTTAATTTCTAAAAGAAAACACAAATGATTTAAATAACCAGTTCAAACATATTAAGTCAAAAGCATGCCTAATTTTATTTATGGAAATAAATAAAGGGAAAAAAAAGCTAAAAGGAATTAAAAAAATTATAACATAAAACTGATGTGGGGGACATCCCTGTGCTCCAATAGTTAAGACTCCTTGTTCCCAATGAAAGGATTGTGAGTTTAATCCCTGATTGGGGAACTAAGATCCCATATACTGGGTGGCCAAAAAGGGAAAAAAAAAAAACCACTGATGTAGAAAGAAATAACAATGTATCTAGAATGAGATTTTTGACCAGAAACAAATATTCAAATTCATGCCTTTGTCACCAGAGATAGTTTGGGAATTCAAGCTATAGAATTAACTTCAAACAAATTCTGAACACATGCATTTTAAAATTTGAGTCATAAATTTTATTTTTTTAGTATCTTTAAACATTCAACTATAACAGACTCTAGAACATGTGATTTAAAAAGCAGCCATGCTGCCATCCAAAAGTCTACAAGCAATAAATGCTAGAGAGGATGTGGAGAAAAGGGAACCCTCTTACACTGTTGGTGGGAATGCAAACTAGTACAGCCACTATGGAGAACAGTGTGGAGATTCCTTAAAAAACTGAAAATAGAACTGTCATATGACCCAGCAATCCCACTACTGGGCATACACACCAAGGAAACCAGAATTGAAAGAGACACGTGTACCCCAATGTTCATCGCCGCATTGTTTACAATAGCCAGGACATGGAGGCAACCTAGATGCCCATCAACTGAGAAATGGATAAGAAGCTGTGGTACAGATGTATAGAATAGTCTAGTGGACTCTGTGGAAGAGGGCAAGGGTGGGATGATATGGGAGAATGGCATTGAAACATGTTAATTATCATATGTGAAATCAATCGCCAGCCCAGGGTTGATGCTCGGGGCTGGTGAACTGGGATGACCCAGAGAGAGGGAGTCGGGAGGGAGGTGGGAAGGGGGTTCTGGAAGGGGAACACATGTATACCCATGGCGGATTCATGTCAATGTATGGCAAAACCAACACAATAAAGTAAAGAAAATTAAAAATAATAATAATAATAATAATAAAAAGCAGCCATGACAAACTGCCTGCATCATGATTTTTAGAGATTTCAGCCTTGCTATCACTCATCTCTTAAAACAAAACAAACAAAAACCCATGCCAAAAACACTGTAAGGATTATTTTCTTTCTAATCCATGAGGAAATTAGTAATTTTGATGAGTTACAGCCCCAAAAGTCTACCTTCTGAATAGCTATGCCTGGTGATAGTAAGTATAAAGAAAAGAAAAATTTGAGTTTCCATGATTAATGAAATGTAAACAGTGCACCAAGTGTCATAACATGCAGTGTTATA
>ML664199.1:17182522-17357645 GCA_007570785.1 Antilocapra americana
GGCAGTTTGGCTTGAGTTTTCGGATACCTACAATCACACCCAGCCTAACTGATAGAGGTGAGATTAGATCAATAAGTAGGTAGGCAAGTCTCAGATCTACAACATGAAGTTCATTCAAATAAAGACTTAGCAAATCTGTGAGAAAGAAACTTTTTTCCTTAAAATTTTATGAGGAATCATAAAGAAAAAGATAGGTACATTCATATATAAATTTTAAACTTCTAGACAATAAAGAACATTAAAAACATAAAAAATACATAATATGAAAAATCTATATCATAGATATAGCCTCTATAAAATCTATATCATAGCCTCATGTAACAAGTGACTGGGTCATAAGTAAAATATAAAAGAAGTTTATTTAAATTTATTGCTATATATCTTCACTCTGATAGATAAATGGGCAAAGAACATAAACCAGCAATTCCCCCAAGGAGAAAAACAGTAAATAAACATGAGAGAACATGTTCAGCCCTGGTAATAATAAAAGAAATGCAAATTAAAGCAACCTTGAAATATCATTTGACACCTACTAAATTATTATTTTAAAAAATGATGGGCTGGCAAGGTGACGGTAATATTGGCACACTCAATTCATTTCAGGTGGCAATGCAAACTAGTACTGCCTTTGAGAAAGCACTATGGCAACAGGGAGAAACATTCGTGCCTTTTGACCCAGTTAATTTCAGTGTTTCTAATTAGTACTAAGGAGAATAATTCGACAGAAGCAAAGAAACACCCTCAGCACTGTTCTTCAGAGCCTGGGTGATTCAATTAAATTCAATTAGCATATATTTTATACCTTCCACCTGCCAGGCAGAGGCAACAGGGAATCAGAAATTAATAAGACACCGTATCTGACCTCAGGGGGCTCACAGGAAGCATGTAGGTAAATAACTGCATTACAAAGTGGTTCAGTAAGTGCAGCAAAAAACCCACAGGTGCTGTCAGGTAAGCTAGACTTTTATGATGGGGGTGGGTGAGGTAGATGAGCAGAGAGCAGGCAGGGTTAAGCAAAGGCTTACGAAGGGGACAAGGTGAAACTACAGTCAAGACGGCAAAGAGAGTTAAAACAGGGACAATGAGGGGTCCAGTACTATGGGAACAGAGATTCCAGGAAGAAGCTTGTGGAAAACCAAGATTTGTGCACAGAGTGGAAAAAGAATTTTATTGCCCTTGTTTAACATCTATAATAGCCAAAAAAAAAAAAAAAGGAACATTCTTAAATCACCAACATTGGAAATATCTCTTAATGAATTATGATACACAATGGACCACTATCCCACATGAAAAATATTTAAGACACTTCAAAACATTTATGAAATGCAGGCAGGATACCTGGGGGAGAGCAGCTGGCCTCGACAGCCCTAAGCATTGCTCCAAAATTCCCCTTTCTCCCTTTTCCCCTCAATTTTTAAAACTGAAATATAACTCACATACTATAAAATTCATTCAAAGTATACAAGCCAGTGCTTTTAATATATTCACAAAGTTGTGCAAAATTCACCACTAATTTCAGAGCATTTTCATCACCTGAAAAAAGAACCCATCAGCAGCCACTACTCATTCCTTCCAGACTCGGGCGACCACTGACCTACCTCCTGTGTCTATAGACTTCCCTGTCCCTCCTCACTTTGCCATTGGAGTAGCCTCCCAACCCCTGCTCTTCTCCCCAGGCCTGGGTGACCAGGGGCAACATCTATTTGATGTGTGGGCCCCAGTCAGATACTGGCCCTCCCCGGGGTACAGCTGACTGAACATAAGTAAACACCATCCATTAAAGCCTCAGACTGACTACAAAGGAATTCAACACGGATTCAAGTGAAACTAAAGACTCTGCCACAGGAAGAGGTAGCTTGCTCTGTGGGGATCTCAAGGTTATACGCTAACTTGAGCCCCTTCTCCCTCAGGTGAGCATCAGCTTAGCTTCCCCCCTCTCCACCCCCAGCTTCCTTCTTTATATATCAAGAGCCAAGAGAGCAGGACAGTGAAAACTAGCATGAGGAGGAAATAAGGACAGGGCAGGAAGCACACCATACTGAGCTAAAATACACAAAGGAAAACAGTGCATTTTCATTTTTCTACTATGGCGCTTGCAGGAGGCCGCATGGTTCATGGGGTGGCTTGGCCTCTGGCTGCCTTCACCTAAGTGATTATCTCTTTTCCTCTCCAGCCATCTATCTCCTGCAGAACACTGTTCTGTTCCTTTCTTGGTGACATTGAGTGTAAAAGCTCTAGTGCTCTGTGGAAATGACTACAGATGAGTTTCCTTGCAATTTGGGTTTGTCATGTTTTCCTGACCAGTTAAGGAGGACACTGCATATTTGATGGTGAAGTCTGACTTTTTTGTCACCAGGAGTCTCAAACATTAGAAGTGGTCCCAGAGGTTAGAAGGACCAACAAACAACAGAATAATTTATCACCTTATTCCTCCCAATTTCCTGGTGACTGTGAAGCACTGACCCAGGAATTAGGATCTGGCTTTAACCTCTGCTCTCAGTTCCCTCATTGATACAGTGAGGGTTGGACAGAAGGAGCCCACAGGACTTGCTACTAATTGAAATTCCATAGTTTCTCTAAATTAATAAGGTGAGAATCAGGCCTCCCTGTTTAGGAGACGTCTGGTCCCGGGCTCCTTATGAGAGAGAGAAAAGGGGAGGGGAAGGAGAGGCCGGGACAAAAAAACAAGAAAGGAGGGGACCTACAAAAACCACGGGAAGGGAGGGAAACTTCACAAGGTGATGGAAGGAAAGGGGGTGAGAAGGGATGGGAAAGACATAAAGAAAGGGAGGGGAGGCAAATAATGCGGGACAAGAGGAGAGAGGGAAGATGGACAGATGGACAGGAGGGGAGAGGAAAGGAATGGAGCAGAGGGAGCAGAACCATGGAGGGGACAGGAGCAGAGAAGAAGGGCAAATGAATAAGACTTCTTTGGAAAAGAGAAGAAGGGAACATTTCTGATGTCCTACTAGATATTACCTCTCAAAACCACCTCCAAGGTGGGTGCCAATACTGCTCTCTCACCAATGAGCCCCTGAAATTTCAGACTCTTCAGTATCCTCTCCTGTATGTTGGCTAAGCAATTCCCCTCTCCCCCAAGAGATTTCAGTGCAGGCTCTGCAACAAGCTGGGCTAAGTAATGTGTCCAATGTCTTACACTGAGTTAATCATGATGCTAAAATTTAGACTCAGGTCTATTCAGTCCTGAGACCTTGTTCTCTCCACGTGTACTAAGAAGCAAAACAAAAAACAGAAAGAGAAGGGACGACAGGTTTCAGAGTGGATTCCTCTTCAGGTACATAATAACAAATGGGGTAAGAAACTCTCTCAATAAAATCCACCCTCAAAAAAAAAAAAAAAAGGAAGGAAAGAGTGGGCTGAGTTAAATCTATTCAATTCAAGGGAACAGATTTAAGATAAAGTCTCAGAGGCATTTCTGGGACAGCAGACTTTTTCCACAATTGACACATCTCCTGCTGCACTGGGCTGGCAATAACTCTTACTGCCTTATTCTTGAATAGTGATCTTGATATAACAATAATGCTTTTCATTTTAAAGCACACTCACCATTTTTAAAGCATGTGCACACTTGTTATTCTTTTTGACACTTAACAATAATAACAATTATAATAGGCAGGTCAAACCAAAGTTTTGGAAGAAGAGCTCAGTTTGATTGCCGCCGTGGCCACTTATGAGCTATGTGACCACGGGCTGATTAGTTAACCATTCTTAGCCTCCGTCTTCTCTCCTATCAGATACGATAATAAAAATACCTACCTCACAGGGATGTGGTGAGCATCCAAAGAGATAATATATGTCAACTGTGGCCTAGCACATTGTCAGTGCTTAACAAACACTGGCCAAGTATTATTTTTACATGTGCTTGTCAGAAAAATTATCTGGCATTCAAAAATAGAGACTATTGGGGCTTATTTCAGGGCGGTAATGGGACTGATTTTCCATTGTGCAGAGGCGTTCATGAAGGTGAAGATGCAGATGTTGTGTTGTTGTTTAGTCGCTAAGTTATGTCCAGCTCTTTGCAACTCCATAGACTAAAGCCCACCAGGCTCCTCTGTTCATGCAATTCATACTGGAATGAGTTGTCATTTCCTCCTCCAGAGAATCTTTCCAACCCAGGGATTGAGCATCCATCTCCTGCATTGTGGGCAGACTCTTTAAGACTGAGCCATCTAGGAAGTCCAAAGATGCAAATAATTTCTGTTTAATAGGGCAGATAAGCACAAAGATTACAGTTTATTGTCATTTTGGACATTAACCTGTTTTGAATCTAACTTGGCAATCTTTTAAATTAAACTATATACACACACATAGCTCTAATACTCTGTGAGCCAGTCTTAACATGTTAATATTCCCTCAATAAATAAAATCTTTGACACGTATTCATATGATATTTTGGAGAAGACAAGAGCACCCCACTCCAGTACTCTTGCCTGGAAAATCCCATGGATGGAGGAGCCTGGTAGGCTGCAGTTCATGGGGTCTCTAAGATCAGACACGGTTGAGCGACTTCACTTTCACTTTCATGCATTGGAGAAGGAAATGGTAACCCACTCCAGTGTTCTTGCCTGGAGAATCCCAGGGATGGCGGAGCCTGGTGGGCTGCCATCTATGGGGTCGCACAGAGTCAGATACAACTGAAGTGACTTAGCAGCAGCAGCAGATGATGATATTTTACTGAGAGATACGTTACCCTTTTATACTGTAACATACTAGCTAATTCAGACAGGCCTGCCCCATTTACTGAGGAACTCTGAAACTCAAAAGTGATTTCAACTTGCCCAGAGTTAGCAGAATTTGGTTTTCTCAAATTCCAGTCCTGTAGTTTTTGTTCTATCTTTTGCCTTTGCACAAATGATATATGAAAATAGGACAATAACAATGAACACTATAAGGCCTCCTCTCTCTCAGGCTTTAGCAGTTCCCAGGCTATCTTCACAGCCATCACTCAAAGAGGAATGTGAGAAACACCATGTGAAGCTGCTTTCAAAATGTTCCACTTTTCTAAATGATTTTGAAACTTGTAGAGGAAAAGAACACTCTTAAACAAGACAGCAATGGTCGAGCAAAGGGATAAGGTGGGAAATTTGATATTTCACTAAATTGGTGAATAGAAAATCAAAACTATTCTATGCAAAATAAAGTTAATCTATATAACCTGCATGCAGGTCAGGAAGCAACAGTTAGAACTGGTCTTGGAACAACAGACTGGTTCCAAATAGGAAAAGGAGTACGTCAAGGCTGTATATTGTCACCCTACTTATTTAACTTATATGCAGAGTACATCATGAGAAACACTGGGCTGGAGAAAGCACAAGCTGGAATCAAGATTGCCAGGAGAAATATCAATAACCTCAGATATGCAGATGACACCACCCTTATGGCAGAAAGTGAAGAACTAAAGGGCCTCTTGATGAAAGCGAAAGAGGAGAGTGAAAAAGTTGTCTTAAAGCTCAACATTCAGAAAACTAAGATCATGGCGTCCAGTCCCATCACTTCATGGCAAATAGATTGGGAAACAGTGGCTGACTTTATTTTATTTCTCTGGGCTCCAAAATCACTGCAGATGGTGATTGCAGTCATGAAATTAAAAGACGCTTACTCCTTGGAAGGAAAGTTATGACAAACCTAGACAGCATGTTGAAAAGCAGAGACATTACTTTGTCAACAAAGGTCTGTCTAGTCAAGGCTATGGTGTTTCCAGTAGTCATGTATGGATGTGAGAGTTGGACTATAAAGAAAGCTGAGCACTGAAGAACTGATGCTTTTGAACTGTGGTGTTGAAGAAGACTCTTGAGAGTCCCTTGGACTGCAAGGAGATCCAACCAGTCCTGGGTGTTCATTGGAAGGACTGATGTTGAAGCTGAAACTCCAATACTTTGGCCACCTGATGTGAAGAGCTGACTCATTTGAAAAGACCCTGATGCTGGGAAAGATTGAAGGTGGGAGGAGAAAGGGACGACAGAGAATGAGATGGTTGGATGGTATCACCAACTCGATGGACATGGGTTTGGGTGGACTCCGGGAGTTGGTGATGGATAGGGAGGCCTGGCGTGCTGCAGTTCATGGGGTTGCAAAGAATTGGACATGACTGAGCAACTGAACTGAACTGAACTGAATATTGATTAGGTGGAGGGAGACTGAGTTGAATCTATCTTGGAATTTAAGCAGACTCAGCATCTCTGAATATTTTATATTCTCTTTTCTTGGCATGAAAGGAAAGTAAGCTCTCAGAATTAGAGGGTAATTGAGAGTGATCCCTGTGCAAGTGGGCTGAATTTGCTGTATTGCCCTCAACCCGGAAAGTAACCAAACCTAGCATGTTGCTCAGAGACCAGTGGCCCGGGCCTTTCTGGAAGGCAGAAGCACAAGCAGAGGAGAGCAGCAGGAAAGTAAGCGTGGAGCCAGGGTTAATTTAAATGAAGCAGTGCCTGAATCAAGTGAGAGGAACTACCTGTACACACACTACAACCGTGGGTTTATTAAAACTACATGAACGAAGAGGGGTTTTGGTATTTTAAAATTTTCACTGACTCTGCATTTTGGCACAGATGGCCCCTCATTTGTGCAATTCTTTTGTCTTCAAGTTTCCCTGGACTTCCTCCTATCTCTCTAGCTGCTCCTTCTCAGTCTCCTGATTATTCACCCCTAATTCCTCAGTTTCAGTTCACACAAGAGTCATTCATTCCTTGGCCCTATCTTCTCACCCCTACCTGATTTAAAAGTCATCCATAGACTGAGGCTTCCCAAATGTTATCTACAGTGTCACCCTCTTGCCTGAACTTAGAACTAATATATCCAGTTGCATATGTGAAATTTCCATCAGATGCCAATGATCAAATTAAAATGAGTATGTTCAGGACAGAGTTCTGATTTTCACACCACACTCCTGTCCCCTAAAAGAACAAATTCCAGGCTAGGGCCTTTGCATGGGCTCTTCCCTGGGCCTAGAACAGACTTCTCACAATCATTTCATGGAACACTCATTCAGATCTTGTCCAAACATCACTTCCTTCAGAGAGCTGCCTCTGAGCCTCCATCTGAAGCAGCTCCTCCCTTCCCCAGCACAAATCATTCCAGCAGTCTTAGAGATGACCTGAAAACTGCTCCATAACCTCAGATTTATCACTATATGGACGTCTGTTACTTAAGTGTTGACTTGTGACCCCTGCCCCAAAGTTCTGCCCCCACCTCAGCAGAAAATGAGCCTCTTGGAGGTGGAACTCATATGTCCTAGTCACTGCTATTTTACCAACACCTAGGAACTCAATAAATTGTTACCAAATGCATACATACATGCAAAAAATGCACCTCTAGAGATCTGTTTTTCCAGAAAACTGGAGGGTACCTATCACAAAAAGCACGCATGATGACCGAGAAGGAAGATGATACCAGTGCAGTCATGACCTTGAATTTCTAAATTGGTTCAGAGTTAGTAAATGCATTGGGGTGATGAGGAGAGCAGAGGATGTGTGTGGGGGTAGGGGGAAGGGAGGAGGGGGGAGCAAACAGAACACAAGGAAGTGAATTGTTCACTTTCCAGACCGAGATTCCAATAATTCCTAAATGCCCAGAAAACTAGGAGACTGACATAGAGTAATTATTTTATTTTTTTTATTTTGCCAAGTAAAATGATTAAGGGGAAACATTATCATCTACTGTCACCATTACCATCATAAAATAAAGGACATTTAATTTCCAAAGAGTAAAAAAAAAAGATGTAAATTTCACATTTTTTTCAGGTTGAATAAACTTGGTTTCATGTAAACTTTCTATATTGACTATTTCTCTCATTGCTCTATGGTTCTTTGGAAAGGTCACCACTGACATTGTGGGGAGCCACTGATTTAAATGACTGTTTAAGATCAATAAGGAATCACTGGGAAGCTTCCCAAGTCTGTACTTGTCAACACGTCTACGGCTAAGTAAAGCTCTCTGATAAATATTTTCTACTAGGGCATTGTAATGTGCATGTGTCCTCAGAAACTTGGCACTAAAATGTTACTTAGAATTTTTCTCATACCTTAAACAATGATAAGGGCAGGCATGCAAAAAAAAGGAAAGTATCTGAAATAAATAAAAGAATATGTGAGCATGCTTACATGGGTGTGTGAGTGTGCATGTATGTATAAATAAGTTGGTGGTGGATCAACAGTGGTAATACATAAAAAAGATCAGTCGTACCTACTTAAATTAATGACTAAGACATCTCAGATCATAGTTACATTACATAAAAAACAAAATAGAATTTCCTTTCATTTTACTGTAACTTGTTTTTAAAATAAATATTTTTTCAAAAGAGTAAGATTAAAAGGAACACATAATAGAGACCAAAAAAGAAAAAAAAATGTTTAGTCTCCTGGGAAAACTAAGAGACAAAACCATGAGAGGCAAATATCAAGGGTTAATCACATTTACTGCTGAATCAATTCTCCAGGAATAAAAAACTCATATGAGAAGGAGAATATGTTTTGAAAATGGAAATGTGAATAATTTCCTCAGGTGATTTATGTTATATGAAAAGAGAAAAGGCTGCTTGGAGAGACACAAATGACACAAATGACAGTGAATAGAAACAAACTGTAAGGGGAGGAGGAGAGAAAGATCTGGGGAGAGGAGGTATCGACCAAGCCTGTGCGTCAAAGAAGCAGGTTTGGCTGGCCCCAGTGTCACAGTGCATGAGATGCCACTTTAAGAAATGAATTATTCAGGCTCAGGGGGAGCACTGGGTGACTGTCGCCAAACAAGTAAGCAAATAATAAGGACTACGTGTTCTGGTTACTTCATTGACCTACGGTGACCTACGGCGACCTACGGCTCCTGGAGGGCAGTAAACAGGGACTAGGTGTCTGGCTATCTAGATACACAACAATAATAACATAAAACAATAGGAGGAATAACAGTTCCACTCCAGCTCTGCAGGGGCAGCCGCATAATCCACTCAAGTCAAGAAGTAAGAAAACTCAATTAGCAGCTGTCTCGCTGCCCCCTCGGATAGGGGAAAGGGGGAGAGTTTTCTCCCACACACTCTCTAAGCCGTAGGGGTGTCTTCTGAGCTGAACAGCAGTCAGGAAATGAGGCTATTCAGTAAGTTGAGACTGTGAACCACACGTCCCCCGAAGAGCGTAAGCGGAAAATAACACCAGAGGACAGACTGGAAAGCCCAATAGCAAACACCAAAGCAATTCTTCCTACTTAGTTCTAGTAGAAACTGTATTTTAAATAAACACTGTACTACTACAATTGTGACTTAGAAGCAAATTCAAAATCTTACCTTTTGACCCAACAAGAAGGCAAGCCTTTTACCGGTGTTCGGGACAAACGGTTGGTATCCAGTTTTTGGAGCAGAGACCTTCCGCCCTCGGCGCTCCCTCTGGAAACAGCACGAAAACAAAATGGCTCCTAGACCCTCTGGTTTCCCTTGGTTACCGCAGTCAGTGCGCTTCAATCCTGCGTTTGGATTAGGTTGACATTGGGTTGGCCAAGAGGTTCATTCATATCTTAAGGGGGAAAACCTGAATGACCCTTTTGGCCAACCCAATATATTCCCAAGCAGAAGACAACAGACCCAAAGACCCTGATTTATTTGAATTTTAGTAAAAAGGTTGCAGAGACTTCTATCATTTGTTTCAAAATTCATCTCAGCCCAACTCAGGTTAGTCTTTCACTCACCTGGAGACTCTTTGTGACCAGCGAGGGAAGACAGGAGAGAGAAGGAGTCAGGGGACCTGGATTTGGTCTGCCTGGACCAGCAACAAGGCTAGTGGTGGTGGTGGTCAGGCCTTGTCACTTACTTTCTCTGTACTTTCTGTTCCTTGGCTGGATAATTAGGGTATTGAGATCTCTCTCTTTTTTGTGTCCACTGTGACATGTGTGCCAGATCTTAGTTCCCAGATGAGGGATTAAACCCCTGCCTGAAGCTTTGGGAGTCTTAATCCCTGCACCACCAGGGAAGTCCCTTGGTGCTCTTTATGATTCTTTCTAGTTCCAAAATAATATGATTTGATGTTTATAACTGTGTGATTGGACACAAAGTTTGAATAGGTCTGTTGCCCAAGAATAAATTGGCAATATCATTCAGTTGTTTGAAATGACCAGGAAAATAACTAGATTAAAAAAAAAAAGCTTGGTTGATTATTTCAGCAACACTGACGTGACCATGAAACAGTCCTTTTGATTGCTTGTTGTTGTGATTAGTCACTCAGTCATGTCCAACTCTTGATGACTCCATGGACTGCAGCCTGCCAGGCTCCTCTGTCGGTGGGAATTCTCCATGCAAGAGTACTGAAGTGGGTTGCCATGCCCTCCTCCAGGTGATCTTCCCAACCCAGGGGTCGGACCCAGGTCTCCTGCATTGCAGGTGGATTCTTTACTGTCTGAGCCACCCAGGAAGCCCATTTGATTGCTTAAGATAGCTTAAAAAAAATAAGAATCCATTGATCTCCATCACATAATCTGATCTCGTTCATGGATGTCTTGAGACACATGTCCCACAAGGTTATTTTGTAAACTCTCCCCTATAGCACAGAGTTTTTGCTGCATCCAGGATGCTTCTTCTTGCTCTGTTTTCCAATGCCTCTTTGTCTGCCCATTCCCTACATATTACTTCCTTAGCACTCCTTCTCAGAACTTTTCCTCTCTTATTGTATTTGCCTTCTTTGGATGATTTCACCCTCAACCCACAATGGTGTGTGGTAAATGTTAACAAACAGCTCTTCCAGGAGGATTAAAAAAAAAGCCCAGATTTGTAGTGTTTGCTGATTTCTGTACTGTACATGCTTTCTCTCTCTACTGTTGATTACAAGCTACCAATCATTGTGGAGCTGGGAACTGATGCACAAAGTCAGCCCTTACCACCTGTATGAGTCAGCTCCAACACACCACTGCACCCACCAGTGCTAACTACCACCTACAGGCTCAAACCTCTCTCTTTTGTGTTGGTACCAAACTCAAATCTACTTGAATGTCATATCTTTTTAACATCATCAAAGGCAAAATGTACACACAATATTCCTGTAAACCTTTTCCCGTATTCCAGGTTTCTTATGGTTTGTGCTCAGTCACTCAGTCATGTCTGATTCTTTGTGACCCCATGGACTGTAGCCCGCCAGTCTCCTCTGTCCATGGAATTCTCCCAGCAAGAACACTGGAGTGGGTTGCCATGCCCTTCTCCAGGGGATCTTCCCAACCTAGGGATCGAACCCAGGTCTCCTAAACTGCAGGCAGATTCTTTACCATATGAACCATCAGGGAAGCTCTTCCTATGGTAACCGTGATTAAGAATGATTTCCCCAGCCTATGGGAAATACACTAGCCTTAAGCTCTTGTGTGAATGCATCTTTTGAGCAATAGAATACAACCACAGGCTGGTGGGTGGATATGGAGTTTCCCCCAGGAGAGAATGGATGTTTCTGTTCCATCATCCTTAGGACTTAAGATCAACTGAGTCTGAACCTCAGATACAGAGAAGCCTAGAGTCGTTTCACTAGCACCAGCAGAGTAACTGATGCTGTGACATGGAGGCAGTGAATGGTAACATCAAATCTCTTATCTAGCAGTAACGTGGAGGCTGGAAAAGCAAGGCCAAAAAAAAAAAAACGGGAGGAGGAATGGTGGGGAGGTGGGGGTTGGGGGGCAACTGGTGGAAATGTCAGACTGAGGCAGCAAACATGGACCTAGTTAGTCCCTAGAGGGCACATCCCATTTCCTAGGCTGGAATGGGGGTCCACAGGCAGCCATACTCATAAGTCATCTGACTCTGAAGGGTAGGGATCTCTGAAGGGCATGAACAGTAGCAGCAGCAATGGAGCAGTAAGATTAGAAGGTTAGAGGGGCAGAACCCAAGAGACTTGCTCTATAACTCAACTGAGAGGCGCTTAAAGACACAGTCAGAAATAACAAACAAGGCCCTCTGACAGGAGCTGGTTTATAGCAAGTGGTTTCAGAGCAGGCCCTATGCTATAGGGGTTTAACTAGACTAAGGGAAAAAATCACTGTCCACAGGCTATGGGGCCAGGATATTTCTTCAGGGTTACATTTATTTTTATCTAAATCAGACCATTTACCCCAATGCCTAAGCCTGAAAACTAGGTACCATTCTGCGTCGTATCTAACCCACCATGGATAATCAGTCACATGGTGCTGGCAGCACCATCACCATTTTCTTGAATCCATCCTTGTGCTCACAGTCATTCCTTCATTCAGGCTTTCATCCTTTCCCACATGGATTTCTCTGAGAGCCTCCCAACTAGCCTCCCCAATTTCTATCTTGCTTCCTCCAATCAGACCATCTACCACATTGCTACAGAGAGATCTTCAAACAAAAACCTGTTCAAGTCACTCCTTTGCTAAAAATCCTTTAGCATAAAATCCAGACACCTTGGATTGGTATGTGGGATCCTTGATAGTCTTTCTCAGCTCAGCTCATTCTCCCTCTTCCCTTTTTCACACAGAGTCAGCTAGGTAGGAGAGAACTTTGGATCTTTGCCCTACCTTCTTTTTTTTATCATAATAATGTGGTTTTAAACTCTCATGCCTTTTACTGTTGGTGGGAATACACACTTGTATAGCCACTATGAAAAATAGTATACAGATTCTCAAAAATTTAAACATAGAACCACCATGTGCTAAGTTGCTTCAGTCGTATCCAACTCTTCATGACCCAGTGGACGGACAGTAACCCACCAGGCTCATCTGTCCATGGAGTTCTCTAGGCAAGGATACTGGCATGGGTTGCCATGCCCTCCTCCAAGGGATTTTCCATGTGACCCAGCTATCTCACTTCTGGATATTTATCCAAAGAATACAAAGCACTCATTTGAAAAGATATATGCACACCGATGTTCATTGCCACATTTACAATAGCTAAGATATAGAAGCAACCTGGGTGCCCATCAGTGGATGAATGGATAAAGAAGATACGGTGCATATGTATATATATGACATAAAAAGATGAAATCTTGTCATTTGCAACAACATGGATGCACCCTGAGGATATTATGCTAAGTGAAATAAGTCAGACAGAGAAAGACAAATTCTGTAGGATTTCGTTCACATGAAATATAAAAACCAAACAAACAAAAACAAAACAAGTGAGCAAACAAAACAAAAACAAACCCATAGAAACAGTGAACAGAGAAGTGGTTATCAGAGGGAAAGAGGTGGTTAGCAAGAGGGTAAAATGGGTAAAGGGAATCAACTGTATAGTGACAGATGGAAACTAAATATTTGGTGGTGAGCAGCCGTAGAGTATACAGTAAAAATATTGTGTTGTACACATGAAACTTATAAACCAATGTTATCTCAATTTTTAAAAACTGAAAAAAATGTGGGCAAAACTCTCATGCCTTTCATCTACTATATTGAGTTGGCCAAAAAATTTGTTCAGATTTTTCCATAAGACGTTATGGAAAACTTGATAGAACTTTTTGGCCAACTCAACACCACTCTCTTCTGGTTTTCCTCTTACATCTCTGGTTGTTTCTTCTCACTTTCTTCCTCCTCTACACGTCCCTTAAATATTGATTTTTCCCCTGGGTTCTTTTCTCAGTTCTCTTTTCTCTCATCCTGGAAAAAGAAACTCATTTCTGGGGCATCTGCTTCTATCTAATGCTGAATACTCTTGAATCTTCGCCTCCAGATGAAACTTGACCTCTCAACACCTCTACACTGTGTTTCTTAGGTATTGTAAACTCTATGTGTCTCAGAGTTCTTTGACCCTCAAATGGGCTTTCCCTCCTATATCCTCTCCCTCAGTTTGTGTCTGTTTGGAAGTCATATCAGTTATTTACTGTTGCCTAACAAATCACTCCCAAACAATGGCTTAATTCAATAGTCATCAATAGTCATTTGTTATTGTTCATAAGTCTATGGGTCAGCTGGGCATTTCTGCTGATTGGAACCAGACTCAGCTGATCCTGGCTGGGCTCTATCGTGTCTGGAGCCTTGGGTGGGACAACTGGACTAACTGGGCCTTTATGCTCTCTCACCCTCCACCAAGTTAGCCTCAGTTTATTCATGTGGCAGACAGGCAGAGCTCCAATAGAGAAAGCAAAACTATTCAAGGCTTCTAGAAGCTGAATACAGGAATGAACACACTATTACCTTCATTGTTTTCTGTTGACCAGAAGTCACAAAGCCAGTCCAAGCTCAAGAGATAGAGCACATCAGCTCTTGATGGCAGAAACTGCAAAGTCAAATTGTAAGTGATATAGAAATGCAGAGTGATGTAGAAGTGCAGTAATTTTTCAACATACCACAGAAGTAATCCTAGATACCTCCATAATGATAATGTGTGACTACTGCTGGTGGCAGTAAAGTTTCCTGATGCCTAGTGGGTACCTTGCTCTGAGCTAATGTCAAGGAAAAGACAAATTCTGCATTGTGTTAGATGATATTTATTAAAGTCATCTTTCATTTTATTTATAAGAAAATCTCAACTTTATGATACAATATAGAATATTTGTTCATTTGGTCAACTTATTTCATAAGGATCAACTCAAAACAAAATACTTGTCATTTAATAGTACCTTTGGTTTACTAATCCCCTTGTCCTGAACTAGACTAACTAGAGCTTTAAAGACTTTCTGAATATTTTCTCCCAAAATTTTCAACAGCTAAATATGAACAAAAAAACTGAAATGTGTAATCCTGCCATCTTCAATAAAGTACATGTTCATATTTTCTAAAATACTGTATTTAGGATATAATACAAAATGTATACATATTCCACAATTGCATGTTTTCACAAAGAAAGTAATAGAAAATAAGTACTGAGACTTTTAAAAACTGTTCTCAGTCTTGCAAGTTTAATAGTAATAAATAAATACATTTTAATGATAAGCAAATTGTATCCTCTGGTTTTAAATTTAATTTTGTTGTTGTTATTCAGTCACTCAGTCATGTCTGACTCTTTGCAACCCCATGGACTGCAGCACGCCAGGCTTCCCTGTCTCACCAACTCACGGAGCTTGCTCCAACTCATGTCCATTGACTCAGTGATGCCACCCAACCTTCTCACCCTCTGTCATTCCCTTCTTCTCCCAATTTCAATCTTTACAAGCATTAGGGTCTTTCCTAACGAGTCGGCTCTTTACATCAGGTGGCCAAAGCATTGGAGCTTCAGCTTCAGCATCAGTTCTTCCAATGAGTATTCAGGACTGATTTCCTTTAGGATTGACTGATTTGATCTTGCAGTCCAAGGGACTCTCAGAGTCTTTTCTAACACCACAGTTTAAAAGCATCAATTCTTTAGCATTCATCTTTCTTTATGGTCCAACTCTCATATCCATACATGACTACTGGAAAAAACCAGTTTTGACTAAACGGACACTTGCTGGCAAAGTGATGTCTCTACTTTTTAATATGCTGTCTAGGTTGGTCATAGTTTTTCTTCCAAGGAGCAAGCGTCTTTTAATTTCATGACTACAGTCACTATCTGCAGCGATTTTGGAGCCCAAGAAAATAAAGTCTGTCACTGTTTCCCCATTTATTTCCCATGAAGTGATGAGACCAGATGCCATGATCTTAGTTTTTCCAGTGCTGAGTTTCAATAAAGGCTAAATCAAATATATTTGGAGTTTTTGAGTGCATGCTAAGTCGCTTCATTCATGTCTAACTTTTTGCAACCCTATGATTTGTAGCCCACCAGGCTCCTCTGTCCATGGGATTCTCCAGGCAAGAATATTGAAGTGGCTTGCTGTCAGGAAGAGGATCTTCCTGACCAGGGATCAAACTTGAGTCTCTTAGGTCTCCTGCATTGGCAGGTGGGTTCTTTACCACTAGTGCCACCTTATATGGGTTTCCAAATAGGTGCTTTTATTAGCTCATTTTGTCCTCATAATAATTCTAAAAGGAAGTTGTTATTTTTATTAATTCCTTAATTTATAGTTGAGGTAATAGAAGTTTAGTATGATAAAATATGTAGCCCAAGGTCACATAGCTAGGAAATGATGTGTCTGGATTCATGTAGTCTGACTTCAGCTCCACTCTTAACTTAGACAAAACGCTATATTTTTATAGCGTTATTGTTTTTATAGACAATAGCTATATTGGCAACTCTCTTTCCTTATTCCCCATTGATCTGCCAATTTGACCTCTTTCTCATTTATTGACATAACCCCTTCTATCGAGTCCACTGGTCCTGAGTTTGTTCAGGCTTTCTTAAACTCTTGCCTAGATTATTCCTATAGCATTCTGATTAGTTTCCATGTTTCTAGTACTGCAGCTAAAGTACAAATCTGATAACTTCCCTCCCCTATTTAAAAAACTTTGATGAGTAACATACATATTAAAACTAGAATGTGATGCCACTAGTCAACTTGGCTTTCCATAACAAGATACCACAGATTGGGTGGCTTAAACAACAGATGCTTGTTTCCTCCCAGTTTTGGAGGTTGGAAGTTCAAGATCAAGGTTCCAGCAGTGTTTGTTTCTAATGAGGGCTCTCCTCCTGGCTTGCAGTCAGCTGCCTTCTCATTGTGTCTTCTCATGGTGTTTCATGTGTGTGTGTCTATGTCTGTGTGTGTGTAGAGAGAGATATCTGGAGTTGTTTTCTCTTCTTTTATGGACATCAGTCCTATTATATATCAGGGCCCCTCTCTTATGACTCAGTTTAATCATAATTACCTTTATAATGGTTCTGACTTCAAATACAGCCACAATGGGGGATTAGAGCTTCAATTTATGAATTCGAGGGTGAGGCAAAATTCAGCCCATAACAATTACGCACACACACACAATGGCTAAAATAAAAAAGACAGTATCAGTTGTTGGAAACTAGAACAGCTAGTACTCTCATACACAGCTGCTGGGGTTTTTAATTAGTCCAACCACTTTGTAAAGCCAGCAGAATCCAATTAAGCTGGGTATCTACTCAGCTTATGACCCAGAGATTCCACTCCAGGGTGTTTTATCCAGCGGGAATGAGTACATATACTCACCAAAAGACACGGACAAGAATGTTCACAGCAACACTGTTTGTAATAGCCTCAAACTGGAAAGTACTCAAATGTTGACACATAATAGAAATGATAAAATTATGGCAAATTTATAAAATGAGATATTGTTCAGCCGTGAAACTGAATGAACCATATCTCCATAGAATGGAATAGGTGGTTCTCAGAAACATCATGCTGACTGGTAGGAAACATGTGTGTGTGCTTCATCGCTCAGTTGTGTCAAACTCTTTGTGACCCCAGGAACTGTAGCCCACTAGGGTCCTCTGTCCATGGGATTCTCCAGGCAAGAATACTGGAGTGGGTTGCTATTCCCTTCTCCAGGAAATCTTCCCAACCTATGGATCAAACCCAAGTTTCCTGCATTGCAGGCAGTTTCTTCACTATCTGAGCCACCAGGGAAGCCCAGAAGACAACATATTTTACAATTTCTTTTAAGAAATGTTCAGAAACAGGCAAAACAAATCTCTCGTTTTAGAAGTCAGGCCAGTAGTCCCCCTTCAAGAGGGAAGTAGTGACTGGAAGGGAACAAGAGGTGTCTTAAGGGGTCCTGGTTACATTATGACCTAGTTTCTGGCTACAAAACTGTGTTGAGGTCATAAAAATTCATCCATCTGAGTACTTGTCACATGTGCATGTTCCGGAACATATTTTATACTTCGATAAAAATTTTTCTTAAAAAAAGAAATATTCCCGGGAGGGAGGTGGGAGGGGGGTTATGGAAGGGGAACACATGTATACTCATGGCGGATTCATATCAATCTATGGCAAAACCAACACAATAATGTAAAGAAAAAAGTCTTTCCTGGATTTGTTACAATAAAAAAAAAATAAAAATTTTTTTAAAAAGAAATATTCTGAAGATTCCATTTCAACCCAGAATAAATTTCCAATACTTTGTGTCTGTGCTCAGCCATGCCCAACTCTTTGCTACCCCATGGACTGTATGTAGCCCACCAGACTCCTCTGTCCGTGGAATCTTCCAAACAAGAATACTAGAGTGGGTTGCCGTTTCCTATTCTAGGGGATCTTCCTGACCCAGGGATCAAACCCACATCTCTCATGTCTCCTGCATTGGCAGACAGACTCTTCACCACTGTGCCATCTGGGAAGCCTGGACTAAAGTCCTTTGTGACCTAGTCCCAGGCCAACCTCGCCAGCCCTATCTGTTCTACTCCTGACCTAAATTCCAGCCTAAACAAGCCATCATCAATACACACAATGCATGATGCGCTCCCTCTTTCACACTCTCCCCCTGCCTTCATACTCTCCTCACTTCATTTATTGGTTAACTCCTTTCTCAACTTTCTTTTTTTTTTTTTTTATGCTGCAAAAAAGCTTTATTGTTTCCATTTGGTCCAAGGTTTAAGAGAGGGCTCCAGGGTGTTAAAAAGCTGCCTAGTAGCTGCAGAGGGGCTTCGGGCAGCCCTGATGTTAGGTGGATTCTTCAAAGGCCGCTGGTCTCCAGAAGCTCCTAGTCGTGCTTGAGGGTGAGCCTTTCAAAGATATACTCTCCCAGTCCAGCCTGGGGACCGGCCAGCCTGCAGAGGTTGATCAGGTGGTCACCCATCCTCTTGATGAGTTTCACTTCCTCATCTAGGAAGTGGTTCTCCAGGAAGTCACAGATGTGGGGGTCTCCATGGGCAGAGGCCAGGCCATGCAGATCCAACAGGGCTTGATTCAGGTTCTTCTCTACAAGAAGAGCGGCTTCCATAGCATCCTGGGTTTTACCCCCCCCCCATCTTGAGATGGCTTCTGCACGTCCAGGAAGAGGGCACGGCAGCCACACTGGTTTTGCAGTTTCAAGAGACGCTCTGTGCCCTCGCGCTTCTCCTTGGCCAATTCTCGAAAAAAGTGACCCACACCCTCCAGGGCCACATCATCGTGGTTGAAATAGAAGCCCAGAGAGAGGTAGGTGTAGGAGGCCCGCAGTTGCATGTTAACCAGGCGGTTGACGGTGGTCTCCACCTTGGCAGAATAATTCTGACGAATCTGGGAGCTCACGATTGGTCGGTAATAAGGAATTAAAAAATGGTGGCTGGTCCCAGTGATCGGGGACAGCTGAGTGGCTGATTCCGGAGGTTGTGACTGGAAAAAAGGTTGGAGGGTAGTCGGAGGCTGGAGCAAAGGGTGTCCCTGGGTCTGTTCCGTCCAAGCACTGCTGAAGCAAGAGACAGATCCGCGGGGCCGCAGAGCACACTTCCCTTTCTCAACTTTCAAAGTTAGCTCAGACCTTATTCTCCACTTGGAAGTTTTTCCTCACTCCACTCAACTCATGCTGAGTTAGGAGTCCCTGCTTTATCCTCATTCAACTTTCTATGTACATATACCCTTACTACATGGCACTGCCATTTTTGGTTTATGCATCTGTTTTCTCTGCTGGACTGTGAGTGTGATGAGACAAAGGACTGTGTCCTTTATCTCCACATTTGCAGCATCTAATGTAGTGTCCAGCACATAGCAAATACCCAGTGAACAGTAAATGACTTCATAAAAAGATTAATGAAATTTCTCTTGCATCTTCATTTTGGCACAGAATTTTTCTTTACTCACTCTAGCGAAAAAACAAAAAAGAAAGAAAGAAAAACTAATTTGGTACAGATTACACCTTACCCAAAATTTCATTCACAATAACTGCTTTGTTCCCTTTGAATATTAATGTCAGGGAAACACACATTTCTTAAAACATATAATAGTAATATTGCTCATTCCCTAAAGACTGTCCAACTGTACAAAATGATTGCATTCCTTTGGAATATGGGTGAAGTGTTAATGTTCTTGGTTGGCTTGAAACTCAAGAAATTCCTCTGACATCTAGATTGGCCATGTTGCTTGGTGGATCTGCCAAAAATTCCTCAGATAACCCAGTCTGGGATTTATGGACTGAGAGGTTTATGATATTTTAGAGTGTAGAACAGGCTATTGTTTTATGTATTAGACAAGTCAAGTAAATGCAATGAAAGCTGTGATCGGGCTGGGGGCCCAAAAAGTGAACCTAGTTGACAGCAGTCATTTTCTGTGCAAGTTTAAAACAGACTTAAACAAAGCAAAATGCTAAGCAGTGATTATATTGATTCGTAACAAGGCTCCTTTTTACTTTCAAGCTTGGGCGACAGATTCGGCTTCATTAGGCTCCATAATCAAAAGCCAGAAAAGGTATTAGTGATGACAGGCGTGATGATGGAGAAATTGCCATGACAACATTTTGTGTTAAATAAGGGTACGCAAAGAGCAACAAGCACAGGTGGGAACCCAACTGCTTCTCATCCAAAACTGTTAAGGCAAAGGTAAAGAGGTAGGAGTCTGACTATTTTAAATACATGTACAATCTGGGTAGTGAACTTCGGCCTACCCTTAGGTCATTTACCCACCCCCTCTTCACAAGGATTTTTCACCCTCTCCACCCCAAGGATCCCACCTAAAGGCTGATGTGTACGGTCCCTTACTCTATGCATCCTCTTGAGCCACCAGCTGATAGGACCAGACACGGTCACTTGACTCAGGCTGGACCAATAAGATGCTCTGGATTTGGAACTGAGCTGCAGTTAAACCAGAGATCCAAGCCAGAGGATGTGCAGAACCACATGCCCTGCTATTTGAAGGGTGAAGTAGTGGGGAAGCAGAAAAAAAGTGGTTTGCAGAGAGAAGGGAGAAATACAATAAACTACCATAGTGGGAGAGTGGCTGGCAAGAAGAAAGATCAGTTCCTGACACCTTTCCTATTTCTTTTTCCAAGCCTCTGGAAAGATCTGATACATCCCCTGTCCAAGTCCAGCCTGCTCTTTATGACAAAATACCATGTTTTGTTCATGCTGCTGTGGGTGGATTTCTGAGGTTCCAGGACTAGGACACAAGTGCCGGTATTTGGGTAGGTCTGTCTTCACTCCCCCGTGCCTTCAGAGAAGGAGAGACGATGTGAATGAGCCTGGATCCACAGCCACTGCTGGCTGGAGTTTTAGCTCTGAGCACCGGGGCTTCCAAACTGCTGGTTTGTCGGGGTGTTACTGTGGTTCTTTACAAAAAGGAGCCAGGCATTGTGAATCTTGACATTTGAGCATCAACAATACAAGATTGAGCCTGTGGAAAATTTTAATTAAGATAACTAACACAGGAAATTGCATTTATGTATGGAGACTAAATTTAGAAGCCTGGACAGATTGACAGGATCCTTCCTAGATCCATGTAAATAGCCTATGCCAGGTGCCAGGAAGTAACTTCCTTAGAGGGACTGGCTAGGCCAGCAGGCCCATTGGCTGTCCTAAAATCTGAAGAAAGAAAAAGGACTTTCTCTAGCAAATTATATTTTCAGAAGTCTTATCTTCCAGAGTAAGAGAAAATGGACAGTTTTTGAAAGAATCATTTTCTAGGCGGTGCCTATTCTTTCCAGACTTGGTGTCCGTAAACAAGGAAAGGGTGTGGTCAGGATTTGGATTTGCTCTGGATAGTGTTTATGCAACCCAGCCAGCTGCCAGACAGGACCCAGTGGAAAAGGGGAAATGTGAGTATGGGTGAGGGGAAATCTCTGTGCTTCCTACTCTTAGGGTTCCCTGCTTCTCACAGCATTCCTCTTCAGCTTTCAGTTCCAAATTGGCGTCAGAGGCAAGGGGTGACATTAATGGTGGCTGAGTAGGGTAAAGATATTGAAACTGGGCAGACATGTTTGGAGCCATTGTCAGCTTAAAAATAGTCTTAACCTAAAGGTTGAGAGTTATGTTTTATTTGGTGGAAGTTTTTAAGACTTCATGCCTGGGAGACAATATCGCCAGTAACCCTGAGAGAATGAGGAGGGTGACAGGTGATATAAAAGTTTGCAACAAAGGGCAAGAAATCTGAACATCACAAGAATTTTTGTGAATTAAAGAAAACCAGATATCTCAAGTTAAGGAATTTGGCACTTAACTAAGATCATGGCATCCAGTCCCATCACTTCATGGCAAATAGATGGGGAAAAAATGGAAACCATGATAAACTTTATTTTCTTGGGCTCTAAAATCACTGCAGATGGTGACTGCAACCATTAAAAGATGCTTGCTTCTTGGAAGAAAAGTTAGGACCAACCTGGACAACATATTAAAAAGCAGAGACATTACTTTGCCAACAAAGGTCCACCTAGTCAAAGCTCTGATTTTTCCAGTAGTCATGTATGGATGTGAGAGTTGGACTGTAAAGAAAACTGAGCACCGAAGAACTGATGCTTTCAAACTGTGGTGTTGGAAAAGACTCTTGAGAGTCCCTTGGGCTGCAAAGAGATACAATCAGTCAATCCTAAAGGAAATCAGTCCTGAATATTCACTGGAAGGACTGATGCTGAAGCTGAAGCTCCAATCCTTTGGCCACCTGATGTGAAGAGCTGACTTATTAGAAAAGACCCTGATGCTGGGAAAGATTGAAGGCAGGAGGAGAAGGGGATGACAGAGGATGAGGTGGTTGGATGGCATCACCGACTCAATGGACGTGAATTTGAGTAAACTCCGGGAGTTGGTGCTGGACAGGGAGGCCTGATGTGCTGAAGTCTTTGCGGTTGCAAAGAGTCCGACGTGACTGAGTGACTGAACTAAACTGATATGTGGGAAGATGCAAGACTCTGGGCTCACTGAAAGCATTCCTTTCATATGCATCTCTACTATCTGGGGCCCGTATCCTGCCGTTTTTCCTCAGTGCTCACTATAGGGAGTGGCTGCAACTGATGGCTGCTGGATAACAGGTATTATTCTCCTTCCCGGTTGCCCTTAGGGCTCAGAAATTCACATTTGGAGGGCCAGAATGGATAATGACTGTGACAGCCTTGTTTACTGATATGGCAGGAAACACTCCATTTCTCACCCTGATACTATGACCAGTGCTACTCTCAGATCCAGACAAGCAGGTCCTCTTCTCTGGGCCATGAGCTCTAGAGGGCTCCGCTATGGCCCTTCTCAAGGTGTACTCCACCTCATAGAGTGAAGGACAAAATCCGTGTCAAAAAACATGCCCACCAGAGCCCATATCACCTGCCCTAGACCTTGATAGACATCAGAATTCCCTGCCAGTAACCATGAGCCTGTTTCCAGGACCTTTGCAGGCCTCTTTCCAGGTGTGTCCTCCCTAGGATGCATATCACCTAGATTTCAGGATGCCTTAGGGGCAGGTGTTTGTAGAGTATAGACAGGAGTAGGTCATGGATGCTGGAGAATCTGTATGTGAGTTTCAGGGGTGAGAAGAGAAGGGCACTGGGCCAAGGACTGAAATCTGACTCCTTACCACCTCTTCTGGATCAAACCAAGAAGTCTGAAAACTAAATCTGAATCTGGTCTTTCCAGGTTATTTAGGAGACTTATTTTTCAAAGCAAGAGAAGAGAACACTTTTTATTTAATTTTAGACAAATGGGTCCCCAATTGTACTTTCGCTCCAGCCCCCCAAATGTTAGGGGTGGGCTCTGCCACCACTTCAACACTGTATGACCTTTAATCAGTTACTCACCTCTGAGCCACCATTTCCTTCTCTGCAAAATGAAGGAAGTATTAGTAATAGTTATTCTGAGAATTTAGAATGTAATTAATTCAATTATTATTATATTCCCTTTGTAAGTTATTTAATCTCTCTCTGTGCCTCAGTTTTCTCATCTGCCAGGTGGGAGGGTACTATTCCTCCCTGTCTTATAGGTGATTATCAGTTGATGCATGCCAAAGTCTTGGAACAGTGTCTGGTACATAGTAAATGCTATGTAAATGTTAGCTGTTACTGTTGTTATTATTATCCACTGCCCATGATGGGATTTAAGGAAACAGCATATGCAGTGTGTAGGTCATAGTGAAACACGCCTCTGGAAGAGTTTTTAGTTACTTTGAGACTTGCCTCATACTCCAGACTCATCCTGTGATTTCAAAATCCCTACCAGACTTCTTAGGAAGCATGAAGGCTGTTCCTGCCTCCAACTGTGACTGTTACTTTGGCCAAGTGTAATCTGATGAATACAAACTGAGTCCTGTCCTGGGATAACCCTTTTTTTTCTCTGCAAAGGGCTTTGAGATCCACTCAAAAAGTTGCAAAATAAATCTTAAGTCTCTGGACAGAGACATGGTGGTGGCGGCAAGTGAAGAATGGGGAGTAGGATGTTGGCCCCTCTCCTGAAATCCACCGATGACCATTCCTCGCTATGGAAGAGTTTCTTCGGCCCTTGTGTTGGCAGGCACTCAGGGCTAGGCTGCCTTTGGGAATTAACTTAAAATATTAGTTTTGTAAATATCTAGAGAGGGGTAATCTTCCCAAAGAGGAGACTTGATTGTATAGGAAGAAGCTATAAGCCATAGTAAGCTACAAAAGTGTCTCCCACCTGCAAGTCCTGTTTCCTACTCCTACACAACACTGCTGCTGTGAAGTAGCAGCTCGTTCTTTTGCTCAGGACCCAAGCAGCTCACTCTGTTGGCTGCAGCTTTGTGAGGGACCATCAACCCAACAGGCAGCTCAGACACTGGTGCTCTGCATGGGGTACCCTTATGAGGGGTACCGAGAGAAGCCCTTGGCTCTTCACCTTCAGTAGTATCCTTTCCCCAAATGTTCATTGCAGGCAGGTTCTTCCTATATTCTTGAGCTCTGTGTACATTTATCTCAGCAACATGCTATTCTTTATTCATATTAAGAGATGAGTAACTCAGAACAGCATACAGTGTTATACCTATCTCAAGTATTTTCACTTTAGAAAGGCTTAGGAATTCCCTAAGCCAAAGAAATAAGGTGATTTCAGACAGCAGTTAGCAGTTAGAAAGGATTATTATCACATTAGTGGTCCCAGGGAACCACAGGCCTATTCCAAAGTGTTTCTCATCTCAGGATCCATTCATTCAGCCTAGATGCTTTTTTATTTGAACTTTCAGGTATTATATTAGGGATCAACTCCACAAGATCACTGGCATCACTGTGGTTAGGGGGCAGCAGTACAACTATTCCCCAGGGCCTATGAGCTGTGACCAGTGGCCATGGTTTCCAGCAAGATCTTTGCTTTGAACTTTGCTTCACATTATGGTCAACAACTTTGAGTTCTATGGACAGTTGTGGAATGGTGCCTAGACCACCTTTGATTGTGTTGGATGGTTCTGCCCACATACACACACTGCTACCTCATAGGAATTATTTGAACATCTTGGGAAATGCTAAAGTGAGGTAAAGCAGAGCCATGGCATTGCCAATGGAAGTACCTGATTTGATTGGCTTGAGCATGGTATTTAAGATCCTATTTGAAGCTGGATGTAAATATGTAAGTTGATTTGCATGCTATGCTGAATGAGTCCAGCAATAAATTATAAGCATCTTTGTGACATTTCTTAAAGGAAGTAGTTGCTATCTGTGACTAGTAACCACTCTTTCAAGAGTTAAACATTTGAGCTATTTAAATTGCTCCACAAAGTATGAAAAGCAAATTAAGTCATCTTGGCACAATCATTCAGATCACAAGGATGAGGAGTGCAGTAGATTTGAGCATTTTGTGTTTTTTTTCTCCTTCTTTTAACTGGTGAGGTGATAGGGGAACATCGAATCTGATTGTCAAAATTCAGTCTCAAAACCTCTGACAATTAAAAGGTTTCAAGAGATACAGATCCCCAAAAGAGTACTAGCTAGGATGAATGTCCTTGTGGCACAATCACAAAAACATGTATTTGATTATTGACTACTGTATACCACAGAGTGTGTGTAAGTCCAGGGTGTGGGGAGACCATTGTACAAGTATGCCATGGGTGTGTCTGTGAAGCAGCAGGATTATTTTTCTCAACATTCTGTTTATGAAGCCTAATTTGTTGAACAGCTGCTGAGAAGTCCAACCAAAGGATATGATTATTAGCATGTTTCATCCATAAGACTTAATTAGAGTAAATTTAACAATAATACTATAAGCTATATATTATGCCAGCTCTTTTCTGTTAAAAAAAAACAAACAGAGTTATTGCTAGTTTATTTCCCATGAAGGAAAAGTTTTGATTCCATCCTGAATGTACCTTTGTTTATTTGTAAAGCAATTTCCTTTTTTTTCTTATCAAAATATTTCAGCTGTAGCTTAAACTGAGAAGGTTTTGGAGGCTCTATCCCAACAGAGTCAGATGAATGTGTTTAATTACAGCCCTGAAGCTATGTTACCAAGTAGAGCACTTAAAAAAAAATTAAAGGGAAAAATATTTTTATTTCAGTATCTCCCGTGGGGAAAAAGGCAGATGGGAAGAAGAGCAGTGTTGAGACAAAATTAATACATCCATATTATATAACAACCGAAAAGGCTACTGTGTAACATTTCCATATTTCTTTCTACAAATAATGTGCGTTTTTTTCTTTGAATATGTGTTTAGGCTTGAGTGGACAGTAGTCAAGCCTTAAAGGCATAGGCTAGATAATTGATATCTGTCTCTTTAAGGAGATTTTACTGTCTCAGCCCAGTGCCATTATGGGTCGATTTCATAGTTTATCACTCAGAAAGTATGTTTGTTTCCTTATTTCCTATTCCTTGGCTGTATGTATTTATTTCTCTATTTCCTATTTTGTGGCTGTATTGGGGGTAGGGGATGGTTTTCTTACTTTTGCCCTCATGAACCTCCTCAGTTCAGTTCAGTTGCTCAGTTGTGTCTGACTCTTTGCCACCCCATGAGCTGCCTATATGTGTGAAATCAAATTCTGAAGCAACATATTCTCCCTGTAGATGACATATGAAAATGTTTTACTATTGGAGACTGAATGTATTTCTGATTGCCAACAAATCCAGCTCTGAGCTACCCAAAGCTGGAGATTTTCCCCCTTCTGTTTCTTTCTATAGAGGAGTCAATAGTATTGAACAAGAAAGAATTGCATTACTTTTAGGGCAGAGAAGGGCAGGCAGCACTTAGGAGAGGTAAGCGTGAATCACATGTCCCAAATGGAGCTGGAGGCCATGTGCCTAGTGCATCCAGTTAACTAATCTTTAATTTGTGTACTGGGCACAGAGCCAGTACCTGCAGTGGACCGGGAGAGATGATTAGGGAGAACATTGTGAAAATTGCTGACCATAATTCACTATCCCAAATATAGGCATCTCTGAAGCTAACAGTCTTATTCATAGGAAATGCAACGATGTGATCCAAATTGTGAGGAAAGGATTCCAACTTGATTGGGATAGGAAAGACAAAATGAAAACAACAAAACTTTGGTCCACAAGTCCTTTCTGTTTGGAAAGATTTCTAAAGATTAATCTTAGGCCTACAGTGCACCTAACAGCAAGATCTGCAGGCTGCTATAACACCACCCCAGAACCAAACCCAGCAGAAAATTAAATGGACAGAGGCTACCTTCTGAAGATGCTTTTCTTTTCTTTTTTAATTTTCTTGAGGATGCTCATCTTGTCAGAGCTTCCTGAGACCTTCTACAGCGATGGCTTCCAAACTATGTCCAGCTATTGCAAGGGGTTCGGGGGAAAGGGGAAAGGGGAGATTTGTCCAGCTGTGGACATTGGATTCAATTCCTTGCATCCTGTTTCCAGCTTCAGGACAATTTCTGCTTCTACCTTATAACCCACCACAGCACGATTTTAAAGAATCTAAAGTCGGGTTTTTTTTGACAGAAAATGACCATAGAGAAAACATTTAAAAAAAAAACACTTTCAATTATACACATAATGTATGTATGTGTATAAATACATAGTGAAAAGTGAAAATGTTTGTCACTCAGTCATGTCCAATTCTTTGTGACCCCACAGACTGTAGGTCATCAGGCTCCTCTGTCCATGGGGTTCTCCAGGCAAGAATACTGGAATGAGTTGCCATTCCCTTCTTCAGATGAATACACAACATTTATTTTATTCACACTAGAGATTTAAATCAAGTGGCTGTTCAGGCTCTTTTCCCTATGTGGAGAGTTCAAAGAGAAGGATCTAAGCATGGTGTCTTCCTAAGTTAGGCATATTCTTTGGAGCACATTTCATAGGATGTTACTGAAGTATTCTAATTAGCTGGACAAAATAATTATTTATACATACAGAAAACAAATGGTTAATTTCCTTAGTATAAAAATGAGTCTTAGAAATCAATAAGTAAAAGAAACAGCTAGGTAGGGAAATAGGCAAAGGATATATACAGATCGTTCAGGGAAAGGAACAAAAACAGGAAATAAGCATATAAAAATATTTACTCAACTTCGCTCATAGTTTAAAAATTCAAATGATGATGAGATAGCAATTTTTACTTCCCATTAGCAAAGATTAAAAAGAGTAGTAATACCAGGATAAGATGTAAGGAAACAGTCACTCCTCATGCATTGTTGGTGAAAGTATTGATTGAAGTAATGTTTTTGTGGTGGCAAGTTTGCAAAATCAAAGTTGACCCAGAAATTTTACTCCTAGGAAGGTAACCAGAAACACTCACATAAGTACACAAATATCATGAATGATGATTGCAGCATAGTTCCTTATAGCCAGAAGCTGGAAACAAACCACTAAAAAAAAAAAAAAAAAAAAAAAATGAGGTCTACGTATATATACTCACATAGAAAGTATTCTAAGATATGGCAACCAATAAAAAGAGAAAGTTACAAAAATGATATAGAAATGGTTCCATTTTTGTTATATCCAAAGGAAAGAAATCTAATGGCATATATACTAAAATATAAATACTGGTTATTTCTAAGGGTGGCATTTTGTAACACCTTCCGTTTCTCCTTATGTACTTCTGTAGTGTTTAATCTCATCTAAAAGGTAAAATAAAAAAGTTTTTAAAATAACAGTATGAACATCACTGAAGTCATTTTTCTGCCAAATATTAAATCTGAATCTCAATTTGAGGAGACCATCTGTAAATTCAGATTATGTAATATTCTACAAGATATCCAGCCCAGACTCCTCAAATTTGTCAGTGTTATGAAAAATAGGAAGAAACTGTTTCTAGATCAAGAATAAAGAGAACTAATAACTAAGTGCAATTTGTAATCCTGCATGCATAAAATATATTATAAAAGACACTTTAGGACACAATTGCTGTGATGAATCTAAGTGAAAGAATAGGATTTCTAGAATTATACTTTGAGAAATATTAGTATAGGAGATGCCCCTTTAACTGAAATGTATTGGTGGCCTATAACTGCTAGATGGTCTCATGGATATATTATCTTGCAAGAGAGGAAGATGAGTTCTTATTAGAGCTAAAACTCTAATTATTACTATTACTGCCAAGGGATACCAATAGCTTCAATTCTAGAATATATTAACTGGTTTACAGATTTCTAGTTAGTGCCTAGATGCCAGCTAGGATTTATTACAAAGTTGTTCAGTGGTAAAAAATCTGCCTGCTAATGCAGGAGCTGCAGGAGCTGCAGGTTTGATCCCTGAATCAAGAAGACCTCCTGTAGCAGGAAATGGCAGCCCACTCCAGTTTTCTTGCTGGGATAATCCCATGGACAGAGGAGCCTGGCAAGCTACAGTCCATGGGGTTGGAAAGTTGAACACTACTGAGAACACACACTTGGGGAATTTCTGAGCTAGAGGGTGTCTTTCAGATGACATGGGCCAACTTTCATGATTTTTAAGGATGAAAAAAAGGGACCCATTTGGGCTATGAGGTACCCATAGTCAGAAGGAAAACTGGTTTTGGAAATCTTGCCTTGAGTACACTTAAATAAAACCCTGTAGAATTATTGAACCCTTGCTGAAACATCAACAAGGGACTAGGGATCATAATGGTCCATTCTGAGATGGGCCCCTTCTGCGTAGAAAGAGGCTTAACACTTAGAAGGAAATTGCATGATAATCCTCAAGGCGCATAGAGCCTCCACCTCCCAGCACTTGTGATAATGCCGGCAGACTGCCGAGTCCAAGAAGAACCAAGACGTGCCCTTTGCTTGACTTTTTTATTACATAAGAAAGCACGTGGAGTTCAACCCAACATTTTTTTCCTCCATAAAAAAATACAAAAGCAAAAAGAAGTGCTTGCTTACAGAAGGTGGATAACAAAATAATCCTGAGTCTTTTACTATCCTCCTGATAAATGTTTCCCTCACAACATTCCCAGAAGACTTCATTCCATCTGGCAGAATGATAGCAGAGAGATTAAATCACTTTTTCTTTATAAAATGTTTGTACCTCCTTCTTGACTAGACCAAGACTCCAGATTTACCCCCCTATTTTATATTTCCTTCTGAGAATAATCTCCCGACCTACATGGTGAATTAAAGAAAATCAAAAAGCTCCTCTCCGTAAAATGATTTCCCTGACTGGCTTATCCTCCCCAGGAGTCCCACAGTGGTGGTGGTGGTGGGGCTGTGACTTCTTGTAGTGGGGCAGGTACTGGGAGTAAGTCAGCAAAAGTCTCTAGATGACACAGAGAGCATACTGGTGGACCAGGCTAACGACTGTAGAGGGAAGTCCAAGTCAAATAACTGGAAGAACACATACAAAGTCAAGTCAGGAGTCTACTGAGATTGGGTTTGCTGCCTCAAGGGTTTGGAACTGAATGGAAGTGGGCTTGAAGGACAAATAATTCAGAGCCAGGCAAGGTTTCTTGGAAAACAGCCCCAGGTTTGAGCGGGCACACATGGCTCACCAGCTGTGACTGTCAGGACCTGGTGTCTTGAAACAGGATCAGGTGGACTTGGAGGAATCACTGGTCAGTGAACAATAGTTAAAAACACCAGGGCCTGCATTAGGGTCTGAGGTGAAGACTGGATCCTCACAGAAAAGGGGATCAGCAGGATGTAAATGCAAGGATAAACCCATTGTTGGTCCAATAATCAAATCAAAGGAGGAGCAGGAATGAAGCAGAAAGCCCCAATGGGAAGCAGCCAAGGCTGTCAGTGTTGGAGATGTCCACATGGCGCTGGGGTGGGATGGGTTGGAGTGATGCCAGGATCAAAGGGTGAATGGTATGGCCACTCTCCATTCTGTCCCTACTGCTGTAAATGTGATGCATCTTGTGCCATCAAAAGTTCTACCAGAATATTTTTTTCCTCTGTTTCCTGGCAATTAACTGAGAGTATGAAGGAGAAAGGAAATGTTTGCTTATGGGGAAGAGTATGTTAGTGTTGACAAGAAGTTTGTCTCAAGAGGAACTCCAGAATTTCGATCCTGCAGGCATTCCTATTGGAATCTGCAGGGACAGCAGGAAGTGGGGCATACAGTCAGAAGGTCTGCCATGTGATCAGCTTCACTGAGTTCTCCAACTAACTGGTTGGGGATCCATAAGTCAAGTCAAGGTGTTCTCTAGAAAAGCTCTGTGAGAATGTACTTGCTTTGGGAAGGGTAGGGAACATCAGCGTGCACATCAAGAGATTTAACAGCTCAGCCAAGAAACAGTCATGAATAAGCCTGAAGAGAATGGAATGGAGGAAGCTTGGGTTCCAAGGAAGGCAAAGTTTCCAGCATGGCAGCCTGAAAACAGAAGGCACCAAGAGGGCAAGGGGCAGGGGGCGGCTGCACCCTAGGGGTGCTCCACAGCTTGCTTGGAGGAGGGGGAGAGTGGAGCCAGCAGACTGGATGCCAAAGTACCCACCTTCACCTCCACTTCTGCCACAGTAGGTCAGCCTGAGTCTGTTTTGCATACTGACTATCTGTGATTTTCTTTCATGTGGCTTTCGATCACCTGAAAAGCACCACTTGATACCAACAGCACTAAGCGTCGTCTGTGTTCTCAGCTCTGTGTCAGAGCCTATCTTAGTTATTCATGTAGAACCTGCTCCTCCAGGAGTTTATAGTCTCTCTGGAAATTCCTGTTTTCTCTAATGGCAAAAAGGAGAGAACGCTCTAGGGTAGCACATAAGTGCTAGGTGTTAGGGTCTAGAAATGAATCACAGGTGCAAGAATAAAAAAAAAGAGAGATCTCTGGGTTATGGAAGTGAGGCCATGTCAAAAAGGTACCCCCTCAAGAGTGGCATATGACCCTTAAAGGAGAAGAGGAGGAAAAGTGGGGAGGGTACTCTAAGCTGTGAGAACAGCACGAGCAAAGGTGCAGGGATAGGAATGCTCAGGGCCAGCTTGGAAAATAGTAGATGAAGAAAACATATGGAAGACTGACTGTTTTTCATTTTCTAAATTACTTATTCAGACTGTATCCTGAGCAAGAACAATTTCCTGTGGTTTATAAATAGGTCTCAGTTATTTTAGTAGAATGTAATGCTGATGATCATTCATGGAATGTTCCACAGAGACCTCAGTTTTCCAAGAGCCAAGAGAAAATGTATAAATGGATAAGATATAGGGCAATATATGAAACATCATTCATTACCATAGGGTCATCAAACCTAGCACAGAGTTCATGCAGAAACCAGGTACTGGTCTCTCTGTCTCATCCTCTCTCCTGGATTTGTTCTTGATTTACTATGCAAAGTGCCGAAGGCTTCAGATGACATGTACCTCTGGATACAAAAGAACAAGAAGAAAAATTGGGAGATTAAAAGAAAAAGCAGGCACAAGAGATAAAGTCACTTGTTTGAGCTCACAGGGAGGGTGGTGTCAAGGTTATAATTCAGGATGACGTGTCAAGTTTCCTTGCATCTAATATCTTGAAAATAGACTACCCACCTCCATAACAAGAAATCATTAGAAGTGTACAGAGTTCCAATTCCTGTGATTCCTAAAATGAGGACTTTTTTTTTAGTAGGCTGGTATGTTTCTTGGGTTGTGGATCCCAATAGTCTATACTTGAGAAACATTCTAATGCATATGTACAGGTTATCTGGTGTCCGAGAGAAAGAAGATATTTATAGTGGTAATTTATTAGGTTAGGAATGGATCTGTATTCTGTTGCAATTAGCATTATCCTCAGTGTTCCTGGTCTAGTTTCCAGTCTGCTTCACTAGCATTTGCTTTACTGTATACTATTCACTTTGGCCTAAGAAAGATTACGAATGAACACAGTTCTTTAATTTGAATTTTCCTTTGGGCTCCTCTTCTCATATAGACTAAGGATAAGAGAAATGAACTGATGATAAACCTCAATATCCCACCTTCTAGTCATAAAGCAGTTGGTGAAAGAGGGAGCCTAGACTTCACAGCTTTGAGTGACGAAAATTAAGTTTTAGTGGCAGTGGCAGCAGAACTAGTTATTACAAAAAATTTCTTAGGACGAAAAGAACACTCAGTTCTGTCTTGGGGCTTCCTGGGTGGCTCAGTGATAAAGAATCTGCCTGCCAAGCAGGAGACATAAGAGACATGGGTTCAGGCGGGGAGATCCCCTGGAGGAAGAAACGGCGACCTGCTCCAATACCCTTGCCTGGAAAATCCCAGGGACAGAGGAGCCTGGCAGTCTACAGTCCATGGGGTTGTGAAGAGTTGGACACGACTGAGCAGCTAAGCACGCACACATGCACAGTTCTTATATCTAAACGATCACTCTCTAACATCCCCTAGACTACAAAATAACACTACAAGTGATTCCAGAAGTTTTTTCAAAACTTTGAAACCTTCACCCACACCCCAGCTTTCTAAATAAGAACAAATGTTAAGTAGCCTTTTTATTCTTAAAATTAGGTCAGCTTATTGGTAACAAGGGCTTCCCAGGCTGTGCTAGTAGTATAAGAACCTGCCTGCCGATGCAGGAGACATAAGAGACATGGGTTCAGTCCCTCAGTTGGGAAGATCCTCTGGAGGAGGAGATGGCAACCCACTCCAGTAGTCTTGCCTGGAGAATCTGATGGACCGAGGAGCCTGGCAGGCTATGGTCCATAGGGTCACAAAGAGTCAGACACAACTGAAACGATTTCATATTCATGCACACTGGTAATAAAACCACCATCAATAGCATTTTGGTCATTCCAACAATCCTTCCCCAAATTCTTAAAATACTACCATAATTGAAAAGGAAACTCTACCCAACTTACCAAATGTATTAACAGTTGCCTACAAAAATGTCCTTTGACAGGTAGAATGTGTAGCTAGTCAAAGAGGATTATTTTTCACAGTGTTTAAAATTTATAGAATCATTTCTTAATGCCTAAGGTTTTGCTTAGTTCAGTCATGCCATGTGTAAGTTTTATACTGTATGAGGATTTTCAGAAGGGAGAGGGTGAAGGTATTCTTTTTTGGACATACTATCATATCACTATAGTGATATGATAGCAACAGTGGATTACATATTAAACCACCAGCTAATTGGAAATTAAGTTCACAGGGATAACCCAGTCCAGCATGATCTATATATATATATTTTGGTTTCTGACATCCAAACACCTTTACTTTAGAGTATGAAAAAACTAGACTAGGAATTGGGAGATTTCTACCATAGAAATCATATCGAGTTTTTCCATTTTGATCCCTAAAGCAAACAATTAAACAAAGACAAAAACAAAAAACCAAACATACTGGGTTTCTGAGATGTGGAAGTTTAGATAAGGTCTTTTCTGTGCAGTTCTCAGGAAGTAAGATTCAAGTGCCCTTTGTATTTCAGTGTTGTAGATCTACGAAGAGAGGCCACAGACCCAGGTGATCAGGAAACACACCTTTCCTTCCTTTCTCAGGGATGCTCTATGTAGGCTTTCCCAAATTAGTCAGTGCCCTCCCAGGGCCATTTCCACTGAATGTGGTCTGAACAAAGGGCTTGGGAGTGATGGGAGAGGGGGACATCATGACAAAATTAGCTTCAGAAATGTGAGACATCTACCTTATGAAGTATGGTAGTGTATTGATGTCTGAGAAAATCTGCAGTTATAGTGAGGTGTGTTTTGAATCATCCGAGCGTTTCCCAAGCCAGGCTCACCCCAGAAACCCATTGCCCTCTAGGCTCCGCACTAGCATTCTGTGGGCTATGTTTAGATGAGCAAGAACACTGGCTTTTGCTGGTACATGGGGTCCTCAAAGGTGTTCTCTGCCCCTTGGCAACTTTGAGAATTTGAATAAGTCACACTTTCAGGGGCTTCCCAGGTGGCGCTAGTGGTAAAGAAACCACCTGCAAGGCAGGAGACACAAGAGATGCAGGTTCGAACCCTGGGTCGGGAAGATCTCCTGGAGTAGGGCATGGCAACTCAGTCCAGTATTCTTGCCTGGAAAATTCAATGGACAGAGGAGCCTGGTGGGCTACAGTCCATGGGTTGCACATGAGGGTCAGAGTTGGACATGACTGAAGTGACTTAGCATGAATGCATCCTCTCAGGGTCCTAGTTTTCTCATTTAAATTATGTAGAAAATAAATCTAGCTCTGCCCACCCAACTTCGGCTCCACCACAGTGCCAAGGAACGAGCCTGGGACCCCCACGCTGGTGGGCACCCAGTGGAGCTGGCACCAGCTGCCTTCAGACACCCCGATGCCTGAGTAGCACAGGATTCCAAGTCTGTGGGAAACGTTAATAACCTCCTGCCTGCCCTTCTGCCCTGCTCTCTGACCTTGTTGTTCTCTCAGGATCTGAGATGCTGACCTTCACTGCTCAGTCAAAGGCTCAAGAACCTGACTTTCTCTAAACCTATCCAGCTGAGTAAACTGGGATGTTGTTACACCTGAGGGAAGTGAGGAGTGGGTGGTCAAGGCGCCAGAACAAGAGCCCTCTGTGACTTGGGCAGAGGGGTGAACCTGTAACCAAAGAGGAACATGAGTGAACTTGGGGACAAACTGGGCTGACATACGTAGAGAATCCCCTGCTGAAGAAGAGGAGGCAACCGATTGACGGTACCGTGGCTGATGAACCAGAGAACTTTGTCCACCTGAGTCACGCTGGGTCCTCAGAGGTGGGGCCAGAGTTGGACTTGCCACGATAGGGGCAGCTCTGGAGCAGATGAGATCCAGATGAAGATGAGGTCCAGGTGAAGCCGAGACAGGCTGGGGAGCAATACTAGATGCCCTAGACATGATGGTTCTGCTTTGTGTCTAGCCTTCACTCTGTCCAGCCAGAAGAGTTGCTGCCTCCCCCGGTTGCCCTCCTAGAATCAATGCCTCCCAGGTCCCTCTTTCCCTGTCTGTCTAATAGAACCTCAAAAGGCTTGGGGGCTGGGTTCCCTGTACTCCCTCTGGCTAAAGGCCCTCCTGGAAATGGGGTCAAGGTTGCAGTCACTGACCAAATGAATGCTGGTGGGCCAGAGGAGCTCTGCTGTAGCCCTGGACACTCTCAGATTTGAGGTAGGAGATTTCTGGGAACCTGGAATAAATTCCCTTCTCCCGAATGATGGACTAGGTGCTGTATGTTGTTAAACTCTTAACCTGGAACTCCTTAAATGGGGTGGGTAGTGAGATGACCAGAGCTGAAGCCAGCTTTGCTGAGAAGCCCCCTACCTCCCTGCCCTTCTCTTTCCTCCTGGAATGAACCCAAGCGGAAGTCAAGCATGGGCTGGGAGGGTAACCACTGGCTAGTCTACTCTTCTCTCTTTAGATCTCAGACTTTCAGCTCACAGTCCCTCTAATCTCTCTGCCAGTACTAGGGTCTTTCTCCAGGTAAGCCTTTAATCCTGTGTTTCTGTAGTATTGCTGGCTCTCTAAGATCTTTCCTTTTAAATTAATTAAAAATTTAATAAAAAATAAATCTGTCTGTCATATTTTTAAGATATAGTATATATTTAATAAACATTTACCTCCTTTTCTTTGCAATTCATGGTAGAATAAATCTGTTTCAAAAAGTGTTCTAATATCCTTTCTAAAGCAACCACTTTTTTGTCCAGTCTCATTTCCCAGTAACAGGAAGAAACATTAACACGCTTTTAAAGGCAGACTCTCTAGAATGTAAACTTACTAGCTGCATGAATTGTGATTTAAGGCCGGTTACCTACCCTGTCTTTGCTTGAGTGTTCCCACCTGGAAAATGGAGCTAATAATGGTAACTGCTTCAAAGCGTTGTGAAGGTTAAAGCACACTGATAAAGCACTCAGAATAATATTTTGTGTAAGGTGCTCATTGCTTTGCCGACAAAAGTCTGTCTAGTCAAAGCTGTGGTTTTCCCAGTGGTCATGTATAGATATGAGAGCTGGACTATAAAGAAAGCTGAGCGCTGAAGAATTGATGCTTTTGAACTGTGGTGTTGGAGATGACTCTTGAGAGTCCCTTGGACTGCAAGGAGATCACACCAGCCAATCCTAAAGGAAATCAGTCCTGAATATTCATTGGAAGGACTGATGCTAAAGCTGAAACTCCAATACTTTGGCCACCTGATGCAAAGAGTGGACTCTTTTGAAAAGACCCTGATGCTGGGAAACTTTGGCCACCTGATGCAAAGAGCTGACTCATTTGAAAAGACCCTGATGCTGGGAAAGACTGAAGGCAGGAGGAGAAGGGGATGACAGAGGATGAGATGGTTGGATGGCATCACTGACTCGATGGACATGAGCAAGCTCCAGGAGTTGGTGATAAACAGAGACACCTGGTGTGCTACAGTCCATTGGGTCGTAATGAATTGGACGCAACTGAGCGACTTATCTGAACTGAAGTGCTCGATAATCTTGTTCAAGCTACAGTAGTTTTATCTCCTAAATATATTTTATACTCCAGACCTCTGTGGCTCTTGGCTACCTAGACTTACACCTGATGCTTTCCCACATTCAGGTCTTTGCTCTTGCTGATCTCTTCACCTGGAATAGCCCTCTTCACCTGTTCTACCTGTTGAAATCCTACCCATTCTTCCAGACCCAACCATGAACACTACCTTCCTGATGAAGCCTTGCCAGATTTCCCTTAACCTAGTATCTTCCTCTTTAAAAGAATCTCCTTAGGGCTTCATAGCTCTCTACTGGCTCTTATCCTGTTCACTTTGGATCCAATGAGTTTTATGCTCCTAGCAACACACACACACAGAGCACTGAGCAGTGTGATCTATCAGGGACAACTTCAGGATGGACACCAGGAAATTTGGAATCTGGTCCCAGAACAATCACTCTGTAATCTTGGGCAAGTCTTATTTATATACGCCTAAAGAGATCCTGGTCTCTGGCTGGTAAAGAATCCACCTGTAATGCAGGAGACCCCAGTTTGGTTCTTAGGTAGGGAAGATCCCCTGGAGAAGGGATAGTCTACCCACTCCTGTATTCTTGGGCTTCCCTGGTGGCTCAGACAGTAAAGAATCTGCCTGCAATGTGGGAGACCTAGGTTCAATCCCTGAGTTGGGAAGATCCCCTGAAGGAGGGCATGGCTACTCACTCTAGTATTCTTGTTTGGAGAATCCCCTCGGACAGAGGAGCCTGGCAGACTACAGTCTATGGTGTCACAAAGAACCAGACATGACTGAGTGACTAAACGTAACACAAAGAGATGCTGGGCAGGTATCTCTATTAGAGAGAGAGGTGCCTTGTTAGAATACATAGAAATTTATTTATTTATTTGGCTGCATTGAGTCTGAGTTGCAGAATCTGTAGTTAAGGCATGCAGGATCTAGTTCCCTGACTGGGGATTGAACCCATGCTTCCTGCATTGAAAGCATGGAGTCTTAGCCACTGGAGCACCAAGGAAATCCCTAGAGTATATAGACATTTTAAAAGTGGTTACCTATGGGAAATGGAGGTGGGGCTATGAGGTGAGTGGGGACAGAATGAGAGAGAGAATTTCAATACCATTTTATACCTTTTAATACCATTTTGTTTATTTTAAAATGTGAATATATTGCCTTGGCAAAGAAAAAGCTAATGTTAAAAGAGAAGCCTCTGACTGTGACAGTATTTTAAACAAAACCAGATATTTATCTTGTTGATTTTCAGTTTTCAGTGAGGCTAGGAAAGAACTAAGGAATGATTTACCAATTTATTGCTGCGGCTTTGAACTGGAGTATAAATCCCTATGGCAAGCTTGTCATTGGAAAGATGAAACTTTGGCAGTTGATACGTTCCTGGAGTTTTCTTCTCAAATGAGCCACATTGATGGGTCCGGTTTCTGACACAGATACTCGGAAACCAGAGGCCTTCAACTGTCTGGGATGTGGCCAGTGATTGTATAGAAGGCCCCTGACTACAGCATCAGCAGCCCTACCCTTTCTGGAGGATGTGGGAGAATTCAGTTAAGGAGGGGCACAGGGTCAGCCTAAGCAAATGCTCAGATCCACTTGGAGGGCGAATTAATAGGAATTTATGACTGGAGTCGGCTCTGATTCTTCTCTCACTGATGGGAGATAGTTGCACCTACCTGCCGATAACCAAGACATAATTTAGAGAAAGCTTTTGGATAACCTCCCCATAGAATCTACCCCTCCGCATAAATCTTCCCACCAACTGGGAAAATCCTCAGTTCTCAAATTCAGTTAGCCCACCACCATAAGAAACTTAGACCTCAAAATATTTTTGTTCCTGCCAGAGCCCAGCAGCAATTAGAAATCCAATATATGATTTTTCTCAGCTTGCTTTGGTCTCAGGTCCTCTTTGGAGAGACTCTTGAGTGTCAATTACTTGCAGCTGAGAAGGGCCCATACTGACCCAGCAGGTACGGTATCAAACCCCAGCATCCCTCCTGGCTGCTCCTGGGAAGGCTTCAGAAGAGCTTTTCAAAGCAGACCTCATAAAAACAAACACTCCTACCTCTACCCCATCTCGTGTCCCCTTCAAAAAAACAAGCAACAATACAGCTCTGTTCACTAAACAGAGGGGGTTTTTCTGTTTCAAGTATTTTTTTCTTATTCCACATTGGCAGCACTTATTAAGGAACGGATGACTTTCAAGTTGGGTGAACTTTGAAACATAAGCACAAAAATCCAGGTGCTTAACATTTTTTCAAACTTAGACACATCCTTACAGCCCTTGCCTGAAAAATATCTTTTCAACGTTCTGTTAGAACTATGTCATTTTTTATTTTAAAGATGACTTTGACCACGTATCTCTAATCATTATGTTTGCTTTTAAAGCTTGTAGTAAAATGACGAAGATCCTATTTCTCTTTTCAACCTTTTGGAAACAGATTTGGTGCCAGATAGACCTGGGTTTGAATTCTGTTTTCATCACCTGTTAGTTGTTGTTGTTGTTTAGTTACTAAGTCAAGTCTGATTCTTTTGTGACCCAGTGGACTGTAGCCTGACAGGCTCTTCTGTTCATGGGTGGAGTGGGTTGCTATTTCCTTCTCCAAGAGACCTTCCTGACCCAAGGATCAAAACCACATCTCCTGCAAGTCTCCTGCATTGCAGGGGGATACTTTACTGCTGAGCCACCAGGGAAGCCCATGCCTATAAATATATTGTAAAAATAATAATGCTAAAGCAATAACAAAAAATTATTATACCTTATATCTCATTTGAGGAAAATGCATATTGACCGAAATTTAGCAAATATTTCTCTTTTTTGTGATTTTTTAAGGGCCTCAATTTCAGTCTTAAATGAAGGTTTATTATTAAAGTTGAACTCTTATTTCCAACATGTATGTAAAAGAAAGAACCTGGAACCAGTCTGCACACCATGAAGAGCAGGCAAGGGCAGAATTTCACGGCCTCTAAGGCAAATGTTCAGATAGTGTTTTTGTCATGTTCTGAGAATGAGATGTAACATTTGTGCTGTAACCTCACATCCCCACTCACCCATTATCTGAGGGCAGAGGATGGGAAATAAGGATGCCCCCATGTCAGAAGTGTGATTAGGGGGACAAGATCCAGTCACACAATCCAGACCAAAGAGTTTCCCCTCAGACCAGCTACATGTTAGACTTCTCTGACCTCTGGAAGGAAGTGTTTTTATTCTCTGTTTCTCTTCATTCTTCACCAATCAGTTTAGTTCAGTCGCTTAGTCGTGTCTGACGTTTTACAACCCCACGAACTGTAGCACACCAAGCTCCTCTGTCCATGGGGATTCTCCAGGCAAGAATACTGAAATGGTTTGCCATGCCCTCATCTGGGGATCTTCCCAACCCAGGGACTGAACCCAGGTCTCCCACATTGCAGTTGGATTCTTTACCATCTGAGCCACCAGAGAAGCCCAAGAACACTGGAGTGGGTAGCCTATCCCTTCTTCAGGGGAACTTCCCGACCCAGGAAACCTCATCCATCAGCCTATGAATTTTTGCCATTTCTTGAATGAATTCTAGTCATGAATCTAGCCCATTTCTGGAATCCTTTACATAGGCTGGTAAAATATGTCAAATTGGGGTGGGTGGGTGGTTTATCTTGAGGCAATGGCATGATGTCATTGCCAAGGTCATCTTTGGACTTTCCAAAAGAATGACACCAGTCATGAAAACATTAGCCATGCCTACCTTCTGCTTTCAAAAAGAATCATGGCTTGCTGCCCACAGATACCAAGGCCGTTGTGATGGAGGCACTATGGGATGTCTGGGAGTTGGAAACAACCTCACTTTGGAGTCTTTGTTTTGTGGCATATTCCAAATTCTAGTTGCTTTTCTTTAGTTTCCCAAACCTAAATAGTCAGGATGCCAGTGACTGAGGTCCCTATTGAAAATGTCTGGAACAGAGTTACTCAATAGAATTATAATGTGAGCCATATACATAATTTTTAAATTTTGCAATAGTTATATTTGATAAAAAGAAAAGGTGAATTTAAAAAGCTTTTAACCCATCATACCTGAGATGCTTCCCAGGTAGCTCAGCTGAATCTGCCTGCAATGCAGGAGATCCCAGTTCAATTCCTGGGTCTGGAAGTTTCCCTGGAGAAGGGATAGGCTACCCACTCCAGTGTTCTTGGACTTCCCTGGTGGCTCAGATGGTAAAGAATCTGCTTGCAATGTGGGAGACCTGGGTTCAGTCCTGGGTTGGGAAGATCTCCTGGAGGAGGGCATGGCAACCCATTCCAGTATTCTTGCCTGGAGAATCCCCATGGACAGAAGAGCTTGGTGGGCTATGGTCCATGGGGTTGCAAAAAGCCGGACACAACTGAGCAACTAAGCACAGCACGTATCCAAGATAACATCACTACCACATACAACTGATATTTTTAAAACAGAGATATTTCACACTTCTTAAAAACTAAGTCTCTGATTTTAGTATGTATACAAATTTCATAAAACGTAAGTGCTCACTAGCCACATGTGGCTGGTGGCTATTGTACTGGATGGACAGTGCAGGCTGAGAAGCAGCAGCAAAGTGCAGGTTGTTACAAGCAGCCTTTGCACCCTGTGCTCTTCCCCTCCTCATTATCTGCTGCTACTGACAAAAGGGAGATTTCAAGAAATTCTTTTCTAAAATTTCTAGTTTCATTCCAACAATAAGGACTCAGAATTGCTTTTATATTCCTGTGGTGGGATAATTACAACCAAGCTGCCTGAAAATATGCAAGTGGAATAACTAGTTTATATCTGAGAGGTTAACTGTGATAAACTCAAGAGGAGTAAGCAGAGAAGTGTTAAAGAATATGCAGAAGCCCATTCACCTGACGGAGAAGGCAATGGCACCCCACTCCAGTACTCTTGCCTGGAAAATCCCATGGACGGAGAAGCCTGGTGGCCTGCAGTCCATGGGGTTGCTAAGAGTCAGACACGACTGAGTGACTTCACTTTCACTTTTCACTTTCATGCATTGGAGAAGGAAATGGCAACCCACTCCAGTGTTCTTGCCTGGAGAATCCCAGGGACGGGGGAGCCTGGTGGGCTGCCGTCTATGGGGTCGCAGAGCCGGACAGGACTGAAGCGACTTACCAGCAGCAGCAGCAGCATTCACCTGATGTGACAAGTGGTTGGTTGGTTGTTAAAAATGATGCTAAATGGGGAATACAATCTTTTTTCAATTTTTTTAAATTTATATTAAAAAAAATTTTTTTTGGTTTCTGTTTTTTTTTTTTTTTTAATTTTTCTTTACTTTATTGTGTTGGTTTTGCCATACATTGACCTGGATCTGCCATGGGTGTACATATGTTCCCCCTCCAGAACCCGCCTCCCACTCTTTTTTCAATTTTTATTTACATTTTAAAATTGAAAGAAATTCAAATAATAAAATGATATCCATTTTAAAGCAACCGTTTCAGGGATATTTAGTATATTCACTGTTATGCAATTATTGCCTCTATCTAGTTCTAAAACATTTTCATGTTTCCAAAATAGAACTCCATATCCATTAAACAGTTATATCCCATTCTCATCCCCACACCTCCACCAGGCCCTGGTAACCACAACCTGTTTTTTCTCTGTATGGATATACCCATTCTGAATATTTTATATAAGTGGAATCATAAAATATATGACTTTTGGGCCTGGCCTTTTCTCATTTTATGCTAAGTGTTCATATGCTAAGTGTACAATGTACCAAAACACTGTGGCATGTGTCAGTGTTTCATCCTTTTCATGGCTGAGTAGTATTCCACTGTTTGCATCCAACACAGTTTGTCCATCCATTGATGAACTTTTGCATTGTTTCCACCTTTTGGCTATTGTGAATTGTGCTACTATGAATATTTGTATACAGGTGATTGAGTACCTGTTTTAAATTATTTTGGGAATAATTCCAGCTAGGAGTGGAATTATCATATGGTAATTTAGTTTAACTTTTTGAAGGACTGCCAAACTGTTTCCCACAGTGGCTGTACCACTTTACATTTCCACCAACAGTGCATGGGATTCCAATTCCTCCACATTCTCACCAGTAATAATTATTTTCTGTTCCCTCCCCCTAGTTTTGTTGAGATCTAATTGACATATAGCACTGTATAGGTTTAAGGTATACAGTGTAATGACTTGACTTACATGTACCCTGAAATGACTTTGTAAACAGTAACTTTAGTTAATATCCATCCTCTCTTAAAGATACAAAATTAAAAAATTTTGTCTTATGATGAGAACTCTTAGGATTTACTGTCTCAAAAACTTTTACAAACATCCTGGAGCAGTGTTAACTGTTGTCATCATGTTGTATGTTATTTATTTTATAGCTGGAAATTTGTACCTTTTGATCATCTTTGTCTACCTCCCCCACCTCCAACATCTTTGGTGACCACAAATTTCATCTCTTTCATTTTGTCTTACTTTTTTTTGTTTTAATTAAAGCTACCCTCGACCCTAGTGTTTATATTTCCCTATGACTAATAATATTGAACATACTTTTACAGGCTTGTTGATCATTTGTGTATCTTCTTTGGAGAAACTCCTATTCCACTCTTTTGCCCATTTTTTAATTGGATTGCCTGTCATTTTGTTGTGAAAGTTTTTTATATATTCTGAATACTAGATCCTTATCAGATGTATGATTTGTAAATATTTTCTCCTATTACGTAGATTTTTTTCAATTTCTTGATACGTCCTTTGGTGCACAAAAGTTTCTATTTTGTAATTTTTGATGAAATCCATTTTGTCTATTTTTGTTATTGTTCAAATTTTTGGTGTCATAGGTGGTGCAGTGGTAATGAATTCGGCTGCCAGAGCAGGAGACGTGGGTTTGATCCCTGAGTAGGGAAAATCCCCTGGAGGAGGGCATAGCAACCCACTCCAGTATTCTTACCTGGGGAATTCCATGGACAGAGGCGCCTAGAGGACTGCAGTCCAGGGGGAGAAGAGTGTTGGACATGACTGAGCAACTGAACTGAACGGAACTGACCACACATAATCTGATGGTGATATTTTTAGCCTTTCATCAGACATTTCAAAAAGACACAACTTTGTTTCCACTGAAAGAACTCTTTCATGCTCATATTTAATTGGTTTATATAATGTTTAATTATAATAAATCTAATTATTAGGTATAATACATATAACTGGCATAAACAAGTTTGAGGAGACACATAACTGCCTTGGTAAGTATACAACACAACTGGTGGGAACTGAAATACACAGATATAGACGAGTATAGTCTTCCAGCAGAGTGTGTTTATTGTACCACAGACATCAGTGTGCATCAACACAGCAAGTAAACAGTGTAATCCAACATGTGGGTTAAGTGAAGAACCTTTGAGAATGTCTAATCTACTATTCCAGAGGTCTAAATTCAGAATTACTTTAAGAACTTAGAAAAAAAATGTAGTAATGTATACATAGCATTTATCATCTTAGCCATTTTTATTTATTTTATTTTTTGACATATCTTCATCTGTTTATTGACTAACAGTCAATGGACAAAAGATTCTATAAAGTACTAAAAATAATTTTAAACGTTTTAAAAACATACTGCTTTTTGTTTTTTAATTGGGAGAAAAATTGCTTTACCTAGTTGTTGGTTTCTGCCATACAACTCGAATCAACCATAATTATGCATATATCCTTCTCCCTTGTGAGCCTCCCTCCCCTCCCCCCACCCTACCCCTCTAAGTCATTACAGAGCACCAGGCTGGGGTGCCCGTGTTATATAGCAATTTCCCTCCAGCTATCTATTTTATACATGATAGTTTATATATGTCAATGCCACTTTCTCCATTTGTCTCATCCTCTCCTTCGCCTACTGTGTCTGCAAGTCCATTTTCTATGTCTGCATCATTCCTTCCCTGCATTGGCACTATTTTTCTAGATTTTTCTAGATTCCATACATATGCATTAGTATACAATATTTTTCTCTTTCTGACTTACTTCACTATGTATAACAGGCTCTAGGTTCATCCACCTCACCACCACTGACTCAAATCCCTTCCTTTTCATGGCTGAGTAATATTTCATTGTATATATGTACCACTTCTTTATCCATTTATCAGCACTGTAACCTTTTTCAAATGTACAGTTCAATGGCATCAGTTCAGTCACACTGGTGTGCAGCCATTACCTCCATCCATCTCTAGAACTTTTTTCATCTGGAAAAGAGAACTACTTTTTAATGATTAATATGCAGTGCTCAAGCACACGGCTCTGATGTGCTAGTTTCTAAGTGGATATCACTGTCACTTAGTAGTTGTGTAAACTTAGAAACTCAAATTATCTGTCTCAGTTTTCTCATTTATAAAATGGGAAATATCTACCTCACAGAACTGACAAAAGAACAAGAAAGTATTTTATTTGCTAAAACACTGTAAAAACTGGAAAGTACTTTATAGTTGCTACTTACTGGGCCTCCCAGGCGGTGCTAGTGATAAAGACCCCACTTGCCAGTGCAGGAAACATAAGAGAGGCAGGTTTCATCCCTCGGTCAGGAAGATCCCCTGGAAGAAGGCGTGGCAACCCACTCCAGTATTCTTGCCTGGAGAATCTCATGGCCAAAGGAACTATGGACAGAGGCTGCAGTCCATAGGGCTGAGGGTTGCAAAGAGTGGGACACCACTGAGGTGACTTAGCATGCACACACATGATCATTACCATTGGTAACAGAAAAGTCTGAAGATCCTATATAGAAAGTTGACCATGTTATAAATATTATTTCTAAAAATTTATATTACCATATAGTCAGATTAATCATCATACATATATTGTACTCGTTTATTGAACATACCCCCTTCTACAATGGAAGCTCCATGAAGGCAGTGAATTTTTTTTACTGTTTTTTGCCCACTGCTCAATTTCACAGCCTAGAACAGATTAAGGCATACATATTTCTTGAATAATTGAAAGAATGAATTATTTTACTGAGCAATAAATGTGCTATTGGTGCTCAGAAACTATTCATTCATGGTAATGATACTTTAAACATGTAAGTCTGTAGGTTTCCCCAGTGCAAAATAAATATGTGTTAATCACCAGATGGAACATTTCCAATATGAGGAGACTTCCCAGACTAGTTCAGCGTTAAAAGGAAGTCAAGTTTAAGAATATCAGAAATGAAAAAAATTTATTCAAGTTTTCAAAATGTGTCCTCATTTTAAAATTTTAGCATGTTAATTAGTACAATAAAAGATGGGCTTTCTTTTTCTAAATTTTTATTGTGGTAAAATATATACAACAGTTTATAATATTAATAATTTTTTGTTATTTTAAAATATTGTCTGCATCCTCTGTGTTGTACAATATGTCTTTGTAGCTTATTTTATACATAATAGTTCATAGGTAAACAGGTATTAATTGGGCTAATATAATCAAGTAAATAAAGTACCATTTCCTCTTTTCTAAAATAAAACAAGTGGTAGCAGATATCACTACTCTTCATCAATTTTTGATTTTAGTTGTAGTCACCTGACAAAGCAAGTCATGTGAAATGCAAGTGGAGAAAACTCTGTGCCATTTCTGGGCAGAAGTATTTCTGATATGAAGGTATCACAGCATCAAAGTATTCCAGAATGCTGAGCTGACATTTGGAAAACAGCTTCCTCAGAGAGTTTCTTGGAACCACAGTTGACTGTGTATAAGCAAGTTTTTGTTGATTTGTAACTAGCATATTATACTGAGATTTGGGAACTGGGTGTTACAGGATCATAATCTAGTCTATAGTGACTAATAAGTAGGTTGACAAGATTTCCCCCTACATTTCAATTGGAAAGTTACTATATATATCTTCAAAAAAATTCTGAAATAAAGTGTTATCTCTACTTTATTGGAGACAAATAAAGCCTGGAGACAAAGCCATGTATACTCACAAGGTTTTGAAAATGGAGAGTAGGAAGTTACAGAGGACACTGATGAGTTTTAGGTTCTGTAACGGGAGGAAAAACTTCAGCAAAGCTGCATCTGAGATACTTAAGAATAATCCTTTTGAGTTACCTTTATTATTGCCTAAATGTTTTTTCTTTTTCTCTGTTCTGTCCTTCTACAGAGATATGTGCCTTCTTCAATGACCTCTCCAGATTCAGACTTTTTTTGGGATAGGGGACTTGTTAATTTTTCCTGGTCAGTGATACCCTGGGCTCTCCTGGGTGATGCTTTTTTTTTTCCCCCACCAAAGGGTAAGAATTTGAAATTGCTAGTCAGGTATTTACAGTGAAACTCTGAATCCTTGTCTTTCACATTTCTTGAACACTTGCTGCCACTCCACTGGAGTACCTTGCTAAAGATATGTGTGGCTTCCCTTTCTGAAAGAAAAATTTTAAAAGTAAGGGAGAGTAGACTGGGGTAGGGCAGGTGACTCATCCATCAAATGAAGATTTATTCGAATACTGTTATCTGTGATAAAGGAAACAGTTAAGAGTCACAATTTCAGAATAACACTGGAAGAATTTAAACAGGCATTTCTCAGTACTGCCATTGTTTTCTTTGGTATTTCATTAACATGGGGGGGAGGGGCTAGGGGCTCTGGCACAAACTAAGTGAAAGGGAAACAACTTCTATCTCTAGTTGGGTTTTGCCTTATCTAATAAGGGCAGCCACAGACATGCTGATTCTGTTGAATTCAACAAATATTTTTTTAGTACCTTTTAAATGCCTACTACGTACAAACAGTGGACAAAGAAACCTGCCCTTTGAGAGTTCACCTGGCTGTGGTAATCAGCCTTGTGAGAAAACCGTTAAATTATTGGCCTTCCTCAATTTTTTTCATACAGTTCAAATATAAACTCTGGTCAAACATTCAAACATATGGTGAAGGCCTGAAAGGAAGGATCATCTTTACTTTGCTGGGATGATTTTGTTTAGTTTTATTTTTAAATATTCATTAAAACTACATACAAAAATATAGTAAATCTACCACGTCTACTGATTTGAGATGTAAGCATGATCGCAAATCAGTGGACCTGGTTGATTTATAGATCTCTCGTGGTCTATTATTATTATTTACTTAAATTTTTTTTTTTTTAATTTAGGGTTTGAGGGTCATATCTTCAGGAGAAAAGCCTTAGGGCTTTAAAAACAAACAATGCAGAAAGGCCTCTTCCCTCAGAAGGCTTACACTGCCGCCTTGGGCACTTACAGAGCAGGCAGAAAGTCAGTTTCTCCAGACTGTTTTCTGAAGAGCGTTTCTATTTGTGGTCCTGGTGATGACACCATCTTTTCTCCTCAATCGTGGCGGTTCCAGAATTTCTACATAGCCTGAGGGATTGACAGGGTGAGCAAGCTGGTTGAGAACCGGCTTGCGCACTTGCAGAATCTCGAGTTAACGTCCGGTGTCCGCCTCACGATTCGTGGGTCGGGGGAGAACTCAGCCCTCCCGCCATCGCGGCGTCCCCATGCACCGGGGACGCCCCCACTCCCGGGCAGCGGCTCGGGAAGGGCACCCGGACCAGGCCAAAGTGAGCCTTGGGGCGTTAGGCGAGGGAGGCAAGAGTCGCACGAACCACTTGTGGGGTCTGTTACAGCTACCGCGAGGGAAAGGGTGAAAAATCACTCATGAAGGACGAAGATCTCGACTTCGCCGAGCAACAACCGCCCTCCTTCCATCGCCCAGGTTCCGCACCGAGAGGTCACCATCGCTCTTCATCAGGCCGGGCAGAACCCATAAGGCATCACCACCTAGATCTAAAACTAAACCACCCAAACGACTTTCCAAAGCCTCCCTCCACACGCTCTCTCCATCGCGTTCCAAACGCTAACGTCGCGGGCAAAAAGAGGCTGCACAAGTCACGTAGAAAATTAGGCTGCCCCTTCCCATGGCGATAATCGAATTAGCCTCAAATGAAACGCGAAAACGTGAAATTGGACCTCGCCGGCCCCACCGGGGGGCTCGAAGAGCGCGGCGGCTGTGCCCACCCTGCCCAGGCCAGCCCCGGCCAGTCCCGGCGGCAGGGGACTAGGTCGGCGCTGGGCCAGGACGGAGCCTCCGCGGGGAGAGCGTGGACGCGCCCGAGGTTCGGGTCGCGCGCGGAACAGGCGCCGGGTGGGCGACGGCGAGGCTCCGGGCGAGCGCGGAGGGCGGGGCGCAGGGTGTGCGGGAGAGCGCGCGTGAGCGCGTGTGTGCGCGCCCGCGCCGGCCCGTCCGCGTCCGCGCGCTCCTCTCCCCGCCCCTCGCCCCCTCCCTGCGGCTCCCTCCCCTCCTCCCCCGCCCCGCGCTCCAGCCCAGCCCCCGGAATCAGTGCAGCTGTTGCCGTGCAGGCTGCGGATTCCTCCAGTCCCTCCCTCGGCCGCCTCTCCGTCCGGAGCGCAGCCCCGCGCAGCAGCGCCCACCGGTCCCGTCCTGTGAGCCCCGGCCCCAGCCGCGGACAGCCCCGCGGAGTCGCCTCCCGGCCCACCCGCCCGGCCGCCGAGGAGCGGGAGGAGGACGGGACCCCGGCGCCCCCACCCCCCTATCCGCGGGAGGTAGGTAGGTAGGGGGCCGGCGGCTGGAAGATGCCAACTCACTGGGGCTGCCTCCCGGGCTGGCTCCGGGGCGGCGGGAGGAGGGGCGCGGGCCCAGGCAGGGAGGACGCCGCTGCCCCGCCGCTGCCCTGCGCCCCGGGAGCGGCGTGGGGGCAGGGAAGCTGCAGAACCCGGGAGGGGGCGGCGCGGGGAGCCGGGTCCCCGGTGCTTCGGAGTACGCGGGCGGGGGTCGGCGGGCTTCGCAGTGAGGCGGCTGCACAGCGGCGGTTCGCACCGCGGCCGCCCAGCCTCATCCCCGGACGCCTCGGGGCCGATTCCTCGTTCCTCCCTCCGCCGCCTCTTCCCTCCAGCCGGGGGCCGCCGCGCGGGGGTGGTTGCGGAGTGGGCAGACGCAAGGGTGTATTTTCAGGTGCCCTCCCTCTGGCCCCAGCTGGTGGCGAGCGGGGGTGGCGTTGACAGGGCCGGGCTCCGAGCGTAACGGTGCGGAGGATGCGGCCAGGCGTGGTCCCGGCTGCGCCGCGCTGCAGCTGAGCCGGAGGCGGCGGCCCGGCGCCCCCACTCCCGCCCATCTCGCTCCCGCCCCCCGCCCTCCCTGCGGTCCCTGCTCTCCCAGGGCTGGGCGGGGGCCGCCTCGGGGCGCGGAGCTGCCGCTGCGCCCGCCCTTCAGCTCCTGCCGCCCTCTCTTCAACAGGTTTGTGCCACCGCGGGGACCCTCCGGGCCTGACTTTGGGGAGGTGGGCTGGGAGCCCCTCTGGTCATCAGCCCTCACACCACGCCCGCGGCCCTCTTCTGCGGGGAGCCTTCCCTTTGTTTTTGTGATAGGAGAGATGCCAAGTGCCTGCCATCAGATAGGGGTGGGGGGGGAGGAGTGTTGTGGGGCTCGGTATACAAGCTGTGCCCATTATTTTTCCAGTCAAAAGCCGGGCGAGATAGTGAGTGAGGAGCGGGCGAGTGCGGGGGTTGCTTCGGCGGAGGAGGAAAAATGGATTCAGTAGCGTTTATCTGGACGGGGATGTGATTTTTTGGCAAGATGGATGGCTCCCGTTGCCTTCGCCGTGATGCAGCACAATGCAGCAGTATCGCAGCCTCCCCTGCTTCTCGCTGGCGGGGCTTGGCACGGCCACTGGGCGCCTGCGGCCCCCGCCCGGCCCCACCCAGGCCCAGGGCTGCCCTTGGCCGAGAGACCCGGAGCCGCTTCTACCTTGTCATGCTGCTTCAGCTGGATGGGGCGTCAGGAGGACCAGGTCACCTAGCTGGGGCGGGGGGGGGAGGCTTCTCTTGGGGTCACCCCCGGCTGCCTCGCCTGTTGGCCGCTCTGGGATGAAGGGGTGTCCTGCAGTGCGAATGCGGGGCAGAGGGAGTCGGCCTACGGCTGCGGACCGGAATCGAATCTCTAACCGAGGGACCTGAGCCGCCGTAGGGAGGGGCTGCGGGGAGGACCCGGCCCAGCGGTGTTCGGAGGCCGTGGTGCAGTCTGTATTGGGAGTCGCAGCGTCTTTTTGTGGATCACCTGTAATCCGTAGACCACAGCCCAACTCTCCATCAATTTCATCATATGTGGAAAGTTGATGTTTATTAATTGAAGCGTTACAGCTATGGCATTACAGTACCTCTGTCTTTGATCAACACTGAGTATGAATTTTTCCTATAGGAAACCATTTTTTGAAATGAAACAGTTGATATATTTTAGTTCCTATGTCCCTGCGATATTTTTAAAAAATGTGAACATGTAGTAGATTGTTTTAAAAGGAATTTAACATACATTTTTGACGGATGGTAAATGATTTCTTTAACCTGTGTTCGCTTTGTTTTAGTGGTTTTTCTGTATTCAAATACAATGACATATTTGGATTCTTTATTAAGGATTATTTAGTAAATGAGTGTTATGATTGATGGTAGATTGGTATTCAGGTTGGTTTTGATAGACGGGTTAAGTCTCCCGTCATGAATAGTGGGATTGTGGTAGTAACTGACTGCGTTTGTTTGTTTATATGTATGTATATTTTTATACGCTTTATTTTTTTTTTGCAGATGGGGAGCGGGTGGAGAAGGGCAGACCACCAAGGCCGTGTGGCTCTATCTGGTTAGAAGGAGACATTCTAGCGTCCTTGTCTATTTAGTCTGGGGTAGTACACAAGGAATTTCCCTTTTAAATGCCACTTACGCAGTTCAGTATGGGATGGCCAATGGGACACATTTCAGATTGCACCCCCAGGCTCTTGTAGAATGTAGAGGTGAAAAGGGGAATGTCAGTATGCTAACTGGAAGGGAAGATCTGTGTTTCAAAGCAAGGGTGTGTCTGCTTTTATTTTTCAGATCTCTAATTAATCTAGGTTAATGGCATTTGATTTTCTGTAGACTGGCCACAGAAGTAGAATCTGCTGCAGATTGTGTGGTTTATGTGCCTCATTTTGAGTTTCAGTAATAGAGGGCCATTAAAATAAAGGATTTTTTTTTGATTTGGGCTTCATTGTTGTGCTGGTTGTATAAAATCACGTTGCATTGAAATGTTTGGGAGTATTGTTTCCATGGATTATCCAAACATTTTGGATTTACTATGTTGTAAGAGTTTATCCTGTGTTGATGTCACCAGAGGTTTAGCTGTTCTGACCTAACCAGGTGCAGAATTCCGTTAGGTCAGACTCTTTGTGGCTCTGTTGGCTCTGCTCTGACCAGAACCTTCATCAGAGAGAACAAGAAGCATCAGGCCAGTGAAGAAAATGCTGTCACTTGGTGGTCTCCTGCTGTGCAGGCTTTCAGTAAAGAGCATCCCTTGGATGAGAGTAGTAACAACTGTCTGTGATGTTGTTGGAGCAAGGGACAAGACCTTGCTCCCCTGGGACAGACACATCCTTAGCAGAGACTTGACAGTGGCAGAGTTTCCCTGGAAGAGTATTGGAGTGGTTATTTTGTCTTGCTGTATGAACGTATGACTTTTCATGTAGAAGTACTATTTTGAGATGGGAGGATTTAAAGTACTACTAAACAAACATAGACATGACAAGTGGAAATTATTTGTTATTTTTATTGAAATAGTAAACTTTACATTGTAAAAGCATACTCTTAGCATTTTAAAGCCCAATGTATATTTTTTTACGTGCAGTGATGTGGTATTCCATAATTATGTTCCACCACTATCTGCATTATAATCAAGGCTTGATTAATGCTCTGTGAATATCATTTATGGTTGTCCTGGTTTCTTCTATTGAGACTGTTGAGAATGTAAACCATTATTCCATAAGAAAAGAGCTAATACCTAGGCTGGAAGAGCTACTTCTTTAGATCTGTGGAGGTGAGTAAAACCTCTCATGGAGTTCTCTTGTAAATTTTCAGTCTTTGCTGTTTTCCCAAAGCACCTTTTCTTTGCAAAAGACCTAGTTAAGTATTTTTGATTTTTCTGACAACAGGTGTCCTGTATCCAAGTTTTTATAGTATAGGAATAACGTCATCAGTCTTTACTTTGGGGGCAGGATGAAACTGTCTCTACTCTTATATTTTTAAACATCATCAGAGAAGGCATTTTCATGATGTCTCACTGTCATCCTGAGGTTGAGCACAGGATCATTTAAGAAGTGGGAGCTTGTTGTGTATGCAAATTCTTAGAGGCCCAGTTGTCCCAAACAGCATTTGCATTTTAATGTGACCCCTGAGTGATTTGTATGCACATTAAGTCACAAAACTGCTATACACCTTCAGCTAAGGGACCTCCATATCAAAAGTTTCCTTCTAGTATCTTACTTTTGTCTTTTGATGAAGTATCAGCACATTTCCTCCCTTGCATCATTAAGAAATTGATGCACATACTATATTAATACAGAAATACTTTTTAAAGTTTTTCTGTAACTTTAGGTGGAAGAATTCTATTTATTAATATTATGCTTTTTTAGACTAGTCAATTTCTTTAGATTCTTTTCTAAAATACCTCTAAAGTTGAAAAAACAATCTTCCCCTCCTTCTCCAGAAGATGGTGTTAGCTTTGAGACAACAAACACCTCTGAGCTTTACCTCTGGCATCTTGTTTTTTCTCACCAGCTGTTTTTCCTGGTATATTCAATATCCTGACCTTCTGGCCCATTTTTCCCCCTTACAGTTGTTTTTTATTAAGTGATTTGTATATACAGAATAATGCTCATAAAAGATGTTACTGAATCACAAACCAGTGAACACACAGGCAATCACCACCTAATTCAAGAAGAAACTGTCATACATTCAGAGTCACCCATGTGCCCCTCTATCATCCCATCTGAAACAACCACAGCCCTGAATTTAGTGTTTATCCTTCCCTTTATCTTCTTTATGGGCTATCCTTTTTAAAATTCTTATTTATTTTTGTGTGTTTCTGAACTTTATATTATATAAATGACATTATACTTTATGTATTCTTCTGTGACTTGTCCTTTTAGGTTAACATTCCTGAGACTCATTCGTTTTGTTGCTGTAGTTTGTTCATTTTCACTGCTGTGTAGTATTCCATCATGACTTTTTATTCTTTCTACTGTAGATGGAGATTTGGATTGATTCTAGTTTTTTTTTTTTTTCCTTTTATAAAAGGACAGCTATGAATGGGTCTTCTGCATATCTCTTATTAAGTATGTAGGGGTACATGCATATGCACACAAACGTTATTTTTCTCTCCTTCTCAGGAATGAAATTTGCCAGATCATAGGGTATGTGCATCACCAACCTTACTAGATAATGCCAAACCTTATTAGATAATGCCAGAGTGATTGTACTGATTATATTCCTACTAAAAGTGTATAGCTGTTATAGTTGTTCTATAACTTGCCAGACTTCAAAATGTTGTCCAGTAATACTCATGAAATTTTATCTCATTATGCTGTTTATTTGCAATTTCCCCGATTATTGGAAGTTAAGTATATATTATTGACCTTTTGGGTTCTTTCTTTTGTGAAATCCTAATTTAGTCTCTTGTCTGTATTTCTTTTAGCTATTTTCTTATTGATTGATTTAATATAGATTGACTTATAATCTCTTGTGGATTTCATGTGTTGCGAAAACTACTTCCCAGTTTGTGTTTTTTTTTTTAACAGTGTGGTTTCTTTTGATGAGCAGTCATTCATAATTTCAGTAGAGTCATAATCAGGTTTTGTCCTAAGTTTTGTGAGGATAATTATGTTATTGCAGAATAACTTCCCTTAGTTTGGAAAGAGTTTAGATTTTAGAGTTAAATAAATCTGGGTTCAAATCCTAAATGCTATTATATACCAGCCATGTGCTCACATCTAGGTTCTTGGGTTGGTTCATTACTCGTGAAACCACAGTTTCCTCATAAGTAAAAAGGAAATAATACTTCCTTATACAGTTGTGAGATAGCAGCGTACAGTCCTGGGCACATAGTAGGTGTTTAGCTGATAGCAGTTCCATTCCTTTCTCTTTAGACTACAAGCTGCACAAGCCACTGACCCCCTCCTTGAGTGTCTTCTCAAAACCACTTTTGACATTTTTATGTCAAAAGAGCTTTATTCTTTTATTTTTTTTAAATTTTCTGTTACCAGTGAAATTTGTATATTGATTCACACAGGCTGGGCAAGACCACTTAGTGAAAACCTTTTGTCAGTTCAGTTCAGTTTCCCGTTCTTGAAAGGAGTGTAATTACTATTCTTTTACCAAGAAGCATTGATATGAATGTAATGCCTTTGCTCCTCCTCTAAAGTTACTTTCCAGTATGGTTTTTAATGCAGTAAATAATTATTAAGTACTTTCTCTTGCCAAGACTTGTCATTGAGTTAGGATGATGGTGGTGTGGGCTGACCTAAAGTTGAGTAAGAATCAGTTTCTGAATCCAAGGACTGTATTAACCTACTGTATAGAATATGCCCTGTTGCTGTGATGGAGGACCCCGCCCACCCTGAGCCAGGCTGGGATCACAGCGCAGCCGGCAGGAGGGCTGGATGCCTTGTGACAGTTGCCAGCCTCAAGACAACCTGGCTCTTACAGAAGAGCAGGTTTGGACACTGGTCTTAGGGTATAGGAAGTTCCCAGGATGGAGTTTTCCAACATGTACTTTCCTTTAGCATTCAATAAAGTCTTCAACCTGAAAAAAAAAAAAAAAAGAATATGCTCTGTATGTGTAGAAGATAAAAGATCTTTTACTGACCTGGTGTATGACTTCAGCAAGTCATTAATCCTTTTGGGCTCAGATCTAAATTTATAAAATGAAAAATTTAGGTGAAATCATGAAGAAATGAAGTGGTAGTTGCTCAGTTGTGTCCTATTCTTTGTGACTCCGTGGACTGTAGCCCACCAGGCTCCTCTGCCCACAGGACTCTTCGGGCAAGAATATTGGAGTGGGTTGCCATTCCTTTCTCCAGGGAATCTTCCATAGTGAAGGTTAAAATCTGCCACAAGGGCACCACTCTCTGTGTCCCTGGCAAGCATAGAAAATCAGTCAGGGCATTCTTTCCACGGAGCTGATCTAGAGCCCCAGAAACTCTCCACACAGTATTTGAATCGGGAACTCCTAGCTGACCGTATCTGCCACTTAGTTTTTAAGATCCTGTACATCTAAAATTCTGTGATGATATTTGAGTAACACAACACTTCAGCCATTTTCAAAACACATGGAACAGGAAGAAACTAGAAGTGGGGAGACAGGAAAGAGATGATGGTGGGAGTCTGGAGGTTAAGGGAGCAAGTGATGCTGGAGGCTGAGAGAGTGAGGAGGGAAGGGCTGGGAGAAAGGTTGTGAAGTCCGGATCCTTTGCTGACTCTTTGTAGGGTGACTGGATGGGAATGGACCTGAGTGGATGAGAGCTAAAATAAAGATTTCAGATTTGAATAATGACACAGAATATGGTTGTCATCATGATGGGAGAAATAGACAAGTGAAGGGGAAGAGTGGATATCTCATTGGGAAGAAAATCAGTTTTGTCTTTAAACATGTTGAATTTGAGGTTCTGGAAGAACTCTTAGTGGAGATAATGTTCGAGAAGTTGAAGGAGACAGGTGAGGGCTAGGGTGACTGGGGAGAGGCTGTTGGATGCAGGGGCTCCAAGCCCTAGGCCCTGGAATTCCTCCACCAGATCACTCCATGCACTGACCCTGGGCAAGCTGCCTTGACCTGTCTTCAAGCCCCAGTATATTCATCTGCAGGATGGTAGCACTGAGTTTCTGTCACAAAGGACTAAGAAAGTTGAGTGGAGTAATCCAGTGCCCATCACAGTACATTTTAGTTGTCATAAAATGTGGACGTTTTGCTTAGTTTGTGTCACCTTTATGCTTCCTTTCAAATAAATAGCTTGATTTATTCAGAAAAGATACATTCCCATAAGCAATACCATCTTGCAGCTAAATAATGCCAAGTTTAGTCTATATTAAACTAAACTAATATAGACTAAACTAATTTAGTCTATGTATAAATTATAGGAAAGGCAAACCTGATTACTACTTATTTTTAATAAACAAGAAAATGCTAAAACTCTAGTGCTTAGGGAAAGGATAGGAACATAGTTTATAAAAGAAGATAACAATGAAGCCAGTAACCATATTCAGTTGTTCAAACTCAGCAGTAATATGAAATATTAACTAGAACAGTTAATTTTTCATTTAAATTGGTAGATAGGGGATGCTGTGAGATTGGACCTCTGCATCACCTGTTGGAAGAATATTTGGATTAATACAATTATTAATACATTAATAATATACATGTGTTAATATATATATATGTGTATATATAACCCAGAACATAAATGTTTATACCATTTGGACAAAAATTCCCCTTGTAGTTATATAATCTAAACAAAGAATTAAAAATAAGGACAGGTTTTTAAACAATAATTTTCTTAGCAGTATTAATAGTGAAAAAGCAAATGTGGCATCGTCAAATATATTATGGAGCAGTACACAGGATGGAATTCAATGTACTGCTTAAAAATAATGGTTTGTTAGAGTCTTACTGAAAAGGGCAAATGCTAACAATATAATATTCAGTGGAAATATCTCTATGCAAAGCTGTATAACGTGGTGTAACTCCTATTTTGTTGTATTAAATAAATGCCTGGAAGGAAATACATGAACATGTTAATGGTTTGCTTTGGATAGTAGGTTGATGGTTGATTTCCTTTCTTGTGTAAAAGGAAATTCCTATGACTTAATGTTTCTCATTTGGAGTTTTAAAATATTTTACAAATAAGAGTGCAATAAATAATATAGTAGACTACCATGAGGATCATTTTTTTTCATAGCCAAAAAATCAATCAACCCTTTAATTAAAAAAAAAACAAACAAAAGAAAAAAGTGAGTCTGGCCAGTTATAGATTATTGTTAGGGAATAGTTTAAGATTCCAAAGGATTGTCATGTCTGTCTTCTGCTCTTATGTGGAGCAGTGGGAGAACATCAGCATGTGTAAGTCACCTTCTGAAGTGTGAATTTGAGAGGGCTAGAATATTCAGATATACTGGAATGCTAGCTTGACTTCACAGTTTGCATCAGTTTAGAGTGGGGAAGACCAGGTTTCTCTTACTATGTCCAGACTGCACAGCCGCTCGAAGAGAGCAGTGGAGTTCTGTGACATATTTGTCCTCACTTGTAGAAGCCCAAACACTACTGCTGGAGCTAATTTTGTAACTATTAGACCATCAAGTTTCATTGGAATTGGTCAGAAATGCAGAAAAAATTTCAAGTGAAAATGTTAAAATAAATATGACTTAAGATTTAGGTTTTCTTCTAATTAATGATTTCTCAGCATTTTGGGAATATTCAGGCTAAGGGTAGGAGGAATGAATTTTAATACTATCCTTTTTTTATGAAAAGAGATTCTTATATATATACATATGATTCTTATATATATATATATACGATATATATTCTTATATATGTACATATGATTCTTATATCATATACATATGATATTTATGTATGCATATAATGGTATCTTTTTGTCTGTGTGTCACATACATGAGAAAGAGATGAGTGTAATTGAAAAATCTCAGCCATGAAGGGAGACAAAGGACTCTTTCAAGACTTTTTAAGTGGGGAATTTTATTGAGATAGTGGTTTGAGGTGAATCCCAGAAATGAGTCACTTTGTCCTTAGCTGGTGAGGGAAATGTTTGAGAGGAAATATTATTAACGTTTTCTGTTTTATAGTCCAAGCCCTCAACCGTATTAGTACTTTGTAAAATGTAGCTTAGAAAAATGAACTTAGTTTACTTTCAGGAATTTTGCATTTTTTCTGCCTTGAACTTTAAATGGTTGATAGAGGAGGGTTTCAGGTGAAGTGTGCTTTGAGATATGAAAGTAAGATGTTATAATTTCAAGATTGCTTTAACATTGGCCCATGTACATAGGCATCATAGTTCCATTCTTTGTGAACTCTAAACAGTACAAGTAAATACCCAAATGGTTTTAGAAGCATTTGGCATCTCTGCTTTAGAATCTGGAGTGCCTTGCTGGTTCTGATCTTTTAACATATTAACTTGAAGCCATTAGCTAGGCAATAAAATCTGTATCAGAATATAACTACAAATGTTTTTTCCCCAACAGATGAACTAGGAAATTTAGAATGACACATAGTTAGAATTCGTTCTTTTGAAGTGTGTATGTTCAGTGTTTAATTTGTATAATTAAATATGTCTCTGCTTAGTAAGTTCATTAGCCTAACAGTGGTTATCTCTGGGTATGGGGTTGTGGAGGAATTCTAATTTCATCTCTCCATATTTTGGAAAATACTTAGCAATAAACTTTGGCCTTTATCAAGAACATCCTGACACTTTCTGTAACAAACCTCATTTTAGCTGGATAAAGACTAATGAGTGAAATAATTAATTGGCTAAATATACCCTGTTTGTTTCTACTGGGGCTTTCAGAAATGCAGCATTCATAGTACCGAAGGTGTAAAGAATGCTGAAGTTTTGAAAAGATTTTTCCATTCCTCATTTAAATAGGAAGTTTGTTAGAGCCTTGCCATTTCCGTAGAGTGTGGGAAAAGATGTAGAAACTGGGCCACAGGCACGCCTGATAGGAGCATCCTCTAAGTGGAGTCCAAGCCTTTGGTTCTGGATGAAATTTTTTTGTTGTTTTCCTACCCTCTTAAGGGGCTGTTTCAGGGATAATTTTTGTCCAGGTATGTTTACTTCAAGGCCAAATCTAAATATTCATGGGTTACATATTTTTCTGGATTGTTCTTCACCAGCTATACAGAGACTTTGGGTTGGGACAATACATATTTTTATTGTGCTCTAGGACTTTTTTCCCCTTTTATTTAAAGGGGAAGGAAAACCTAGATTCTTCTTTAAGACAATTCTTATTTATTTTTCTCTGTGATGTTTAAACATTTTCCTTTGTATTTTTTAACCTGTAGCATGGCAGTGCTCTGATAGTACAATTGTCTTAAAAGTTAAAATATTCATTTTTCCCACCTTTTTAGAATCCTTGAATTTTCAACAGTGTCTGCTAATTTATACAGTATGCATAGTTTTTTCTTAACAATTTATGAAGAATATATACTTTCAAAAAATGTAAATTAGCATAAAATCATCACAAAATAAAAATTTTTTAAATGTCAGGGTCCTCCCTGGTGGTCCAGTGGTTCAGAATCCACCTTGCAGTGTTGGGGACATGGGTTCAGTCTACGATGGGGGAACTAAGATCCTAGATGCCATGAAGTAGCCCAGCCCTTGTGCCACAACTGATGAGCCCCGGTACCACAACCAGAGAATCCCTTTGCGGTAACAAGACGTGTTAACAGTCTTCGTGTTGCAGTGAAGATCCATGTGCCATAGAGAAGACTTTTGCTGTTTTTGTTCAGTCGCTCAGTCATGTCTGACTCTGCGACCCCATGGACTGCAGCAGGCTAGACTTCCCTCTCCTCACCATCTCCTAGAACTTGCTCAAACTTATGTTCATTGAGTCACTGATGCCATCCAACCATCTCATCCTCTGTCATCCCCTTCTCCTCTTGCCCTTAATCTTTCCCATTATCAGGGTCTTTTCTGATGAGTCGGCTCTTCTCATCAGGAGGCCACAGTATTCGAACTTCAGCTTTAGTGTTAGTCCTACCAGTGAATATTCAGGACTGATTTCCTTCAGGATTGACTGGTTGTATCTCCTTGCCATCCAAGGGACTCTCAAGAGTCTTCTCTAACGCCACAGTTCGAAAGCATCAATCCTTTGGTGCTCAGCCCTCTTTATGGTCCAACTCTCACATCTGTACATGACTGCTGGAAAAATCATAGCTTTGACTAGATGGACATTTGTAGGCAAAGTTATTTCTCTACTTTTTAATACACTGTCTACGTTGGTCATAGCTTTTCTTCCAAGGAGCAAGCATCTTTTAATTTCATGGCTGCAGTGACCATCTGCAGCAGTTTTGGAGCCCAAGAAATAAAGTCTGTCATTCTTTCCATTGTTTCCTCTTCTATTTGCCATGAAGTAATGGGACTGGATGCCATGATCTTCCTTTTTTGAATGTTGAGTTTTAAGCCAGCTTTTTCACTCTGCTCTTTCACTTTTGTCAAGAGGCTTTTTAGTTCTTCTTCACTTTCTGCCATAAGGGTAGTGTCATCTGCATATGTGAGGTTATTGGTATTTCTCCTGGAAGTCTTGATTCCAGCTTGTACTTCCTCCAGCCCGACATTTCTCATGACGTACTCTGCATATAAGTTAAATAAGCAGGGTGTCAGTATACAGCCTTGACATACTCCTTTCCCAACTTGAAACCAGTCCATTGTTCCATGTCCAGTTCTAACTGTTGCATACAGGTTTCTCAGGAGCAGGTCAGGTGGCCTAGTATTCCCATCTCTTTCAGAATTTTCCACAGTTTGTTGTGATCCACACAGTCAAAGGCTTTAGTGTAGTCAGTGAAGCAGAAGTAGATGTTTTTCTGGAATTCTCTCACTAAGACCTAATGCAGCCCAATAAATAAATATTTTTTAAAATTTCAAAATAATATTTATTAGCAAAATAATAAATATTGTAGAGCATATGGAAAATAAACATAAACACAAAGAAGAAAATTAAAATTACTGACTCCATTTGGTGACCCCAGAAACATGCAGTTATCATTTTGTTGTTTGTCTTTTAAACCCCTTTTCCCTCTGTACATATTTATTCATCTCATAAATGAGGATCAATTCTCAGATCTTAAGCTCAATATGTGAAGTTTTCACAGTCTAAATCATCCATTGATGTTTATCACCCTTCCAGTTTGTACACAAAGCATGACAGGACGTAATATCTTATTATTACTGTTCATATTTAAAACTGTGGCTTATGGATACTATCGGTTTCCCTGAGTTGTTTTAATGGTGAACAAGGAGCTACCACTGGCCTTAGTGTATAGACATGGGAAGAAGTTCATTTGCCACTTTTCCTTGGGGCCAACCAACCCAAGTGAGAACCACAAAGAACCTCACAGAAACTGATGGCAAAGGCTTTCCTTCTTTTTCAATGAAAGGGCATCTCTCCCTTCTTCCCACACCCTCATTCCCTTGTCACATGAAGAAATCATTTTACCATCTTCTTTAGGCCAATTACTAGAATTGGCCTAAAGGAAAATGGCAAAGATTTAGAGAACCCCAAATGTGCTTATTATAGATACTTCCTTTAAAAATTGTTTTACAGTGGAAAAGTACCAGAAATTAAATTTTCATTAGGTAATGTGTGCCTTCTGTTTTGTTTTGAGAGGAATTCCCATCAGAGTTGCATGAATTCCCTTGAGTGAGATCCCTCTATGCTTCAGACAATGTCTAATTTTATTTCTGTCTTCAGATTTCAGAATCTGTAACAGCTACCCTAGAAAGTGTTGCGGATAGGATGGAGGTGGTTATCATAATCTTGGTCTTAAATGTAATACATTTTACGGGGCTGGGTTTGGTGTTAACTGTTGAAAGCATATAGTAGGGTTCTGCTTTCCTAGGGTCTTTCTGTTAGCTGAACTCTTGAGAATTCTATCTTTGGATCCAGGATCTATTTCTAGGAGAAAAGGCAGTACTGCATACTTGATTATGCAGACCTGTTCCTTAAGTTGTGGGGCAGCAGATGGACAGATGTGATGCGGGTGACTCACTGGCGCGTCTCTGTTGCCTTAATTCTAGTAATTGGCCTAAAGAAGATGGTAAAATGATTTCTTCATGTGACAAGGGAATGAGGGTGTGGGAAGAAGGGAGAGATGCCCTTTCATTGAAAAAGAAGGAAAGCCTTTGCCATCAATTTCTGTGAGGTTCTTTGTGGTTCTCACTTGGGTTGGTTGGCCCCAAGGAAGAGTGGCAAATGAACTTCTTCCCATGTCTATACACTAAGGCCAGTGGTAGCTCCTTGTGCAGTTTAGAGGGGAGATCTGAGCTGGGCCCAATGATGGATGGAGCGGGGCTGTGTAGATGGATGGAGCAAGTTTGGGTGATAGAACTCAGATATACTGTGTGGACTTAACTCTCTCCAAATGAGGAATTCTTCAGAAACTCCCAATCTGATGGAACTCATTCTCTTTGAGAGTGGCCAAATACTTGATGGTTAGTGTGCGTGGGCAGACCGAAGTGTGGAGCTGGGGGGGATCTCAACTGACTACAGGCAGCTACAGACATTGAGTCTTGACACGAGGGGAGGCACTGAGCCGAGACAGCGCCCACAGTCTGGCCCTGGTGCCCCAGGTTAGGGAGAGCAGGAAGCTGGAATGTAGCGTTATCTGGCCCTCTGAGTGGGTGGGCACACCTGACACTGTTTTAGAAGGTGAGTGGTCAGAGGTATCGGTCGGGTGACTTCTCTGAAAGGGGTCTGGTCCTTCTCACAGTGAGGTTGACAACTCTGCTGCCAGCTGTCCTTAAATACCCATCTTATCTCCTGGGGCGGAGTCCAGGAAGCACCCTGAACCTGGAGCAGAGACATTTGTGTGCCATTTGAGCAGAGGAGAAACCAGGACACACTTTGTGTTTTATTCTCTGTTTTATTTAAGGTGGGTGTTGTGTGTGTGTGTGTGTGTGTGTGTGTGTGTGTGTTTGCTGGTTTTACATCCGCATCCGCTGCTAAAAGAGTTCCTGAGTTTCCCTGATAATCAGGATGATTTCTCATTTTGAAAGGACTGTTTTGCTTTGGAAGTATGTGTTCCTGACAGTAAGAACATCAGCTTTCATCCCAGTTCTAAAAATCTCCTCTAATTCAGAAAGGATGAAAGTTTAATTAGAGAGCAGGCTGATTTATTGTCTTGTTCCTGAGGAAGACTGTTTTTTGTCTGTCAGTTGAGTTTTATATATATTTGTATACATTTATTTATAAATATATATTTCCAGCTCTGAATGATGATTTTGTTAGTATACATTTACATGAATATTTTAATCTAAATTATAGTATATATTTCCTTTGGACTACACCCTTGTTGAAATGAACTTGTTCCCATGAAATAAATATATCTTTAGTGGGTTATGCTTGAGAACTGCTTCACAGTCTTCTCAACTTTTGAAGTAAGTAGTTATTTCTTGTAGAGTGTGTGTCGATAGTTGGCCTATCACTGGAATGCTGTGCAGCTGTGCAGAGCATAGGGATCAAATGTGCTAATTAAAATTTTTTTTTTTTAGCAAGAATGGAATGTAACAGCCTGTGGTTAACCATTCCAGCTTGTTTTTGAAGAGGACTTTTTTTTTTTTTTGCCAAATATTAACAATTAGAGAGTATATTGACTTAGAGGATGTAATGCTATGTTAAATCGTTCTTTTCATGGAGGTAATGGGACTCATTAAATACTGAGATTATCCTGATTAATAATCTGCTTCAAAATGTAGGCAGTGGCGGCATGCCTGGGGTCTAACATCTGTAGTCAGGGTTTGAACTTTCTTTTGTCCTGCTGTATCGGTTCTTGTCCTTGGCTGGTGTGTGCTCAGCCTTCCTCAGAGCACTGTCACACAGCAGTCACACAGCATTTCCTCCCAGATTGAATAATATTCTGATACATCTTTTGGGAACCCATGTGAATTAGATCATTTGGATTAAGCTGCATCCACGCAGATGGTAGTCTGATTTTTTTTTTTTTTTTTTGTCCAGACATTGTGTAAAGTGAACGGATGGGAATAAATGGCAGGTTGGTTGTGTAATGTGGCAACATCTTACTTAGTGTGTCTTTAAAGATAAGTGGGGTGAGATTCCAGCAAAACTGCGCATAAAAAGTTGGAGTGCGTTGGAGAACTGCCAAGATTGGGAGCAAGCTGTGTGACGGGCACTGATGCAGCTTTGTCCTGTCTTAAAATAGCCACCATTTAACAAAATATCTCAAAACTTGTCATTTCACTTGAGCAAATAAGTGAAACAGAGATGGTGGCTTTCATCTTTAGTTTAGCAAGGTTTATTTTTACTGATTTATCTTTTTGTTCCAGTAATCTTAAATCTTAAGATGATATGGAGGAAAATATTTCTGTGTAACATTAAATCTTGAGTGGTTTTCCCTGGACTAATGAGACCTCACATGGAACGTCCTCTACCCCACCTATTCCACTCACTGCAAAATATGCAGTCTTTGTGGTTTGAATGAAAATTGGGGCCCTGAAGTTTAAAAAAAGCTCCTATATTTTATATATCTGATAATCATTTGGGTATGAATTATTGATGGTTGGGTGCTAAAACATTGTAGAAGTAAAGCAAAAGGCATTGGTTACTGTCCTGCAAAAGTTATTTTTTCTTTGCTTATTCACTTTTTGACTTTGTTAATTGGCCATTTGTCTGCAGTACTTGATTCTTGTGTGTATTGATGTGCTTTGTAACTGTAGCCTTTCATTTTTTTTTAATTGAAAGTCTTGTTTTTTTAGTCAGCATGATAAAAACAAGGTGGGGTGGGGCAGAGATGTGCAGTCTTGCTGTGCAGGTCATTTGGAGCCTGGTGGTGACATGAACAGCACATGTGGGGGAGCTGAGGGGGCAGGATGAAGGCAGGGGGCTGCCCATGTGGATAATCTGAACAACCTATCCGTTTGGGTTCTATGAAGATGGAATTTTCTAGAATACAGTATTTGGATTACTGAGTGGAAATAAAAACAGTGGATTTAGATGTTAAATATAATATGAAAACAGTGAGTGAATTTTATCTTAAAGGGCTTATATACAAACCAAGTTCCTAGTAAGAATTTTCTAAAAGTTTGTATTAACAGACATGTTAATTATTCTCTAATTTAAAATCCATTAGAAGTCTGGACTTAGAACTAATTGCAATAATTTTATAGCTTTTTAGGGAACCCTGAAAATGGCTTTGTTTCTTTTATGTTGCCATCTTCAGATTTATATTTTGAATTTTGCTTTGCCACTGTTAGTATCTTACATATATTTCAGAGGGCTTCTCCTTGTATAGAGACATCATTTCTGGATCTATGAGAGGCAGATACTTAATACTTCTTAGGCGTTTGGTTAGTAGAGTTAGCGTTACTTTTCTAGGTGTGTTTTCAGAATCTTTGAAGAACATTTTGTTTTTTTACAACATGAAAAAGTTTTGTAGAAATTGTGGAGATACTTCTCAGGAGTATTGATCTTTTTCATTCTTAAATAACAAATGAATTCTCTATGTAATGTGGTTGACATATTGGAAAATGTATGATTTCTAAATTTTTTAAATTATGTTTTTTCATTTCCCTTATTTTACACATTCCGTGTCTTTTAAAACATGCTCTTGAATAGCCATACTGGTAAGTTGAGTTCAGAAGTTGTGAAATGTGAGCCAGAGCCAGTAGCCTTCCCTTTTTACTTACACTATAGTCTGATCTGTTTGTGAGACTCCATTTTAGGTTGTTTTCATTTCAAATCATTCCTTTAATATGGCACAAGAGTTCAGTCATTCCCTGTAAACAGTGAAAAGCAAGAAAAAAGGAAAATATTTGAATATCCTTCTTCTGAGTTATGGTCTAAATTAGAAAATCATTCATTCAATTTTATACATGCATATTGCATCTCTCTGTATGCCTTGTATTGTCAGAGCTTATAAGACTTAAGAACAAATAAGGGTAGCATTTAAAGTATTCCAGACATAAAAATTTACAAGAATTTGCTTGTGTATGTTGGGAGATGCACAGAACAGACCCATGGTTTTAATTGGTTCTTTGTGCCCTGTGAAGGCAGATGGAAACATTACGGACATCTGCTGTAGATGGCAGTGGGGTGGACAGGTGAGGACCACATGGAAGATCATACCAGGGGTAGGTGGAGTAATGAGTTGGTTTATGAAATGCTTGCTGCCTTAGATGTTTCTACAGCTGTTGTCAGCTAGCTGAAAATAAGTTGAACTTGTTAAAATGGGAAGAATTTGGCTGTCTGAATAGGCTTGGATAAAGTACTGCTTCAGATGCCTATAAAAATGTCTATTGTAACATTATTATATTAGTCAAACATGGTGATAACCCTAATGTCTGTCATTGGTAAAATTAGAGGAAGGAATATTATGGCGACAGTACAGTATAGTGGTTTAGAGTGCTCACCCAGAGGCTGCCTGGGTCTGGATGCCAGCTCTACTGTGGATTCACTTTGTGACCTTGGGCAAGTCGTTAACCATACTGTCTTAGTTTCCTCATCTGTAAGATGGAGTCAGTTGTAGTACAGACCTTGGAGAGTTACTGTGAGGATTAAATATGTTAATATAAGCGAAGTGATTAGTCTAATACCTGGCAAATAAGTAGCTATTAGTTTTTATTAGACTGATAAAAATACTATTATTGAAAACCTCCTAATAAAAGGAAACATTTTTAAAATAAGGGGGAAAAAAGCAGAACACAGGACTATATAAATGATGCGATTTCAACTATATAGAAAAACAAAGAAGAAAAAAACAAAGGAAAAGAGATAAGAAAAATGCAAATATTAATTTTGAGGGGAGGGTGATAGGATGACTTGTGATTTTTGCTTCTGTGTCAGTGCTTTTCTGTATTTTCCAGTGTTCTACAGTGAGTACATCTTACTTTTATAATTTGAAAAAATAAACTTTTTTTGAGAAGTGCCTATTACCCTTTGTAAGTGATTAGTATGTTGATCATAAGAACATCCTGTTTATTCTTTAAAAGCTCAAGGTCTTTCATTTGGACGTTTGCCCCTTTTTGATTCTATAATACTTTCACATTCTTACAAGGTGTGCTAGAGTAATGACACGCCAAACTATTTTTTTTTTTTAAGTTTCCTGATTTAGATATTTCTACTAATTCAGACTAGCGGTATAACAAAAAGAATATAGACACCTATAGTTATATAAATACCATTTATTAGTGATATGATCTTAGGCAAATTAATAGAGTTTTGGTTTTCTCATGTGAAAGGGAGGTGATGTGAAAAGTTACCTACCAACTATCACAGAATCAAGATTAAAAGCAGCAGTCTGTACGCTTTGTTTCTGAGTCTGGCACAGTATAGGCACTGGGTGAGTGATGTTACTGCTCTCATTCCCACCTGTGCCAACAAACTGCAGGCATACTAAACTTGGCCACTTCAATTTAGTCCATGCCACGATATTTAGTTTTAGCTCACTGATCTTTTGTTCTCGACTTAAGATTCTGTAGACCAAAGTGGCCTTCTTAAAGATGCATTCTTGTTGTATCTGCCTTCTCATCCTTCAAATATTTCTATCTCTATATGTATCTTGTCTCTTAAGTCAACTCGTTGATTTAAGAAAATCCACCCCCCGCTTTCCCACAAAGCATAGTAGGCAAGTTAACTGGTGCTGCAGTACAGACATCTCCAAAATTTCAGTGACACAGAGGTTCATTCCTCATTTAAACTCTATGCCTATCATAGGATGGCAGGGGGCTCTCCCCCATTTTTTCTCCCTCAAGAACTCTGACTGATGGATCCATATGAATTAGTGGCCAGAACTGTTGGAGGAAGGGGGACCCCTTCCAGGGCCTGAAACTGGGCTCTTGTCTAACACTCAGAAATGAATTGTCTGAAGAGACACATGTGCTGACAAAGCAAGAGATTTTATTGGGAAAGGGCACTGGGTGGAGAGCAGTAGGGTAAGGGAACCCAGGAGGACAGCCCTGCCACATGGCTTGCAGTCTTGGGTTTTATGGTGATGGGATTAGTTGTCCTTAGCCAATCATTCTGACTCAGAGTCCTTCCTGGTGGTGGCTTGTTCAGCCAAGATAGATGCCAGAGAGAAGGATTCTGGGAGGTGGTCAGACGTGTGGTGTCTCCTTTCGACCTTTCCCAAACTCTTCTGGTTGGTGGAGGCTTATTAGTTCGGGTTCCTTACCAGGACCTCCTGTCAAATAGTTACTATGGTGCCAGAGTGGGCGGTTTCAGTCAGTGTGCTTCCCCTAACAGAACTAGTCACATGACCTTGCCCAGGTGCAGGGGGCGCAAGGCAAGTGTAATATGGGTACCCATGTGACCAGAAAGAGAAGAGATTGGGTATGTGTGGGCATTAAAAGTTTCTGACCAATCATAGATGATAGGGTAGGTAGTATGATCTAATTTGGCATTCCTTATCAAGTTCTTTGAAGTACTAGTTTTACGGTATGTTTACCTGTTATTTAAAAAGAGAATGCCAGGCGAAGCAGACTGTAATGGGTTTCTTTAGTAAAGAACTTCTCAGAGCCTTTATAAATAGGCATTGCAGAAAGAATAATGTATGTTTTCCAGACTTCGTTGACTTTGGAATTCTTTTTTTCATAGCTTCTCTTAGACCAGGGTTTCAGAGGATATGCTTTGGGATGCTCTAGTCTAGTCTGTTCTCCTACAAAGCAAAGCTATTAGAATCATGTTTTAATTATTACATATGCTGAGAAGAAGCTTTGTTTTTATCATTTGCTAAAAGAGTTGATTATTTGAAGAGTCTGGTTTCTGCTATTATGAATCAAATCACAGGCAGTGTTGTTTTAAAATTTTAGTCATTATTGATTGCATGCCTGTGTCAAATCTGTAAAGTTTTGTTTGCTTTTAGTTGCTTTTGTGTTCTAAACTTACCATTGAAAAGAGAAAGGTAAACAAACCCCAACCACACATCTTTGTGGTGATAAAAGCCTAAATTGGTTTGAGCAGATGGCCTAAACATACAAAACTGTTTATTGGTTTCTGCATTTTTCTTGATTCTCTCTGACTTTCCATTACAAATTTTCTACAAGTTTCAACACTACTGAAATGAGGGCTCTGATAAGAAGCAGAGAGACAGGTTTTGTCAAGAGGTGTTACTTATTTCTCTACCAGAAGGCTTTGGTTTAGTTTAAACATGATTCTTGTTGCCAGGGATTTTATGCCTGCATATGTAACAAATCTCAGTATACAACTTTTCATTGAAATGTAAACTTCATGTGGTAAAACTTTGGGTGAGAAGGTGCTCCTCCTGTTTCATAACTATGCATGAGTAGAACTTTATCATTACTAACTCCCCAGACCATTGAACTTATGGGTTATTTTAAGTGATGAATTCAGTTTCTGTGAAAAATCTTGTGAAATCCAGACTGAGAATTCAGTTTTCATTTTCTGTTCCCCCCCCCCCTTTTTGTGAGTGACAAGATGTGAAGGGTCATTGCTGTTATGTGACAGAAAACACACTTTTAACTCTATCAGTTGAATCAGCAGCCCCTGCCCCGCCCCTTTCCTACTGCTGTTACAATCAAGACCTGACCAGTGTATGTGCCTTTTGAAGGTGACTTGTGAGGGTTTGAGGAAGGAGGAAAAAAAAACTTCTTTGGAGCCATGATTCCTAGTTTTGTCCTTTTTGTTGATTTTTGCTGTCATTGTAGAAAAAGCATTCATGACCCGTCACAAAAATAAACATTGGAAACCATTTTTCACATGGCCTGGGGATGACCAGAGTCAAACTTAATTTATCAGGGAGTACAACAGACACGAGAACATAGTTGTTTACCAAAGGGCTGCTCCCGGGCCAGGTCACAGGATTGTCGTCTCCTAAGGTCTTCAAGGTGTTTGACTCCCTCAGATGCTTGTGTAGGCTTTTTGCAAAGATAACTTTGGTTTAAGTCTGCTTTTAAGAGAGCAGCGTGGGGAACGTGTTAGTCGTTGAGTCATGTCCGACTCTTTGAGACCCCATGTACTGTAGCCCACCAGGCTTCTCTGTCCATGGAATTCTCCAGGTGAGAATATGGAAGTGGGTAGATCCCCTTTCTCCAGGGGATCTTCCCAACTCAGGGATCAAACCTGGGTCTCCTGCATTGCAGGCAGATGCTTTACTGTCTGAGCCACCAGGTAATGCTGTGCTTTCAGGGACTATCCTTGTGGACCAGCCAGCTGAGAAGCCAAATGTTAGGAGAGTTTGTGGTGGAGCAGAGTTTTTACATTGTAGGTTGCCGTGCACAGTCAGGAAGACTGAAGGGAGTACATAGAATTAGAAGTTTCAGAATCAGGCTGGGTCCTGTGGACCTTAGTCCATCCACTTCATTGTATAAGGAGGAGATAAGCTGGGAGAGGCCAGGTGGAGTCATACAACTTCAAGTGTTAAGGGCTGAAATTACCACATTGAGTTTTTGTGAAGCATTTGCAACTATGTGGGAACACTCAGTCTGCTTGTGACTATTTCCTTGTCCCGAGCCTTGAGAGGCATCTTAACCTGTCCTTAATGGGACCACTTGTCATGCATTTCACGATTAGGTATATGAGGGGAGCCTACAGTTTATAAAGTTCCTGTTCGCTTTCTTCATGCTGTCAAGCTAGCATTAATGTTTATTGGGAAGCATTTATTGGGAAAATCAGGTTTTATTGAAGGTTTTATTAGAAAAGAATTTTATTATTATTATTAGGGAAAGAAGGGAAGTTCATTGCATATGGAACTAAAAACCAGCACAGGGCTTCCCCAGTGTCTCAGTGCTAAAGAATCAGTCTGTAGTGCAGGAGACTTGCAGGAGATACGGGTTCCATCCCTGGGTCAGGAAGATCCCCTGGAGGAGGAAACGGCAACCCACTCCAGTATCTGTGCCTAAATAATCCCATGGACAGTGGAACAGTGGCTGACTTTATTTTTCTGGGCTCCAAAATCACTGCAGATGGTGATTGCAGCCATGAAATTAAAAGACACTTAGTCCTTGCAAAGAAAGTTATGACCACCTAGACAGCATATTAAAAAGCAGAGACATTACTTTGTCAACAAAGGTCTGTCTAGTCAAGGCTATGATTTTTCCGGTAGTCATGTATGGATATGAGAGTTGGACTATAAAGAAAGCTGAGTGTTGAAGAATTGATGCTTTTGAAGTGTGGTGTTGGAGAAGACTCTTGAGAGTCCCTTGGACTGCAAGGAAATCCAACCAGTCCATCCTAAAGGAAATCAGTCCTGGGTGTTCATTGGAAGGACTGATGTTGAAGCTGAAACTCCAATACTTTGGCCACTTGATGCGAAGAGCTGACTCATTCACATGAAGAGAAAAGACCCTGATGCTGGGAGAGATTGAGGGCAGGAGGAGAAGGGGACGACAGAAGATGAGATGGCTGGATGGCATGACCAAGTCGATGGACATGGGTTTGGGTGGACTCTGGGAGTTGGTGATGGTCAGGGAGGCCTGGTGTGCTGCAATTCATGGTGTCGCAAAGAATCGGACACGACTGAGTGACTGAACTGAACTGAATCCCATGGACAGAGGAGCCTGGTGGGCTACAGTCCATGTGGTTGCAGAGGAGTCAGACATAACTGAGCGACTAAACAGTGTGCTCACCTTTGTTTTAATAAAAATAGCCACAACCGTGCTCTGGCTGCCTGGACCCAGCTGAAGGAAGATGAAGGTCGTTCCAAAATAGAAAAAGATCTAGTTAAATATTACTCTGATTAGTTAAGTAAGTTTAAAAATTTTCAGACCCTGTGATGTGGATATAGCTTAGCTGAGGAATTCTCTCTGCTCACAGATGATTTGTACTGTGTATTATCAGTGATTTAAAGGCAGATAAGGGACAGATGTGAAAAAACATGACCTTCACCTCTCCCCTGCCTTTACCCCATGTTGATTTGTAACCATGTAGGAAGCCTAGGGTATAACGGATAGACATGAAAAGGTTAATCCTATCTCATTTTGGAATACTCTTCCTGGAAGGTAGGACTGGGTCCCTATGATTCAGTGCCTGGTTTCTGCTTCTGGAGCCACACTGCCTAGATGGAGCCCCACCTTTGCTGCTTACTGACTGTGGGGCTTTGGTAAGTGGACCATGTGCTCATCATCCAAACTGGGTAATTCATGAGCATTTTAATAACTGTACCAGCACAGCAGGCATAAACTGGGACTGTCTGAGGCAGGCTAAAATATACTATCCCCCTAGTCTTATCAAATTACCTAATCTCTGTGTCTTGGTTTCTCCACCTTGTAAAGTGGACATGATAACAGTCCTCACTTCTTAGGGGATTAGAATTAAGTGCACTGGCACATGTAAGGGGTTTGGAGTGTTGTTTGGCACATCACAATTGTTCAGTAGAGTTAGTTATTTTAAAAAGTATTATTTAGGGTGCTTAATTCACATAATAATCCCTTATATATTCAGTTTACTTTCTATTGTCTTCATATGATTTCTCCATAGCAAGTTTTGCTTTTAATTTTATCTAATAAATAATAGCATTTACTAGTGACTTCTTCCCTTTAGGGTGCCATCATACTTAATGACTTGTTATATCTGAGCCCTTTACCCCTGGCACTGTTTTATATAGTTAGCATCTGTGGTCCAGAGAAGCATAAAATTAGGACTCTTGTTTATCAAAAGGTGGCTAATTAGTAGCTGCACTGCAGGGCACAGTTTTCACAGTTGACCTTGAGATATAGGAATGGTTGGGTGGTTGAGTCCCCAAACTAGACTTCTTCCTTGCCTCTCTCAAATTGAATTTTCCCAGCATACTGATACGTAGGGTTGCCAGATTTAGGAAAAACAAGCAAGACTACTTAAAGTTTAAATTTCAGATAAACAGCATATCATTTTTAGTGGAAGTATGTCTCATGCAATATATATGGGGTGTACTTGTACTAAAAGTTCGTTGTTCATCTGAAATTCACCTTTAACTTGACATCCTGCATTTATCTGGCAATTCATAGTTGAAAAAGGTTTTTTATCCTGTAACCCACATTCAGATGTGTATACAAAAGTATAATCACATTTCTATTAGAAGTACTGTGTCAGCTTTTAAAACGTCCACGTTTTTTATCCTCCATTGAAAAGGACAGTTGAGAAGTTGTTACTGAGTGGCTGCTTCTGAGTATCCACTAAGGCCAACACAAAAAGGACTTCAGTCTGGTTTGCCACAGCCTCAGGGATTACATTTGTTCCATGAGAACTTCTTGGCTGTGAGTGTGGGTGGACTCAGTCCAGCTCTTTGTCCTTGGAGGGGAGTCCATTTGTTAAGGTGACTTACTGAAGTCTTGACTGATTTTGGAGAGTTCTTAGTTTGAGATTGAATTACTTTGGTAATAATTTGGGAAAGGGGATTTAACTTTGGATCATTTATATTTCACTTGTAGAGGCAACAGCTGTTAAGAGTGACCTTCAGGTACTCTTCCCATTAAAATCACTTCTTCCGATTTTTTACTTTTCTGTAGTGCTGTCTAGAAAATGCTGAAGTTTTTGCATCAGCCTTGGAACTCTGTTAGCATTCAACCTGAAGGGCCCTGCATACATTTGGAGGATTAGAGGTCATGGAAACCTAAGTGTCTTGTATTTTTTCTTTTTTGTACTCTGGATATGATGTCTTTGTTAAGCCAAGTCTCAGAGAAAAAGCTTCACCTGGTTAATGATATACTGGCTGAAACTAGTAATGGCAAGTGAAGGTTACCACTGTCTGCTGGAGGACGGTAAGACAGAGTGAATGGGGTTTGGACTAATGTTGGCATCTTAATTGCTACCATTTAAAAAGTTTAACATACCAGTGAAAAAGCACAGGTTTTAGATTATTTTTTGAAGAAAAATGCTCAGCGGTGAGAGCTTACTTTGAGGCACAGATAGTGTGTGGGTGGGTTAGCCAAGGGGGAAAAAAATCCAATTATAGAGTTGTTTGTTCAGAGTCTCCGATTTTGGGGTGGATTTTATTGCTAACTGGTGGCTTTTCAGAAAATAAATTATTTATATGTAAGGACTCATGCTAGTTGGGCCAAGGTGTGGCTCAGATGGTAAAGCATGTGCCTGCAATGCAGGAGACCCGGGGTTCGATCCCTAGGTTGGGAAGATCCCTTGGAGAAGGATATTGCAACCCATTCCAGTAGGGTAGGAATTTTCACCTTTTAGAGCAGTGATTTTCCATCTTGGCAGCACATTGGAAATCCACTTGAGATTTTAAAAATGCAGAAACCTGGGTCCCACCCCTAAAGAATTTGGTTAAATTATCTGGGGTGCAGAATGGGCACTGGGACTTTTAAGGGTTCCCCAGGTGATTCTGGGGCTTCCCTGGTGGTTCAGACAGTAAAGAATCTACTTCCAATGCAGGAGACCCAGGTTCAATCCCTGGGTTGAGAAGATCTCATGAAGAAGGGAATGACTACCCACTCCAGTATTCTTGCCTGGAAAATTTCATGGACAGAGAAGCCTGGAGGGCTATAATCCTTGAGGTCACAGAGAGTCAGACATGACTGAGCAACTAACACTTTCACTTTCAGGTGATTCTAACCAAGTTTGGTCTCCTCAGAGTTATGGCTGTAATCTGTGCCGTTTGGAAGGGAAGCTAGGAGCCCTGTGTGGCTACTAATATTTAAATTAATTAAGGAAAACTAAAGCCTCAGGTCCTCAGTCACTTAGCCACATTTCAAATGCTCAGTCGTCACATACAACTGATAGCCACTGTAATGGATTTTGCAGATATAGAATATTTGCATCATGGTAGAAAGTTCTGGTAGACGGCCTGCATTTAGGCTGTCGTAGGATGTCAGCAGAACTAGGGTGGAGGGGTGGGGAAGCTGTGAACATTTGAGAAGTCTGACACAGGAAGGACAGGTTTGGAATAGAGCGAATCCAGCAGGACTTGCCAGTACCAAATTACCACATACATTTTTAGCAGCTTTTTTGTCAATGGTCTTTTGGCACCAGAAGCCCTGCCACGGTTGGTGCGATGGATTAGGTATCACATCTTGCTGAAAGGCCTGGTTTAGAGCAGGCTAGCCTGAAGGGGTGTGGTAAGCTCTGAGGGCAGGAAAATGTGAACCCTGGGGAGAATAGGGCCAGGGAGGGGAAAAGTAAGCTTTATTCTTGCAGAGCTAAGGAAAGGCCCTATTAGGGACCAAAGTCTGATATGTGGGGTAAAACTGGGTAGAGTAGCTTCTGTCCCTTCTGTTCAAGAGACACCTGCCTCAGTCACTTGCGTCTCCTGGCTCATCTCTAGTGTGTGGGAGAGAAGGTGGTACTGGCACATATTTCCAGAGAAATAAAGTTCCATGTGGGCCCCTGTGTTCTTGGGGCATTGAGGAGATAGGGCTTGAGAGGATGAGGATGAACGAAATCACGTTTATTCAGACATCTCACCTAGACAGCCACGTCTAGGGCTAGAGGAAAGGAGGAGGATGCTAAAGGCTTGGATTTTCCAAACCACTCTCCCCTCGGGCAGGTCCTCTGTAGGAGTGGGAAACTCGCCAGGTGGAGAGGCTGTCATGAGGCTGGCACTCTCGTCTGTACCCTCCAGCCTGAGCTCTCTCTCTCATGTTTCTCTGGACACTAGCACCTCCCCAGGAACAGATTTCTGTTGGTTTCTGTGAGCCCACCGAAAAGAAAATGCCAAGTATTCACGGGCACAGGGCAAGCATGGGAAGAGCTCTGATAACACATGAATCAAAAGAATGCAAGTGGTTCCCAGGGGTGTGTGTGTCCTAGCGGCTCAATAGGGTCTCTGAGTCACTTGAGTTTTTCCTGTGTTATTTGTCATTGCTGTTAAATCAGAGTGAAGTGTCAATGCCTGTCACAGGCCTCATTTCCTCACTTTGGGACACTTGCCAGGTAAGTGTTCTTGACATGGTTGCGTCTAAATATCTATATTACCAGATTATAACCACACAGCACTGCCTGTTTGCCCTAGTGGAGTAAGTGGTCAGGACATCCCCCCTATTACTTCCACTCTGCTCTTTGGAGGAGGGGTTAATATTTTATTGATTTATTTATTTTTAATTTTTAGGATTTTTTATTGAAGTCTAGTTGATTTACAATGTTAGTTTCTGGTGTACAGTGCAGTGATTCAGTTTTATATATACATACACACCTATATTCTTTTTCAGATTCTTTTCCCTTATACATTATTACAAAATACTGAGTATAGTTCCCAGTGCAGTAGGTCCTTGTTGGTTATCTGTTTTATCTACAGTAATGTTTATCTGTGGGCTTCCCTCGAGGCTCAGTGGTAAAGAATCCGGCTGCCAATGCAGGAGATGGGAGTTCGATCCCTGGGTTAGGAAGAGCCCCTGGAGAAGGAAATAGCAACCCACTCCAGTATTCTTGCCTGGGAAATCCCATGGACAGAGGAACCTGGCAGGCTGTTGTCCTTGGGGTCACAAAAGTCAGACATGGCTTAGCGACTCAACAGCAACAGTGTGTATGTGTTAATCCCAAACTCCTAAATTATCCCTACCCCCTGCCCCCACCTTTCCCCTGTGGTAACCGTAATTTTGTTTTCTGTATCTGTGGCTGTTTTTCTGTTTTGTAAGTAAGTTCATTTGTATCATATTTTAGATTCCACATAAAAGTGATATCATATGATACTTGTCTTTCTCTGACTTACGTCACTTAGGATAATCACTAGGTCCATCCATGTTGCTGCAAATGGCATCGTCTCCTTTTTATGGCTGAGTAATATTCCATTGTATATATGTATCACAACTTCTTTACCCATTCCTCTGTCAATTGGTTGTTTCCATGTCTTGGCTTCTGTAAATGGTGCAGCAGTGAAAATGGGGGTTCATGTGTCTACTGTGCCTTTGACTGTTGGAAAAGAGGTGTGTTTTCTTTTTGTCCCATTGTCAGTAGTTTATATACACTTTGTTAATGCTCATCTTTTATTTTGAATTACATCCAACGCCTACTTTGCCTGATTTTCTGTATTCTCTTTTCTTAAGCTCAGAGAGCTAGAAAGGAAACATTAACTTTTTTAAAAAGCAGGAAAATGGTAGATAGAAAAACCAAAAGTAAATGCTAAGAAGATTAATAGAAAAACAAGCATTGATTCATCAATATCTTGTGTAGTCAGAAGCCATCCTGGTAACTCATGGAGTGCAGCTGGTCCTCTTTTGCTTGTAGATTTCAGAGGTCTTTATGGAATTGAGTTTTAAAGGGCAAGTAGAAAACTTACCCCCAAACTGTTGAAAATTTGTTTTCTGTAATACTGTAACCTTTCAGTTCTTAGTGTACTAAGTACACTGAGAAATCTTCCAGAAATAAATAGATCTGGATTCCTGATAGTGAGGTTAAGTTGCAGTTAAAAAGATGAGGTGATACCTTAGAGATCATCTTGTTTGGTAGTTTTCAGACTTGTACATCAGAATCACCTGAGGGACTTTTTAAAAAATCTCAGGTTCTGACCACATCACATCCCTGGTGAATAGAATTTATAGACACAGGCCCAGGGGTCTGTATTTAAAATTCCTAAGTGATTTTGGTGAGTTGCCAAGTTTGAGAACCATTTCCTTAAATTTTCAGAAGAGGAAACAGGACTAGGGAGGTGAACTGATTTCCTTGTTGTTAATGGCAGCCAGAAGGAGGACAAGACCAGGGACCTTCTTAAGTCTCCCCCACCACCCGCGAGAATCAGTGGTTCTCCAGTTTCACCTTAGTCAGATGTGATGTCTACCTCACTCTGTAGTCTTCTTTCTGAAATTGAATTCATTTTATTTTTTAATTTTGACTGTCTTGAATTCCGCTCCTGTTTCGTTCCCAGAGTCCTGGTTTTTTTCCCCTTCATTTTAAAAGGTGGCATGTTACAGGTCCTGTGTGGTCACACAGCTGGAGTGAGTTTTGAGGGTGATCTCTGGACCCCCTTTTCTCAGATTTCAGTGTCATTCATTGTCTCATCCTAGTGGCAGTGAGACACTTTGGGATTTACCATTTCTTCTCACGATTAAAAAAATGTCCTATCTCCTGATATATTTTTGGCTGCAAAAATAACTCCAGATGGTATGTTTTGTATAGGGGAAAAAAACAACAGAATTTTTCACACTTTCTCCATGAATTATTTTCCAACTTTCAATTTTGATGAAGTTATTAATCTTACAAAGGACTCATTCTGTAGAGAGACTAAGCACTGAACAAACGCGCTTGTATACAGCATTTAATTTCACTGGCAGAAATTAAGAGAACTGTTACTTTAGCATCTTTACGTCATTTAGATGTTAAAATAACAGTCCAATTTTCAAGAGATAGAAAATTAACAAAAAATGTTAATCCTTGGATTTGTCATTGAGAAGTGAGTGCCAAAAATGGGATCAAATAAAATGATGTAATTGAAAGTACCTTGAAAAATACATGGCAATATACAGATGTAAAATACTGGTTTTTTTAACTTAATTTTTTTTTAATTGAAGGGTAATTCTGTTTGGTTTCTGCCAAACATCAGTATGAATCAACCATAAGTATATATATATGTCCCCTCCCTTTGAACCTCCCTTCCATCTCCCCAAGGTACTTTTTTTTAAAAATCACAATCCTGATTTGATAGCTGATATTTTTCAGATGATTAAGAGCTTTTACAAAGAGTATGCATGCATAAATCCCTAATTGGGACATTTTTGCAAAATAGTATGTGGGTTATTTATAGATAATGTTCTTTGAAATGATCTTTTCCCTGGGTTCTTTAATTAGTTGGATTTTTCTGGATCAAGGAGAGGACCTGTGATTATTCTTCAAGCTTAAAATATTTTTATTCCTAGCTGTGTGTTTCCATAGGAATATGCGAGCACCTCAGCGTTCCTCATTCAAGATGATCTCTTGGAGCCATCCCAAATCTGTTTAATTTTGCTGGGTTGATGATGCAGAGAATAGAAAACAACTCTTTGGAGATTTTATAAACAGATCTGTTTTATTCTGAAAGTATTTAAGGGGTTTTCTCTGGTAATGCTTTAATTCAGGTAGGGGCCACCAAAAAGGGAAAATAGGACATTTGAACAGTCTTGACATCGACACTGAAATGGTGATAAGAGCATTCTTTCAAAAGGCAGTTTCTCCAGAAATTTTGGTTTAAGAATGAGCCCTTTAAGATAATTGGATACTTTGATGAACTGACAGTGTCTGAGTTTCCTCTGAGTAGCAGAGGTGTTTTATGGGACTTAGTAGGGCCACTGCCTCACTATCATCGATGGATGTGGAGCTTCAGTCAGAATGTTGAGTGCTTCCCTTTACAGACTCTGTACGGGCACCTGGGCACAGAAGCAAGACAGTTCTGCCCTTACAGGGCGAGTGCTCAGGGAAGAAACCAGGAACCAGTAACAAGTCTTTGTCATGATCAGTGTAAACTGCAGGCACAGAACTGCTGTATCTTGGGCAGGTAGGTGATGGATAGGGGTAGGGACACCTTTCTGAAGAAGGATGATGCCTGAGATGACTCTTGAAGAATGAATGGTGTTAGCTGGAAAAATAAGAGTGTGGGAGTTCCCAAGCAGAGGAGGGTCTCTCTGCATAAAACAAGGGAGAAAGAAGATAGTGTGCTTTGGGCGAAGGGCTCTCTTAAAGCCAGAATGAAGGGAATATGTTGAGGATGAAGGGAAGTGAAGCAAGACATAAGGTCATGTACACCTTGAAAGGAAGTTTTACCCAAAAGATGAAAGGGGGAGGGTGTTGAAAGATTTTAGGCAAGTTTGTTTTTCAAAGCTCACTTGAGCTCTGGTATGGAGGAGGATGAATTTTAGTGGGCATAATGGCAGAGTAAGCAATAATTAAGAAATGCTATAACCAAAGTCAAGGTTATAGTTTATAATTTTGGGGGGAGCCAGAGAAATTGCTAATAATAAACTCGAATGAGAGGAATTACTGTATCCCAGGGCATCATGGTCCATTACTGTGAGGGTGTCAGGTTAAGTGGCTTCAGTCATGTCCCACTCTTTGCAACATGGACTGTAGCTGCCAGGCTCCTCTGTCCATGGGGTTCTCCAGGCAAGAATACTGGAGTAGGTTGCCATTTCCATTTTGACCTTTTCTCCCACATAGTCCTATATTGTGAAGAGTCTCCAGATCCATATTCAAAAGTTAAAGATTTTTCCTACATGATTAATAGACTTTAGAATTTTCAGATGTGTTCTCTTTTGATTACTGTAGAGTTAGGTAGAAAAAAATTTTTCATTACCTACTATATATTAAGACTTGAGCTATTGTGGTAGTCAACATTCTTGTGAAGAACTGGTCAGAAATTTTTAGTCATATCATGTTAGAATAACATGGGCATAAACTTTTGGAGTTTATAAACATAAACTTTTTGGAGTAACATATTCCTGAAGAGTTGTACATGAAGTAAAATTTTGAGCATTATGTTTTAAGTGCCCTCTGAACATGCAGCATTTGAATTAATCCTTTTGAAACTTCCGTGGTTTAAAGAATCACTTTTATGTAATTTGCTTCCTATTTTTCTCTTGTCTAAATCCAGATTTTCCAATTAGCCTTTGTTTATAGGCCCTTGAAGAAATTGACATTCGGCATCACTGGGGAACTTAGGTATTTCTTTAGATGTTTCCAGAGAAATAACATTGTACTATAAGAGCTTAAAAAAAACTGGTAAAATATTTGTTTTGCGAGTATATTGTAATTTAAAAATAGCTTCTGATTATGATAGCAATAGGGTTCTTTAGTCCTTTTTAATAGTTTAGTATACTTCTTCATGGTCTTGCTCACACACACTTATGTCCTTATTTAACATTTTTTGAATTGTGCTCATTTCGTTACATTATATGTTGTATCCATGTTAAAAGTTTTCTGAAAACTCTTTTTGTGTGACTATAATCGCTTATTGGGGATTTAAGTGGTCTTCAAATTTTTTCACCCCTCTGTAAAAAGTACAGTGACGTGAGCATCACTGCACTCAAATTTTTACCCAAATTTCCTGTAGATGTCTAAGAGAGGAATTGCTGAAACTAAGGAGCTTCATTTGACACCCGTTTCTAAGGCTGTGCATCCCATTATTCTCCTTGCAGCTGTCTTACTGCCCCTGTGTTGACTGACTGACGGTGTGGCAGATGCCTTCACATTTAAGCAGGCTCGTGACATTTACATGGGATTTGGGTTTTGTTACTTAAAGGTTTGCTTCTGGGACACTTATGTAAACCAGTGGTTTTCATGCTGAGGACACATGGACAAGTGTCTTATGTCTCAAGCAAAGATACTCCTAGCCTCCAGTAGAAATGTAATTGAATTTCTACTGGTTGGGTTTCCTTTCTTTTCATGTGGAATAAGAATAAGATTGATTGGCTTGTATCAACTGGAGCAGCAAAGTTAATAGAAATAATAAAAGCTGTTAGACTCTATTTAGCTCTATTATGCTTTTATACACAGATTCTTTTTAAAACTATGTTTAGAAAATGATGTTCAGTTTAATGCATTTTCAGAATATTGAATACAGTATTTACCAGAAAACCCAATCCTTTGAAGTTTAGATAGGGCCAAAGAGCAGTTTTCTTATAATTTTCTCTAGGCTCCTGTTACTTTTATATTCTATAAACCGTATGCTTATTGTGTTCTGAATTTAAATGGGTCTAAATCAGATCCCTTACAATTATACAGTGGAAGTGAGAAATAGATTTAAGGGACTAGATGGACAGAGTGCTTGATGAACTATGGACGGAGATTCATGACATTATACAGGAGACAGGGAGCAAGACCATCCCCAAGGAAAAGAAATGCAAAAAGGCAAAACGGTTATCTGAGGAGGCCTTACAAATAGCTGTGAAAAGAAGAGAAATGAAAGGCAAAGGAGAAAAGGAAAGATATACCCATTTGAATGCAGAGTTCCAGAGAATAGCAAGGAGAGATAAGAAAGCCTTCCTCAGTGATCAGTGCAAAGAAATAGAGGAAAACAATAGAATAGGAAAGACTAGAGATCTCTTCAAGAAAATTAGAGATACCAAGAGAACATTTCATGCAAAGATGGCCTCAATAAAGGACAAAAATGGCATGAACCTAACAGAAGCAGAAGATATTAAGAAGAGGTGGCAAGAATACACAGAAGAACTGTACAAAAAAGATCTTCACGACCCAGATAATCACTGTGGTGTGATCACTCACACTCACCTAGAGCCAAACATCCTGGAATGTGAAGTCAAGGGGGCCTTAGGAAGCATCACTACGAACAAAGCTAGTGGAGGTGATGAAATTCCAGTTGAGCTATTTCAAATCCTGAAAGATGATGCTGCACCCAATATGTCAGCAAATTTGGAAAACTCAGCAGTGGCCACAGGACTGGAAAAGGTCAGTTTTCATTCCAATCCCAAAGAAAGGCAATGCCAAAGAATGCTCAAACTACTGCACAATTGCACTCATCTCATACACTAGTAAAGTAATGCTCAAAATTCTCCAAGCCAGGCTTTAGCAATACGTGAACCATGAACTTCCAGGTGTTCAAGCTGGTTTTAGAAAAGGCAGAGGAACCAGAGATCAAATTGCCAACATCCAATGGATCATTGAAAAAGCAAGAGAGTTCCAGAAAAACATCTATTTCTGCTTTATTGACTATACCAAAGCCTGTGACTGTATGGATCACAATAAACTGTGGAAAATTCTGAAAGAGGTGGCAATACCAGACCACCTGACCTGCCTCTTAAGAAAGCTGTATGCAAGTCAGGAAGCAACAGTTAGAACTGGACATAAAACAACAGACTGGTTCCAAATAGAAAAAGGAGTACATCAAGGCTGTAAATTGTCACCTTGCTTATTTAACTTATATGCAGAGTACATCATGAGAAGCACTGGGCTGGAGAAAGCACAAGCTGGAATCAAGATTGCCAGGAGAAATATCAATAACCTCAGATATGCAGATGACACCACCCTTATGGCAGAAAGTGAAGAAGAATTAAAGAGCCTCTTATTGAAAGTGAAAGAGGAGGGTGAAAAAGTTGGCTTAAAGCTCAACATGCAGAAAACTAAGATGGTGACTCAGATGGTAAAGTGTGTGCCCGCAGTGCAGGAGACCTGGGTTTGATCCCTGGGCCAGAAAGAACCCCTGGAGAAGTAATTGGCAACCCACTCCAGTATTCTTGCCTAGAAAATTCAGTGGGTAGAAGAGCCTGGTGGGCTACAGTCCATGGGATTGCAAAGAGTCGGACACGACTGAGCAACTTCACTTTCACTTTCTCCTCCTTGAAAGGAAAGTTATGACCAACCTAGACAGCATATTAAAAAGCAGAGATATTACTTTGTCAACAAAGGTCCGCCTAAGTCAAAGCTATGGTTTTTCCAGTAGTCATGTATGAATGTGAGGGTAGAACTATAAAGAAAGCTGAGTGCTGAAGAATTAATGCTTTTGAAGTGTGGTGTTGGAGAAGACTCTTGAGAATCCCCTGGACTGCAAGGAGATCCAACCAGTCCATCCTAAAGGAGATCAGTCCTGGGTGTTCATTGGAAGGACTGATGTTGAAGCTGAAACTTGAATACTTTGGCCACCTGATGTGAAGAGCTGACTCTTTGGAAAAGACCCTGATGCCGGGAAAGATTGAGGGCAGGAGGAGAAGGGGACGACAGAGAATGAGATGGTTGGATGGCATCATCAACTCAATGGACATGAGTTTGGGTGGACTCTGGGAGTTGGTGATGGACAGGGAGGCTTGGCATGCTGCAGTTCGTGGGGTTGCAAAGAGTTGGACATGACTGAGCGACTGGACTGAACTGAAATTGGAGAGGGTCCCAGCCTAAGTGCCAAGATAAGATGTTTCTATGTAGAATTGCTTTCTTTTGTCAGCTCATGTTGTACTTACTGCTGAATAGACCTCTTGCACAGAAGGCCTTTAAATCTCCCAACTCATTTTGGGTGCCGATAGGGTGGCTGTCAAAGGCACAGAAAGTTACTATACCTCCCCCAAAGTCACACGAGTGGGTTACTGTCTTTTCTTGGAACACATACAAAGAAGAATCCTTCTTCAAGACTGATAGTCACCACGTCATGCTTTTTCTCACAACACCACTGTAGAGACTTTCAGTGAGAGAAGCAATTAAATGGTGCCGTCCAAATCCTGAAAAGACCAAGGCTCAGTGTAGGGGAATTGGGCAGTGGACAGAACGCAGATTTTTATGTAACTGTAATTAATATAGGCATGACTCATTTGCATGGTAAAAAAGCTTCATATGTGGAGATTGAATTTTAAAAGTCACAGAGAATGTTCACACTGTAAAATGACTCATCTCTTATAAAAGGATTTATCTTTCTTTAAAAAGGATATTCCCCATGTGCATCTGTTCATTGATTTCTGCTTTTTAAAAGAATTTTATTAAAATGTCCTCTCGTGCAGTTTCTTTAAAATAAAAAAAAAATCATTTGACCTATAATATGACCCAAGGATTCCTCTACATTTACGCAAGAGAAATGAAAGCACATTTCCACATAGTAACTTGTACAGAGATGTTCACAGCAGCCTCATTTGTGGTGGCCCTAAATGGAAACAGCTCAGATGTCCATCACAAGTAAGTGGATACATAAGCTGAGTTATAGCCATACAGTTGAATACTACTCAGCAATAGCAAAAGAATCAGTTATTGCTGTATGCAGCACATGAGTGAATCTCAAAATAATTGTGCTGAGTGAAGAGGCCAGACAGAAAAAGAGTTTGTACTAAATAATTCCGTGTATATAGAAGATACAGACTATAATCTGTGGAGACAGAAAGCAGATCGGTGGGTATCTGGGGGTCAGGGATTGGGTGGGGTTTAGGTAGAAGTGGGCCGGGAGGAGCAAAACATAGAGGGGAACAGAGAAACTTTATGGAGTGATGGATATGCTCATTTTCTTCATGGTGGTGATGGTTTCACGGGTTGGTATATTCATATCAGAACTTACCAGCTCATGTAGTTCATGTATGTGCAGTTCGTTATAGCTATTAATTGTCAGCTCTCCCTCAAGGAGCTCTGTCTCCACCTGTGTACTGACTCTCCCTCTCTGCTGTGTCCCTCCCAGCTCACTCACAGTCAAGAAGGTGGGCAGGAATGGGCCGATGGTTGTGGTTCAGTTTGGTAAATGTTGCGCACAGGGGTTACCGTGAAGGCCCCCTGTGCGAGGGGAGCTTGAGTTGAGTGTGAGTGAGGGGTGTCTCAGTGGGCATGCAGAGTCTGGGAACTGCGAGAGGCTTGAGCTGCCGAGAATTGAGGGTGTGCAGGTTTGTGGCAGGGGGTGACACTGGGGGAAAGCAGGGGCCTTGTGAGCTTTGTTTTGAAAGCTTCGGGGCATCATTGCTGGGTGGTAAGCAGGAGAAAGACAAAATCAGCTTGGGCCTTTCCCTGTGTCTAGGAGGATGGGGAGGCGGGAGTTGCCAACTTGGAGCTCAAGGAGCCCTGATGAGATTCCACTCCTCAGTCTGTCCAAAGAATGTTCCTGCCAGAGAGGACCTTGTTATCCAAGAGGGGCTGTCCTGCCAGACAGCTCTGCATTGTCCAAGACACTGGACACCACATTGGAATCCCACCTGTGCAAATACTTAACATTTCTCATTTCAAAAGATGCAATGTTCTTAGCAGAAATAAGGAGAACATGGTTTTCTTCCAAAAATAAAATTTTAATTGCCTTTTATACCACCACCCAGTGCTAAGAACTACTTTTAACATTCTGGTATGTGTATTACTCCTGATAAATGTATGTTTTCAAACAGACATATAATCATCATCTGCTTATTTTGTTACCTGGTATTTCATCTGAGCATCATTCCATGTTTTACATCTAAATATAAAATATTGTTTTTATTGATGCATGAGAGTCTACATATTACATACATCATGATTTATTTAACCAAATTTGTTTTGGAATATTTTTTGTTACAAAATTTTATTATAAAGTGTATAAAATTCTGGAAAAATGCATAATTGTATTAAAATTTAAGAATGTGTAATTTATTAAAATTTTATTCAGATGTATTTTTTATTTATATTACAGAATAATAGCCATGGTCTAGTGGATATTATAACTAAATGAAGGACAGGGAGGTCCACTGGTACAATTACATGTGGGTACATACAGTGGTTCTTTGTTATCCAGTGATAATTATTTCATCTGTGCTGTTCAGAAAAAGTAACCACCAATGTGAACTCCATTGTTTCAAAGGAAGATTTCTTCCTTATCAGAAATAAGTTAAAAAGTATAAATAGTAATGGTTATTTTTAATGTTCCATGAATTGTTTTAAGTGTTTTATATGCATTAACTCAATTCTCTAAATAGTTCTGTGAGATAGAGAATTATATTATAATTGATATAATTATATTATTATTATATATTAAAATATTATTATTATTATAAATTATTATTCCTGTTTTACAGATAAACTGAAGCATAGAGAAGTTAGTAATTTGCCCAAAGAAGTGATCAGTTTAGATAATGAAAACATATTCAAGGTCACATCATTAGTAAGTAAAGACATGCAATTAAATCTCCTTATTTCTTATCTTAACCTACTTGATGTGATCAGGGTGAAAGGAAAACAGGCCCTCTCCTGCAGTGCTGGTGGGAGAACCCATTTTTATAGCGTAGTAGGTTTCTCATCTAGAAATTGACCGTAACAAAATAATGGACACAGTTAACAATGATATTATTACCACATTCATGAAAATATTTTTGAGAATAGTGAACAAAACTTCCCTGGTGGCTTAGAGGGTAAAGCATCTGCCTGCAATGTGGGAGACCCGGGTTCAATTCCTGGATCGGGAAGATCCCCTGGAGAAGGAAAGGGCAACCCACTCCAGTACTTTTGCCTGGAAAATCCCATGGAGGGAGGAGGCTGGTAGGCTCCAGTCCATGGGGTTGCAAAGAGTCGGACACAACTGAGCAAGTTCACTTAGTAGGGCCTTGGTTAAATAAAGTTATGGTATATCCATATTGTACGACAGTACTCAGCAGCAATCACAAATGATGATGTGAGCACATGTCTGTGGAGATAGTTGTTCAGGAAACTACTCTCATCTCTCAGTTTCTGGGGGCATTGGTCCCAGGAACACTCTCCCACTCCATACAGAATTCTGCAAATGCTCAGATCCCTTATATAAAGTGGCATAGTAGAGGTGGCCCTCTTGGATGAACCCATGGATGCAGAAGCCGACGGTAAATGGGGACAGACATATAGCCTGGAACATGCAGATCTGATGTCCAGCCACACATTGAACTCCTGGTTGTGGGTATTTGACACTACCACCCCAACCCTGGGCCAGGAGGCCAGTGTACCTGGCTCCCTCCTCTGTTTACTGCCAGAGAAACTTGTCATCTCTTGACCCATATGATGCATGAGTGTCAGGGAAACCCTGGAGTTTCTGTGGGGAACCCTCTGGAGTTCTCTAAAAATAAGCATCATTTTTAAAAGATGCCTAGATTAGAAAAGGGAGAGAAGGAATAAAAATATGATATTTTGTTACAGATTTTTTACTGACTTCATTTAACAAACAGAGACAGAATTTTACAACTGGGACAGCCACAGCAGAACTATGAATTCATTCTGCTTTGTTTTTTTTTCAGTCTTCCTACTTTCATTCTTCTTCCTTTGACACTCTCTCCACCCAAAGAGTTTTCCTCTTTACTTCTTTATTTTCCTGGCCCTTAGTTCGGGGATTTGACTCTTTTTCTACCCAAGTTTACCGGCCCTGTGTCTCATTTCCCCTTGAGTCCTTTTGGGTTCGGATGTTATATTGAACAATGATGTGAACAATGACGTGATGTGTTACCCTTCTTAGGTAATGAAACTTTCACAACTGCTATTTTGGGATTTGTAGCTATTTTGGGAGTTGCAGAAATCATAACACCCCCTCCATCCCACCCCTCAATAGCAGCCCGCTCTGAATCCTCCTCTGAGACAGAATTTTTTTTTTTTTAAATGATTTTATTTGTTTATGTAATTTTCAGCTGTGAAGCGTCTTCGTTGCTGCACAACAGGCTTCCTCCAGTTGTGGCAAGCAGGGGCTACTCTCTAGTTGCGGAGCTCGAACTTCTCGTGGTGGTGGCTTGCTTCTCTTGTTGCAGAGCATGGGCTCCAGGCACGCAGGCTTCAGTAGTAGTGGACCATGGCTTAGTTGCTCCATGGCATGTGGGATCTTCCGGGACCAGGGATCAAACCAGTGTCCCTTGCGTTGCAAGGCCAATTCTTAACCCCGGGACCACTAGGGAAGCCCCTGAGACAGAATTTAAGGATGCCTTGATACCAAAAGCTTTTATTTCCGTGTTACAGAAAGAACCTTACGTGATGTGCCTTTTGCATTTTTTTTTTAAATGTCCATGAGTATTTTGGGAGCTGAATTTTGGAAAGGGCTACCCTCTGGCTGAACTCTGCTTACAAAATCTATAAAACAGAATTTCTGCCCTTCACAGCAGGACAGGTGCAAGTGTGCACCAGTGACCTAACAGCCAGAGACCATTTCTGCAGACATCCTGCCAGGAGAATAGAGCGTAACAGAGGAAAAAACAAGCCCAGCTTTCTTGTTGAGGACATCTATCAAGAGTCAGGCTGCTGTTGACTTGTTTTTACATACTTTTGCTTGAAGAAAGGGTGTCACAGGACCCCAGTTGGAAAGCCCCTATGTGTTCTGTTTTGCTGCACTGGGGGCTCAGCATGGAGGTGGGGGTGCAAGGCCTGGAGCCACAGCCAGGTGGAGAGGCAGCAGTGGAGCATCGCCTGAGAGTGGAGACCATGCTTCCAGTGGGGCTTTCTGCTGTGGGGCAGTGTTCCCCCAAGCATGGTTCAGTACTGTCATCCTGAGCTATATGTGGTTCCTGAGTGCACATAGCTAGTACAGTGAGGGGTTGAATTTTAATTTTCATTCAGTTTTAATTTGTTTAAAATTAAATAGCCTCATGTGATTCCTGGCAACCGTATTGGACAGCAGAGGCTAGACTCAGGAACTAGACTGCTTGATTTCAAATCCTAACTCCACTAACTTTGTTTGACCTTAGGCAAGTTCCTTAACCACTGTGTCACAGTTTTCTCATCTGTAAAATGTGAAAGATAAGCATGCCTGCCTCGAAAAGGACATTTTGAGGATGAAATGAGTTAGTATTTGTAAAAGTCTAAGACCTGACACACAGAGTTCTTAATATAAGTGTTAAGTAATGCAAATATACATACATACATACAATTAAAAGTTACAGCCAGATCAATGTTATATTTCTTTCAGGAAGCTACCAGACATCAATCATCAATGCATCGTTCTTAAACTCCTTTAATACTGCGGAGGTGAGAAAAGTCATTCGGTAAATATTGATCGAGCCCTTACTTTGTGGCAGCTGCTGTGCTGGGTGCTGGAGATACACACTGTAGGGCATCAGAGATCCCTCATCCTAATAAAATAGGTAACAGTCTAGCAGAGTGTTCTCACCTAATGGTTATTGGACCTCAGAACAGGAAGGGATTTCAGAAGTAATGTCCAGGTGAAGATGCAGACGCTTGGAGGAGCCTCGTGCCTGTTACTGATCAGGTGGCTGGGGTTTCAGTGTTCGTCGTCTGCCTACGAGCTCATGCTTCCCTTTGCACCTGTGGGACCAGGTGTGTCGTGGGTCACTCACTGCCCACTTCAGAAGCCTTAATGTAAGATCACCCTGTGTCCTCTTCTGCAGAGGGTATAGATCTTTCAATTTTCTGATAATGACGGTGATGATCCTTGGAGTCTATAGAATAGGAGCAGTATCACATAGTAGTCTTTCTTGTTTGTTTTAGTTTTTGTTCCTTACTTAATAGAAGTTAGAAACCTGTATTGGTCCCTCTTTTTTTGTTGTTGTTTAGTTTTAGAGCTTCATGAAATTGAAAAGTCTATACTGGACTTGCACCACTCCATTTGGCTTTTATAAACTTTTCAAGAAAATGATACAAGCCGAAACATTTATGAAGTACTAAAAGTGAGAGACTTTTGAGCCATAATTGATGTGACAACAAATGGACATAAGGAAAGAAGGGGACTGATTGTCCACCTGTTGATTTGTTTTCCGCACTTGCTAAAAAGTGGAGCAAGAGGGGAAGAACACTGACCGGTTTGCGTTACATATGAAAAATATTAAAACGTCATCATGGCCCAGCCACTGACATAAGAAAAACTGTTTAACATTAAGTATCTAAATGATGTCCTAAAAATATAACGTTTGTAATTACCTAATTAAATTAATAAAGCCTCCAGGTAATAGAAGTAATGTTAGGAGGCATTTTCTGGCAAATGAAACTTCAGAAACGTTCACATCTGCACACGATTATGAAGCCCCTATTGTTACTTCGCTTTCTCCCTTCCCTAGCCCACGTTTCTCACTATGAACTAATGGTACATAATAATAAAACCCTGGATGTCAGCCAGTCCAGAGTTCTGGCTAACTTTTGGAGTGTTTGTGAAAGTCGAAAAAGCAATGCAGCTGTTACCCTGGGTACTTTCCAGCAGAGGATATGTTTTCCAGATGAAAGCACAAATAGTGATTGAAATGTAATCAGTATTTTTGGCATCTTGGTATTATAATTCTTTTCAGTTTTTTGTTATGTTAATTGTTCATTTCTTAGGACTTGTTTTGTGTTTTTTCTGTGGTCTGTTATCCACTGAAAGTGAGGAGATGAACGAATGCTTAAGTAGTTTTTCATTCTTTGTTTAAAAACAAATCAACAATGGCAAACAGTCTCTTTTGTTAGCTGAAGACTTATTTAAAGTAACCATAACATTTTCGTTAACGATATAGTTTATGGTGAGACTCATGTTTCAGGCAGCAGAGGGAAGAACATCTAAATACCAAATACAGTGTCCACATTTCAGAGCTGACCGGAAACGTCGAGATCCTTCAGGGCGGCTGCAGCCTCCATGCTCACCCCGTGTTCCTGGGGCGGGAATGGCTTTGACAGTACTTGCCTTACTTAGCAATGTACTCACTTTTTAAATCCCCATCCACTGCCCTTTAAGGGGAGGGGTGCAGATGACTTCATTGATATTTGGGGCTTAGGAATTTTTGTTTCTGTTTAAGTTAGAAGGGGCTCTAGTTGATCCATTATTGTCAACACTTAAGTAAAGAACCCGCCTGCAATGCAGGAGACTCTGGTTCGATTCCTGGGTCAGGAAGATCCGCTAGAGAAGGGATAGGCTACCCACTCCAATATTCTTGGTCTTCCCTCATAGCTTAGCTGGTAAAGAATCCATCTGTAGTGTGGGGGAAACTGGGTTTGATTACTGCGATGGGAAAGATCCCCTGGAGGAGGGAAAGGCTACCCACTCCAGTATTCTGGCCTGGAGAATTCTATGGACTGTATTACAGTCCATGGGGTTGCAAAGAATCGGACATGACTGAGCGACTTTCACTTTGGCTTTAGTTTTACAGGTCCTGCTGCCTAAGTCTAATTTAATCACAGAATCACTGAAAGTCCCAGCCCTCTCTCTTTATAGACCAGGCAGCCGAGGCCCGGAGCCTCTGGGTTACCTGTCCCAAGCCTCCCCTGGTTCTGACCTGAATGTGGGGTAATTGGTTTCTGGAAGGGACAGCAGAGTCTCTGATTGCAGATCGCTGGTGATCTTCCCTCAGAGGCCCTTGGACTGCCCTGTGCAGAGTCAGGCCAGGAGACTTCTGAGAACAGGACCCAGTGCAGAGGACAGGGCCTTGAGCTTCCTGTCCCTTTCCCCCAAGTAGAAACCTCCTCTGTTTTCCCACTGGAGCTACCTCATTCCTCAGTGAGAGGGGAGGTGAGCTGTCTCAGGTTCTTCTGCCCCCCAACCCCGGATCCACCCCCAGAAACAGATTTGTAATTAGCTAAATGAGATGGTAGCTTCCGGATCACTTGCCCTTCCCCTCCTGCATCTCCCATATGCTTCCTTCTCTTTTAGGGAACAGTATGTATTAATTGGGCACAGTGTTTGCTATAACTGACCATGGCTAATGCTGTGTGTGTCCATTAAGGATAATTTAAGCCAATTAAGTGCTAACCTGCTGGACAGCAAGGTGCAGGTGTGTGGAATCCATTGAGAGGGGATGGGTGATGTGCACTCAGAGTTGGTCATTTCCAGCCCTTCTCAGGTCTGAGGCTTTGTCTGCGAGGCCCTCCTCACCTGTACTTCATCCTGGTGCTTACTGCTCCGGCAGGTGGGTGCTCCAGCCTCACGTGGGCTGTGGTGCTGGGGGTGCTGACCCGGCTCACCCTGTCTCCTCAGACCAGGCACCCCACCCAGGGGAAGAAGTCCCCTCTCCTAGAGGAGAGAAGGTCATGAAGGAGGGGGACTGGGGAGTTGTAAAAGGAGAGGAAGCCGGGGGCGTGGAGCAGTTTCTGTGCATGGAGACTTTTCTTGAGGAAAGTTTGAAGAAATTTTGGGAAGTATGTATAGCTCCCTGAAAATTTGTGCTGCAGTTGATGATTAGCATATTTTGGAATGTGTGATAGAAAAAGATTTGCATTGTAAAGCAAGACTGGACTAAAGAGCTTTGGTTCATTTCCAAACCTGTCTTCTATTCTTGTAATATGACAGTATCCGTTTCCAAGTGTGGAACTCGGAGAAATGGAGCAAACGAGGGAGAGGAAAACGTGTGTGTCTTTTTTCTTAGGGTGTCAGTTGGAGAATTTACACATCCTTTATTTAAAATACTCACTGGCCTCTGAAGTGACCCTGCACCCCCACCCTACCCAGGGAGACTGTGGCTATGATGGGGGAAGCTGGTGATTTTCTACTTTCTGGACCTGAATGCCTTACCTCTGCTGTCATCGAGAAGCTGATGTGAAGGTTTGTGACTCTAGGAGCTCGTCTCAAGGACCTGAGAATTGGGCGGCATGTGCTGAGCTGCTGTGGGATGGTCAGGCCGCCAGAGTGGTCTGATTTTCCTGCCTGCCACCTGCTGCTCTGTGAGGAGCTGGTTTACATCAGACAAGGCTGCTCCTGACCTCACCGTCTATTTCTGGCAACAGACACGGCAGAGATGGAAGAGACCTCCTGCCGTTTAGAGGAAGTCAGATAAATACTCACTTCAGAGAGTGTGTCTTGAGCCAAAATGCATGAGTAGGTGACAGCTCCCAGCCTGCATTCCCTCTACAGTTCTGAATGTAAAGACTAACGGATTTTTAGCCCTCAGTCAGAGACGTGTTAATGAAAACGCTCCCTCAGTGCAAGACCAAGGGCAAGTGCTGGCCTTGCCGATTTTGTTTTCTTCTTCTTCTTCTTTTTTTGAAATGTACACTGAGAGCAAAGGGGAGGGGACTCCTCATCCCTCACCTGGAAAGCCTGTCCAGCTGGTTAGCAGGAACTTTCTGGGACTTTAGAGAGAGGGAGTTCCTGGAGAGTGTGTGAGTGGTGAGCAGTCAGGTTGACGAGGGCGTGTGTTTGTTGGCTGTGCCTCCCTTCAGTCAGGAGGCAGCTCTGCACAGACTCCGGGGCTGACATGGCAGCCAGCTCACCTCTCAGGAGAGAGCACTTGACACCCCTGCATGTTCCCTCTGTGGGCATGAGGAAGGAGCTGGCACTGGATTTCACATTAAGAAGGGGTTCAACGACCGAGTACATTCTTAGTCTTCTGGTAGTGATCCCTAAGTTTAAAACAAATTTTGTTTCCTTGTCGAGCTCATTCTACTGGGCTTCTTGGTTTAAATGAAGAGACATTTTTGCACCCTGGTCATCCGGTGTCCACCTGCCCCCAGCGGCAGGAGTATCCATTCTGATGTATTTCACCCTGTTTCTTTCCATCTGGAGGTAGGAGAACAATCGCGCAGGAACCCGGCCAGTCTTTGAACACTGTGTGCACTGAAGACTAGGCGTCATGTGAGCGGTCTGTGTGCTTGCTTGCTTGGTGCCTTTGCGGTCAGAGCAAGCTGAGAGGACCAGCATACTTCCCGTCATCCTTCTCCAGACCAGTGTGGGGCAACGTGCATTTCAGAGAAATCTCTTTGACAGTGGCTCCCTAGTCCCTCAGAGAGTCTGAGGAGTTTCAACGCATCCAAGGTGAAGACACAGAAAGTCTCCCTAAGCTTGAGAGTGATCATCATTGTAGGTCACCGTGTTGATCCGTGCTCTCATTGTTGGTCTTACAAACAGGCCTTCTCTTTCTGTCTCTGAATGTATCAATCAGTTCTTTTCAGGAAGCACATCAATGTCAGAGACCCATCTGACACTTTGTGACCCCATAGACTATACGATCCGTGGAGTTCTCCAGACCAGAATGCTGGAGTGGTAGCCTTTTCCTTCTCCAGGGGATCTTCCTAACCCAGGGATCGAACCCAGATCTTCCTCATTGCAGGCGGATTCTTTACCAGCTGAACCACAAGGGAAGCCCCAGAGACCCATCACCATAAGGCAAAACCACCCAGCTTCTGGCTTAGGAACTGCTAAATGCCTAACTCTTCATTGTCCCATAGCTTAGTGTGATTACAGTGAATGGCTTTCTCGTGTTTTCTTGATGCTTCCGAATATATACATTCACTTTTTTTCAGACATGTTTTGGTGGTATCATGACCTGCCTATAGAAGATGGGTGAGATAAGGATGCTTCTGGGAACTGCATTTTAAAATAGCCAAAATAAACCCAGTTTGGCAGCGGTGTGGTACCTTAGTTGTTTATTTGGTTTGTCACCAGCTCATCTTCTGAGTATCCCCATCCTTATGTCAGAACTAAGCTGCAAAGTGACTGATCCTGGTTATGTGAGCACCTTTAAGTGCAGTGGGTGGGACTGATGCAGTCCAGTCCCCTCCATTAGAGCAAAACTCTGATCAGGAGAATCACAGAGTAATTTCTTAGGGAAATTTGAAACGCAGGTACAGTTTCCTTCTTCCCAGACTGAAGAATCAAAGAAAGGTTTTCATATAAGCTGTATCAACAGAAGAATTAGAACGCACAAGCTGTTTCATATTGTGATGTTCTGTGACTTCCATAGATAAAAAACTTTTGCCTTTTCACATCTGTTCAGATAGCAGGAATGTCTCCACTTTTTGTGAAGGACAAAATCCCCGACTCAATAATAATGCCCTCAAAAATAATGTCACATCAGCATGGGCAGTGTTTTCTAAGGAAAGGTTTTTTTTTTAATGAACAGATGTTTTATTTGCTACCTGTGATATTAAAGAGTATAAACTTACCTAATAAAATAGTTTCAATGATAAATATTTCCAGTGGTACTCTTAAAATTAATTTTTTCATTAAAATTATAAAAGGCATTCTCAAAACGTTTCCCCCATTTTTTTCCATGGGATTGTGAAACCCAATGTGAATGTTTATAAATGTTTGCAGAGAGTACTTTTGTTTTAAAGAGAATGCAGACATTCTCTTAATATGAAGACACCCTAACAAAGAATGGTTGTAATTAAAGTAATAAAAGATTCAGTTAAAAATAGGAAAAACCATTCTTCTGAAATATGCTCAGCCCCACGGAAGGGGATATGGTGTGTGCCTGGGGAACCACATTGTGAGCACTGTAGTCATTACTACAGTGTGTGATCAGAAGAACGGTGAACACTTTGTGGTTAACCAAATCACAGAGGCCTGTTAGTTGGAAGGGTTGTTGGAATTCCTGCAGCCCCTCTTTGCACCCAGTACTCAGTCCGCTGCGGCTGCCCTGTCAAATGATACTTACCACCCCCACCCCCACCCTGAGCCTCTGCTGATGCTGGTGAACTCCCTTACTCTCCCGCCAGCCCTTTGCGTTTTTGGACAGCTCTAGTTGTTAGAAAGCTCCTTCTAACCCTGAGTCACTATGAATTTGTTGCTCACAGCCTGCCAAGGAGTCTGTGCCAGCGCCCACATGAGAGCTCCTAAGCTACTTAAAGAGAGTTGTCTGGTGTTGCGTTAAGAGTGTTTTCCCTATGGGAGAACGGCCTTAAAGCATGTAAGTTATCATACGTGAAATGAATTGCCAGCCCAGGTTCGATTCATAATACAGGGTGCTCGGGATGGTGCACCAGGATGATCCAGAGGAATGGAATCGGGAGGGAGGTGGGAGGGGGATTCTGGAAGGGGAACACATGTACACCCATGGCAGATTCATGTCAATGTATGGCAAAACCAACACAAAATTGTAAAGTTAAATCTTTATTGAATTTGTTACAATTTAAAAAAAGAAAGAGTGTTTTCCCCTCGGGGGTCCTAAGTTTTGGCCTTGGCTCCCAAGGTGTCTTACAGCCTGGCTGCCCCCTCCTGGACACTGAGCTGCTCAGAACCCTTGATGATTATTTCTGACAGTTGCCCTCCCTTCTGCAGGTGCTTCCTATTGAGCTGACCACGTTTTCTTTGCACTGCTGTCAGTTTTCACCTCTTCTAACTTTGGGTAGTTAAAAAAATCTAAATGTAGGATGTGTTCTTAAATAATTATGAGCCCCTTCTTGGCCCAGGGTCCTCTGTGTTGCTGAGTGTGCCTTCTGATGATGAGGAAGGTGTTGACAAGCCTGGGTGGTAGGCTTTGAATCTCTCCCACTACCTTCTAGTTTTGCAGTCTACCCTCTTTGAGTATTGCTATTCAGCCAGCAATAAAGACTTGACTTGGGAAATCAGCCTTTGTAATTTAGATAGAAATCTGAGGTTGCCATTTGAAGTTTTTCCTTTGGTGATTATGGGAAATTAAAATTTTTAATGTTATAAGTATAGTAGAAAATGTAAAATGTAGGTAATTCTTAGGGGATTTATTTCAGTTTTGTTTGAGCATTTACCATTTATGGCTTTAATTTGAACAAAGTTACCTTTGGATAAACTAGAAATTTTTTCTTGATACAGCTGCTCTGTTAGGGAAAGTGCCTCTAATAGCTTTGGATGATTAAAAAATTTTTCCATATGAAGTTTATTCATTAAATGTTTACCTATTGTCTACCATGTGCTAAGCGTTATACCTAGGGATATATTGCTAAAAAGAGATAATTAGTAATTCATAGAGAGTATGGTATATAAGGTGAGCTAATCTTTTAACAGGTTATTTTTAAAACACTCTTGGTACATGCCATGAAGAAAATATTCCAAGAGCATTTAACGGGATGCCCTGGGCTGAGGGCTTCAGAAGAGCCTTCCTGGAGAAAGGAATGTTTAGGCTGACCCAGTTATTTGTCTGTTGTCCCTATCTTTTTAAAGTCTGCTACAAGATTAGAAAGCCTTCCTGGAACTTCCCTCGTGGCCCAGTGGCTAGACTGTGCATTCCCAGCACAGGGGGTGCAGGTTTGATCTCTGCTCAGGGTATTTGATCTCACATGCCACAACTAAGACATGGCATAGCCAAATAAATACTTGAAAAAAGAAAGCCTTCCTAATTACAGGATATTTTCTGGGTTGGAATTCGCATTTAATGCAGGAAAGGCAGCTCTAGAGTTCACTCAAACACCACTAAAAATCCAGCCGTTGATGGGGTGTCCACTCCATTTTCTCTCTGCACAGAATCAAAAGATGCTAACATAATTTGGTTCCCTCCAGTTCTCTAAATTGTCCTCCAGTCCGGTTCATTCTTTACTCCATTGCTGAGTCTGACAAAAGAAACGGCAAACTTCTTTGATAGTGTCTGGAGGAAGGAAAAACAAAGTGTGTGTTATGTTGTAGATATTTTGGGAAGTAGAAAATTGGTTTATTAATAACGTATTTTGATAATATGTTGTTAATAACATAACAAGGAGATGACAGTACAGGCTTGACTCTGGTCACAAAAGAAATTCAAAAATATAGTTTCCAAAATCATATCACCAGGGAACTCTTAAAGAAAGAAATTCAAAGCTATCTTGATCCTCTAGTTCTTGTTCTTTTAAGCCTATATCCTTGTGCTACAGGAACAGGAAAGGTTGCTGGTTTCCTCTGCATTCTCTCTTTAAAAAAAATTTTTTTAATTATCACTATTTTAATTCAGGTTAAGTTAATTTATAGTATTATGTTAGTTTCAGGTATGTAGCATAGTGATGCAGTATTTTTGTAGATTATACTCCATTATAGGTTATTACGCTTGTTCCTAGGAAGAAAAGGTATGACAAACTTCAATAGTGTGTTAAAAACATAGACATCACTTTACTGACAAAGGTTGATATAGTCAAAACTATGGTTTTTCCAGTAGTCATAAATGGATGTGAGAGTTGAACTATCAAGAAGGCTGAGTGCCAAAAAGTTGATGCTTGGACAGCAAGGAGATCAAACCAGTTAAACCTAAAAGAAATCAACCCTGAATATTCATTGGAGGGACTGATGCTGAAGCTCCAATTACCTAGACCATCTGATGTGAAGAGCTGACCCATTGGAAAAGACCCTGATGCTGACAGAGATTGAGGGCAAGAGGAGAAGGGGGCAACAGAGGATGAAATGGTTGGATGGTATCACTGACTCAATGGACATGAGTTTGAGCAAATTCTGGGAGATGGTGAAGGACAGGGATCCTTAGTGTGTTTCAGTCCATGGGGTCACAAAGAGTTGGACATGACTGAGCAACTGAACAACAGGAAATAAGTTATTTCAAGATAATGGCTATAATTCCCTGTGCTTTACAGTGTATTCTTGGTGTCCTTTTGCCTTTAAACCTTGAGGACTTCACCAGCTAAGACGTCATTTTCATTTTGAAGTAGCTTGGGCAATAGAGGGGGAGCAAGCAAAGTATGGACAGGCTGTGCTTGCTGCTTTGCCTTTCTGCCCAGTTTGGAAAGTTGGGTTGCTGGCATGGTTGGGTTATTATGGCCTGGCCCTTCAGTGGGTGTGTGTGCTTGTGTCTGGTCACCTACAGTGAATGCATACTTGTGGTTCTGTATCAGAGAGATCCTCTGTGATTGTAAACTTAGGCAGTATTTTAACGAGGGTGGCTCATTTTTCTCCTGTGCCATGCTAAGTCACTTAGTGGTGTCTAGCTCTGTGCAACCCTATGGACTGTAGCCTGTCAGGCTCCTCTGTCCATGGGATTCTCCAGGCAAGAATACTGGAGTGGGTTGCCATGCCCTCCTCCAGGGGATCTTCTCAACCTAGGGATCAAACCTGTGTCTATTACATCTCCTGCATTGGCAGATGGGTTGTTAACCAGTAGTGCCACTTGGGAAGCCCAATATCAGTGTTTAAATATTACCAAAAGCGAAAGGGAATCTCCACATTTGCTTTAACTGACCTTTGTTACCAAGCTTGATGCTGAGGACCTTTGTAATCAAGTTTTCAACAGTAAAGTGTAGGATTCTTACGGATTTCAGTCTGTATATATTGTTAAAAGTTTATTTTAAAAAAAAGCTTTGAGGAAGTTTAAATAAATTTTAGTAGTAGAGGTTTGATCCTGTTAAAATGGTGATTATTTGAATGTTTCTTTGCAGGATTGATGTCATTTCTCCTTTTCAAGTATCATAGGCCAACCTTTACTCATTTTGTTTATTTGAAAAGTTGCAGATTTCTAAATAGTTTGGGAAACATTTACCAGCCAAGCAGAGGGGAGGGTTTGCTGCTAAAGTATAAATCCAAGCAGTGAGGCTTGTTTGAACTGCTCTTCAAGACAATTGAATTCGTATTATAATGTTTAAACCTTTGGAAATTGGTATTATTAGACAAGCCTAGGATCTCAGCCATTTTGCAAAGGGGAATGATTCTCAGAATATGACATACTTAAGGTCAGATGTTTGTTTATCCCAAATGAGATTTGTGAAATTTGTGATTATTTCATTCCTATCCAGGTAGGACCCTTCATACTTTGTGGGTTGAAATGAAATTTCTTATAAAAAAATTCATTCTTTCCTAAATGAATCTGAGTTAGGAGACTGTTGTCCCTTACATAACAATTACACTTTATCCTGATCCAGGATCCATATAATTTAGGCAGAAGGGGCCTTCATGCCCCAGCATTAGAATGCTCCATGGTGACACTGCCCACGCCTCTCGCCGTTTTCTTTCACCGTTGTTTTTGAGCATCTGCAGTGGCTGAAGTGCTGGTGCTGAGGGTATAAGGTTAGCAGGACAGGGAGGACCCTTCTCATGGATCTTAGTGTGTGTGTGCCTTGTTTATCATTTCCTGTAGCATTGCCTTGCATTGTGGTTTTACATTTTTCTGTCATTTGATCATTATTCCAGGAAATTGAGATATGCGTTTTCACTTGATAAGATTTGCAGAGGATTTTGGCAATGGGCTGTTCTAGAAGTAAAAGTCAGCTTCCAGATAGCATGTTATTGCTTCTCTGTTGTTCAGGCACTCATACCTGATACAATTTCCCAAAGAATAAGGCTGTGACATGCCTAGCTCACTCAAAGTCAAGATTGGTGTTTTGGCAGCAGTACCATTAGACTGACCTCCTAATGTAATTTAAAACTATCTGGAAGTAAAAGTAAGACCAAAGTGGTTATTTATAGTGGCTCAGAAACCCCATGTTGGCTCTAAGACCACAATGTTAGGTCTGCATTGAGTTAATGATTTCAATTGTAATTGCCTATTTTAATAGGAAAAAAAACAAGGATAACCTTTATAACTGTAAAGTATATGAGGAAGTCTTATATTTTAATAGGAATTATTTTTAAATGTTTTCGATTGGTTCAGGTGATTTTCAATTGGTTAGGTGATTTTCAGGCTTATAGATAAGTACTGGAAAAACTGACCTTACTTTGCAAGTCTTTTTTTGAAATAAAGCTAGTGTTAAAAAATTTTAGACCTTACAGATTTGTATTTAGAATCTAGATAGTATCATATGTAGGCAGAGGAAAGAAATAAGTTACTTTGTTTAAAATTTTAATGTATGAATAGTACAGGAGGATAAATTTCTATGCAGTATATAAGAATTTTTCTTTTGTTTAAAGACACTCAAATAATAAATCTGTTTATAATTTCACTGTCCATTGGGAAGTTTATAAAGTAGAGGGTCAGGGAGATGCCTTGTTATTCCCCCTACATTATAATTTTCCTTAGAGAATAATATTCTTGGCCATACTGTATAGTAATGAGAAGTTTCTAAGCCACCTTGATGTGATATTTTAAACAGATTGTTATAAAATGAATTATGGTCAGTGTAGCTTCTGATAGTGAATCTTTTAAAATATATATTTTTCTTTATAGTAAGGGTTAATTTTGCTCCTCCAAGTAGTAGAGCCTGTTTTAACTTACCCATATTAGAAAATAAAATTTATCTCTAGAGCTTTATTCATAAAATTAGAACTGGCCTTCCAGTAGCATCTTTCATCTGGATAGTAAAGAAGTTACTTCTGAATATTGGGAATGAAAGGGTCTTAGTCTGTGTGGGCTGCTGTTACAACATATTATAGTCCAAGTGGTATATAAACAACATTTGTTTCTCGTAGCTCTGCAGGCTGGAAAGTCCACGATCAAAGTGCTGGCACATTTGGTGTCTGGTGAGGGCCTGCTTCCTGGTTCAGAGACTGCTGTCATCCTCCTGTGTCTTCACGTGATGGAAGGAGTGGCTACACTCTGGGGTTTCTCTTATAATTCCATTAGGTGGCCTAATCATCTCCCAAAGGCCCCAGCTCCAAATGCCATCACATTGTGTTTAAGGATTTAGCATGTGGATTTTGCGGGGAGGGAGCAGACATTCGGTCTGTAGCAGAAGGTTTGTCGTGAGTGCTTTAGTCTTTGAGTGTTCTAGACAGAAGATGGCTAAACCATCACCGCTTCCCTGAATTACTTATGTTAGTGAGAGGCAGGAGTCACCTACTGTGAGTTTTTACATCAGAGACGTGATGAATGGGACCCATGGTATATGAAATTCCAATTCTTCAGTACTAAGTAATGTGCTCTTATGTTCTTGTCTTCTAAGGCCTGCCTTAAGTCTTAATTTGCCTAAAGGTAATATACGTGTTTTGTTTAGCCTGGACCTGTTTTTCATATTCCTTTCCTTCACCAGAAGTCTTTTAGATAGTCTGAATTTTTAATACTGATGAAATTTTAATACCACAGATATATCATACCTGTGCTTACACGAAAGAAAGTTTTTTTTTCCCAACCCCCAAGTGAATTTTCATTCTTTGGGAACAATATTGTCCCCATTTGGGAATACATGAGCTAGGACACCTGGCTATGTGGGTTGCCTGCCCTACATGGTAATTAGGCTTTGAAGAAGGCTAATCTATTTTCTTATTTATTAAAGAACTTTTGGTCCATTGGATAGTTTTCTGATATGGATCACTATTAAAGGGTTGTTCCTCAAAGCACAAGCTATTTATTCATTCATATAGTCATAAATACTTGGTTCAAACCCTCCTGGCTTCTTCAATTCCTTGCTCCACCACCACTGGCAGATCAATTAATAAATTAGTTAAATTAACATTAATTTATTTAATTAATAAATTTATTAATGTGTAAAATAAGACAATAATGGTATCTACCTCTGAAGGTTACTGGAGAAGACTAAATGAAAAAGCAAATAAAGCACTATGCTCAGCATGAAGTAGGCCAGCAAAAAAATTAAGTTATTTTTAATAGTATTAGAATTCTCACTGATTGCTAGCCTCATCAGCTCTCTGCATATTAAAGATCAGATGATTCTAATGGCTTTAGATTCAGTGGTGATAAAAAATGACAGATGTTGGGTTCATGGCTGTATAATTTGGTTGTATTAAGTCTTCAGGCCCCAGTTTCCACATTTTTAAGATAAAAATTTATTTTAAGATAAAAATTCCACTTAATTAAGATAAAAAGCAAAATAATTTGGTTGAAACTTCAAATATAGCAGTAATCCTAATAAATGTACATAGGTTTTATTTGCCCACTAAATGACAGACTCTTGGGTTAGAATAAAAAATAAGAGACAGACCTAAAACAAAATGACTTTAAAGAGCAGAATGGGGGTGGGGAGGGACAGGGAAACATTACTATCAATAAAAGTAAAATTAATATATGCATAGGGATAAAATAGAATATTTTATAATGTTGACAACCTACCAAGAAGATAATTATGATTTTGTATGTATTCCGGGAGCTACAAGGAAAGTCTGTTAATCCACAATCATAGTGGTAGATTTTAACATACTCTGTCACTGATAAGTAAAACAGAGAGAAGTTAGGATGACTATAGAGTATTTGAAGACCACCTTTGTTAGTGAGATTTAAATTTAAACAGGTCTTTGAGCACCCTTCTCAAAATGGTCTGAGTTGATGAATTTTGGCTGCTTTATGCAGCCATATCATACTCTTTTATGGGGACTCTAGATGTGTTCCCATAAAAAGTTTTAAGTAAACTAGATAATCGTAAAAGTGAATGGTAAACGTTTCTAAAGGACTCTGTGGGCCTTTTCTTATGTTCTCAGCTATCACGCTAGGACTTTTCCTGGGTGTCCTGGTGTTAGTGAGCAGAGAACATTGTTTAGGATGGACTTCTGGGCCTTTTTGCAGAACTGGCTCCATGAACCTGAGCAGTGCTGGGTTAGCCAGATTTCTTCATCACAGTGATTCTGGGTGTGGCTTCTTGCAGAGATTCCTCTCTCTTGGCTGACACGTGCTGCACTGCAGAAAGCTTCCGGGGGCAAACTGTGAACAGGGTGTGACTCTCTTGCTTTCTGGCCACTGAAGAGTTGAGAGGGTTGAGACAGAACTCTCAGAGATCCCTTCCTGGCACCTTTCAGAGGTAGTTTGGTCCCTCCAGAGTCCCTGAGCAGGATCTTTTTGTTTTTTTAAGATGACACCACCTCCAGTGTATCCTTTTCCAAGCTGTTTTGTGAGCAAAGTGAGAGGGATTTTTTAAGTGTCTGAAGAACATTTGGATTTGTGAGTCCTGTTGAAGTAATGGTTAGCATATGGTTTTCCTTCTCAAAAAGAGTTGGCAAATGTTAAGTCACTTTTTTATTTAGTTTATTTAAGTCTTTAATTAATATTAGGTACTAATGAAGTGTGTTTGTGCATGTATGTAGCACCAATGGAAATTCCATTTGTTCTCTCTTTGTTGCTTTGTTGTTTGATATCTGAGTAGTTGGGACAAAAAATAAATTACTTTCATGGACAAAAACTAAAGTAAAAAGGGAAACATAAATTTTAATATGTTTAAAAGGTCTCTACACAGAGAAGGACCTTATTAAATGTATGTTCACTTTCATTAACTGCCTAGTCCAAAAGTGTGACTGCCTTGAAAGCAGAGAGCCCAGCAGATCTGTGTAGCTCAGGACAGTGTGTGTTCTGGGCTTTCTGTGACTGATGGAGATGGTACCAGTGTGGCAGCTTGAATTGCCATTGCTTCTGTGGCCTCACCTTCCCATCCTCCATCCAGTCTCCCATTCACCCAGCCAGTCCATAAAAATTGGCCAGCACTTAATGCTTCCAGGTTCTTTGCTGGCAATTGAGAAATATAAGGACATTGTGATGGAGACTTGAACTTAAGAGCCTGTGTCCTACTGATGGTTAGTAAATAGATGTTTTGAAATTATGAAACAGTCTTATAGTGATAGGGTAGAGGTATATGAGAAGTCTAGGAGGGAAGACATAGGTGGGTTGTCTAACTCAGACCAGGTGGTGGTGGTGGTGGAGGAAGCAGGGCTGGCTTCTGGGATGAGGTAATACCTCAGCTACCATTTGTGGGAAGAGCGGAGAGTTGTTCTAGGCAGTAGTTTGGAGGGGAGACCGGCGTGTGACTCGTCCTTCAGGAGTTCTAAAACTTGAGGAGAAGAACACTGAAACCAGGCTGGAGAACTGGGCCGGCCCCTCACAGACGCTCTCATTTCTCTCCAGAGGGTTCTGGATGTTATTCAGAAGGCAAATGGATTTATTATTCTGAAGGTTGGGGGCATTTGGTGGATTTTAGTCGTGGGAATGAAGTGATTAGAATTACATATTAGAAAAGTCCCTCTGGTGGCAGTGTAATGGGAGTAGATTAGGGGTTGAAATCAGAGGTGAGGCTCTGGAATGAGAAACTATTGCTTGAGCCAGTTTGAGATTTTTCAGGAGGTGCAGGCAACCTGGGGGCCTGAATATGGGAGGAGAGAAAAGTGAAGGATGACCGCAAGGTTTCTAGCTGAGGTTGGTGAGGAAAATAAGGTGTCGTTCAGTGAGGGAGTGAGAGGGTGGTAAACGGGGCTTGGAGGAAAGAATGAGTTTAGTCGTAGACACTGACTTGGTGATCCTTAGGAGACTCTGCCCTTAGCCGTCCAGGGAGTGATTGTTGGCACAGAGTAGTGGATAACATCACCCCGCAAAACAGAAGCGGGCATTGGAAGGAAACCTGGAGATAAACCCTAAAGAACAAACCCTGTGCGTTGATCTAATACCCATGTGACAGGGAAAATAGATTTGGTACCTTGGAAAATAAACAGATCATGTTTTCCCTCTAGACTTTGCCAGGTGTTGACTTTCAAAGAAGAGGAGAACTAATAACTTAACTCCCAAAGCTGGGAGTGGTGAAGCTCTGGTTTCTTTTCTGTTGTTTGTGACCTTGTGGCCACGCAGGCCAGAGCTGGAGGAGACACCTCTTTGCCTCATAGGGCTCAGTAATAGTTTTCTCATCTATTTCTATCTTTGCCAGCTTGAAGGAATAAAGTTGTCTTCTTCATGAAGTAGAAAATGAGAAAGCTTTGTGGAATGTCTGTATTTTTGGAAAATTCCAGTTCATAGGAATTAGAGAAGGACAGAGGATTAAAGCAGACTAATTTGTAGAGGGGGCTTGGCTTTTTAACTTATTCCTTACTTATACACACATAGATACTCTCACAGGGTAAGAGAAGAACAGAGAAACCCTTTTAATTATCTTCCCAATATCTAGCCACAGAAGACATGGGTTTTATTCATGTCACATCTGGGGTATCAGTGATTTTTATTCACTCGAGGATTATTTAATGGGTTCCTGCTGTGGTGATCAAGTCGGAATTCAGGCCCTCACCAAGCCAGGGAGGCAGTGAGAACCCGTCTCAGCAGTGGAGGTGGTTTTACCTCACGCCAGCCTTAAATAGTCCTCTCCAGCTTTTCTGATGGCAGACCCACCACCAGGCAGGGTTCCAAGATGGGCAGCCCTCCTCTCTTCTCTCCTCCTAATCTTCCCACAGCTGCTGAAGTACAGATTTCTTCACTGGCCCCTGGGACACATGACTGATAGCACCTTAGGAAAATCTAGCCCTTTATAGATAACCTCCTGCGGGTACCTATAGGTGTGCCGTAAGTTGGCCCCGCAGCTGACACCACCGTCCCTCGTTGACGTGGGTTATAGGATTGTGATGTGTGTTGCTTGCTGGGCTTTCTGGAATCCCTGTGTCATGGACACGCGCTCGTCATGCTCTTGCCTTGTCTCTGATGTTCCCTCGCCATCCGGTTCCTGCGTCGTTGCTCTTGAACACCTAGAAGCACCTTTTCACTACGGCCCTGATGGGGAGGTGGGATTTTCAGCTTTGACATACTCCTGAAGTTTTCCAAAAAAATTTGTCATCATGAACACTCTATAGTTTGGCTAGGGGATTCTTTGGACAGAGGGCACTGAAGAAAAAAATGCCCCCGGTATCCACCTTCTTAGGAGCTCGAGTGAAACAATCAAAAAGAATATCATCAAATTTCTTTTGTTTGTAGATTCATAGGAACTCTTGCTTTCCAGTCCCCTCTTGGGGTTTCGAGGAGCAATGGCATTATTAAAGAACACCATTAAAGAAGAAAACTTGGAGGGCCTTCCCTGGCAGTCCAGTGGTTAAGACTTAGCCTTTTAACGTAGGGAGTACAGTTTGATCCCCGGTTGAGGAGCTAAGATCCCACGTGCCTTGTGGCCAAAAAACTAAAACATAAAACAGAAGCGATATTGTCATAAATTCAATAAAGACTTTTGAAATAAAAAAAAAAAGAAAACCTGTGCTTATATTCTTGAAATTACTTATTTTAAACCTGTGTCAAGGACCCAATCCTTGCTTGTTGAGGAATTTGTGGATAAACCAGTGGCTGGAAGATGCATGGGTTGTAGTTGGTCTTACTCTTTAGTCAGAGGTTGAGGGGGGCAGCGGTTGGTGGAGCACAGGTTGGTCACTGCCCTGGAGTGGTGTGACTTGTTCTCGTTGGTCAGCAGGTGGCACCAAATAGCCAAAACAAATCTGGAAAGAGGTAGGTGGTAGTCAGATTTCACCTTGGGTTGGCTTAAACATTTTGGAATTAATGGTACTTTCACATTTTTCCCCTTAGAGATGGCATCCTCCAAGGCTAAATTTTGTAGAAATCTTTGGTTTTAATGGAGTCCTAAAAATTAACATCTCCAAGGTCAAATGGTACATAACAATATTGATTTTCTTTTTGAAGGGATTATGACTGTGGATATTGAAAGCAACTGTAAGATTCTTCTATAGATACACTCACTGGCTTAGGTGTCTGAATTTTACTGTTTTTATGAAGTCTTTTAAATACATTGCTAACAGAGGTGTTAAAATTAATCTACTGATAAATTTATGTTGTTGACATGATGTCTGCCTCGATGGGAATCTAGGAGTGTACTCACATCCAAGAAATGTCTGTCTGAGCAGAGGTGGCTGACTCAGAGCTGCATGGCTCAGTTGTGAGGGGGACGTGGTACTTCTCACTTAGGAACATGGAGGATGTGCTGGTGATGTTCTTGGACAGCTTGTGAGAAAACAGCTAATAATGAGAGGGGGTGTCTGGGCTTTTGCCACCAATTGTTACACGGCTTGAGGTGCGGTTCAACTTACTGTCCACAGAAGCCAGGTTGCGTAGGTCATGTGTGGTTCTGTGCTACAACTTGAGAAAAGCTACATTTTGAAGAACAGTAAGAGGAATGTTTCTCTTCCGCATTTGTGGCTTTGTTTATTTTCTTTATTCGGTGCCACATGTGGGGAAGAATCAGCTCAAGTGGTCCCTTTGTGATTGCCAGGTGGTGTCTGCTTTGATTAGTGCACAAGCTCCAGCGATTGGGTCTGCTAACTCTGGTCTTTGTGCGCATTCTTGGTGCACACTGAATGAGGTTTTCATGAAGTGAGCATCCAGTACAAAATCTTATAATTTTTGAATCTTAAGATGGAGCAGGTGGGGCAGGATTGGGGGGGGCGGAAATGACAAACATCTTTTCCCTTGGGACATTTTCCCACAACTAAGTAGGGGAGGGTATGCATCTTCCTTCCTCTTCCCGCTTTTCATTTACTTGGGTCGTTGTGTATATGAAACATGCAGGAATTTGACTGCACCAGTACAACTTAAGCACATATCCTTGCAGCCTAGAATCTGTTTTTCACACAGCACCAGGATTGATCTTTTAAAGACATTTGTCCAGTGACGTCAGTTGTTCGGTTAAAAGCCTGCTGTGTCTTCCATCACACTTAACAGCCCTTCGTGTCTGGCCCCAGCTGCTGTTCCGTCCTCATCTCCTTGTCTCTCACCCTGCCCACCTGACTCTGGCCACACTGAGCTCTTCATTCCTCTAACAAGCTGTGCTGGTCTCACTGTAGGGCCTTCACATGTGCAGTTTCCTTTGCCGAGAACGTTATTCCTCTTGATCTGCGTGTGAAAGATCATTGAGGTCTCGGTTTAAATACCAACTCAGGCCTTTCTTGACCCACCACCAGCTCTAAAATAATCATTCATCCATTCTTCTCTGTTTTGTTTTTAAATTGAGATATAACCGGCATATAAGTTTAAGCTTAAGTTTAAGGTGTAAGATATATTGATTTGATATGTTTATGTATTACAGTATGATTACCACTGTAGAACTGGCTAAGACCTCTATCACTTCACATAATTATCATTTCCTTTTTGTTGTGAGAATGATTATGTCTAGCCTCTGAGCAGCTTTGACTCATAACAGCATTATGGATGTTATCCTCTGTCACATTGCTCTGGTTTCATTTTATTTTCTTTCAGCTGTCTTGCCTTCTCTTGTGTGCTGTTTGTCCAGCTCACCCTACTAGGACGTAAGCTTCACTAGTGCTGGGCCCTTACCTTGTTTACTGTTATCCCCGGCATCTGGAACCGCGCTGAGCATGTACTGGGTCCTCAGTACGTTTTGGTTCCATGAATGAATAATAGCTATATTGAAGGGAGAAGCTATATATTTACAGCTAAAGTTGTTTCTCCTAACTCTCTTGAGGGCACTGTGATAAAGCAAAGATGGCAGTGGGCCAAACATTGAGACCAAAGTTCTGAGAATTCCCATTTATCCCTGTAAAACACTGTGGCCTGAGTTGGGTCCCTGAGATGGGGGTATTGGGGTTGGTAGTAGCATTTGTAATAACACAGTCTCATATACATAATTTCAGTCATTATTTAGTCATTTTTTTATGTCTGTTAAACACCACCAGTACTGTCATTGCTGCTGTGTATTTACTATGTCATTTAATATTAGGCATCAGTTTTCTAACATGTAAATGAGATGGTCAGATAAAGTGATGTTAGTTCTCTCATATCACGTTGTATGAATTTCTAGGAGAAACTAAAAGCTTATAGTTTATGGTGACACACAATAGAAATAAATTTGTTCGTTCAGAAGCCTAAGGGAGGTGTTCATCCAGCTCCAATGAAATTCTAAAATTACGAAGTTTAAACTTTAAAAAGAAGGAAGAACCCACCCTTTGTTGGGCACCTAGCATCTCATTCATTCTTCTCAACAATCTGTAGAGTATCTTCCCCCTTTAACGTCTGGGGGAGCGGAGTCTCTGAGATGTTGAGTGCTGTGGCCAAGGTCACACACGTGTTTTGAGGCATTGCTGACATTCCAGACCAGCTCTGACGGACTCCCGAGACCTGCTCTTGGCATGTAGGACCTGTATTACCTTCTGCTCACCTTTGCCCAGTAGGTTTGTAGGGATCAACGGCTTAGACATCTGACTAAGGTTTTCCTTTTCTTTCTCAGAGACCTCTAAGAAGGCGCTGATGTGGAGGAGCAGCTGAGACGGTCCAAGATGACGACCACAGTAGCCACAGACTACGACAACATTGAGATCCAGCAGCAGTACAGCGATGTCAACAACCGCTGGGACGTGGACGACTGGGACAACGAGAACAGCTCCGCACGGCTCTTTGAGCGGTCGCGCATCAAGGCTCTGGCAGGTAGGTCTCCCTCCCGCCCGTCATCGAGGCCTGGGATGCCTTACAGATCCCTTTGAAATCACTCACTCTGTTGCCCTCGCACGATAGATTCGTATCTACTTGAACATGTCCTGCGAGAGCAAGCTGACCGTTTCAGAGGATGGCCAGTCCCCTGTTTGGAGAACCGTCGGTCTCAAGGCCAGAATGATTCAGAACACAGGGTGTTTGTACAGTCGTTCAGAAAGAGTTGCCCTGTGTATGTCCGATTGTTTTATTTTTAGCACATCTTACACTTCAGAGTACTGAAGTGTACTGTACATTAGACATAAAAATACAGTTGACCCTGGAACGACGTGGGGGTTAGGGACACTGACCTGCTGCACATTTGAAAATCCACATTTAGCTTTTGACTCCCCCAGAACTTAACTTCTAATAGCTCACAGTCAGAACTTAATACTAATAGCCCACTGTTGACCTGAAACCTTGTCAATAATATAAACAGTTGATGAATACATATTTTGTAAGTTAAATGTATTATATACTATATTCTTGCCATAAAGTAAGCCAGAGAAAAGAAGAAAATGTTAATAAGAAAATCATAAGGAAGTACATTTACTGTGTATCTGTATATTTATTTAAAAAAATTGGTGTGTAAGTGTACCTGCACAGTTCAAACTCATGTTGTGTGAGGTGGGGGTCCCCAACCTCTAGGCCATGGATAGGTACTTTCTGTCAGGTCAGCAGCAGCTCTAGATTAGAAATAAAATGCACAACAAATGTACTGCACTTGAATCATCCCCAAACCATCCCCCCCACTCCTGGTCCATGGGAAAATAGTCTTCCACGAAAGTGGTCCCTGGTGCCAACAAGGTTGGGGACTGCTGGCGTAAGGGTCAACAAAAGACAAATAAACATGTTTACTTACGGACTGTGGTATATGAATTAACCAGGTGGGTTACAGTACTTACTTTGAGTGGCTAAGGTTAGTTAGTATGCAGAAGTTTTTGATCTGAAGAGCAGTAGCTTAATCTGATGAGGGCACGTTTAATACAGGTAAGCCTGCCGTTGATCAAGCTAACAGGCGTGTGTCCCCTGCGCTGTGATTTCTCACCCCCTTGTTGCTGTTCAGTTAAAGCACACTTTTACCAGGGCCCTAGGTGGGCAGGGAGTGTTCTGTCCTGAGATGGCCCTGAAGATCAGGAAGGGGCTTGGTCATAGAGAAAAGTCAGCAGTCCTGAGTACGTGTAAACCATGTGGAGTTTATTCATCTTGCCTCTGTACTTTGAGATTTCAAATAAAATGATTTCTGAGAAAATCAGGTTTATGTATTTTTTCCTAATATCTTTAATTATGACCTATACATTGAAGTCAGCTTAAAAAGGTAAGTTTACTCTTAATTGTGAAGATAGCTCACTTTTGTGTTACCTTTACAGTATACTGTGGTTAAGAGGTGTGTACTGCTTAGAGGAACCTAATCCAGAGTGGTTTAAGTGACAAAGAGAAGTGACAGAGTAGTAGACAAATTCACCTTTAAGCTAGACTTGCTCCTGAGTTTAAATGGTATGACCAGGATCCATCTTGTCTCTCTACATTTTGACTTTGCTTGCTGGTGTAGACTCCATTATCAGGTAGGCCTTTGGGTCCTGGAGTCCCAGGCTGGCTGCCTCAGGTTCCGGATCTGTCTGAAAGGACATCCAGCAGAGGAGAGCACCTCTGATTGCCCAGTGCTGTGCTTCCACCGAGGCCCTGGGATCAGCCTCACCTGCTTGATTGATTATGCTTGTTTCACATGCCTTTCTCAGAACCTTTCTCCACTGGAGTCACAAGAGATTATGCTGGTTGACATCAGCTAATCAGGGTGCATCTTGGAGTGCAGGGAATGGGGAGTGGTGGGGTTGAGGAGGGGTCCGTCCCACCCAGACACAGCTTGGCTAGAAAGTGTGGAATATAATGGGAAAAGAGGAAGAGGGAAATGGATGTTGGGGATGAAGTCAACTGAACCCTTAGGAGAGTTTGTTTCTTGAGTGGTGGTGACTTAAAGATCTTTCTTGAACTTACCTAATTTGAAGGAACAAATAAATGATTAACCAGAGAGTCACTCTAGAATTGGAGCGTTATTTTCCAGCTTATTCACTAACATGGAGCCTCATGGAAACCATGATCCTGTCTTGTGCTAGTGGATTGATTTGTATTTCAATCTCTTACCTCATTTTCTTGAGTTTCCATTTGAGCCTTTAGACAAGTGTGATACTGTAGAGACCAGTCATCTTTGATCACCAGTCAGTTGCTTTCTGGTTCAAGACTGCAGGGTACAGTTGACCCTTGAACAATGGGGATTTTTAACTGTGTAGAGAATTGGTGTCCCTCACCCCTGGGTTGTTCCAGGGTCAGCTGTAGTATTGCCTTTTACTTGCTAATTGCAGAGCAGATCCTTGTTCTTTGTTTCTGTAGTTCCAGAGGAGGTCCCCAGCTGTTCTAGGATTAATCAGTTGTCCTTACACTTCCTAAGATGTCTTTCCTTCTGTGTTATCCAGGTCCTTGAACAAATGATAATGGTAGTAAGCATGCTTACTGTGTCAGGCACTGTTCATGGCATATATTAACAGTTAATCCCCTAGCAGTTGTGGGGGAGGTTATTATTACCTGCAGGGTAGGCCCATGGTGTTGTGGAGAGTCAGACATGAATGAGCAATTGAACTGACAGGTGAGGAAACTGAGGTGCAGGCAGATTAAGTAGCTTGCCAAGGTCACACTGCTGACAAGTGGCTGAAGGCAGACCAGCTCTGAAGTGTACAGCTTACTGTTTTGTTATATTCAGTAAAATGCAAAATGATTTCAGAGCTCATAGGTGAGAGGAATGATAATGGGTAATTCAGACATGTTAGAAAGGTCTTTAGAAGGCTCAGGAATGCATCTTGTGGCTTGAAGAAGCCATGAGTAACTGTGAGGAGTTATTGAAAAAGAAAACATGCTGCCTCCAGGATATATAACGTGAAAAGAAAAAAAAAATTGCTTTTAGCGAATCCAGAAGATGCCAGGAAAACCATCTGTTTATGGAGGAAACTATCTTGCTTGTTTTCTGACTTCCCAGGTCTATGTGACAGAACAATCTCTGAGTTCCCCAAAAAGCCTGACATGCTAGTGGCAGGAGTAACAGTCCAGTCCAGCAGTGTCTAGAACTGTGGTTCTGGAATTTGAGTGGGCTTCAGAATCTTGTGGAGATCTTGTCAAAGCATAGATTATGGGCCCACTCCCAGAGTTTCTGATTCAGTAAATCCAGGATGGTACTTGATGATTTACGTTCCTAGCAGTTTTCCCATGTGATGTGGCTGGTCTGGGGAATCATGTGTTGAGACTAGTGTAGAGAACTGATGGTTATCTGGTCTACTTTGTCGGGTGTCTGAGGCCATTTCATCTAGAAACAAAACAAATGAACAAATAAACCAGAAACAGACTCACAGAGATCAGATAGTGGTTACCATAGGGAAAGGGGGGTGAAAGTGGGTAATGGGAGTGAAGGGCATTGACTGGTGAATGGATGGTAACTGAAATTGTGCTGGCAATCACTTTGTAGTGTATATAGATGAGGAATTCTATTGCTGTGAGCCTGAAGCTTACATGCTTTTTAAAAATAACCTTTTACTCTTTTAAAGAAATGTAAAAGGTAAACATTTTCTTTTTACAAGTGATGGGTGTTTATGGTTTAGGTTATATTTTGTAGAATCAACACAAATTAAGGCAGGTAGAAAAAGAAATCTTTTTAAAAGTGTAACATTTAGCTTGATAAAGTAATTAGAATTAATATGTTTCTATCAATACTCATAAACGAGTGAATTAAAAAAAAATAGGCTGTGTACCAAAATATTCCGTGTTTCTTTCTGAGTGATTTTTTTTTTGTATCTGTATTTGAGCTTTTTCCTGAAATAAATCTGAACACTTTGGTAATTAGGGAAAAAGCATAAAAACATCTTAACATCTAATATCACATCCCAAAGTTTTGATTAATTCCCCCCCTCCAATATAATGGCACAGAGAAATAGTAGGAGAAAGCCTGTGTACGAATGAACATTTCAAAAAATGTCAGAAATTAAAAACAAAATGACTTTGGGAGTTGTCACTCATCAGCATTTATGAGCTAAAATTTTTCAGGAGAGCCTTTCAGCGAAGCTGTGGGGATGACAAAAGAAATTGACTTTGTGTTTATGTGGTTGTGGAGAATCAAGGAAGCTGAGAAAATGAGGTGAAAGCACCTAACTGTATCTTTTACATTACATGGATAGAGTAAATAACACTTATTTAGTAACTGTATATATCAACTAGATTCCCTTTAAACATAAGTTTTCATTGGAGTGACCAAGCATTTCTTGCTGAAATCCATGCCCTCATTGTAGGATCTTTCTCCAGGAGGTGATTGAGGTTCCCCCCAACCCCCACTCCCACCCCAGGCCCTGTGGTTGTATGGGTCTTTTAATTTGTAATCGCCGGGAGAGCAGGAAATTTCTTAGGGCACTAAATGAGCTCTCTAGTGCTAATTAAAATTAGTGGGGACGTTTCAAAAGTATATCCTAAAAAAACTCTACAGTTACAGATAAAAAATTCAGGCCGAGGTTTTCTCCAGAAGAAAAGACCTGGATTCTATACAATGAGAGTTAGAGCAGAACTTGCCTCTACTTTCTGCCCAATGGTTGCAAATTTTAAGCTATCATTAAGGTTACATACTTATATAATTTAGTATACTTAATCCACAAATGGATAGACCTGCACAGATGGTGGAAACTTATTTTGAAACTGTAGAGGAGGAGATTTCCCTGGTGGTCCATCGGCTGACTCTGAGCTCCCAATGTAGGGGACCTGGGTTCGATCCCTGGCCAGGGAACTAGATCCTGCATGTGTGTGCTAAGTCACTTCAGTTGTGTCCAACTCTTTGCGACACTATAGACCCTAGCCTGCCAGGCTTCTCTATCCAAAGGATTCTCTAGGCAGGAAGACTGGAGTAGGTTGCTAAGCCCTCCTCCAGGGAATCTTCCCAACTCAGGGGCTTAACTCCTATGTCTCCTGCATTGGCAGGCAGGGTTTTTTTTTTTTTTACCACTAGTGCCACCTAGGAAGCCCAGATCACATATATCATAACTAAAGATCCTGCATGCTGAAACTAAGACCCAATGCAGCCAAATAAATTAATTAAAAGCAAAAAAATCAAAAAGAAAAACAGTAACTCCTGTTTTTTTTTTAAAAAAAAAAAGTAAAAGATTTTTTAATTTACCGTTTTTGAGAGCGATGTCTTATTTTTTCTACCAGTAATAATGAGTTTTTTAATTAGATGGTTTAGATACTGGCTTCATATTTTTTAAGATCTCCTGTACTACAGTGGTTTTACATAGAATTCTACTTCCCAGAATACGCCTGTTAATTTACAATCCATCTCCCCTGCCAGGATGAATACACAAACAAACAAATATATATAAAATATTTTACTTCCTTCTAGTGAAAGTATGGTGCCAGCTTGCTATTGAATATGCAAAGAGATCTATAAAACATGGTCTGGAATGATCCAGTTAGGAAGATAAAAGCCTGTTTATTTGTATGCCAGTGCCAAGAAAGTAGTGTAGGCAGCTAGTGCTCTAGTAATTTAGAGGGAAAGATTGATTGCGAGAGGGAAAAAAACCAAAATCATTTTTAAGACTCTGAGTCAAGTAATGTAAAACCCATTGGAACTTGGAGAGAGACTGAGTCTTGAACCTTGGCATGGCTGCTTCCATTTCTACTGCAGCAGAAGAGGAGAGGCTGAGCTGCAGGGCTCTGAGGATCCCTTTCGTGAAAATAGAAAGCACTTTCAGCTTTCCAAGATGGTGCACCACCTTGAGCTTGCACTCATTCCTTGAAAATTAAGCTAGAGCTTTTCTTATTCGCGTGCTGACTACCCTGTTCAGATGGAACACTTTTATGCCCCAAGGGAAAGGCTTTTTGTATGATGGAGTAGGGGGGCTTCTCTGGTAGCTGAGTTGGTAAAGAAACTACTTGCAGTGCAGGAGACATGGGTTTAATCCGTGCGTCAGGAAGACCCCTTGGAGAAGGAAATGACAACCCACTCCAATATTCTTGCCTGGAGAACCCCATGGACAGAGGAGCCTGGCAGGCTACAGCCCATGGGGTTGCAAGAGGCGGATAGGACTTAGTGACTAAATCACCAATCTCTGTCCTCATCTACTCTTGAGGCTGTTTGCCTAAATTATGCATTATTTGGGATTATTTCTGAGAGCAGTAAATACACCACCTATTGCTTGTGAAATCTGAATCTGAAAGAACATTTCGTATCAAAGGGGTTTATGCAAGCCGTTGAGGAGAAAGTCTGTTTAGGTCATTACATGCAGTCCTGGATCATAGCCTCGATTTATCTTCTGTACACATAAAGCTTCAGTAGTGTCCCAGCCATAGGACTACAGGAATCATTTTTTTCTCTTTTAGGTACTGGTTCCTCAGATTTCCCTCCCCTCTCTTTCTCCTTGCTGCTGTAGATGACGCCCTCCTGACTTTTGAAATCAGCTTGGATTCCTGCTCCTGTTCCTTATAGTCCTCAAATTCTCTCTCATCTCAGCAGTGGCTGAAACTCCATAGTAGCTGAGATGAATGATCCTGCCTGGGAGCACCAGCCTCTCCTTTATCAAACCTCTTAACCACACACCATTCCTCTTCCTGACCCAACCCCCATTCCTGCCCCTCAGTCACTTTCAAGTTTCATTCCCTTGGCAGAGAAACTTCTCAATCCTTATTCCCTTGTCATCTCTTGCTGCATCCCCGGTGGCTCACACGGTAAAGAATCTGCCTGCAGTGCAGGAGACCTGGGTTCGATTCCTCAGTTGGGAAAATCCCCTGGAGAAGGGAATGGCACCCCACTCCAGTATTCTTGCCTGGAGAATGCCATGGATGGAGGAGCCTGGTGGGCTACAGCCTATAGTGTCCTAAAGAGTAGGACACAACTGAGTGACTAACACATTTACTTTCACTACCTCTTAGCCCTTTTCTTAACTTCTCACTCAACAAGAAAATTTTCCTCAAGTCAGTCTCTTATTTTTGAGGAACTCCCATCACCATTTCTAGGGGAAAATTCCTTATATTTTATGGTTGATTTATGATTTAACTTAGGGAATGTGACCTGTCTTTTGTTGGAGACTACCTAGGTAAGCAAAAGAGGAAAACATGATGATTTTTATCCAGTCTTCTGCTTTTCCTACTCTCTCTGCACGTGTACACCCCTACCCACAGCCATCTGTCTGTCTGTTAAGTATCGGCTTTATTGAGATATTACTTCAGTTCAGTCGCTCAGTCGTATCCAACTCTTTGCGACCCCATGGGCTGCAGCACGCCAGGCTTCCCTGTCCATCACCAGCTCCCGGAGCTTACTCAAACTCATGTCTGTCAAGTCTGTGATGCCATCCAACCATCTCATCCCTTGTTCCCTTCTCCTCCTGCCTTCAGTCTTTCCCAGCATCAGGGTCTTTTCCTGTGAGTCAGTTCTTCGCATCAGGTATTGGAGCATCAGTCCTTCCAATGAATATTCAGGACTGATTTCCTTTAGGAGGGACTGGTTGGATCTCCTTGCAGTCCAAGGAGATATTACTTACATATTGTAAAATTTACCCCTGTAAAGTATACAATTCAGTGGATTTTAATATACTCACAGTTATATCTAATAACACTCATCTCAGAATATTTTTATCACCCCCAAAAGGAGTCTCATACACTTCCCACTTTCATTCCTCCCTATCTCCAGGCAGCCACTCATCTTGTTTCTGACTATGGGTTTGTCCATTCTGGACATTTCAACTAAATTGAATCCTACAATATGTGGCTGTTTGTGACCAATTTCTTTTACTTAGCAAAATATTTTCAGGGTTCATCCATGCTGTAGCGTGTGTCAGTACCTCATTTCTCCCTCTGTTCTCTTTTGTAAGTAATAATAGTAGATTAGTGGGAAAGAACAGGAAAAATCCTGTAAAAGTTACCAGCACCAGAATGCTGTGATTTTGTCTGGCAGTTGCCTTGGAGCAGATGGCAGAGCCCTCATAGGCGTCTGATAGGATAGCGCTGTGGAATTAAGTACTTCTTCATTTACTTGGATGTGGTCACCAGAGAAACCTACAGGTGGGTGTTTGGTCATCTTTGTTCGCTCTGTTGAACTCACTTATACCTTTCCACTCTTTAGCTAGTTTTCTCCCAGAGTGAACCCATGAGCAAGTAAAGAAGAAAATATAAGAAAGTAAGAAGATAATATATCATTTATATCCAGGGCATTTATAAAGTCCTGTCCACTTTAAAAACACATCCCACTGAGGGAAAGGGTGGGATGATATGGGAGAATGGCATTGAAACAAGTTAATTATCATATGTCTAAGCAATAGCCGGCCCAGGATTGATGCTTGGGACTGGTGCAACGAGATTTCCCGGGGGGAGGGAGGAGGGAGGGGGGTTCTGGAGGGGGAGCATATGTAAACCCATGGTGATATCATGTCATTGTTTGGCAAAACTAATAAAAAAAAAATGTTAAATAAAAAAAAAAAAACACGTCCCACAATGAGAACAAACTAAAAATATCACAAAGTGAATTCTACAATGAAATTCAGATAGCTAAGGTTTTTATTTAACTGCCATTTTCAGCAGTACCATTCAGTTTAGTATTCTGATTTGTAGATAAACTGATCTGGGGAGACGTTAAATAGTCTTTTGAATTATGGTTTTGATGTTTGACACCAAGCTGATGTAAGAAGATGGCTTTGCTTATTAAACTGTGTATCTGTCATGAGTTTTGACATGATCACATTCAATATAGTAATCCAGTAGGAGGGTTCTGGGTACCACTGTAACAAGCATTTGGCTTATGCCTGCTGATGGGCTTCTCTGGAAAGAATTCTGCATTCAGAATTATTCTGGCTTTGCCCTTTCTCATTGTCAGAAACAGGGATTCACTTAAGTATCTGAATAAAAAAAGGTAGAGTGTGATGAAGTAGGGGGACAGGTTACGGCAAAGCTTCCAGCTCTGGAGACCCAGAAATCCTCTAGTGACTGAGGCTGCGGTAGGGCCAGAGGTGATCTTCGTCTTTCAGGTGGGGTGGGTGCCCTTTGCATAGTGCTGGTGTCTGCTCACCATACGTCAGCTCACACATGGCTTTGGTGTGTTGTAGTTCCAACTCTACCTCCTGCCAGTCTTTTCTGTTCTGACCTCATTGCTAAATGACTCTATCCTGGCTTCTCTAGGCCACATCTCTGTGAAGTTAAGTATGGAGATGGGGATCCAGTTGGCCCAGAGAATCTTCTTATACAGGTCATGACTAACTGATTACTTACAAATGACTTCCTTTAGGAGCGGTATCCAGAACATTGGTGAAGAATAGGAAGCTATATGGGTAAAACACACCCGCCCCATCCATCCGTGGCTTGGAGGGAATTCAGCTGGCAGATGGAGGCTGTGGTTGGTATTTCTCATGCAGAATTGTGGTGTGGTGGGCGAAGGCACTTTATGTTAGGACTTGGGCGAAAGGTACTGGTGTATTTTGTGTGACCATGGGAAGAGCCAAACAGCCAATCGGAAGAGAAGGCAAGGTGCAGACAGGCCCCAGGACAACAGAAAGTAAGGGTTTATATCCTTCAGTCTCTTGATTTTAGCTACTATTTCTGTTTCTGCAGGTGGTCTTCCAGGTAGCAGGGAATGTGGCTGCCATGTGCCCCTGAACTTTACTATCCACCTCTTGCCTCATTTTTCTAGTTTCAGTTGGAAACACTGGTGGCTGTTTGATAAGGAGGCTATAATTTACTAGACTTTGGTCAAGGGGTAACTCCTGAATGGGTGAACTGTGATGTGGGGGTGCAGAGGGATGTAAGAACATGGTAGCTCTCCCTGGAACCACATGGAGCTCTTCCTACAAAAGGGGGTGGGTGCTGGGCAGATGGCAGTGCATAACTGTAGATGCTCATGGCCTGTTTTCGGATAGACTGATGTTCTTGATTCAGAGATAAAGCTATTTCATAAAATGGCACGGTGACTTTCACCATTGACTCACTGCTTCTTTAAAACAAAGCAACCAGTAACCTTATAGCTTCCTTTTTGTTAGTCACTCAGTCATGTCCCACTCTTTGCAACCCCATGGACTGTAGCCCACCAGGCTCCTGTGTCCATGGGATTTTCCAGGCAAGAATACTGGAGTGGGTAGCCATTCCCTTCTCCAGGGAATCTTCCTGATCCAGGGATTGAACCCAGGTCTCCTGCATTGCAGGTAGATTCCTTACTGTCTGAGCCACCAGGGAAGGCTCAACAACTTCCTTTAATACCTTTGAAAAAATATAGAGAAATGAAGATTAGAGTGTCAGTCTTTAGAGTGTGCCTTATTAGAGTAAGCGGTTCAGTTTGTACCTAAGTTAACTTGTGAATTTGCTTGGCAATTTTGTGACAAGAAGCTGGAAACTGTCTAGACCGTTGTTTCTTTTGGGGCCTCAACGACCAGCAGAGTGTGTCAGGTGCCTGGTGATAGCGTGTCACTCCAGATTTCTTAGCAGTATAGTGATGGAAGTACACTAGCACGTTCCTTACCAGTATTTTTCTATTTTGGGGAACTAGGCAATATAAGGCAGTCAGTACATGGGACTGTTATATAAAGGTGTCACAGTTTCCCAAAACTTGAATCTTAGTCTCCATTTTCTGATTGATTTCCACAAGTCTGATTTCAGATTATCATTATTTAATGCTCAAGGGAAGTTTGGATCTCTTTTCTGTAGACCTGTGAATTTTCAGAACCCTAAGGTAGTGATGTGTTACTGCCACACACGTTTAAATTTTTTCAGAGTCCTTTGATATTTTTGAACATGTATGTGAAATGGCTTTATTAACCACACGATCGTGTCTGTGGTCATCGTAAGAGACAGAGGGCTGAAGTCAGGGAGATGCGGGGCCATTTGCCAGGCCCCCAGGCACTCCCTGCGTTGCACATTACCGTTTGGGTCACCCTCTTAAGTCTTTGGGAATCCCAAGCCCTCACCACTGCTCCAGCCTGAGTCTCACTAATTTTGTGTGTGTGCTCAAGGTGGATGTATCCATGCTTTGTCTCTCTGGCTGATTGCTAAAAAGTCCTCAAAGACAGTAACCATGCGTCATGTTTTTCCAACATTCTTTGCGTAAGTCAGAAAGCGATCATGTGTTAATGCTTCTACTTATTGCGCTGAAGAACCGATTCATGGTCAGAACTACTAAGTGTCACTTCATTGGGTAAAGTTTCTCCCTAATTTCTGTAATACCCATTGAAAAATTAGTTCTATGTATTTAAGACTTTTAGCTTAAAATATATGATAAAATAGTAATATTGCATTGTATATCATACATTACAATGCATGCACTGTTAAAAATATCCAAACTCTGTGGAAGTAGACAGTGAATGTTCTCCTCCCCCAAGCCTGTCTCTGTTCCTAAAGATAATTCCTTTTGAAAGTTTGGTGTATGTCTTGATGACTGTTTTATACAATCCATTTCCTCAAAACAGATTCCATGTTGGTGAGGAACATGCTGATGTGCTTAATGTCACCATACTGGGAAGAAATCTGGAATGGCACTCTCATACAGGGCACCTGTTGTACTCTAAAAGTTTGAAATATTTTCCATGTAAATTATTGTGAACAGTAGAAGGACCAGTTGATTGTTAGAATCAGGAGTTTAGTTTTCCCCCACCAAAGAGTATTGCTTTAGACTTCTGTCCTTGCAGGATCTGATCTTCCTACTGCATTGTTAATTGACAGGCTTCTGGGGGTTTGGGGCATTGTTTGGAAGCTAGTACAGACCATTATATGGTGGATCAGATATATTCTTCCACAATGCCATCAGCGTGGCCCCTGCCTCCTTTTGTGCTGCACAGATCTGCCCCTAGGTGTTTTGTCTGTTTATTTATTTGTTTTTTGGCCAGAAGAGCTAAAGCTGAGGATTTCTTGTTTTGTCTGCTCCTCCTTCAGGTCACTGCAGTGTTTCTGGACCTCTTCCCTCTTGGTCTCTCTTTCTGGGATACTATAGATGCTTAATGGGGGGCATCTTGAAAGAGGCAGGCACTCCTGGATGGGCCTGAAGTTTGCCTGTGTTCTCCTGTGTGTCATTGTTAGTCTCAAGTGGGTGCCAGCAACTGGTGTTTGACAATTTAATGATTCATCACAAATTTGTATGTCAGCCACGGTTTTCCTCCTGGAATACTGTACCCTGACTTTAAGGACATAGGGAATTTGGCAAATGTGGTGAACATGCATGATGGAGAAAGGAATGCTATCATTGTAGTGTATGGCTCCTAGATCACCTCCCATTTTGCTGCGGTGGCTCAGATGGTTAAGCATCTGCCCACAATTCGGGAGCCCCGGCTTCAGTCCCTGGATTGGGAAGATCCCCTGGAGAAGGAAATGGCAACCCACTCCAGTCTTCTTGCCTGGAAAATCCCATGGATGGAGGGCCCTGGTAGTCTATAGTCCATGGGGTCAAAAAGAGTCAGACGCAACTGAGCGACTTCACTTTTGCTGTGACAGCCAAGGACCACTCCTCTGTCCCCCACACTAGGCTCCAAGTGGGTTCTCGAGTGCTGTTGTCAGGGTGGTGGTTTTCACTGTTGTGTAATTTCAGCCTTTTTTTCTTGTGGTTAGCAACAACAGAAACAATCTTGTAACTTTCTAAATCCACAGGGCTAGTGGCCTGTCATTTAGTCACCTTGGCCCCCCCTGGTCAGTTTTACCTTTCCTCTAGCCAGTATGTGGGTTTGATAGTTCCATGGGTTGATAGTCTCAAAGCTGTGTTATATACTGATGTTGGAGAAATAAGGTTAGAGATGAAATCCTTACCTTCTGGGTGACTCTGCCGTGAAGGTACAGACTTTTGTATCTGGAACTGGTCACTCTGTAGAGGATCAGTATGTCTCCTGCATTTGCCCCGAGCACACCATCCCTGGAACTGCCTCCAAGCATATGAGAAAAAGCCCATGTTCTTAGGATGCTTGTAAATAATGGAGAAGTATTTAAGACTGCCTTGAGAAATACAGGATGGCAAGGAGGCCACGCTGGAGGAGGCACTTGATACTAATTTGAAACCCCAAACCCCTGGCACTGAATTAACAGGTGTGCTTGTGCCTTCTTTGTGCATTTAATCAGCCATAATCTTCAGGTGTGCCCACAGGTAGGGTTTTTTTTTTAACTCTTTCACATTCAGGAAGCCATTTTAATTGGCATACTCAACACAATTATTATCTGAATTCAATTTTATCATGAAGCATGTAGTTTCTATGTTTTTAAAACCGAATGGAGGACCTTAGTGTAATCACATTGATCTAACCTGTGACTGACTTAAGATTTTGAAACAAAAATTTGAGGGAAATAATCAGTAAGAAATGAATTTTTGTAGCAGTCTGGTATGCACATAAATTTATGTCCAGATCTTCAATGAGGTTATGTCCTGATAAACCCATCAGCAAGTTGAAAATGTCACAAGTCAAAAATGCATTTAATAGACCTAACCTGCCGAGCACCATAGCTTAGCCTTGCCTGTCTTAAATGTGCTCAGAACCACTTAATATTAGTCTGAATCTAATAAAGCCCATTTTATAATAAAGTGTTGTCTATCTCATGTAATGTATGGTGTATGCTGTACTACAAGTGAAAACCAGAAGGGCTGTAAGTATATTTACCCTCTTGTTTATTTACCCTCTTGATCAACTGGCTGACTGGAGCTGCTGCTCAGCATCATGAGACAGTGTCATCATAATGCAGACTGTTATTCTGGGAAAAGATCAAAATTCACAGGTTGAAGTATGGTTTCTACCGAATGCATATTGCTTTTACAAAATCAAGTTGAACCATCCTAAGGGACTATTTATGGGTATATGTGTGTGTGTCCACCCACATTTGAATTTTGCGAAGTAGTGTTTACATGTATTTCATGCGTTGCTCTGATATTTTCAGTTCCTCTTTTTCAATGCTAGTATTGATATCCTAGTTAGAGTTTTTAACAAACAAATGTTCGAAGATCCTGTGGTGACAGGTTCATTTGAAAGTACATCTGTGTGGTCTTTTTGAAGTTTTATGAATCACGATGATTGGAGTGATTATTTCATGTTTTGTTTCATTCACTCATTAGTGAATGAATGAATGAAATAGTTATTGAGCATCCATTATGTGTCAGTCACTGAGGATAGCATTAGAAATACAATTGATCCTTCAACAATTTGGGGATTAGTGATGCCGACCCTCCATGCAGTAGAAAATCCAGGTATGACTTTACAGTCAGGCTTCTGTATCGTGGTTTCTCTGTATGTGTGGTTTTGCATCTGCTGGATTCAGCCAACCACGAATCATGTAGCACTGTAGCATCTACTGTTGAAAGAAATCCACGTGTAAGTGGACCTGCACAGTTCAGACCCATGTTGTTCAAGAGTCAACTGCGTAGAGATAGATGATGAAGTGGAAACAAGCTTGTGGTCAGCAGAAAAGATTTTCTGTAGTTCTCGCAGAGGAGAGGCAGTGTTAGTAGATGCAACAGAGTTTCATGGTGAGCAGGTGGTGCCCTGAATGGCACGATGGTGCCCAGCTCCCTCAGGGAGCCACCAGAAGTGAGAAGGCGCTCAAGCGAGAGCCGTAAGAGTAAACGAGGAGGGCCTCGGATGTCATGCCCAAGAGTTCAGTCCTTCATCCTTCAAGCTAGTGGTTTTCTACACTTGAGTTCAGGAGAGTTTTTATTTTTAAGTAGAATCATATTTGTTATTTCAGTATGTAAAATGGCAAGCCTGGAGCCACTCTGCATGAAACAGAATGGCCTTACCTGGTTTTTTTAGCCCCAGGGGTCCTGAACCATCTAGTGACTTAACCTAAGAACACTGGTAGGTGGGACTTGCACCCTCCTGGGGACACCATGGAGGAAGGCCAAGGAGAACAGCTAGATGGGGAGAAGCCATTTAAGGAGACTGTCCTGTTTGTCTGGAGATGAGGAGGAGGCCCTGAAACTGGGGCGATGGCCAAGGGTTTGAGAAAGCAAGGACTTAAACTGACTCTGTAGGCCTTGCTCTCCAGTGGACTGTTGAGGGGGTGGGGTGGGAAAGGGCAGCTGGAGGAGTGGGAGCTTGGTTCTGGTTATATGAAGCCTCATGCTAAGTTGTTCGCTCTGGGCGCCAGAAGCTGGGGTATCTTCAGAGTTGTGTGGGGTATTTTGGTCACAAATATGCAAGGCAGGTCACTGTTAATTTTTATTGTTTTTGCTCTATCCCATGGCCTCCAGTTTTCAAGACTATATTATTATGTTTTCCTTAGCTTGCATTTGCCTATATTCTCCCTGGCTTTTGGGAACCATATGGGCCCCAGGGCTCTCTCATCTGCTTCCCCACACACCCATGCGCAGGTCCTCCTAGGGCCTGAGCACCTGGCCATTCCTAGGTTTGAATTCAGGCATCCAGGACTGTCCATCTCAGGTCTGATGCTGAGAAAGGAGAGTGGCTTTCCAGACCTGGAGTCTGGGATTAAATTCCTATTCTGCCATTTACCAGCTGTAAGGTAATGGACAAACTTCTATAGGATGAGAACTATAATATCCTCCCTATGGGACTGTTGAGAGAACTTTAACATGAAAGGTGCCAAGCTCAACATCTGTACATGGTAGGCATGCAGTAAGGGCTGCCAATTATAACATTGCATTAGGAAGAAGGGCATGGCAACCCACTCCAGTATTCTTGCCTGGAGAATTCCATGGACAGAGGAGTCTGGGGGCTACAGTCCATGGGATTGCAAAGAGTTGGACACAACTGAGCAACTCACACACACACAGGTTTGGAAGATCAGTCTTGTGAAGAGTGGGCTCTTCTCTCCTCCTGCAAGGAGGCCTTCCATATTGAGAAATGATACATGAATGCACGGTGGGTGGATCAGAAGTCAGGTGGAAAAGCAGGAACACGGGCATATATCTGATGGCCTAAAGACGGGGCTGACCCGTGGCATTTTGTGCTGTGGTGTTCACAGGGCATTGTGACTCCAGGCCTTCTGAGCGTGGGGGTGGGGGTATCGGGAGGGCATTGGAAAAGCCTCATTTTTTTAATTTAAGAAAACTCCTAAGATGTTCTTCACATCTGTGTCTCCTCTTGCTGCATTTTCCTATTTTGGAGTTTTTGCACTCAGTGCACATTCGATGATCAGAACCCCCAACGTTTATTGAGAGAATGATTTAGGGAAAGCATGTCATAAAAAATATTTTAAAGCTTTTCTTGGAGTGAAGGTTGAGAAAAAAAATTTTTTTTCCTCGGCAAATAGCCAGGATTGGAGGGAGTGGGAGGGATGGAGATGTAAGTGGGAGACTCGTGTTCCTCGGAGGGAGACAGACGAGCTTAGCATATAACATCCAAGTCGAGGGACTTCCCTGGCCATACAGGGGTTAAGACTCTGCCTTCCAATGAAGGGGACATGGGTTCAGTCCCTGGTTGGGAACTAAGGTCCCGCATGCTGTGAGGCACAGGCAAAAAAAAAAAAAACACATCTAAGACAAGTTGCCTGTACTTGCTGGGAGAGGGTTGGTCCTCTGTGGGGGTTATTAGCTTTAGGGCCCTGTTCTCTCTTGTTGAGACAGCTGTAGTTTGGTATCAGGGGATAGTGAAGAAGAAATATTGCTAGATTTTCAGGGAGATTATTTGTAATACTTAAAATTTGTATATCACTTTCATCTTGGGCAAGAGTATAAAAATATTACTATAATTTTAAGAGCGGTCTTCAGTATGGGGCATTAGCCCCTGTTTCACAGATTTCAGTCTGAGATTTTCTGAATTAGGTTGTTATTTGCCCAGCCTGCCTGCTTTAGTGGTGGCATAAATCAGGGGCCCTGCGTTCCAGGGCAGTAATTGAAAGCCTCTGATGGCTATCTGTGACCCAGCTTCTCTTAACTCCCTTGGAAATTGCCCTCCTTCCCATAAGTATTTGTCGGCCTCTGAACACCCTTTAATTCATGGAAAAAAGAATATTGTACCCCTCTCTGTGATTACCCCATGTTAGAGAATTATGAGTAAGACTTTGAGATACCTTGAGTAAACTTAGAAGATTAGAACTGCTGGAGGAACAGATACTAGAACAAAGCTTTCAGATTTTTTTTTTAAAGCAATGAATACTCATTTGTGACATCAGTGGTGATTAAGCTGACTTTAAAACCTTTCCTGATAGAGCCAAACATCACCTGTGTTTAATAGGAAAGCTGAATAAAGAATCAGATATTTTATAGCGTTCTTTCTTCTGATTGTCAAGCACAAGTGTGACCAGTTTTAAAAGGGAGACCTAAGTGACTTATTTTTTTTTTTTTAAAAAAGGTCCAACATTTGTGTTAAGTAGTATACTTAAAAGGTATGATGGTATGAATTACCTTATAAGGTATGGAGGTATGAAATAGATCTTAGATATGACTGTTGCTAGGTTGTAGAAACAACTTGGAAAACATCTTTTGAAAAGCAGTAAGTTTTATTTAAGGAAGGATGAAATTAAATTAGTAAAGGTATTCTGCTGCTGCTGCTAAGTCGCTTCAGTCGTGTCCTACTCTGTGCGACCCCATAGACGGCAGCCCACCAGGCTCCACCGTCTCTGGGATTCTCCAAGCAAGAACACTGGAGTGGGGTGCCATTGCCTTCTCCAATGCATGAAAGTGAAATTGCTCAGTCGTGTCCGACTCCTAGCAACTCCATAGACTGCAGCCCTCCAGGCTCCTCCGTCCATGGGATTTTCCAGGCAAAGTACTGGAGTGGGGTGCCATTGCCTTCTCTGAAAGGTATCCTAGGATCCTGCAAAGTGACAAATACTAACTGGGCACTTAATTTAAATACCTACTGTCCCATTGCTCTTCTACTGTTATAGAAAAGCCAGACATTAAAGATGGGCATTAAAGTCTAGGGAAAATTTTTTTTTAGGTCCCAAAGCTGTTTATGGCATTGACTAAAGCGCTGCTGTCAATACTATTACTGTAGTCCGGAGATTGGGATGCTGCTGGGCTTGGCTAGTTGAGACTTTAGAGAAATCATCTAGCCTCTCTCAGCTTCACTCTCCTCATTTGAAAAACAAGGAGGTGGACTGGATAGATATACTAAGGTCCATAGTCCTCCATAGGCATGTGGTGTTGGAAAAGACTCTTCAGAGTCCTTTGGAGATCAAACCAGTCAATCCTAAAGGAAATCAACCCTGAATATTCATTGGAAGGACTGATGCCGAAGCTGAAGCTCCAATACTGTGGCTATCTAATATGGCCAAAGAGCCAAAATGTGAAAAGCCAACTCATTGGAAAAGACCCTGATGCTGGGAAAGATTGAGGGCAGGAGGAGAAGGGGGCGACAGAAGATGAGATGGTTGGATGCCATCACCGACTCAATGGACATGAGTTTGAGCAAACTCTGGGAGATAGAGTTAGGGAAGCCTGGCATGCTGCAGTCCATGGGGTCACAAAGAGTCGAACACAGTTTAGTGACTGAGCAACAATAATAGGCCTCCAAGAGTGTGTGGACTCCTAAGGAGTTAGCAGACTGCCTTCCTGTGGTTGCCAAGGTGAGTTAGGGCCTCTTTTCCCTGAGGTTTCCACAGTGGTGTACACAGTGAGATGTAGACTGTGTATGGTGATGATAGCAACCTTTGTCCTTCTCCAGGAAATATTAAATGCCATGTGACTCTGACTCAAGTCCTAGTCTCTTGTTAATTTTTTGTAAACTTTTTATGTTTGATGAGTCAGAAATGCAGGCTCTTATAGAGTGTTAAGAAGACTGAGTATAATCATTTCAAATTACAGGCCCTTCTTCTATGTAATGATTTTTGCCATTTGCCCTTCCATAATCTTACATAGGCAGGATGGAGGACACTTTGATCAGTCAGAGTTATGATCCATTGCTTCATGAGTCCTTTTTACATGAAAATTATTCTTGACAGAAAACTATGGATGTACCCACTCTGAGGGTATCAGTGAGTCTGAATATTTCAGGAGAGTTGATGATGGAGTATCACAAAACCTTAGGAGTATGGAAGGCATTTCTGTTTAATATCTACCAAGGCGATCCTGTGCACTTGTGGGCCTGCTCATGCAGACACTCATGCACACCTATATCCACCCCAGATTGTGTAGGTGTGTGCATGCCTGCTTAACTATATGTGTTACCATTGATTCTTCCTAACGTACCAAAAACTGCTATTACAAATTTGTGATTTGGGGATTCAACCTCAAAGAGGCTGACTGAAAAAATAATTTTTAAACAATTTCATGAAAGTTGGGCATGTAGAGATCAGAAGACCTGACATTAGGGGTAACTGGGGTAAATGGAAGTGACTCTGGAGCACTATGTACACAGACATGAGGCTTGGAGGCAATTTTGAGTCAATAAGTAATTTATTGGGACTTTAGTTGTAAAAAGTGGGAGTTGGCAGAATTCCCATCCAGTTTTTTCTTTTTTCCCTTCTTAAGGGTTACAGAGAGGGCTTGAAGGAATCAGTGTGTTGGTTGATAGCATTTGAGAACGTTTTGTTCAAGTTTAGAGTCATAGGCATGAAACTTGGCCTTAGATCTGCTTTTTAGCCATGCCCAATAGTGGTTTCCCCCTGAGACTGTACCAAACCTTTTTAATTTTATTTTTAATTGTGGTTAAAAAAAACTCATTACATAGAATTTACCATGTTAACCATTTTTAAGTGGACAGTTCAATAGTGTTAACTGTATTGACATTGTCATGCAGCAAATCTCTAGAACATTTTTATCTTGCAAAACTGAAACTCTATTCCTGTTAAACAACAGCTCCCAGGTTCCCCCTCCCCCAACTCCTGGCAACCTCCATTTTACTTTCTGTTTCCTTGAGTTTGACTGCTCTAGATACCTCATATAAGTGGAATCATACAATACCCATCTTTTATTTTTAACTTTTTAATTTTGTATTGGAGTATAGGTGATTGACAATGTCATGATAGTTTCAGGTGACTAGTGAAGGGACCCAACCATACGTATACATGTATCCATTCACCTCCAAATTCCCCTCCCATCCAGGCTGCCACATAACATTGAGCAGAGTTCCATGTACTGTAAGTACCCGTCTTTTTATGACTGACTTATTGCATAATGTACTTGTAGTGAATGACAGCATAATGTCCTCAGGGTTCATCCATGTTGAAATATGTGACAAGATTTCCTTCTTTTTAAGGCTGAATAGTATCCCATTGTATGTATATATCACATTTTCTTTATCCATTCACTCATTCGTAGACATTTGGATTACTTCCACCTCTTGGCTACTGTGAATAATGCTGCAGTGAACATGGGTGTACAGATATCACTTTGAGATTCTGCTTTCAGTTGTCTTGGGTAAACCTAGAATTGAGATTTCTGGATCATCTGTAATTCTACTTTTTAATTCTTTGAGAAGTGGTCATACTGTTTTCCATAGCAGCGGCACCATTTTACATTCCCATTAGCAGTACACAAGGGTTCCAGTTTCTACCCAGCCTTTATTGAAGCATTTAGTAAGTTAAAGGTGCAGTGGAAAAAAGGTACCATCATGCTCACAATGCCTGGTTTACCTGGTAGATGGTAATTTAAAAGGGTGATAGAAATGGTCGCAAAAGATGAGTGGAGAGGTGGCTGTAAGTGAGCATAGCAGGCTTTAGAAAAGAACCTAGTCTCTCTCCTCTCTCTCATTCTTTACCTGTCACTGAAGTGCTGGCTATAGTGAAAAAATCTATTGGTCAGATAAAAAAAAAAATGCCTCCTGAGTAAACTGTTCCCCCTGAACATCATAAGAGCAATAGAGGAAAGTCCAGTGAAGAAAACTGAGGGAAGGGGGTCTTTGCACAACAAGCCTTGGGATTCAGGTTTCTGGTAGCTGACTGTGAGTCCGGGTCTCTACTAGGCTGGGAGGGTGGTATCAAAGAGGCCAGTACCATAGTCCAGGGCCTCCTTGTCTCTCTGCTGGTGCAAGTTGGATATCAGAGAATACTCAGAAAGATATGAGCCATCTGCCACTTAGTACCAGTCTGTAGGCTCTGTAGGCTTGGTGTTGGATGCCGGACAGAAGGCAGGTTGGGTGCTGGAAGGGAGGTAGGAGAGGGGATGAGGGTGCCCTTTCTCTGATTTCAAGCCCTGGACCCACTTCCCTGACTGCAAGGCACAAGAAATGTGTGCCACTGCCTTTGTCCTCAGCCCCTGATACTCAGGTTTTCCCTGGAAATGAAAGAGCAGCAGAGATTCAGAAAGCGTGCTTTCTGATTGCTGGTGTGCAGTGACTGCCTGTGTCTCTGGGCACCCTGCTCTGGGCCTCATCTTCCTTCTCTGTAAATGAGATGGTTGGCTCAGATGGGTGAATTTTGAGAAGGACCTTTTTGACCCCTGTTTGGAGCTCTAGCTCTCATCCTCTTGTGAAAGATTAAGGTGTGAACAAGGGAGTGTTATATAAGGTGGCCAGGCCCTGCGGTTCACTGTAGAGTGTCACTTCCCTTCACAGAGCTCTGTCTGTGTTCTGTGTTCAGGCTTCTGACATGGCTGTACCACTTTTGAACAGTTGTTTCTTAGAGGATACTGGACTAGGTGTGGAGTGAAGGTTATGTAAGATTTGCAACTTCCCTAAAACAGATGAAGATGTATTTCCAAGAGCCTTGTATCCGTGGGACCCTGGAGAGTTGCTGCTTCAGATCCATTGGTTTTTGTGAGCAGCCAGGGACTTAGGCCGGTCAGCAGCAGCGGCTGAGACTGCAGCCCACTTTTCACCTCTTTGTAGCTGGTGCCCTCTCCATTATTTTAATTAGGTAGATAAGACCGGTGCCTAGGAAGAGATAAGCAGTACTCTAGGGCAGCGGCAGCCCACAAAAGGTGCCAGACAAGGAGGGCTGTCAGTGTGGGTGTAGGGTTTCTGAGAAAGAGCCAGAATCCCAGCTAGGATAGTCTGGAAAACCTTCCTGGAGGAGGAAAGTTTTGAGCTGGGCTTGAAGGATGGGTAGATTTCAGACAGAGGGGTAGGAGAGGGGAGTGCCAGGACTGGAGGCGTGGAGATGGGAAAGCCTGAGACAGGTGGCAGGGCAGGGACTGGTCTGGCTGGAGCAGACAGACAGGTGGGAGGAGCGGACGAGGACTGACATTTATGGGGCATCTGTCTGTGTCAGGCACAGCGTCTGGCCCCTTACCTGTGCATCTCAGCATGCCGGGCAGGGGAGTGATGCCCTGACCAAGTGCTCGTTGGAGGATGTCGCTCCCCTGCCACTCCACACCTTCTATACTTGGGACCCCATTCTCCTTAGAGTAAAAGTCAGCTACACTTTGATCTGGTAGAAAAGTACATGGTTTCACTCGGGGAGAAAAAGAGCATAGGGAAGGATTGTCAGTTCCTGTAAGGAAGGTCTCGGGGGTAGTTGATAGTATTTCATTCTTTCACCATAGGCCTGGAGGCTGCCTCCCAGTTAATGGCAGCTGGCGGGCCTTGGCACTGCTGAGTGACTGGGCAGACCATGAATTATTCAGGGCCTGTGCCCAGTGGGTGGCTGGCTGACCAGGCCCTGTGGGAAGGAGGCTGTTCTATCTCCTTGAGGGATCGGCAGAGGCTCAGGTGCTGAGGATGAAGAATGACTGCTCCCTTAAAGTATTTCACGCTTCATCATGCTGGGGCCGTGAGCACTGTTCCATGGCCTGGCAACTGGGTTATCAGGGCCTGTTTTTCCAAGAGCAAAAAATCATGTTTCTGTACCCCCCTCCCCCCGCAATTAATAAACACACTTACACTCGTGTTCACATGGCGCACATTGGCAGAGATTTAGTGAGTAGCCACATTAAAACTGCCGACAGGATGGTGTGGCAACAGAGAGCATTTGGATGGAAGGAACCCCGCTCTGCTCTGTTCTTTTCTCAGCCAGGGAGAAAAGTAACCGTTGTTGATCCATTCAGAGTGGTCCTCACTGCAACTGTCACTAACCTCACTGTTATACATTACCACATCTTTGCAGTTGTGTGTGTGCCGTTTCCTCCACTAGGCTGAAAGTGCCTGCAGAGAAGAAATCACTTGTAACACTGTAGGTCCCTCCAGTGGCCAGAGCTGAGGACATGGGGGGCCAAGAACTTGCTGGAGGGGTTGGCTTTTGCTCTCCCCAGACCAGGAGGGGCAGGGCCTATGTCTTAAATGAAGTTTGCACCCCCTGACTCCCTTTTCCTCCTTTCTTCTCTAGGTGCCTGTTTATCCTGCTCTATTCATCTTATTACAGCCTGGTCTGTGCTAAGCTCCTAGAAAAGATAAACTGGGTGTGAATACCGGTGGGCAGGGTCCAAAGGCCTATTTTCACAAAGAATAGATTTATATTTCCTCTTTTCCCAGGTCTTTCCCATGAGTTGTGCCAGCAGGAAGCAGCGTCTTGTCACTGTCCCATCTGCTCCTTTGTAAAACGCTGGCCTGATGGCTCTAAACACCTGTGTGTCAGCCTTTCCCCTCCAACTTGGAGGTGGGGAGCAGAACCAGAAATCCTGGGCAAGAGCAGGCCTGGCCCCGACTGCATTCCTCAGATGTTCTTTCCTTTGAACCGCTCTACCTGTGTTCAGGAGCCTTGGCTGTGCCTGGTGGTGTATATTCACAGGCATAGCAACACCTGTTTGCCAAAGGTGGGGCCTCTGGACTGGGGCATTCTTTTGCCTGTATGGGGAAGCTTTGCATGTACAGATAACAGATGAGATAAGAATGCAGGATTAGCTTTGGCTAGGCTAGAAGATTCAATAAACTGCATTCCTTCCTTCTCTGGGACCTTGGGTTCTTGTTACTGAGTGTCACTTGCCATTTTTTCTCCTTGTCAGCAGAGATGTTGGTCCTTTGTATTCAGTTCTGCTGTGACCAGTGAAACAAGAAATAGGAAAAGGATATAAATAAAAATTAGGTTTGCCCTCTTATTTCAGCCATATATAACTAGATGATTTTGTGGGAGAGGTGAGTGAAGTGTGTATGTGTAAAGAGACAGATCCATCCATCCATCCCATCCATCATCTTCAAGGCACAGAGACAGCAGTTGTTGTGGATGCAAAATACCTTTAGCCCTCCCTTTTAATCTTTGTTCTAGTTATTCTTAGTCTTGAATTATATCTGATGTGTGTGTGTGCTCACTCGTGTCTGACTCTTTGTGACTCCATGGACTGTAGCCTGCCAGGCTCCTCTATCCATGGAATTCTCCAGGCAAGAATCCTGGGGTGAGTTGCCATTTCCTTCTCCAGGAGAACTTCCTGACCCAGGGATGGAATCCTCCTGTTTTGCAACGGCAGGTGGGTTCTTTACCACTGCACCACCCAGGAAGCATCAGCCCCACCTCAGATGAACATTGGCCTTTCTAAAAACATAGGCCTTTTGTAACTTGTTTTATAGTGAGTACTGTGTTCTTCCTATCTCTGAGATATTATTACTTTGACTGTAAAATATGATTTTGAATATGCCTTTCCCAGTGCATAATAGGGTGAGTTAAAGAAAAGGGAATGGGGTTTGTGAGTACTTCCCAGGTGGAGGACTGGTCTTGCTCTTCCAAATTGCCCTTGTCCCTACATCCAAAGGGAACCCCAGCCCTAGGACAGTGGTTCCACGTGGAACCTGCGGCATCCTCCAGCTGGGAGCCCTCTTGGTGAAGAGGTGGGGCAGAATTAATTTTGAGATTTCCTCCATGAGATGTTTAATGACTATTACTCATAGCTGCTATGATGGCGCTAAGATCTCTAAACATTTAACTCACTTAATTATACTCACTCAGTGAGGTTGGTACCATTTTTGTACCAGTTTTTCAGGCTCAGAAAATCACAACAGTTAGAAAGTGGCAGAGCCAGCTGCCTAGATTCCAAGTCTTTAACCACTTTTCCCTCCTCTAGCTTTGCATTTCCAAGCCCTGACCCAGACCCTCAGTGGGTGGTGCTTCAGGGGTAAGTGTGGGGGTAGTATCAGCCCTGACCCACGAGTCCTGTGGGTTGTGAGGGAAGGGGAAGTGCTGCTGACTGCTTCCAGCTGCCCAGGCCCTGAAAATGGAGACATTCTGGAGAGGCTGGCAGGCAGAGAGCGATGGCACAGAAATGCTAGCGTCACAGATGTGTCTGCCAGTAGGGACTTTGTGAGAATTGCTCTTTGGGGTGGGAAGAGAAGATTTCAGATACTTTCTTGTTTCGAGGTTTTGGCTGGATTATGGTTGTATGCTTGGTTGGTTGGTTGAGTTTTCTTCTAAGTGAGGCCCTTTTGACTGAGAAAAGGGATGGGTTTGGTTTTTTTTTCCTGAGAGCAGCTGCTTGCTGAGCAGGCTGTGGGGAGTAAGGGCAGCGGGTAATAGGTAATTATTGTGTGGGAGGCTCTCCAGGTATTATGTATGGAAATAGAAGGAGAAAGAAGACTGGAGGAGGTGGGCAGGAGGCTCCTGGAGGGAGTCGCTGGACCAGGGAGGTAAGACAGACTGAGAATCAGGCAGATGAGACAGAAAGATAATGTAAGTTTCAACCTCATAGAGCATAAACGGCAGTAGCATGATTGGGAGCTCCCTGGTCTGTCTGGCCACATGCTTGGAAGAGGATTATTTTTGTAGTAGTATTTTGGTTTCCTGTAAAGAAACAACTTGGGAGAAATTGGCTGTGGTCGTCCAACTGTCAAGAGATTTGACAGCAATGAACATGAAAGACAGATCTGGAAACCACAGAAGAAAGTGGCAGAGAATTTGGCAAAAGTTTGTATGTGAAACCTTGTTGTTTTCTGTCGCTCCCTGTTCCTACAACTTCTTTCCCAGCTCTTTGGGTTTTTTCAAGTCCTTGAATGTGTACAGAGCCCATCACAGCTTAGCATTTTGGCCATCCTTCCCAGACATTTCAATCTCGCTTATATTTAGATGTTTAGGAAATGAATACCCTCTAGTTTACCCTGTTAAGCTTGCTGTGATGCAGGAAAAGCATCCCCCCCCCCCTTTTTTTTTTTTTTGCCTTTTTACCTCCCAGACTACGTAAAGCCTTTTGGCACAAACAGAGGTTTAATCTCACCCCTCTTAGTGTTCTCACATGTTCCATGCTAAATCATACAGAATGTTAGTTACAGGTCCACCAATTATGAGAAAAGGAAGAAAAACAAGACCAAACAAAACCTGTTCACAACAAGAGGACCCTCCAAGTGGCAACTTCTGTGTGAACCAGCAGAGAAATGTGCCTGATCCTGACCCAAACTGAGTGTTTTCTAGGTGTGTGGAGGCTATCTTGGGTTTTAGGTTTACCTTAATACCATTTTCCAGTCTTAGGAAAGACTCTGGTACCAACCTCACCGAGTGAGTATAATTAAGTGAGTTAAATGTTTAGAGATCTTAGCGCCATCATAGCAGCTATGAGTAATAGTCTTTACATGGCTCAGCAGTAAAGATCCACCTGCCAATGCAAGAGATGCAGGTGTTCAATCCCTGGGCCGGGAAGATCTCCCAGAGGAGGAAGTGCAACCCACTCCAGTATTCTTGCCTGGAGAATCCCATGGACAGAGGAGCCTGGCGGGCTACAGTCTATGGGGTCGCAAAGAGTTGAACATGACTTAGCAACTAAACAACAACAACAAGATTTTTCTGAGAAGCGTAGATACCATTAGTAAGGTGATACTATGCTCTGAATACCTAGGAGAAACAGTGCTAGACCAGTAGGTCTGCTCTCCAGGTGTGGCTCCAACTCTGCACCCGCAGGCCCTGGGCCCACTATATCTCTCTGAACCTTAGTTCCCTTGTCTGCAAAATGGACACCATACCTACCTTACTTGAGAAAATGCATGTGAAGGCTACAAGGTGCTATAATAATGTGATGTTGTTGTTATTATGGCCACTCAGTTTATGTGGAGATTGAACCCAAATCACTCATACTTTTAGAACCAGAAGGAGTTTTTATAGATTCCAACCTGTTTGATTTGGGGGCAAGGATTGCAAGGTCCAGGGTGGTAAGGCACCCATGCAATTACTTAGCTCCTTGGGGGACCCTCACGAGTTGAGGTGATCCTGAGTACCTGTCTGTGGACTTGAGTCTTTCCACCACACCCTAGCACTTCTGATTTGTGCTCTCTGCAGATAACCATAGCGACTGGGCTTTCCCTTTCTGTCATCACAAGGACAGCAGATAACATGTTACTTGGGCTTCAGTTGCTTTAGTCCCATAGCTGACTTGACCAGTTGTGTCCATTCATTACACCTTGGAACCTTTTTTTTTTTCTTGGCAGCGCCATAAGGCTTGCAGAATATTAGTCCCCTGACCAGGGATCGAACCTGTGCCCTCAGTAGTGAAAATACCAAGTTCTAATCACTGGACCACCAGGGATTTCTCATGCCTTGAAATCTTGATGCAACCTGAAGGCAGGCACAGCCAGTCCTCAGGGCTGGTGACATGTGTTGATATCCTTGGCGTGGGGGAGGGACAGTAATTTTTTAAGTTAGAGAAGATTGTGGGGGATAGGCCAAAATGGCAGACTCTGTTTCTGTGGGCAGCTGGACTGTTGAGTGTTTTGACCCTGCCATCTGATGTTCCCATTTTCATGCTGCATGGTTCTGCCATAGGTGTGTCCTCAGGATTCTTTTTCTTAGGTCACTATAAATAAAACTGTGACTTGGACCCTTGATTTCTTGCTTTATCAAGTTAGAGTTGGGCAAAGAAAGTGAAAGTGAAGTCACTCAGTCATGTTGGACTCTTTGTGACCCCACAGACTGTAGCTCGCCAGTCTCCTCTGTCCAGGGGATTTTCCAGGCAGGAATACTGGAGTGAGTAGCCATTCCCTTTTCCAGAGGATCTTCGCTACCCAGGGATCAAACCCGGGTCTCTGGCGTAGCAGGCAGAGTCTTTACCATCTGAGTCACCTTAAAGAGCCTTAGAAATGGGCAAGCTCCTGGCAAGCTCCTTTAAATTCCTCCTTTCCTTCTCAGAATGTCTCTAGCCCTCTGGCCTCTGAAGGTAAGGGGGCCTCCTCTTGGCTAAGGCAGCCCCTTCTCTCCACATCTGTGAGCCATTTCCCATCAGCACCAGCTTGAGGTTGAAGCGAAGGACATGCCAGCTGGACTGGCCCCTTCCTAGTCCTGAAGCTCTCTTCCCTCATCTTGACTTCGCCACAGCTACCTACTTGTCCTCCGTCTTCCCTCTTGTTCTCCACCTCCCTGTGGCCTCGCTTGAGCGTATTATCCCCGTGACCTAATTCACACACTGGACCACCTGTTCTCTGTTCCTTGCTCTTTCTGCAGCACGTGCTGCCTTCTGTCTCTGCCACCTTTCTTGCTTGAGTAACTCTTCCCCTCTCTGACTACCTGGGTATCTCCACTGTTGTTTCTCCTTCCTCCCAGACACCAGCCGTCCCTAGGACTCCCTGCTTGGCCACTTGCCTCTTATGCTCTTTCCTAGACCTCAGCTAGTGCAGTCTCCTCTCTGGCTCTGTACACGGGCTTTATCTCCACTGTTGAATTCTGTTTCCATGTCCCTGACTGCGTCTGGACATATCACCCAATGGAGCTGCAGCTTGTCTGGAAGGAAGTGTTCAACCCACCCTTCACGCCATGGCCACCTCTAAAAACCCCAGAGTCTGAAGTTCAACCCTGACCTTTGAACCTCCCGAAGACTTTGAAGTCCTATAGGACTTGAGTTGGTTACCAAAGTCCTGTAGATTAACTCTTGCATCAGTTAATTCCTTTCTGCTCCTATTGCCACATGCTGACTAGCCTTTTGACCTGGACAACTGCAGTGACCACCTAAGTGACCTTCAGTCTCTCTGCTTTCTATTCATTCTACCTACTCTACCCTGCCAATTAATCATCCCTACAGCCCAACCCAGACCCTGGCTCACAAATCTCCGTGGTTCCAAGCCTGACTCTCTTGGCTTCCCTCTTGCCCTATCCTCCTTCCTTACGCTTAAGTTGAATGGTTACGCCCACTGGTACAGTTCCTCTGACAGTGCAGTTGGTTGTTTACTTGGTTGGGCTGCTTCCCCCCTAACAAGGAGAGGGGATTCCCCCTCATCTCATTCTGTAGAGGCTCTGCCTGTGCTTCACAGTCTGGCCAGATGCCTTTCTCTCCTGGAGTTGTTCCTCCCTGCCTCCCTAGGCAGATGTGCCCTTGTCTTCTGAACTCTAGTAGGTCCCCTGCTGACCCCTCCTGGTTTTGGACTATTGGCATATGTATCTGTCCCCTTTCCTTTGGCCACCAGCTCTCTCAGTCATCTCTGACGCCTCCAAAAACACCAGGCAGCATGCCCTGCACACAGTTGGTGTCCAGGAGATACTGCATGGAATAAAGACTGAGCAACTCTGGCCTGCCTTTCTCTTCTCCTCCCTGCTGAGGTAGAGGTGAGCCATTAGGGTTGGGTCCTTTCTTCTTCCTTGGCCCCTTCACACCAGACATTCTCATGTTTCACGTCTTGCCCCCAGGGGTTATTTAACCCTTTCCTAGCCTCAAAACCTTTCTAATATTTACACATGTTCACTCTGTCTGGCTTGTTCTAAGTCTGCTCTTTAGGAGCAAATGTGGCTACACTAGTCCCAGCCGCCCCGCTCCGCCACATCACATGTAACCTGGCTAATTAGAAAGCCTATTTTACCTAGTTCCCTATATCAGAGGGAACTGAAAGGGAGAGTAAGAGTGGTAACTCATTCTCTAGTCACTAAGTGGCTTAAAGATTTAAAATGTATTGTAAATTGGCAAGCGCTTTTCAGTCTCATTTTCTGTACCCATAGCTAGACACTTAAGAGACTTACCCCATCACCAATATATTTAATAGTGAAGAGGGGCATGTCAGGAGGACATTTTCCATTCTGCCCTCTGTAGTTTTTGATGTGATACGTAGAGGGGACAATCAAGTTTGCAAAACGTACTCCTAATTGTGAATACTATGCCCACTTTTAGGGCATTTTTACATCATTCCCTCAGTAATCTTGTAGGTAGGCATTAATGATCCCTGTCTGACAGGAGAGGTTTAGAAAGAATTCAGGGTTTCTTCTCAGGTCATAAGTGATTAAGCAGCTTGGCCAGGACTAGAAACTCAAGTCTTAGGAATCCTCAATTGCTTCTTCCAAGATCCCACATTTTGCCACCTTGCTGTCAGTGTTTTGAACTGTAGTAAAGTGGCTTTAGAAAATGCTCTACCTTTTGGAGGAGGAATAGCTTTGAATCCTGGACCTGGCTTTAGCACGCTGAAGGTTGACACTGGATGTATTAAAAACCCAGCAGTGTGGATGGGAGGATTGGGGGTTGTTCTAAGTTGAGCAGGTTGGATGCTGGGTTTGTTTCAACTTTAGCCCTGAATAGGATGCAGTTGCTTGAATTACAAGTGCCCTGGAGACTAAAGTAAACCTGTGGTGGAGGCCCACCTCTTTAGTGCAGATTGGAATCTCTTAGGAATGAAATTACCTTCTTCAGCAAGTATGGCTGCAAGGCTCCATGCTTGAAACCCTAAGTTTGCAATTTGTTGTCTGCCTGTAGTTACGAAAAAAGGGGATGGCTGGGAGCGGGGTAATTAGGGTCAGTTACTTTCCAAGAACACATTTTGATCACTGTTCTATGTTGGGGGCTTCCCTGGTGGCTCAGACAGTAAAGAATCTGCCTGCAATGCGGGAGACCTGGGTTCCATCCCTGGGTCAGAAGGTCCCCTGGAGAAAGGAATGGCACCCAAGTATTCTTGCCTGGAGAATTCCATGGACAGAGGAGCGTGGCAGCCGACAGCCCATGGGGTCGCAAAGAGTCGGACAGGACTGAGCAGCTAACACAGACACAGACATTTTCTAAGTGGAGGATTTTATTGGGGGTTGAGATTGGTGGGAGAAGCCAAGGAGGAGAGCTTTAAACTCCTGAAGAACTCAAAACCTGAAAGGTTTCGTTTTGAAAATCACAGTGGGATTTGAGCGGGGTTTATCTCCTCACTGGTTCCCCAGATCATCCAGGTCAGTGACCCCGGAGGTGTTTACCTGTGTACCTTTCTCCCACAATGCCTTGCAACACGGTGCTCCCAGAAATCTTGCGTCGAGTTGCTGTTGCGGGGCTCGTGTTACCCGGAGACCCTCGGCTTAACATGGCGCGCTGGCAGCAGAAGCCTGCTGAGGAGATCCTTCCGTGAGACTGAACTCGGAGCGCTCCCCCCACCCCCTCGCCGTGCCCCTGCCCGGAGCCCAGAGGGACTTTGTTTCACTTTCCCCCTGCCGCCGCGTGGCCGGCGCCCAGGTGCGCGCTCCGCGTGGCCTCCTCAGACGCTGCCTAGCGGATGAGCCGCCGCGGCCGGGGACCTGCGGGGCTCCGGACCCTCCCGGGCCGCCTTCTTTTCCTGTGATAGTAATCGGAGACTTTTCCGTTACGTGAGGCTCTCAACAAAAGATTGTAATTCCAGCAGCTCCGTTCGGGAAGGTACCACCGCGGCGGGCGCGTCCCGGGCCCGGCCCGGGGGTCGGCGGCTCCGCGGCGGCCGGTGGGTGGGGGGCCGTGGCCCGCCGGCCTCCCCCGCGCCCCTCGTGGTACAGCCTGCGTTTCCTCTACAATGCTGTTATGCTAATCAGGTGACATCACCGCCCAGCGCGCGGCGAGTGGCTCCTGATTAAATTACAAACCGGCGGCCGCCACGGGCAGCGGGGAGGAGGTGTGTGAGCTGCGCCCGCGAGCTCCCGGGCTCGGCGACTAGGGCATGCTCAGGATTGGCCGTATTTTTAAAAAAAATTTAAGTGGGACTTGCGGCCTCCCGCTCCCTCCGCCCTCTCGCCCCTTCTCGGTAATTTATTTCAAGCCTAGAGCCAAGGGCCACAAAAGGAAGGAAAGCCACAGGAATTGGATGCGTGAGTGGCCGGGCTAAGGTGGACTCTCCTGCGGCCAGCTTCCTACCAGATCACCCTGCTGGACTTTCACACCGGCATGGGGCTGGCCTAAGGTCCAGCCCTTTTCGCCGGGGCCGAGAGCCAGGCGTTGCGGAAGCCGCAGCGTGCTGAATGGGGGTAGGAGGGGGCTGGAGCGGGATTTCCACCGTGCAGCCCGCCGGGGCGATACGCTGGGCATAATGGAATTGCAGAGGACGTCTAGCATCTCCGGGCCGCTGTCGCCGGCTTATACGGGGCAGGTGCCTTACAACTTCAACCAGCTGGAAGGGAGATTCAAGCAGCTCCAAGGTAAGCTCCGCACTCTAAGGCCGGGCCTGCCCTGGAGCCGTACCTTCGGGGGTTCTGAAGCTTTATTTGTGCCATATGGTACGTGACCCTGCCGAAGCCCGGCGGCCGCACGCCCAGCCCCAAAGCCTCTGGTTGGCTGCCAGCAGCCTATGCACTACTTAAAGGAGACGGTTTCTCGCTCTTGACTCCAGAGAAGCCACCATTTGGAGTCTCCCTCTTCAGTTTCCTTTGGGCTCTCTAGGTTGTCAGGTATCTACTGCCCACAGCACACACATTTTCTCCCTTTTTAACTGTCCTTGCCATTTCAGTATACCAATGCTAATAGACCTGTTAGTATGCAAATATTTGATTCCAGGACGCCTGTGTCTCCCAGTCCCCAACCTCTGGGAAGCCTAAAGGTGTAAAGTGCACTGCTGGACACCCTGTAGCACAATGGCAAAGGGAAGGAGGGAGTGGTCTTTTTGTTTCTAAGCCTTGAGTAAATTACAGTTTTGATTCCGGAGCTTAATTTTAACTCTTTTGATGTTTTGTGTTGGGATAGAGCCTTCCTATCAATTTAGTGGGCTATGTAATTTATAATGAAAACCAGTTATTGTCATTCCAGCGCTATTGGGTTGGATTAGTTGGATCAATTGCAGGTTTCTTGGAGTCTTTATTAGTCCCAAACAGTTGAATGAATCTAATATTTTACAGCACATATTTTTATGGGGAGCACTTTGTGGGGGTGATGGGCCTGCGGCTGGGGTGGGCCTTGCCCTTGGTGGTCCCTGCCTGCCAGTAGGCCTGGCTGGTGAAGTCTCCTAGTTGATGCATGAAAAAGGATTCATAAATGAAAACACAACTCCTTCCATTAGGAAGCCCCTGGAGCCAGCAATAGACTGGAAATGACTCGGGTGCTCTGAAAAGTAGCCTTTGAAGACCTCATTTGTGTTTCTTATTTTAACTCCTCTCAGTGCCACAAATGTGGTTCCTGTGAGGAGGAGGAAGGAAGGAAGCAGCCCAGTCTTCCAGTGTTTTCACTGGAAAGAGGGGGGAGGATATATTTCATTCACAGGTTTATTTGTCTTGTGAAATAGTTGACAGTAATGACACTCGCCTGGAAAACAAGAGGCAGAACAGGACGTGATTTTAAACATTAGCTAGGCTGTGCTGCATTCCTCCGACAGTTAGCTAAGAGGAAGCTCCATCCCCCCTAGGGAACAGTTGTGGGTCTTTGCCTCCTTCCTGTCCAGCTCTTCGAAGGTAGAATTTGCTTTTCGGTGCAAACTTAGCTGGAACTTGCAGGTGGAAACTGGAGGAGTTGGGTGTGTCCGTTATCTTCTGGGTGTGTAATCAAAGGCCCCAGTTTGAAGTTTGAGGTTCTGAGAATTCAGAATGCACGTCTTCTTCAAATGACCCTTTCTCCCCACTTCATTGTGTCATATTGCCCAGGAGAAAACACCACAGGGGATCCTCGACTTGAAAACCTGTTACTAAGGTCCAGTCCACACCCTCCTGTAGTCTCAGGAGAAATTCAGAACCAAGGTGAAAATATACTACGGTATGGGGAGGAGTGTGCCCACAGGGCCACCCATAACAAAAGGCTGTTATTCTGAAAGGTTTGAGGACGGTTGTAAAACTGCTCTCTGAGGAGGGTGGAGCTAACACACAGGAAATGTCTTAAACTATCCTCTCTTGAAAAGTAAAATTTAAAGTTAAAAAATCACTGTGTCTCTTTGATAGTTTATCTCATAAGTGTTTCCCAAGGAAATTCCTTCAAAAGGGATGAGCTCCACATTTTATGTGGTGATTTTTTTTAATGACCTTTGTCCCCTAATTTAGTTTCAGATAGCTTTCTTATTTCTAAATATTGTGGTTTAGAAGTTGCACAAGTTTGGTGTTGGTATTTCTATAACAGAAAACCACCCGTGTTGAGGAACTGAGAAAGGGTGGATTAACTCCCAAGTGTGGTGAATCCCAGGAGAATTACAAACAGTTGGCATCGTCCTTCATTCCAAATGGGATTGATTGCATTTTAAGCAACTTGAGGAATTTTTTTGATAAAAGTTTTCCCCATCCCCACCTGCATCCCTGTGTGGTGTATATTACTAGTTTTTTAGTAATATATTTGTAGTTCTTCCTATCATCACATCTTTGATAACGTATAGATTTTGTCTGCTGATTTAATTTTTATACATGCCTATTAAGCAACCTATCCCCTCTTTTTAATCCTTCCTAGTACTTCCAACTCAATACTAGCAAACAGTGCCTCTGAATCCATATTGATTTTTTTTTCCAGTGCCTCTTGTACTAACTTGTTCGTTTAGCATCTATACCTGAGAATACTCTGATTTTGTAGGAGATATTTCTGCATTTTTGTTGATTTCAAATATTTTCATACTGGATCCTAAAAATCTCTGGAGGGACTGACTTTTGATGTTCTCGCACAGGGAAATAGTGTTATAAAATGAGCCTGGTCTTTTAGATAAAATAGTTTATAGAGATTTATCATAAGTAAATAAGTACAGTTAGAAACAAAACCTCACTGACTTAAGGGACTGAGATCTCTTTTTCACACTGATGCTTCTGACAAAGGCAGGACCTTCCACCTGTAATGGCTTCAAACGTTAACCACCAACACCCAGCACACACCTGACAGGCATACCACTGCACACTGAGATCTTTTTCGAATTTTTCCCCTGTAAGATCAAGTTACCACCTTACTCAGAATCTGTTCATGTAGCTTATACAGTTGGATTTGTTGTTTTGTTTTTCTTTGTAACATGTGAGGTTGAGTTTTGTTGTGTTTCAGCAGTCCTCTCTTACTTAACAAACAAAACTCAACCTCACATGTTTTTAAAAAATGTGTTCATAGTAACAGAAGTTCATGACGATACCTTTCCTCCAGTTTCACATCAACTAACTTCCCTTCTTATCAGCTGGATACTCCTGCTCCTCCCCTACTCAGAACCTGTCTCGCCTGCCTCTTGCATAAATTAAATTCCAGGCTCCTTAGCCTGGCATTCAGGACCTTCCTCCAGATGGCCCCAGACCACGAAATTCCTGTACCAGCTCTTACATTCCTACCGAATAAATCTTCCAGGTGGGCGGCCTGCAACTCTTCATGAAACCCAGCCCTGGGTTTTGCCTTCATCGTCTACCTTCTGCCTCAAAGGCCCCACCCTTCCATTTTACCAATAGAAATGCTTTCGACAGTTTTGTTTTTTAAGACTGTGCTTACGTTGCATTACCCCAGAAAGCTTCTCCTTGTCTCCTCTGTTGAGTTGGTGGGAAAAAGATTTCATGGAGTGCTCATTATGCATCATATGTGTTAGTAGGAGCTTTGTCTATATCTCATCTTGTGTGCACACCTGTAAGGTTTTTTTTTTTAAATTGAAGTATAGTTGATGTACAGTATAAGTCGCTCAGTCATTCTGACTCTTTGCAACCCCATGGACTATATAGTCCATGTAATTCTCCAGGCTAGAATACTGGAGTGGGTAGCTTTTCCCTTCTCCAGGAGATCTTCCCAACCCAGGGATCAAACCCAGGTCTTCCCACATTGCAGGCAGATTCTTTACTAGCTGAGCCACAAGAGAAGCCCGTATAGCCGTCATCCCTTATCCCTATATTGCCCATCCCTCTGAGGTTTTAAAAATAGAGTGAAATTGCTTGTTCCAGGCCATATTAAGCTCAGGCTGCATATTGTTATTCTCAAACTTTCTCCTCCCAGACCTCTAGATACTGAGATCAATTAATACTTAATTTCTGCAAAAAGAAGAGACAGGGTGACCTTGTGAAGTGCTTCCCTCTTCTTCCTACCTGCCTGCCCCCTCAGAGCACTGATCCTGTCAGTTCTGGCTGTGGAGTTGTAATGAAGACAGAACCTAGTTGAAAAACATCAAAATGAACTTTTTTCTGTCTTCTTCGCATCCTGACCCTGATGTCCAGCACCTGATGTTTCTGGAGAAGGTACTTTCTTTTAGCTGTCGTGGTTCCATGAATTTTTCCAGCTGTCTAGAAGGAGAAATGGAGAAATTCTCCATCTTTCTTCTTTGGGACGTAGTGGGACATAGAGGCAATTGCAGGCCATTAAAATTCGTTACTCTCAAGTTTATTACATGCTATCTCAGGGTTGCTTCTTGGATTTCTTCGTCATTTGGTGTTGATTTCTAAACTGCTAGGGAAGGAATATCGCTGGTTTTATGCCCAAGGGTCATGAGGAAAATGCATTCTTAAGTTTTTAAAAAGAACCTTTCCAGTTTGTTATGGTACCTAGATGTTTGTCTTGTGTGACTTCATAAAGCTTATAGAACTTTATGCTAGGTTTATACCTGCTTGTCATGAAGAAAACTTTTAAGTTCTTAGGTATAAAGTAATAGCCTTCAGATACTTCCCATTGTGGCAGTGAGAAGAGTTGGTGACAAATGATAACCTTGGTTGGCGGGGTGGGTGGGTGGTTGGGGAGCAGCAAAGATTTATAAGAACATTTCTGTGTTTACTGAAAGCGTAAAAGATTGGGGTTTTGGCCTAGATACCTTCCAATACAGAACTATCATACCATAGATTTTCTAAGCCCAGATAACTATGTGGGACCAGTCATCAGTTAAAGTTATTTTCACCAGTTTACCAGAGTTTCAGCTTAAAATTTAGAATTTCCTAACAGATGCGTGAATTTAAATCCTTTTTGAGTGATGTGCTACTACTGCTATTTATTAATATTTATAGCACTTTAATATGTACCATCTTGCTTAATTAACTAAATGAGATTATTCAGAGTACCCAGCATGGGATTTAGTACTTTGTTCTGAATAAGTGGGCATTTCCTTGGTACTAATAATAATCATGTGGGGTATTCTCTTCCTTTTTATGAAGAAACTGATAATTGGGTTAGTCAACCAATATGACGCTGCCTCTCTCAGAATCCAGGTTTTCTTTTCTGTTTGTTTATTTTTTAATTGGCGTATAATTGCTTTACGTAGAATCCAGGTTTTCTGACTCCGGGTTCAGTCTCTCCTGTAGGACCATAGATGTGAAAACATTCTGGTGGCATGGGAAATTAACATCCCAGAACCGCTCAGATTTCTGAACATGTGACACCCTCAAATTTTGATGAGCTTGAAACACTGATTCTTTTAGCTTAAGTCCAGTGTTTGACTGGGATGACTGTTAAAAAGGACTCTTGGAGACCAGTTAGGAAAAAGAAGTGGGACATAGATATTCCCTTTGAGGTAAAGATACCACTTCGCTTAGGGGAGTAAAAGAATGGGATTGTAAACATTGTGGCTACTGAGGAAGCTTTTTGGGTGACTGTGCTGTCAAGTTGTCTCCTCTTATGCTTTGAACCTAGAAAGGGGTTTGTCTGTAGCCCCACTGCCCCCTGCTCTGTGTTCATCTCCTTCTGTGGTTTCCTTATGCCCAGCTGGCCCCATGCAGCTGCCCTAGCCTCCCCAGAGGCAGGCCCTGATAAGAGGTCTCCCTCCACAAATGTGGGGTTTAACTCGAGCCAACCTTCCCACCTCCAGCTTCTCCTACTCCTTGCTCCATAGTATTCACAATTCCCCTAAAAGTCTCCTGCATTTTCCTGGCTTTGAGACCCTGATCACCTGGTCTCTTCCCCTAAGAATTATTTCTTGTGTCAGGATCTTTTTTTTTTTTTTTTTTGAGGTTCGGTTCAGATACCACTAAATTCTAAGTATTCCTCAAGGGAAGGTGATAAGAATCTCTTCTTGGGTTCTTTTCCTTTAAGATTTAAAGTCTAAGTACTTGGGCACTCTTGGGATTTTCACATCCTGCCTTTGGTTACAGTTTGACGATCTGCCTCTGCTTGCTTTATATTTATATTTCATGAAGCCTGAGAGGGTAAAGATGAAAGTCTGATACAGCCTGTCTTTGCCATAGCAGTCACTAAGTATTTGTTAAAGGAGTAAATGAATGAAGGTAGTATTGTGAACTACGTTATGGCAGTGGTTCTCGAAATGAGGTTCCTAGACCAGCAGCAGCATCATGACCTGGAAACTTGCTAGAAATGTAAATTCTCAGGCCCTGCTTCTGACCTAGTGAACCAGAAACTCTCAGGGTGGGGCCTGTTCATAGGGTTTTTTAAAATTATTATTAATTTATTTTTAATTGAAGGATAATTGCTTTACAATATTGTTTGGGTTTCTGCTATACATCAACATAAATCAGCCAGAGGTATACCTATGTCTCCTCTCTTGAACTTCTCTCCCACTTCCCACCCCTTCTCATCCCTCTAGGTTGTTACAGAGCCCCGATTTCGATTCCCTGAGTCATACAGCAAATTCCATGGAAAATACACTACCATACGTTCATAGGTTTTTAACTAGCCTGCCAGGTGACTGTGATGCACACTCAGGTTTGAGAAACACTTTCTTACTGGATTGTGTGTACCTTCTTTACAGTTTGGGGGTGGAAGGGTTTGGGAAGAACAGACTGCGTGATTTGTTCCCAGATAGCAGTAAATATTGTTATCTGATTTATTACTAAAGAATGAAGAGTTGAGAGAAAGTATGTTTTAGAACGAAATTATGTAGTAAAAAAAAAGTATTTAGCTAGTCAGGAATGAGCTCAACCCTGCTCAACTAGAGGAGCCGTTTAGCACCCACAGGCCTCGGGTACCTCATGACTGCCAAACGGGCTCAATCATCTATCAGGGCTTCAGTTTTCAGAGAACCAGAGCTTCACAGCCATTCATCTGTTCCTTCTAGAATCACACTTAGGCACATTATCAAAAACATGCCAGGTAGAGCCCAGCTGTTTTTAGATCTTAGTGCCTGGGCTTCCCTTGTGGCTCAGCTGGTAAAGCATCCACCTGCAATGTGGGGAGACCTGAGTTCGATCCCTGGGTTGGGATGATCTCCTGGAGAAGGGAAAGGCTATCCACTCCAGTATTCTGGCCTAGAGAATTCCATGGACTGTATAGTCCATGAGGTCGCGAAGAGTCAGACATGACTGAGTAACTTTTACTTCCCTTCTTTCTCCATTTTGCCTGACAAGCTTCTATCAACTCCTTGAAGCCTCAGCTATGAAAAACTAATAATGCGGGGAGATAAGTGATAGAGACATTGTAATGCCTTTTTTGCACTTCAGTATTTTTTGCTTAATTGGCTTAATTAAAAATCTGGCAGTTGTTTGTATATTATGGGTGCAAAGGACTTGTCATTTAAAAGCAAAGTTGTTGTAGTTGCTAAATCATGATTGACTCCTTCTTGACCCTATGGACTGTAGCCCGCCAGGCTCCTCTGTCCATGGTGGTATTCTCCAGGCAAGAATACTGGAGTGGGTTGCCATGCCCTTCTCCAGGGGATCTTCTCAACCCAAGGATTGAATCCGGGTCTCTTGCATTGGCAGGCATGTTTTTTACCACTGAGCCACCAGGCAAGCCCATAAAAGGCCAGTAGTTGGTTACTAATCTAGGCTTTTTTAAAGTAAGAAGACACCTAAGAAGTAAAATGATAAAACTGATGTAAGTAACATAGGGCTTACTTTTGCTTCTGCTTATTAATGCATAATACTTACTGATTGCCTGCTTTTCAGTAAGCAACTGTCCTCTGGTTAGGAAGCCTGTGAGTAAGTGTGGTTCAGCTATGCTGGAAATGCTGGCCAAGCTGACTAATGAGTAGAATCAAGTGGAGAAATAAACATGTTCCCGGTGAGAGCCCAGGTAGACAGAGCTCGGAGTACGGAGTGACGAAGGATTGTTAAGAGGGATTCTAGAGGCCAGAGGATGCCTGGTGCTGTAAGTCAAGGAGCTGGGAAGTCAGTCAGGCAGTGGGAGACTGCTGAAGGATTTTATGTGAGTGACTTGTTCTCATTTCTTTCTCCTTAAGGGAAGGTTAGTCTGCTTCCTGAGCGTGATAATTGTCTTGGACGGTCAGGTGAGGATGTTGGAAACCGCTTGAGCTATTGCATTTGATGTGAGGAGAAACAGGAACAACATAACCTCCCTGAATTTTGAACTGCAAGGCATTTAGAACCTTGTTACTCAGTGTGGTCTGTAGATGGGAATTTGTTAGAAATGCAGAATCTCAGGCTCACACCCCAAACTCACTGAGTCATAATTTCATTTTAACAAAATCCCCAAGTGGTTTGTAGGCACAGCCAAGTCTTCTAAGAAGCACTGCCTTAGAAATAAACTCTGCCTGCTCCTCTAGCCCTTGAGCTGGGAAGGACATGGCCTAAAGAGGCTATGACCCTTCTAAGGTTTAACGTTTGTGTTTAATACAGAGTCTGCTTTAAAGAAAGGAGTTTTAGGGGGCGGCGTGTGTTTTAAGTAAACTGGATTATTTTAACTTAACTGTAAAAATAATATAGTATCTAGATAAATAATAGTTAATTAAAGCAATTTATTATTACCCTAGGAGATTACAAGGCTTTAAAGCATGGTTGGTTAATTCCTAGCTTTTTATATCTTGTAGAATTTGGCTAGGATTCTCTTACTTGATCATCCTGCAGTTCTAGACATTTGTGAGATTGTTTAAAAAAAACCCTGCAAGTTTCTTTTCATTTATCCATTTGGTATTAACAGAGAATTAAAAAAATACTCTGGGGTACTTTCTCTAAGTTCTCCCAAAATTTCAACATGGTGTCCTGGGAAGTAGAGGCTTATTAAGTCCATTCATGCTTTGTGACTTAAACTTTTTATATACTTTTAAACTATTTTTCTAAGCAAAAATACCCCCTCTCCCTCACACTCCATCTTAATAAAATAATCTTAATTAAATGAATGTTGGTGTTCTTACAGTTGATTAGACTTCAGTCCAGTTTCATATATATCAGACTTACCCAGCAGTGCCTTTAGGTTTTGGTGTTAAAGGTGGATTTGAAATACATTAAATATCTGTTACTTGATAAGTATTCATTTCCTGTGAGCCTGCAGGTGAAGCTTTAAAATGACTAGTTATTGATTAGGTAGGGGAGAAAAAGCACCTGCTGAAACTTGTCGGCCAGAATTTTTCCCTCTTAGAAGAAAGAAAAGGGGTGGGAGAAAAGTGACTTCTGTTCTTGACTGGCTTCCATCCAGAACCTTTGTGACCAGTGAAGGGGCGTGGGTACTGAGAGAGGAGTAGTCAGGAGGTGACTCAGATGGTGTTCTTTCAAAGGCAAGGTTGAAAGTTATTAATAGACAAAGCTTAAATGTTTAGCTGTTCTTTGTATTACTTCAAAAACTTTTTTTATATTTATTATTTCATAGCCATATTAGGTCACCTCCAAAAGGAATACAAATGAAAGAGTAATCCTGCAGTCCCAACAGATCTTAACTTTCTGAGAGTTCTTATCTACATACAGTTTAACCCTGTTATAGTCATTATATTTTGATTTTTTACTTAGCATTATATCATACACATTTCATATGTGGTTATTTCTGTGCCTCTTGCCAAATTGCTTTCCAAACCATGGCAATTTATCTAACAACCCGAGCCTGCTGTCTCTGCTATGGGGTGGGATTAATACAAGTTCTTTGTAACAGGATTTTAGGAAGAATAGGGAGATTGTCCATGGAAACTGTCCCAGTACATAGTGGGCCCTCAGTAGTCAGTGATAGCCTTTATTGTTACAGGTCTAGGTAGAAAGGCAAAACAGTACCCAGCAGGGGCACTTTTGAACTTGAGTGCCTCAACCTCCACCCTCACCCCCGAAACCTGCTCTGGGTGTGGCTTCCTTCACCAGGTTTAGAAAAGTGTCAAGTTTGCCTGAAAATGCACCCAGCTGAAACACAGCCTTTTAAGTTCCCCTTTAGAAAGTACACAGGGTTCGCACCAGTCTCTCGAACCTGGTGACTTTTGATGTAGGTTGAAGACACAGTATTGGGGCCTCTTCCAAGTTCATAAAAAGCATGCAGGGCAGCTAATGCTGTGGCCAGAGCGTTCACCCCATCATCAGAAGAGACCACTGTAGCCAAACTCACATTAACCGCCCTCTGTGGATTGTTGAATGCCTCTTCTGTGTTTGCTTTTGAAAGGCCTTTCTTAGCCTTTCTCTCTCTCTCCCCCAACCTTGTTTTCAAGCAGCACAGGACCTTTAAGTCGCAAATCCAGTAATCACACACAGTAGCATGGAGACACAGGCTGGCCTATATTTGGTCTCACAAAGGCCCTATGAAAGCTCTGGCCTTAAAGTCTTTTTTTAATGCTTAAATGATGCAAGTGGAAAGTTAATTTGAGGATCACTGAGGCACGCTTCATTCATGAAGAATGTGAGCAAAACATTAAAAGTCTGGAGACTCTGTTCTTCTCTGGTGGCAAGGAAATTGCATAGGCTGTGTCATTACTTGAGTGAATTTTACCCACCCACCCACCCACCCACCCCACCGCCCGAGGGTGCAGTTGTGTTGGAATTTTGGAATGAGAGCTGTGGGTTAAGCACAGCCAGTTGCAGGGGTGTGTGTGTGTGTGTGTGTGTGTGTGTGTGTGTGTGTGTGTGTGTGTGTGTTGCCAGAAATCCTAATACAAACCATAGACATTATTTTGGCTACACTGACAGGCAAAAATGGTGGTTATCCCTTGGAATGTGGCCTTGGCATTTTGAATTAGGTTTTTTTTTTTCCTTTTTTTAAAGAGAAACTTTGAAGGTCTGTTTTAAAGTGGATGGCGCCTTTGAAAATCTGCCTAGTCTGTTTGAACTGTTAATTGCCATTGAGTTTCTGTACATTGCTAGCTTGAATGTATAGTAGTTGAGAGGTGAATACAACTTGAGAGCAAAGTATATTTTTGGTGCTTGAAACATACTTTTCCTGATTCCTATTGAGGGAGACGTTTATTCCTACAGAGGTTTAAACGACTTGCTATAAAAAAAATCCGGCCTTACAGTGGTAGAGGGAGATTACGTGTTATCTGTGAACAACTGCCAAGCAGATGAAATCCCAGCTGCACTCTGCCTGTGGTGGAGGGTGGGTAGCAGCAGCCAAGGGAGAGTGCTGGGGAAAAGTGGTCAGAACCTAGAGGTGGAGAGAAGGCTGTCACGTTCAGAAGTAGGACATTTTCTCTGTCATTTCAGAAACACAAGGGTGGTGGAAAGCACATGGGCTGTGGATTCACAGAAGCCAGAGCTCACATTCTGGCTCCACCAGGGACCTCACTGAGCCCCATTTTCTTCATCTGTAAAAACTGGGAAGAATAAGTAGCCCTCGGAGTGGTTGGGAAGCTTGAATTAGTATATTGTCCAAACAGGGTGACCATTCATTCTGGTTTGACAGATTCTCCCAGTTGAGCACTGGGTTTTCCACATCCCAGGAATCACCCCAAGTCCCAGGCAAGCTGGGCGCTGGTTCACCCTAATTATGTATGAAAGCATCTGTTACTGTGTATGGAGGACAGAGATAATGTGTGTGTGTGTGTGTGTGTGTTAGTTCAGCCCTGCATGCCTTCCCCGTGCTTGACACATAAACAGATGTTTCACAAACGAAGGAACTTGTGAATGGATGAGTAAAGTAATGAAGGCAGTAATACCTATGGAGTTGTTCTAAAGGGAGTTAGCAGCGTTTCTTCCGTGTTGCCTCTTACTCTCTAAGAAGAGGTGGCCTCATGGGCCACGTGGTGAATAATGTGTTGAATGAAAGAATGAATCACTCACAGTAATGACTCTGGCTCTGTGACGTGCCTAAATTATAACTTCGGGAAGGGCTTATCTGGATCTTTCTCCTTTTTTGATAAAATGAAATTTTGGTAAGACCCTTGGGACCTCCCTTGAGTAGTCCCTGTACCCTACAGGGTGCCGGGAGACTGACTGAACTTTGATGGGGAAGAGAGGAGAAGGGCGCACACAAACACTACCACAGTGCTTGCAGAGAGAGGAACTGGTGCCTGGAAATTAATGTAGGCATGGGGTTGTCTCTTCCTTTTGTTTTTCTTTCTCCTTGACTGGGCGGCCAAGAGTAGTTGGACCAGGAGAAAAGTTTAAGGGTGACACTAAAACACAGCAAAAGAGGTATAAGCGTACCCTGAGAAACCGCCATCCATTCTTCTAGGTGTGGTAGCCATTCAGTTTTATATTGTATGGCTGTAAATAATACTCATGAAATTTCTTGGAGTGATGTCGCATGAGTAATGTTTTTCTAGAAGACAGGCGGTTAGTAATACCCTGAGCAAATAAAGGCAGAGCCTCAGAAATTTAGATACCAGATAATGTACAAGCTTGGCCTTTGAAACGGAAGAAAGAGCCATGGAGAAAAGTCGTTTTGGCCCAAGAACTACTACTTCCCAACCCTCAGAGCCTGCCAATTTCTAGCCCTCCTCCCCCCCAAAAGAAAGGCACAGTTTTCCTCTGCAAATATATATGATTTCAATTTTGAGATAGGTTATTTTTTCACTGGACACACAAGGAAGCAATTTTTTAAAGTCTTACTCATTCTGCAGTGGGCTTGACTGTAGCTGGGCTTAACTAGGAATCCTAGGCCCCAGAACCACACGCACTTTTTATCAGGGTATTAAGTTCTCATGGCCCTTGGGGAAGGGAGAGGGTTGCAACCGAGGGAGGGACACTGGACCTGGCTACCTCTGTGAGGATTTGCCCTCACCCTCTGGTGTGCTGGTGGTCAGAGGTGGGGGCAGGCCCAGATGTTCATCCCAGCCATTGTCACCCAGGGATTCTGAAGTGACCTCTCTTACCCTATTTTCCTATGAGCTCATAGTTGTCTGCACACGTAAATTGTATCCTGGGTCCTGGCTTCCCCTTTGTTTGATCAGGAGCTGCTCTAATGCTCAGTGCTTTTTGGGAGAGGAAAGTGAGGCCCAGGTGATGCATCAGTTGATTTGGGATCTTCTGTCTTTGTCACCCTACCCCCCACCCCCTCCATGGAAATTCACACTATAAGTCATCTGCTAAGGTTCCCTGCATGAAAAACCCACAAACTAAAATCCTATTGGAGCAGGAGACCTGGTTATTAGAATAATAAATGGCATTCCTCAACCCCTGCTGAGCTTTTTGCCTGATGAGGGTCTCTGTCTGTAGTACCTTGCTAGGCAGTGGGGTACAGTTTCCATCCGTGTCCTCAAGAAGCTCACAAATGAGAGGAAAACCATTTTTGTAATAGGATTTGATTGCGTGTCTATAAGGAAGGGGAGTTGCTTTGTACATCTGCCTAGTGGAGAACACCAGCCCTCCCCTAGCTTCTGGGGTTGCTGTAAGAATCAGTTTACATGATAATGTACAAACTCCCTATGAAAAATACAAATTCATTATTGATTCTAAGAAGTTTTTGGTGAGAAAACAAATGGCGAGACTGTCCTCAGGCTCAGATCCACTCAACTGGCCTGGTGTCCATGGAGGAGAGAAGCAGAGACCTTTCAGTAACAGTAACCTAACTGTGCCATTTATCATACACATTACCTCATTGAGCTCTCGAGAGCACGCAAGAGGTGCGCACAGATGTTGTCTCTGTGTACAGATGAGGAAACCAAGCCTTGGAGAGGTGAAGCAACTTGCTCAGCGGCAGACAGCTAGCGCATGGTGGGCCTGGCAATCACACCTGGCTAGTGTGTACACAGAGCCCTCCTCCTCACCACCTCTCCGAGATTATTATCATCCTGAGAGGATCTAGGTGTGGCGGGGTGTGGAGGGAGCAGTTGGACCACATCTTCCAGCAACAGCCCACGCGGTTTCTTGTCTGCTTTGAAGCATCTCTCTCAACACTGGCTCCTCGGAAAGCGTCCTCCCCTCTGGGAGTGAGATTTATGATGTGGTTTCCTGTCTTCTGCCCCAGGGTCAGGAAGCCCCTCTACTGCTGGAGTCACTGCCCAATCTGTGTTCAGTATGGGTCATGCCTGTGTCACCCTGCGGTGAGCTGGGGTGCTGTGAGTGCTGTATCAGTGCAGTCTGGTTTGGAGTTGGAGGTCACACCCTTTCTATCACACTGTTCATGAGTCTGCTGATGCCGGTGATACAGAAGTTCAATCACAAGCTGCTTTCTCTTGCCCTGAATGTAACTTTTAAAAAAGGTTTTTGTGGGCCCTCCAGCCTAAGGTCTAGGTATAAATCAGGTGCTGTCACCTACATAGGATTTACCTGTCCAGTAGCCCTGTGAGATAGGTGAGCAGATCGAAGAACCTGAGGATCAGAAAGATGCAGTGAGGTAGCAAGGTTCTTATCCAGCATGTGGTGAAATGGGTGACTTTGGGAAATTCTGTAGTAGGAAGGAACCCTTTTCAGCATATCTTTGAGCTTAAAGCGTGTGCTTTTTCTAAATAGGTGGAGGCTGATAGCACAGCTTGTGTACATGTCTGTCAGCACAGAGGTGGACTGCATTGATTTTTATTCAGTTCAGTTCAGTCGCTCAGTCGTGTTCGACTCTTTGCGACCCCATGAACTGCAGAACGCCAGGCCTCCCTGTCCATAAACCAACTCCCAGAGTCTACCCAAACCCATGTCCATCGAGTCGGTGATGTCATCCAGCCGTCTCATCCTCTGTCATCCCCTTCTCCTCCTGCCCCCAATCCTTCCCAGCATCAGGATCTTTTCCAATGAGTCAACTCTTCGCATGAGGTGGCCAAAGTATTGGAGTTTCAGCTTCAACATCAGTCCTTCCAGTGAACACCCAGGACTGATCTCCTTTAGGATGGACCTGTTGGATCTCCTTCCAGTCCAAGGGACTCTCAAGAGTCTCCTCCAGCACCACAGTTCAAAAGCATCAATTCTTTGGCGCTCAGCCTTTTTCACTGTCCAACTCTCACATCCATGCATGACTACTGGAAAAACCATAGCCTTGACTAGACAGACCTTTGTTGGCAAAGTAATGTCTCTGCTTTTCAATGTGCTATCTAGGTTGGCCATAACTTTTCTTCCAAGGAGTAAGCGTCTTTTGATTTCATGGCTGCAATCACCATCTACAGTGATTTTGGAGCCCCCAAAAATAAAATCTGACACTTTTCCCACTGTTTCCCCATCTATTTCCCGTGAGGTGATGGAACCAGATGCCATGATCTTAGTTTTCTTAATGTTGAGCCTTAACCCAACTTTTTCACTCTCCTCTTTCACTTTCACCAAGAGGCTTTTTAGTTCCTCTTCATTTTCTGCCATACGGGTGGTGTCGTCTGCGTATCTGAGGTTATTGATATTTCTCCCAGCAATCTTGATTCCAGCTTGTGCTTCTTCCAGCCCAGCATTTCTCATGATGTACTCTGCATATTAGTTAAATAAGCTGGGTGACAGTATACAGCCTTGATGTACTCCGTTTCCTATTTGGAACCAGTCTTTATTCCATGTCCAGTTCTAACTGTTGCTTCCTGACCTGCATACAGGTTTCTCAAGAGACAGGTCAGATGGTCTGGTGTTCCCATGTCTTTCAGAATTTTCCACAGTTTATAGTGATCCACACAGTCAAAGGCTTTGGCATAGTCAATAAAGCAGAAGTAGATGTTTTTCTGGAACCCTCTTGCTTTTTCGATGATCCAGTGGATGTTGGCAGTTTGATCTCTGGTTCCTCTGCCTTTTCTAAAACCAGCTTGAACATCTGGGAGTTCACTGTTCATATATTGCTGAAGCCTGGCTTGGAGAATTTTGAACATTACTTTACTAGCATGTGAGATGAGTGCAGTTGTGCGGTAGTTTGAGCATTCTTTGGCATTGCCTTTCTTTGGGATAGGATTTTGTTTAAAACCTGTATTCAGCTCTTCTTATTTGAGATCTCACCAATTCGCAGGTGTTTAAAAGAGTCCCAGTTAGCCTAGCAACAAATTGAACTCACCACTTGGAAACGTGAGGCTTGCCGATGGTTTTCTCACGTCTCAATTTCTGATAAGACTTATCGCTAAGTAAACCCTCCCATTAAAAGCAGTGTAATCTGCTGATCTGTTTAGCATTGATATTTCAAGGGGCGTAACGTTGTGGGGATGGGTAATGTATCTGCCTATCTTAAGGCAGTGATCCTCAACTCTTTTGGCACCAGGGATGGAATTTGTGGAAGACAGTTTTTTCACAGGCTGGGGTAGGGGAAGGTTTCAGGATGATTCAAGTGCATTACATGTATTGCACACTTTATTTCTCTTGTTATTACATCAGCTCCACCTCAGATCATTAGGTATTAGATCCTGGAAGTTGGGGACCCCTGTCTTAAAGGACAGAGCTAATGCTCACCCACGTGTGGATACAGTGTTTGGTAAATGCATTTAGGCTCTTTGTAGGGGGTGGGATATTGATCCATGTAACAGCCTAAATTCAGGTAATTTTTCAGCCTTGGTATATCAGGTTCCTTTTGAATGCAGTTATAGACATGGATATAGATCCACTGCTAATACTGTGGGGCACTGGATCCTGAGTTGTTGGCCATGCAGTACCTGCAGCCAAGCCTCTCTTGTGATGTAGTAGTGTGGTGGTGACTCAGTGGCAACCAGACTGCTCGGCTTCCTGTATACCAGCGGCTCATTTGAACCTGCCCACAAACCTCTGAACCAAAATGAGAGGGAAAAACATGCTCACCTACATTTGGAAAACTGGGTCCCAGCATGCCTCTGCTTAGGCCATCGTGGAAACCTTGTATTTCTTCCTTTCTCCTAGGTGAGACAGGAATCAACCTGTAGCACTAGAGAAACATGTTTGGGTGGTGCTTAGGACAGCTTCCAGAGCCTGGTTCAGTTTAGGTTATGGCAGCAGAGTTAGAGGGAAAGGTGGCTATGTTGATGGTCTTTGTTAATTCCTGTCATCACCCAGGTCTGTCTTTTTTCTGCTGCTTTCTTGGCTCAAATAATTACTTAAAGCTGGAACATTGATGGGAGGTTTTGAAGATCAGAAAAATTGTTCTTGGCTCTAGTTTCTTTATTTTGGTGATAAATATTGTTATCTAGAACTTGTCTTGAAAATTCAGCTGTCAAAAAACCTGAAAGTCAGTTGCTTAGAATGCACTCTAGTTGTTTTCCCAGTTCATACTGATGGTTGGAATAGAGTAACCTGCACCTCTAATTAATAAGTGCTATGGAGGGCTTCCCTAGTGGCTTAGTGCTAAAGAATCCGCCCGCCAGTGCAGGAGATGCAGGTTCAATCCCTCGGTCCAGAAGATCCCCTGGAGAAGGAAATGTCACCCCACTTCAGTATTCTTGCCTGGGAAATTTCGTAGACAGAGAAGCCTGATGGTCACAAGAGAGTCAGACATGACTTAGCAACCAAACAACAAGTTCTGTGGATGAAGGTGGTTAAATTTTTAGAACACCTTTATAGCTCTGAAATTGCTAAAGGAGCCATTGAATCCATTTACCCATTCAGTCTGCAGCAAACACAAATGAACAAGTTACAGTACTAGTAAGAAAACACTAGAGACACAGGACTCAATGGACATGAGTCTGAGCAAGCTCCGGGAGTTGGTGATGGACGGGAAACCTGGTGTGCTGTAGTCCATTGGGTGGCAAAGAATCAGACATGACTGAGCAACTGAAGTGAGAGAAACAGAGGTGTAAGAAGGCAGCCACTGTCTGAAATTATGTTCTAAAAGAGAATACTTGGTGGAAAGTGGCAGGTGTTCTGAGACATGCAGGTAACATCCCTGGGCTGTGGGATCTGAGAGAGGCTCTAGGGGTGGGAATGGGGGCTTCAGAACCTTGAGGTATGTTGGAGAGGCTGGACCTCTGCCTCAGGTATGATGTATACATTTCAGTTATTAACACTTATTATTTTTAGTTGGGATTTTTGTCTCCTTTTTGTTAGCCAGCATTCAGCTGATATCGGCACAGGTACAGGGAATCATGTACCTGATTGATGTTGGTGAAATGACCTTGCACACACAACTTCTCTCACCTCTTAGGAAAGGTTATTAGATGATCATTGGGTGCAGATTTAAGGGCCCCTGCAAATAGATGCACGGAGGGTGCTAGTGGCCATCCATGGTAACCTTCATTTCACCAGAAGCTCCTTTGAGGCCTCTCCAGGTAGATGCCCGCTGCCAAAAACATGCGAGCGTTTCTGGCTTCTCTGTTCTCTGGCTCACAGGATCAGTCCAGTAGTGGAACTTACAGGCTGGCAAAGAAAGGGAAAGCAAAACCAGCTATATATCCTCTTGCAAAGAGAGAAGGAAAGTAGGTCCCTCCTTATAGTCTGGCCTAGCAGTGGTGGTGGCTGTAATGGTAATACAGCTAAAACCTCTTGGTCTGTAACCGGGGCCAGCATGGTTCTACAGTAAGTCCACTGCATGGGTTGATTCACAGGCTCCTCCCAGCATGCCTGTGAGATGAGAATCATCTTGGTCCTAGAGGTGAGGAAACGGAGGTGTAAAGGACGCTTGGCCCAAGGACACATAGCGAGTAAGTGGTGGAGTCTGCATCCCAACCCAGGCAGGCTGCTTCTGCACTCTGAATCCTTAGCCCTGAGCTGTGTGGCCTCTCAAGAGTGTTTCCCACATGATAAGTGAGGCCTGTGCCTTTGTAGATATTGGATTAGCATTTTGTTAGGACATGGGAAACCTTGATTTACTGAAAGTCATTGCCGACAAGTGGAAATTCCTGATCCTATTCCAACTGGTAAGGATTTGCTGCCTTTCACTCTTAATTGGCAGCAATAGTGAGGGGCAGCATGATAGATGCGATATAAAATTCAAGCCTTGCTTAATCTTGAAAGACTTTGTTATCCTTTTCTTTGATGATAGTTTACTTTGGCCATTCTGTCAGAGTAAGAGGAACTGAGCTGACAGTGCAGACTGATCTTTCCCCCAGTGGTACAAGTTATTCATCACTGTATCATAAACTCACCATTTCTATTCTCGCGGTATTGAGTTTTTGTTGTTTAGATATTTTGGTTTGGGTAGTGGTATTTTTTCGTTTGTTTGTGTCTGTTTGTATCTGCCTGGTATCTTGCTAGTATACAAAATTATTTGTAAAGGAACTTTGACAACATAGAATAAAGGACACCAGCGCTTAAGTATTACTGATAGAATTTTGGAGTTTAACATCTGATATGGACTCCTTGGTGCAGGCTGTACAGAAGGTAACGCTGGAGCAATTTTCAGCAACAAAGGCATTACCTAGGAGCATGAAGTTGAGCCCAGACCTACACTTTAAGTTCAGATTCTTGAAGTTGGCAGATTTCTCTTGACTTTAAACATTTTCAGCTGCTGGAGCATTTGTGGGTGTATTTGGGCCAAGTTAGTTACCTTTTGTTCTGTGATTTCCAATGTGTGAATGAAGTAGATAATCCCTATTTCTGGTTTGGCTGCTGCCAAATGTATGTGAAAACTTCCAGCTGCTGTTCAGATATTTTTCCCACATGCCACCTTTTGAGTTTCTCTGTAGCAGATAGAAAGGTAGATTTTTAAGAGGGCCACTTGTTCATCCTTACTTGTTGTTCTACCTTAAAAACACAAGTTTGATTTTGTTTTCCATCTATTGTGAATTTGGCATAAAAGAAGCAAGTAATTTGTTTGTTCATATGCCACCTAGTTCAAGAAATGATTTAATTTGGCCTGGGCAAGTGTCTCCTGATGGTCATGTGCTTGTGTGTGTGTGTGTGTGTGATGACAACTCTACTGCTGGAGAGTCTAGAATCACAAGACTTGTCATGGGGTCATTGGTTTGGTGAACACCTCTGTCCGAAAAATGTGAATGTCTTTCATCTTTCTTGGCAAGGTCTGACATTGTTAAACTGAATGGTGCCGTGTCACTGCTCCACGTTTTCCCCAAGAAGTTTTCTGTTGAGAGTGCTATGGAAAATTCTCATATGGCAAGTGTGTGTGTTGTAAACTCCCATTTTGATCTGAGAGTAAAGCTTATTTAATGGATTTTTATATAGTTCCAGTGATTTCGTCTACCTTATCTCTGCAGAGATGCAGTGCACTTCAGATGTGGAAGGAGCATGCAGTCAGAAGCGAGCATGCAGTCAGAATGAACGATAACAGCTTCCACGCAGCCTGTGGTACCCCACAGCTGACAGAATGTCATCCAAAGAGGCAGAATACGTGATTATCAGTTACAGGTTTTTGTTTTTTTAATTCTGTACAGATTACAGCCAGTGTGTTTGTGATATTATATGATATATGGGTAAACCATATAATATCACAAACCAGATGTTTCTGAAACCACCTAAACTCGCAGTCTTTCACATTTCACATGGAGGGACTAGCACCCAGTGAGGGTTGCTTTTGATCTGTATAGTAGAAGGAGCACAGGAGACAGGAAACTGCTGCTGTCTTCAGTGCTCTGCTCTTAATACCAGGTCCTCACATGTCCAGAGGGGGCACGTCAAGGGAGCTGAGCCCCGCTGCTGGTCCTGCTTTTGAATGGTAGACACATATCTGCCATGTGCAGTTCTGAGTGTTGACCTTTGGGTTTAGATTAATGTCAGTCTCAGAGGATTGGAGAGTGTCAGAACCAGCTCTAGCCACTGCATGAAGACTGGAATGACTGTATTGTTTGTCAGATCTTTCGAGAAAGTACTGCGTGACAGCGGTCCTAAAACTGTAAAAGTAAATACCCTTGAGCAGTTAATTGTATTTACTTTGGAAGCAGGTTATAAATTCGAATCTCCGCTGAACTAATGAGTGTTTCTTTTCTCTTCTCCCAGAGTCAGAAAGCTGCTGGCGAGAACTGCTCTCTGGTGTTGCTAGGACAAACGTGTATGACCTTTTTTTAATGTCAGTAATTAACAGGGGAATAATTTCATTTACATTAAAGTCATCTAAGAAAGTGTTCTCCAGGTTGGCTGTGACAGCCTTCTTGTGGGGAAGGAAGCAAATGCTGAAAAAATTCAGGCTTCCCCCTAGAATACCCTCTTCATGGCAGTGATGGCTGCAAGGCTCTTTTTCTTTGAAGTAAAAACCCAGTGTGTGAAGGTTACTCTGGGGTGACTTTATTGTTACATAAGGAGATTTTGTTTTTGCTGGTATGCTGAGTGGTGGAGGTTAAAGGTAGAACTAACTATGTGTAGAACTAAAACAAAGCACCTGAAACTTTTAGGAAACCAGCAACACTTAGAGGCGCCTGACCCACTTTGGCCATGCACTTTTCAGTTTTAAGGCCCACACTGGCTCTTCACAGCCTGGTTTTTAAATATACAAAGAACAGATTCATCCACATTATTGAGAAGGCAATTTGAAACACAGGCCATATCAACCAGGAAGATAACAAGTATTGCCATCAGGGGCACGTGCATGCGCGTGCGTGTGTGTGTGTGTGTGTGTGTGTGTGTGTGTGTGTGTGTGTTTGTATTAGGGGGAGAAGATTATATCCCAGTTTCTTGATAGAAGGAGAAACTTGCTGCTTGTTGTTCAGTCGCTTAGTCGTCTCCGACTCTGTGACCCATAGGCTGCAGCAGGCCAGGCATCCTTGTCTTTCACTATCTCCCAGAGTTTGCTCAAATTATGTCCGTTGAGTTGGTGATGCTATCCAACCATCTCATCTGTGCTGTTGCCCCTTCTCCATTTGCCTTCTCCTTTCCCAGCATCACCATCAGGGTCTTTTCCAGTGAGTCTGCTCTTCACATCAGGTGGCCAAAGGCTTGGAGCTTCACCATCAGTCCTTCCAGTCAATATTCAGGGTTGATTTCCTTTAGGATTGACTGATTTGATCTCCTTGCAGTCCAAGGGACTCTCAAGAGTCTTCTCCAACACCACAGTTCAAAAGCATCAATCCTTCAGCACTCAGCCTTTTTTATGGTCCTCCAACTCTCAGATCTGTGCATGACTACTGGAAAACCTATAGCTTTGACTAGATAGATCTTTGTTGGCAAAGTGATGTCTCTGCTTTTTAATATGCTATCTAGGTTTGTCATAGCCTTTTTTCCAAGGAGCAAGTGTCTTTTAATTTTGTGGCTGCAGTCACTGTCTGCAGTGATTTTGGAGCCCAAGAAAATAAAGTCTGCCACAGTTTCCACTGTTTCCCCATCTATTTGCCATGAAGCAATTGGACTGGATGCCATAATCTTAGTTTTTTCAAAGTTCAGTTTCAGGCCAGCTTTTTTACTCCTCTTTCATCTTCATCAAGAGGCTCTTTAGTTTCTCTTCACTTTGTGCCATTAGAATGATATCATCTGCATACCTGAAGTTGTTGATATTTCTCCTGGCAATCTTGATTCTAGCTTTTGATTCATCCAGCCTGGAATTTCACATGTTCTACTCTGCATATAAATTAAATAAGAGGGTGACAGTATACAGCCTTGACGTACTCCTTTCCCAGTTTTGAGCAAGTTTGTTGTTAAATGTCCAGTTCTAACTGTTACCTCTTGACCTGCATACAGGCTTCTCAGGAAACAGGTAGGGTGGTCTGGTTCTCCCATTTCGTTAACAATTTTCCACTTGTTGTGATCCACACAAAGGCTTTAGTGTAGTCAGTGAATCAGAAGTAGATGTTTTTCTGGAATCTCCTTGCTTTCTCCATGATCCAGTGAATGTTGGTAATTGATCTCTGGTTCCTCTGTCTCTTGTAAACTCAGCTTGTACATCTGGAAGTTCTGGTTCACGTACTTTTGAAGCCTAAACTTGAAGGATTTTCAGCATAATCTTGCTAACGTGAAATGAGCGCAATTGTACGACAGTCTGAACATTCTTTGGGATTGGAATGAAACTGACTTTTTCCAGTCCTTTAGCCACTGCTGAGTTTTCTAAATTTGCTGGCATATTGAGTGCAGGACTTTAACAACATCATCTTTTAGGATTTTACATAGCTTAGCTGGAATTCCATCACCTCAACACTCTTTGTTCCTAGTGATGCTTCCTAAGGCCCACTTGACTTCATACTCTAGGCATGTTTGGCTGTAGGTGAGTAACCACACCATCATGGTTATCCGGGTCATTAAGACCTTTTTTGTACAGTTCTTCTGTGTATTCTTGCCATCTCTTCTTAATCTCCTCTGCTTCTATAAGGTCCTTGCAGTTTCTGTCCTTTATTGTGCCCATCTTTGCATGAAATTTACCCTTTGTATCTCCCAGTTTTCTTGAAGAGATACCTAGTCTTTCCCATTCTGTTGTTTTCCTCTGTTTCTTTGGATTGTTCATATAAGAAGGCCTTCTTATCTCTCCATGCTGTTCTCTGGAACTCTGCATTCAGTTGGGTATGTCTTTTCCTTTGTCCCTTGCCTTTTGCTTCTCTTCTTTCTTCAGCTGTTTGTGAAGCCTCCTCAGACAACCACTTTTCCTTCTTGCATTTCATTTTTTATGGGATGGTTTTGGTCATTGCCCCCTGCACAGTGTTAGTGAATCTCTGACCTTGGTTCTTCAGGCACTCTGTCTACCAGATCTAATCCCTTGAATCTATTGGTCACCTCCACTGTATAAGCATAAGGGATTTCATTTAGGTCATACCTGAATGGTTTTCCCCATTTTCTTCAATTTAAGCCTGACTTTTGCAAGAAGGAGCTGATAATCTGAGCCATAGTCAGCCCCAGGTCTTGTTTTTGCTGACTGCTTAGAGCTTCTCCATCTCCAGCTGCAAAATACATAATCAGTCTGATTTAGATATTAGTTATCTGGTGATGTCAATGTGTAAAATCATCTCTTGGGTTGTGTAAAAGAGTATTTGTTATGACCAGAGTGTTCTCTTGACAAAAATTCCTTTAACCTTTGCCCTGCTTCGTTTTACACTCCTAGGCCAAACTTGCCTATTATTCCAGGTATCTACTGACTTCCTACTTTTGCATTCCAGTCCCCTGTGATGACAAGGGCATCTTTTTAGTGTTAGTTCTAGAAGATGTTAAGGGTTTTTATAGAACTGGTGACTTCAGCTTCTTCAGCATTAGTGGTTGGGCATAGACTTGGATTACTGTGATGTCAAATGGTTTGCCTTGGAAACAAACCAAGATCATTCTGTCATTTTTTGAGATTGTTCCCAGGTAGCGCATTTGGACTCTTGTTGACTGCAAGGGCTACTCCATTTCTCCTAAGGGATTCTCACCCACAGCAGTAGATAATAATGGTCATCTGAATTAAATTCGCCCATTCTTGTCCATTTTAGTTCACTGATTCCTGAGACATTGATGTTCACTCTTAATCTGCTGCTTGACCATGTCCAATTTACCTTAATTAATTGGCCTAACATTTCAGATTCCTATGCAGTATTGTCTTTAGAGCAAAGGACTTTACTTTCACCACCAGGCATATCCACAACTGAGTGTTGTTTCTACTTTGGCCCAGCCACTACATTCTTTCTGGAGCTGTACGTCTTAGCTCCAGAAAAATATGGAGCTCTTTCCCATTAGCATACTGGACACTTTCCAATTTGAGGGGCCCCTCTTCTGGTGTCATATCTTTTTGCCTTTTCCTAGGGGTTCTCTAGGCAAGAATACTAAAGTGGTTTGCCATTCCTTCCTCCAGTGGACCACATTTTGTCAGAACTCTTCACTGTGACCCGTCCATCTTGGATGGCCCTGCACAGCATGGCTCATAGCTTCATTGAGTTATGTAAGTGCCTTCGCCACAACAAGGCTGTGATCCACGAAGGGGAATTTGCTGCTAGTAACTAGTTAGTTCTGAAAGGATTTGGGGTCCTGCTCTGCAGTTTTTAAAATGATGTTCCAAGCACAGGATGGAGAGCAGAAGAGTTTCCCATTGTTATTAATTGCTGCTTCTTTATAATTAATAGCCTTTTAAATATTCTTAGTTTAGGGGAGGGAGGGATACTCAGAATTGAGGATTCTCTGAAAGATCTTCAGTGAGACATAAGATGGTGACTGTCCAGCTTCCCCAGGGTGTGGTCACTCTTTGATACTGACAAAATTTGGTGCTGCTCCTCAGAACTGTGGCTGGTGCCAAGCTGCCACAGCTTCTGGGCTCCCATAGCCACTCCTCCTCAGCTGGTGAACCAGCTTTGGGGAAGCCAGCATTCATGCTTTGGTTTCTTTGCCTTTAAAAAAGAAAAAAAAAATTTAATATGCCCTGGGACCACCACTTTGAGGTTTTCAGGAATATTCCTGGGGTTATAGCCCCACAGATTAGGAGAACTGTCCAAGGCCTGGAATCATAACAGGAATAAAGCCCCTTTTCCTTTGTCATTACTGCGTTCCTCTTCACTTACTAATTAGCCAGCTGCTGCAGGTTTCATTAAACTTCTTTAATCTGAGCATCTGTCTTTTGGAACTGCCTCAAGATAAAAAGGGAAAACTCAGCTAAACATTTTTGTTGCTCCTGCTAATTACCCCAAGCTATATATTTTTATTAATTAATTGCTCTGCTTACTTTCAAATCTGAATGAAGACCTTTCCCCATGCCAGACATCAGGCGGTTCTCTCTCCCTTGGCTGAAGAGGCATGCTCTGTGGTTTGGTATGTGGGGTGCCTGTAGTTATCAGGGCCAAAAATAGGATGGCTCTGGAAACCAAGCTAAAAGGAAAACACACCTGGAGTCTGGCTGTGTATAACCTAGGCCTATTCAAAGCTTTGAGTTGATATTGATGCCTTTAAAAAAAAAAAACAGGTACAATGTTAAAATGATCTCATCTCTCTGAAAAAATTCATGATGGCAAAACAATCACAAAGCTATTTTCTTGACTCAGTGGTTCCAGAATCTAAAAAAATAATTGAAATGGGGTTTGGGATAGGAGAGAATCATAAGACATTTCTGTTTTGTAGCTAAAGGTGATGTCAGAAAGGAAGGTGTTGATCTTAGGTTTGGATTGGTGGTGGCTGAGGGCACGGTGAATTACACCCCTCCCCAGTGGGAGGCCTGGGGGAAGAGCACCTCCTTTGATGCACCTTGAGACCCTGGTAAAAGGGAAAGAGCAGTTGAAAATATGGAGAGCTTTCTGATGAGGACCTCTGCCATCATTGAATTATAAGTAAAAGTTTTGGTTTCGGAATTGTCGGGAATTAAGGTGGATGGAACTAAGAGAATTAGTTCTACGTGGTCCCTGTAGGTCGGGAACAAACTGAGTCATCGTTGAGACTTGTCTTTGCTAATAAAGAATTCTGTTTGGAGTAGTGAGGGCTGTGGTACCAGTCCTTGGGTCTGGCTTCTGGGACTATGCTTGCTTTGTGACTGTGGGCAAGCCACTGAACCTCTCGGAGCCTTATAGTTTACTCTTAGGCAAAGTATGTTTGAGGATAAGAGTACCTGCTGCACAGTGTGGTTGTGAGAATTAAATACGTTGGGGTGAAGCACTTTGAAGGGTGTGTAGCCATTCTGGTAAGTGCTCCATAAACTCATAAGTATGGAGGTGGGTATGAGAGATTCCCGATTGTTCGAGATCATGTCCGTGGAACTTCCCACTTGCGTGGCTGGAGTGCTGGTAGATCAACCCCAGTGGGCTCTGATCCTCTCCTTGCTGCTGATTCGTGATGTCATCTTGAGTCAAATCTCAACTGTGCAGCTTTGACCCCTTGACTCATGTCTGATCAGTTAATCTCTCTCCCATGCGTTGCTTGTTCCTCATTGCCGTGCAGTATAATTACCTGTCATCGAGGCTAGTGTGTCATTAAACAGTAAACTGCACAATGTCTCCTTATTTCCCGTTGCTTAGTACAGCAGTTTGCAGATACCTTTTAAAAGTGGAATTTGTTTTTTCCCATAAATTAAATCTGAGGTGGAACTCCGGTAAATAAAGGGTGTGAAATGGAGTGTTTCTGACCGAAATACAGGTGAGAAAGTGTGCTTGGAGCATGCCCTTGGGGATCCTGATTTGAAAACTAGTGGGTTACTTCAGTGATTGTCACTTATTTTTGTGTTATAATAAAATACTTAATTCTCTACTGAAAGGGAGTATTAATATTTGTTTGCTTTATTTTGCTTTTAAGTGTTGTATAAGGTTAAATACTGGTTTAGTAGTCTACAGAAGAAGGAATGGAAATTCAGGTTGGTGTTTTATTTATTTAGGAGTGCTCACTAAAGGCAGCATTTCACATTTGACCTTTTGTGGTGCCCAGGGAGAGTTTGTTTTTCTCTGGTGAGTGCCCCCCTTTTCCCCTCCATACTCATCAATCTCAGACCCAGTGGTGAATCTTAGTTCTCTTATCAAATAAAAATGAGTTACGTGTTTTTCTCTTCAAATGGAAATGTCCTTCACATATTTAAAAAATAGTATGTGCTCATTAACAACAACAACAAAAAAAAACAGTGCAGAAATACAGAAACAAATGCCTTCTGCTTCTGCTCTCTTGGGATAATTAGAGTTAATGGTTTGAAAAGTATCTTCCTGTACCTTTTTACATACTTACACTTAAATAAATAGATACTCATAGGATCATGCAAAATACATATACGATTCTGTAAGTAACTCTTCATTCATTTCCCTTATTCTATTTTGGCATGTATATAGTGTTTTTTAATATGAATGAATCATAGTTTAATCAGTCTATTAATATATTTAGTTATTTTTGGTCTTATGCTTTTTTTGTGGGGGCAGTAAGGGCTTCTCCAGTGGTGCAGTGGTAAAGACTCTGCCTGCAATTCAGGAGTTCAGTCCTTGGGTCGAGTTGGGAAGACCCCCTGGACAAGGAAATGGCAACCCACTCCAGAATTCTTGCCTGGAGAACCCCATGGACAGAGGAGCCTGGAGGGCTACAATCTGTGGGATCACAAAGAGTCTGACATGACTTAGCAATTAAACAACATGTTGGTTTTGCCCTCCATTTATTACAGTTATTTTAAAAATCTGCAGTTCTTATCCTGTACATCTTTATGTACAAGTATTTCTACAAAGTATATAGAGGTGTGATTAGTAGATGGAGGAAATGCAATTAAAAATTTTTTATATTGCCCACTTACCCTCCTACCCAGTACATACTCATATGTTGATTTCTCTGTGTCTTTGGACAAGATTTGTTTTTCAAGTTCAAGAAACAGAGTTTATTTTCACCTACCTTCACCTAGTCCTGGAAGTCGAATTTCTGCTATCTGCAACCCCAACAGAACATCTCTGAGCCTCCAGCTCTTCCCACCCAGTTCCAAGATTATTATCTTTATAGAGTCTGTTGAGGAGAAACAGCCAAGGTCTTTATTATGCAATAAAATGTCCCGAAGAACAAGTCAACTATAGCAGTAGAGTTCCCAGGCCACGTATAGGTAACCAGGGGTCAAGCTTCTTCTGTGACAGGCCTATATGCCCTTACAGATGGGTAAAGCCATAGCAGCCAAGTCAACACACTTGTCATAAGCTCTCGATGTTGTGAAGTGAGAGTTAACATCTTGCTTGTATTGATGGGAGGGATAAGGGATGGGTGAGGGCCTGCATGTGGGGTGTGTACTTTGGGACGTTAAAAAAGTTCTATGGGGGGCTTCCCTAGTGGTCCAGTGGCTTAGACTCTGTGCTCTCAATGCAGAGGGCCTGGGTTCGGTCTCTGGCCAGGGAACCAGGATCTCAAGAACTCAGTTCTCACATGCTGCGACTAAGAGTTTGCATGCCACAAGTAAAGATCCAGCATGCCCCAGTTAAGACCAGGTTCAGTTCAGTTCAGTCAATCATGTCTGACTCCTTGAGACCCCATGGACTGCAGCACACCAGACTTCCCTGTCCATCACCAACTCAGGGAGCCTACTCAGACTCATGTCCATTGAGTCGGTGATGTCATCCAACCATGTCATCCTCTCTTGTCCCCTTCTCCTTCTGCTTTCCATCTTTCCCAGCATCAGGGTCTTTTCAGATGAGTCAGTTCTACACATCAGGTGGCCAGAGTATTGGAGTTTCAGCTTAAACATCAGTCCTTCCAATTAATACTCAGGATTGATCTCCTTTAGGACGGACTGGTTGGATATCCTTGCAGTCCAAGGGACTCTCAAGAGTTTTCTCCAACACCACAGTTCAGAAGCATCAATTCTTCTGCACTCAGCTTTCTTTATGGTCCAACTCTCACATCCATACATGACTACTAGAAAGACCATAGCTTTGATTAGATGGACCTTTGTTGGCAAAGTAATGTCTCTGCTTTTTAATATGCTGTCTAGGTTGGTCATAACTTTTTCCCCAAGGATAAATAAATAATATAAATATAAGGTAAATGAATATAAAAAAACAAAAAAGGTTCTGCTTAACATTTAAGTTAAGCAACACTTGTGCAACAGATTTAAGTTTCTAAGACAAATAGAACAGCATAAAAACTAATCTTCCTATTTATGCCCTCTTTTTGTTACTTTTATCATTTGAAGAAATTAAGGTAAATTACCAGCTGTAAGCTAGGAAGATTCCTCCGGATCCAGGGCATACCTGGTGCGTTCGTTGTCTTCTGTAAAACTGTACTTAAAGCTTTGATGAGGGTTCCCATCAATGAGAAATAGATACTGATTAAAAACGAAAAACTAGTTAACTGTCCTGCTCTCCTTTTATTAGAGTGAGGGCCTATTCAGGAACACCCTCCGCCTAAGCTGTTTGACTAGATCATTAGAGGAGTTGACTGTGAGGCCATCTCCTCCTCCAGTTTTTCTGTCCTCCTTTATTAAAGCAAGGTACTGTACGTTGTGTATTTATAGAATCTGCCCACCAAAACTGTACTGTTTGGCTTTGTAAGAAATCTTGTGTGACCACTTATTCTATGTGTGGGGTTGAGGAAAACCACAGAGGAAGTTAGCAGAATTGTTTAGTATTTGACCCTGTGAGTGATAATTTTCTCTTTTTCATTTTGACACCTTAAAAATAACTAAATGGTGGTTGAGCATGGGCATCAGTTATCTAGGGCTATGAATTCTTAAGGAATTGAAAATTGCTGGTAAGCTTTTAAAAATTCAGATGCAGTTGATGTAAAGTATTACCAGTTTTAGGTGTTCTACATAATGATATAATATTTGCATGTGTTAGGAAATGGTCACCATAAGGTAAGAACTCAGAACTTTTAGGTGTTCTTTCCAATGTCTTCATAGCATTTACTCAAATCGTTACTGGTTGATAAATTGACCCAAGAAAAAAAAAAAAAAAAAAAAAAGACTGTAGATTTGTACGGCTGAATGTCAGCTACTGGAGTGTAGACCATTTGCTGTTCTACGTAGAGTCAATTTCCAGCAAAATAGTTGGCTGAGTTAAATATATAATCGAAGATTGGGTCAGAATTTATCATTCAGTTATTACTTCTTGGATGAAGAATATACAGTAAGAAGTGAAATTTGGGTTTGATGCATTATGATATCATGTAGAAAATACTTCTAAGCTCTGCATTATGATATCATGTAGAAAATACTGCTAAGCTCTAAAATTATTTAGTGCCGTCCAGAGAGCAGCTTATCTTTATAGAATTATGCATTTTCATCTTGGCACAACTGCTCGTTACTTTTGAAATCCAAGTGTAGTTTGGATGTCTTTCCCCAAACACACACGAAAGCTTGGGCTTATTTAATGTTGAAGTTTGGCACTGAAGTTGAGACAGGCTTACTTAATTTCTTATTCTGCCACTTTATCCCTGATAGTTTCTGTGGTGCATCATGGTTACTGGCAAGGAGTTTAGGTGACTAATTTGTAATGCTCTTCAGGAAAGATGTCCAGTTTTAAAATTCTTTTGTTTCATTTGTTTTTATATATAACGTCTCTTCTCACTAAGTGAAACCTTGTCATTATTATATAGATACAAGTGATAACATATCACTGTGGCTTCTTTGTTTCAAAATGCCAGTTCTCTTTAGATTAAATTTACACACATAGCCTTCTTTGGAAGCCTTCCATGATACCTTAGATTTTTGTTACTTGAGCGCTTCCATAGTCAGTTCATTCAGAGATGATTATTTTGTAAACACTATTGTTGTTGTTGTTGTCATTTAGGTGCTAAGTCATGTCCGACTCTTTTGGGACCCCATGGACTGGAGCCCACCAGGCCTCTCTGTTCATGGGATTTCCTAGGCAAGTACACTAGGGTGGGTTGCCATTTCCTTCTACAGGGGATCTTCCTCATCCAGGGATTGAACCTGCGTCTCCTGTACTGGCAGGTGGATTCCTTATCACTGAGCCACCAGGGAAGCCCAGTGAACACTATGCATGCATGCTAAGTCACTTCAGTTGTGTCCAGCTCTTTGCGACCCCGTGGACCATAGCCCGCCAAGCTCCTCTGTCAGTGGGATTCTCCAGGCAAGAATATTGGTGTGGGTTGCCGTGCCCTCCCCCTCCCTCCAGGGGATCTTCCCTGTCCAGGTGTCAAACCCATGTCTCTTACATCTCCTGCAGCGCCATCTGGGTTTTCTTGTTGTCTCTGACAGTAAACGCTATACTATTCATGAAAAGCAGACAGCTTTAGGGTGACTTTTAGGTATTTGCGCCTTCCTTCTTGTTTGTGTGGTTTAAAACAAGAGTCTTTTGGATCTGAGCTTTTTGTCCTCAGTGAATTACAGTTAATTTGGACATCCTCATTGTATAGACTAGCTATAAGGAGCTGTACCAAGAGGCTGGAGTTGGTACAGTCATCTCGTTGGCAGCATCAGCCTCTCTGAAAACACTGAGTAGTAAGTATCCTCTTGTATCTTGAGTATCTGACAATAATGTGACTCTAGTGTATGAAAGACATTTCTATTTTACTCCTTGCATCATTGACCTGAAAAATTCTGGAAAACTAGAGAAGATAGAAAAATCATCAAGAGCCAGGGCATGTGCTGTTTGATTTTCAATGTACTGTCCAGAATGGCTCCCTTTTTCACTCATTACATGAAAAAAGATGTATAGCAAACTCCTCTCTTACCACATGTACCTGAGAGTCCTGTAATACAAACCTCCCTTTAAGCCCTTGAAAATGAATTGCAGGAAAAACCCTTGACAATGAGTTGCAGAATTTTACCTTTACCTGTGAATTTATGTGCCACATAGTAGTCTGGTTTAGAATATATTATTCACTTTTTTCTTTAGTTGTTGCTTAGAAAAAGTAATACCACACAGACACACATCTTCATATATTGCAATTAAATTACCTTCATGAAGTCTTATTATCTTTAGTGTACCTATTATGTTTGCCTCTTAAAAAATTCTCTCCTAGATAGTCTGTATTAATGTAAGCATTCTGCATAAAAGTTTAGTAATAAAGGATGTACTATCTTTTTAGATCCAAACCTGTTCCATCTTCTGAGTATATTACAAGTTACCCTCAGTTCACCTTGACCTAATATTTTGTAATCTCCCAGGAAGGATTGGGGAGGAGAGGTGATGGTGAATAAAATGTCCTTCAGAGTAAGAGTGAAGACCTGAGGGGTGTGTGTGTGCACTTGTGCAGGGGGCAGGAGGGGGGCATGGAATCTGGGCCCCGCCTCCTGGCCCTTCCTCATCCTTTGAACAGGAAGTGAAGGTGTGACCTTGAGTTGGAGCCTGTGGTGCTCACCATGCTTTGTTTCTCCTGACAGCTGGGGTGGTGCTGTTAATCCTGTTGTGTCATGGTAACCAGATAAATACTCCTCAGCTGAGAGGGTCCCGCCACCTCCCCACCCTGCCTCTGCCTGACCTGATGTGTGGCAGAGTTCTAGTAAAATAACTTAAAAAAGAAAGTGCATGTGGCTATAGCATGTCAGCCTAGCTGCATGTCCTTGAAAACAGAAGCTAGCAAATGGAATGTGGCACGAAGGATATTCTTTTTTTTTTTTTTCCTTTATATCTGACTTTATTTTATTATTTTTTTTCACCAAAGAATTGATGCTTTTATTTTTATTTATTTATTTTTTTTTCCCAGCAAAATTTTTTTTTT
>ML664199.1:17358045-17605956 GCA_007570785.1 Antilocapra americana
TTCAAAGAATTAGAACAAATAATTTCTCAATTTGTATGGAAATACAAAAAACCTCGTATAGCCAAAGCAATCTTGAGAAAGAAGAATGGAACTGGCGGAATCAACCTACCTGACTTTAGGCTATACTACAAATCCACAGTCATTAAGACAGTATGGTACTGGCACAAAGACAGAAACATAGATCAATGGAACAGAATAGAAAGCCCAGAGATAAATCCACGCATCTATGGACACCTTATCTTTGACAAAGGAGGCAAGAATATACAATGGAGAAAAGACAACCTCTTTAACAAGTGGTGCTGGGAAAACTGGACAGCCACTTGTAAAAGAATGAAACTAGATCACTTTCTAACACCATACACAAAGATAAATTCAAAATGGATCAAAGATCTAAGCATAAGACCAGAAACTATAAAACTCCTAGAGGATAACATAGGATAACATAGGCAAAACACTCTCTGCTATAATCCAAAGCGGGATACTCCATGACCCACCTCCCAGAATACTGGAAATAAAAACACGAATAAACAAATGGGACCTAATTAAAATTAAAAGCTTTTGCACAACAAAGGAAACTATAAGCAAGGTTAAAAGACAGCCTTCAGAATGGGAGAAAATAATAGCCAATGAAGCAACAGACAAACAATTAATCCCAAAAATAATACAAACAACTCCTGCAGCTCCATTCTAGAAAAATAAACAACCCAATTAAAAAGTGGGCCAAAGAACTTAACAGACATTTCTCCAAAGAAGATATAAAAATGGCTAACAAACACATGAAAAGATGCTCAACATCACTCATTATCAGAGAAATGCAAATTCAAAACCACAATGAGGTACCACTTTACACGAAGGATATTCTAAAAGATGTTTTAAACCTGGACTCGACAAACCTTTTCTGTGACGGTCAGATAGAAGCTATGTTAGGCTTTGCTGCCATGCAGGGTCTCTATCCTCCTTCAGTGACCCTTCTCAACCCTCAAAAAAATGAAAAAGCCCTCTAGCTCCCGGGCTGTACAGAAACAGACTCTAAGGCCAGAGTTTGCTGATGCCTGTTTTAAATCTTGGTCATGAAGAAACTGAGCCGAGATGGATGGCTGAGGTTTCTGTGCTGTTTGGGGTGATAACGTGTTTTCCTCAAGCGTGTTGGGAGGGGATGTGAGTGGGAGCTTCGGGATTCCTTCAGGTTCTGATCCTGGGTGTGCCTTTGCTAGCCAGATGCCCTCAGCAGAATCCCCGGAACCTTTCTGGGCCTTATCTAGTCAGAACTGGCAGCTTATAATATACAAGGTACTGCTGCAGCGTCCACCCATGCCTAGGAGCAGAGGAGGGCTCACTTCGTCCCTCCCCATCTTGCTTTCCCTGGCTGCAGTTTCAGGCTGGTCCCTGCCAGCCTGACCCACAGAGATGGAGAGGAGCAGAGCCAGTGGGATGGCTTTCTGTGAAGGTGTTTTCAAGAGTGCCACAAATTTTCTAGGCAGGTTGAACAGATGATTTCTGAATATTTCTTCCTGAGGTTGTGTCTCTGTATTTCGAGGCACTCACTCGTCCCTTCTGGTTTGGTGGTGTTCACCCTGGTTTTCATCTCAGGGGAGTCAGTGCTGCTATTCTGCCTTGGTTTCGGAATTGGCCCCCGCCATCAGCTCTGGCTCCTCCACAGCCTCGGCGTCGGCGTTTGTGACGTTAAGGGGCTCACTCTGAGGTGATAACCGCAGCAGGGCGGGAGCCCCAGAACGTGGCCTACCTTCTCTGTCCATCACTGCAGCCTCCTCCAGAGCTCTTCTCGTGTGCCTTGGTTTCCACCCTGGCAGAGCCGGGCTGTGCTGCTCACAAGAAAGACCCTCAGGAAGCTGCAAGCCCTGCTCCCTGACATAAACTGTAGGCACCGGGTTATGGGGAGTTCACGGTTGTTTTATAGTCTGCACATCAGAGTGTTAAGTGTTAGCAGAGAATTTCATATTTACTACACATACATTTAGAACAGATGTTTACATGTGTTTTGTCCATGAAGCTGGTTAGACTGTTGGGAAAGTATTTTAACTCAAGTTCTATTTATATACAAATCAGCAAACATAAATTAAAGGCCCCCAGACTAATCCGTCACAGGGCCTTCAGTCAAAAGATTAGTTTCCTTCCTTTTGCTGCCTCAAGATAACAGTTTGATTCTCTATTATCAATTCAGCCAGTTGCCTGTTTCCGGTTTCCTGCTCTGTGTATTTTGCATGTCACTCTTGGGAAATGATTTATTTATTTTTTTCAAGCCAAGGCACATATGGGGCCTCCACCCTACTGTATTGTTTTGTTTTGAGTTAGAATTCTTTAAAAAGGAAAAAAAAAACAAAACCGAAGAACTGGACTTTAATGGATAGATTGTTAAAATTAGTATAAATTAAGTCTTGTGACTTTTGACTTGTTTGGGTCATGTTGAAATAGTGTTATAATTACACCCTTCTGTGTTTTGCAGCTTCACTCTTATTGTATGGGCATATGGTGGCAACTGTCCCCAAACAAAGCAGAAACAAAATTCTGTGAAACTACTTTTTAGATTAGCTTTTGGACCCCTTCTTATCTGGAAGACAATATCACAGAATTACATTTTTATCATTTATCAGACCCGGAAGAACAGTTGTAGTTCAGTTTTATTCATGAACAGTTGGAACCAACAGTGGAAGCTACAAGACTTAACTTGAGAGCTTGTTTGTTGGGCACTGGATGTTCAGCAAATGTTTATTGTGCATCCTCCACTCCCAGTCTCCAGGCACATGCTAAGGCTCTAAGTGGATATGGAGTTGGGTCCTTGCCCTGAATAAAGTTACAGACTAGTTAGGGAGATATAGGACACAGGGTACATAATAAACAGAGGAGAGAGACGGGGACTTCATCCCATCAAGTGCATTCCTCCTGGAAGAACTAATCTTGGCCTGGGTCTTAAAAGAAGTACTTTCCAGGTTAGGAGAATGGTGTAAGCAAAGGTGGAGGAAAGGAATGTGCAAAGTGAGTGTTGAGAATATGAAGAGTAAGGATCTTTTGGGTTGGATTTGAGCAGGGAGATGGGTGGGTATTGGGAAGGATCCCAGAGAAAGCAGGTGTCCTGCTAGAGGCTATTCAGGACCCTTAGATGCCAGGCTCAGATTCGTACTGTCTTATAGATGGCTGGGGGACATTGAAGATGCTGGTGCAGTGGTGTACCTTTGAAACACCACTGTTTGGAGGAGACAATTCTGGCACTGATGTTTAAGAAGGGTAAGGATAGGAAAGGCACGAGGCAAGGTATTTCAGTAACTGTTGGATGATGGGACTTGAACCCATCCTAACTGTAGTGGGTTTTACCTTCCAAACACTCAAAAAGTACATTGCTAAGATCATCCCCATGGCAGCTGTACTGCTTTGTAATATTTTTGTTGTTTTTTAACTTTCCATGTAGTTTCCTCAGCTAGACTGTCAGTTCACCAAGGGCCAGTCTTACCTAGAGAGTTATGCATGAAGTATGCACTTTCTAAATAGTGGAGCTTATTAATACTCTCAACTTCAGATTAGTCCTTACAGTATTATTGATTTAAGTAGCTATCTGTGGGATGTATTCATGGAATGATTGTCTTGTCTCCTTTTGATTTCTAATTCCATTCTCTACCTCATTTCCTTTTCTGAACCCAAGTCTGTACCTAACTTGACTGTGTGTTTATATGGAGAAAAGTTACATGGTTGCCAATTCTTGCTTAAGATAGGTGACTATCTTAGCACAACTGAGGAAGATCCTGATGGAAAATACTGGGTTATACCAACAGGTTCTGACTGTTTGAAAAGTAGAAGAAAGATGTTCCCTCTTTCGGTCAGGTATAAATTCACTCATTGAGAGAATAATAAATGGAGTCATTTGTCAGTCCTTGTTTCTATGTTTCCCTTATTTTTCCATTCGGAGATAGTTTCATGCCTCCAGGCCTTTCTTCATCCCTGGCTGCCATCCGTCCCTTTCCATAGCTGGAGCTGAAGCATATGGTGAACGTGGTTATGTTTAGCTTTCTGTACAGAGGGTGTTGTGGAAAGATACTGTACAATCATTTCCATAACACAATGCCTTTCTGTTCATCAGAGCTATTTCTATAACCTGTAGCTTAACTCATGCTTACACAGTGTTCATTTTTCCGGTTAGAGCCAGTTCTCCAGAGTAAGTTAGTTTTAAAAAATGTTACAGCCTTCTAGTGCTGATCATAGTTATTCCCTAAAAAGAAAGTCAGTTATGTGCTTCTAGAAGGGGATGATGAAGAGAATATTCATAGCCCTTTGGTTGAAATTAAGCAAGTATGTTTCTCTGTTCTACATATCTCATCCTCTTGCTGTGAGACGTCTTCTAAAAATTTCAGATTGGGCTATAGTCCATGGGGTCACAGAGTTGGACACAACTGAGCAGCTAAGCACGTACACACAAACACACACATCAAAAACAAAAGACAGTGAATCTAGATACTCAGAGGAAAAGATCCTAATCCTTCTTAACCTAAACAGTAGAAGAGATAGAATGACACCTAAGGACACTCAGTACAGCCAGTGTCACTGGTGGCTGGTGACACTGAACACCCCACCACCCCACCAACCTTGGGCTTTGCTGGAGAGGACGCTGGTGTCCCACGTCCCTGACAGAATTAGTCTTCTGAGTTAGTGAGCTTTGAGAAAGTATAAATTATTGTTCAGAGGCATGATAGTATCATCTTGTAAAATTCTCTTTTCAGGAAAGAGTGCCATGCTAGAAAGTCACAGGTTATTCACCCCTTCCAATCAGAGGCCAATGCAGATGTTGCTACTCACTCAAGGTTGGGTTTCTTATTTGCTTCCCAGTGTTCCTCACTGATCTGGTGGTTGGCTAGTTCATGTCTGAGCCTGGGAGCTAAGAAGACTTAGCTGGTTGGATCTTTGTGTTCAGAACCACTTTTTGGTTCTAGGTTCTCAGGGTTCCATGGTAGAATTTGTGGTCCTGGCAAACTTATTTTTGAGAGCAGCCTTATAAGTCCTTTCTGACTGCCACCCCTGCACCTACACAATGACCGCCTCACCATACCGTCTCCCTCGGAGGGCTAGGGCTTCATTTGGCCCTTTCCTCGTGTGGTTCCCGACTTGTCTTGTATCTGAGGGTTGTACCTCTAATATGTTTGTTGTTGTTCAGGCACTCTTTTGTGACCTCGTGGACTGTAGCCTGCCAGACTCCTGTCCATGGGATTCTCTAGGGAAGAATACTGGAGTGGGTTGCTGTGCCCTCCTCCAGGGCATCTTCATAGCCCAGGGATCAAAGTTCCCCACCTTAATGCTTCTGGACTGCTGGTGCTGTGGCTGCCTCAAGTCCGAACTTGTACTCATAGGTGTGCGGTGACATTTAGGTCACCAAGAGGTGGTCAGGTCTTCAGGTACCATCTTAGGTTTCAGTCTGTTTACTGCATTGTGACTGTCATGCAAACAGGGTTGAATGAGGAGTGTTCAGACTTGAAGGCTTTTACGTGAAGAAACGAGGAAATCTGTTCTCCAGCATCCAGAGGTGCAGCAGGCTTCCTCGGCAGGCCGCAGAGCCATCTAGTCTTGATGGAGACAGCACCCCAACAGTTGAAGCTGCTCAGTGATGGAGTGGACCCTTTAACAAAGTAAAGATTTGGATGACGATGGTGAGATTAGGGTGATTCTCATGATATTCTCATTGAAATGTGTTTTTTTGCATGTTGTGGTAGAAGCATCGTTGCATAGTGATTGAGAACTGGGCTTTGGAGCCAGCCTGCCTTGGAAAGTTAATAGGTCCTGCACCATGGAGTAGTTAGGGGAATAAAGCACACAGATCAGTACCAGGAATACAGTAAGTATGTGGTGAATGGTATTCTTATTTTAAAGAGAAAGAACAAATTGTTTTCTTTCTGTACAACTATTAGCCTCCTGCTCTACTGTATACACACAGTCCCCCCTTTTTAAAAAGTTTTTAAAGAGCTGGTCCAGGTGCAATAGAAGGGAGTTTTTGCTTTTTAAAGAAAGTTGACTCAGGGACTGCCCTGATGGCCCAGTGATTTAGACTTTGCCTTCCAATGCAGTGGGTGCGGGTTTGATCCCTGGCCAATAAAAAAAATAAAACAGAAGCAATACTGTATCAAGTTTAGTAAAGACTTAAAGAAAGAAAAGAAAGTTGACTCAGATGACTTGCAAGGCCTTGTTCTACCCTGAGATGTGATTCCATGATCCTTGGTAAGTTACTTGAATGGTTTTAGTTGTTGAACAGGCTACTTTGCTGGGAAAGGGAGAGGGTGAGAGAAAAGTGTGAGAGTTAGAAGGTGCTGGGCACTTTGATGTCCTCTCACTGAATGCCAGAACCACCTTTAGGTGAGTCCCTCTGTGTAAGCGTAAGGCCGGAGGTGAAGGGCAAGCATGGCTGAAATACACTCACAGGGAGCATCTATGGGGTACCTCTTCCTTGCAGACACCACTGCTGAGTTTGGGGCAGAGATGGATGGGAACTTACTTGCCACAATGTCAGGCTCCTCAGGGTGAGTTCTTAGGCGGAGATACAGGCGTGATTTGAATTGATTAACAGCAGTATGTCGCCCTGAAAGGGTAAAGAAGGGTGCAGATGGCATGGGGGACAGAAATACCCACATCACACTAACCGCCAGTAAGCCCACTGCCTGACCTTCTCCCTGCCAGAAAGTAGCAGCTCTTTGTATTGAATGAGCCTGAAGGCAGGGAGTTTCTGTTGCCATCAGCCAACAAGCACACCATCCAGGTCAAAAAGCCTTTGACGTGAGCAAAGGGAGTAATGAATGAATAGTACCCCAGCTTAGGTGTCTTAATGTCAGCTCCAGTTGGTGTTAAGCCCAGAGGTCTAAACCAGGGTTTTTCCACCCAGCTCAGCCACCACTGTCATTTGGGGCTGGATCATTCCTTGTTGCAGGGGCTGCCCTGTGCCCTGGAGGATGTTTAACAGCATCTCTTAACTTCCACCCACTCGATTCCTAGCATTGCCTTATGTGTTCTTGGGAGCAGAGTGGCCCCCGAACCACTGGTCTAAATAAGCAGATCAAGTGGAGCTTATAAGGGGTCCCTTTTGCAGAGCTTGTAGAACTAGAAGTAGGCACTCTTTTTCTCTGGTGCTCCAGCTGCCTCCTTACTCAGCTCAGGCCCAGGGAAAGCAATTTGAAGTGAGGAACATGCCTCTGAACTGTCTTCCATTGTCTGCCTCTAGGGCCCCTAGCTACTCCTCAGGCAGGCGTCTGGCCAGATCTGCCCTGGCTTTGCTGGGTTGGGAGTGCAGGGGTGATGTCATTGCGCCTTCCCGGGAAGGGCAGAACAAAGGATGGAGTCCCCAAAGACAGGAGGCCTCATCCTAAGCTGGCCTGCTGGGGAGATTTTTTTTCCCCCTCCCTTTCCCTCCTTCCGGCTTCAGAAGTGTTTGCTCTTCACCAAGTACTCCATTGTAAGAGGACACACTAAGCTGGCCCTGCTCTGTGTCTCGGCTGAGCCCATTTCCTGCCCCTCATGTGTCGTAAGGGTGTTGGTTCTGGACCAGTCCCTGGATGGAATCTGCCATGCCTTTTCTTGTGAGTGGTGCAAACCTGAGGAACTTGAACCCTCTGGTTTTTCTAGCATGCTCACTGCATGCAGAGCTTGCTCTTTGGAGGCTGGAGGCAGAGGAGAGAGCGAGATGCGGGAGAGGGCTAGAAAGCAAGTTCGCCTTTTTTGAACTTCTCTTCCTCGTCTTCTTCCCCTGCTTCTTCCTGGAGGCCCTGAGGACCACAGCTGCCCCGAGGAGCCCTCCCCTCACAGAGCCTCAACCTCTTCTCTTTCCGCTTAGCTCTCTGTTCCATCCCCCTGTGACCTGACCTGGTTGTTTGCATCTTCCCAGGGACGAGGGTTGGGGTTGGGCTCTGACTCCTCAGGACGGGTGCTGTAGGGGTGGCTGACCATCTCTGGAAGGAGATCCTCGGAGTCTCCTCATAAAGGAACCTGTTCGTTCAGAACCTGAAAGAAGCCAGAGGTGTTTCTATAAGGGGAGATTCACCCGAAGGAGTGACAGTTGGCTCGGGACACATGTGGTACTTGTTTATTTAGGAAGAACTTTATCCAAGCAGGTTTTCATTTCCCTCTGTTCCCATGAGAGGCTGGGTGTGGTAGTGACATGGAGCCCCAGACCCTTTAATTACAACCTAGGATACCATCAAGAGCTTTATTAAAGACATTTCCAACCATGTAGCACATAAAAGAAATATAATTTAGAAAGAAATTAGCTGACCCTGAACACCTCTGAACCACAAGTCAGTCTCCATCTGTGGCATGCCCCTAGGGGAAGCCCCGTGTGTCTGTGTGCTCTGCTTTGGACCTGCTCTTTCAGAACAGCCAACCTAAGGCCAAAAAATGCAGGTCCCATGTCCCTGTTGTAAAGATACCAGCCATCAGGATGATTGTGTGATTAATAATGCATGGGATCTTTTCTCTGCCACCGATCATGATATTATTGGTACAGCTCCTTTTTCAGTCTCCACTCTGGCCCTCACTGCCTTTTTCCTTGTTCCCTCAGTCCTGCCCTCTTTGATCTTTTGTTTGTTTCCAGTAGGCCTTTGTCTTGGGGGAAGGCCCTCTTTTTCTCTGGTGGGCTGTTCTCTCAGGGGAGGTTGGGGCCAGGCTAGCTGTTGGTTGTGCAGGTGGGCAGCTGTCTTGGAAGGTGCCCCAGTGGCCTCACCTGGCTGGTTGGCAGCAGTAAAGGCTCATCTCTTGTCTGTGTCTCAGATGGTAGAGAATCTGCCTGCAGTGCCAAAGACCTGGGTCAGGAAGATCCCCTGGAGAAGGAAATGGCAACCCACTCCAGTATTCTTGCCTGGAGAATCCCGTGGACAGAGGAGCCTGGTGGGCTACAGTCTATGGGGTGGCAAGAGTTGGACACAACTGAGTGATTCACACACACTTGTCTGTCTAGCTTCCTCCCTGTGGTGGGTGGAAGCCTTAGCAGAACCTTCCAGGCAGGTATTCCCAGGGCCCCCTGGCCATCCTGGGAACCCAGATCACCAAGTACACACCCCATCAGCAAGGCTACTTTTTTACTTGTCACTCGGTAGTGCAGAAATACATAAAAAGTTATTGGGGTCTCCTCCCTTTCTTGTAGTTTCTTGTGGTGTGCTTGGGTCTCACAAGGGAAGGAGAAAGTCTTGGGTCCTTTCAGGACAAATTCATGCTGATGGCAGTGGGGTGAGTATGTGTTTAAAGGATAGCTTGGTAGAGAGCAGTTGGAGTTTGAGTTGGTGGGCCCAGGCACACTCTGTGGCTCTCTGCTGAGCTTGGTAGAAAATAGTCAGGGAGTTTGAATCAGTGGCCTGGGCACACTCCATGGCTCGCCATTGAAGATTTGCAATGGCCTGCATTTAAAACAGACCGCAGAGCAAGGAGATGGGAAGCCTGTTGGTTATGGGATGCAAAGGGCCTGTTCTAAGCAGTTGGGTCTAGAGTTTCTGGCTTTGGCTTGGACAGACCTTGATTGCTGAGGCTTGAAAAGCTTAATCCTGTTTCCTTGATGATTTAGATATACAACCACCCCACTTTAGACCGTAAACCAGAAGTGGCCTTTTCCACAAACACCTGAAGCTTGGAAATGATGGTTGTCCACTCACTCTATGGAAGGAGTCACTGAGCTCAGGGTCTCACCACATATTTGACAAAGTCTCCTCAGGCCCATGCCCTGCTCTCCCAGGGCTTGGCCAGTGTTCCTTGTACTCTGCCACGTTGCCCACCATCTTCTCTGTTGTTCACTGAACATCCAGCTAAGCAGGCGAAAGGGTCATAGCAGATCAAGGTCACGAGTGAATTTATCTTGTCAGGTGATGCCTGATCCTTTGTACAGGAGAGAAGCAGTTTCTAGCTGTCTCCTGAGCTTTTCTGTCCCATGTCCTTCTGCACACTGTGTGCTTCTCCTACACTTGCCTTTGGAGGAGTAACAGCTGTGACACACACATTAGAAACTTTATCAGCCAAGTGTTATACTATTGGGCAGGACTGCCCACTCTGGCCTTCTGTGTCCTGCTGCCTCCTCAGCAGAGGTGGGAGTAAATGAAATGAGTGCAAGCAAAGGATGCTCTGCTGGTGATTATGCTTAGGGGCTCAGACAGTCAAGGATTGTCCAGTTCTTCTGTTCCTGAGTGTTCCTGAGTTGTTGACTGTGAGGTTCATTACAGTTGAGCTTTGCTCTTCCTTTGGCTGACATCTTGTGCCCCTCACCCACTGCCCCCAGGCGGTGATTGGTGGTAAAGCAAGTTCTCCTCTGTTTACAGATGAACGTGAAGCTGTGCAAAAGAAGACCTTCACCAAGTGGGTCAATTCCCACCTTGCCCGGGTGTCCTGCCGGATCACAGATCTGTACACTGACCTTCGGGATGGACGGATGCTCATCAAGCTGCTAGAGGTCCTCTCTGGAGAGAGACTGGTAAGGAGAGGGATGGCGGCTGTGAAGTGTCTTGCACCATAGATGGGGAAATGTTTTTGAAAAATCAAGTGTGGGCTTGTCTCTTGTAGATTTATGCAGTTAACGGCTGATACTTCTGAGGCTCAGAGGCGTGATGAGTGTGATGAGCACGGTGGGGAAGGCTCCAGGGTGGCGTTCTGAATCTGGATGATTTTCTTGGACTGTAGTGAAGTGGCCTTGTTTTGGTTATTGGCAGTTACTGTCTTTGGTCAGAAAGATCCTGGCTGGTGTCCCCTGTTAAACAGCATGATGCTGGAAATTTAAGGACCAGGCTTGGGTGCTGGCCTGCGGGATGAATCTGTATCCCTTGAGATCATGGAATAATTCTAAACTTGTATCTTAGTGATTCTCTGGAAAATCTGAGCTGCCGTTTTAAGGTAGCAGGAACTGAGTTCAGTAATATCTGACGTTTTTTTGTTTCTTCCATGCACACTTTTTATTCTGGGGTGGAGGGAGAGGCTGGTGTTTTGTCTCCTTGGAACCATGGAGCTTCTGATGAACTCACCCAGCCTTTTTGGGCAGAGGAGTTGTCAGCCTACTGTGAAAATGTTCTCCCCATTCTGTTTGCCCAGAGCTCCCACAGCTGTCTCTGACATGACTTTTGTTTGTGAACCTTAGACACAAGAATCTTAACGCAGTCACTGTAACTGGCCCAACGGGTTTTGTCTGGCCTTGGTGTAGAGATGGATGCCGTCTTCTACCAAAGCATAGACAGTTCCATAGGTGGCGGTGGGACCGAGCCAAAGGCTGACGCCCAGGGAGTGAGCCCACATCTGCAGTGACATCACCAGGAAAATATGATGCTGGTGGTTGGCAGGGCTGCCAGAAAGCCTTATTTTTAACTTGATCTCCACCCTGCAGCTTGACAGCCACAGTGGGTCTGTATGCAGACCAACCCACACACCTCTGACCATAGGCAGAGGTTGTTCCCTGTCCTAACATTATCCCACAGACAGAACTGTCTCTTTGAGCCCATGTAGTAATAGTCAGGTTTCTCTCTCCCGACCCCTCCATTCAGGAACAGGGTCCCCAAAAAAGAGCGAAGCCTTGTCTCTCCGTCAGCCCCTCTGGTCCACGTTCTTTGTTCCTGAGCATGCACATCTTGCTACCTCATTTTCTTTGAGAGGTTATGGGTCAAACTGGGCAAACCAAACAGACAAAGGAGGCTCCTGCCTCCGTGGCCTTGATGCCTCCTTGAAGGCAGTCTGAGAGGGAGTGGGGGCAGTAGGTTCGCACGGGGAGGGCTGGTCATTTGGTGCATTTTGGTTTGTTTTTTCGACAGTGAGTTTAGACCAGAAATATTGTGATATGCACCTTTAAATATAATTTTTGTAACCATACTTTCTCACTAACATCAGCCTCTCCCCCTATTTTTCCCTTTTAATGTTTAACCGAGTATAGTTGTCTTTTGTTTTGGGTTGGGGGGAATGATGTTTTGAAAGTAGCTAAAAAAATCATTAAAGGTTATGTGAAAATTAGTTTGAACATTTATTTTTGTCCCAGTAGGGTCTCATGGGGAGTCAGTGGTTCACCCTGGAAGGCCTGTAGCTCTTTTATACCAAGAAGATTGTTGTCTGTGATAATGTCCATATAATAAATGGGGTCAAGCCCGTTGCCCTTCATTCTGAACAAGGCAACAAAAATATGAGAAGGAAAAGACAGCCAACAAAGCATAATTCTTGGTTGTTTGTAGAAACCTCCCACTCCTGTCTTTATTTGCTGCCAGCAGTATATATATTTCCTTTTTTTTTGCTGTGACCTAGAAGCCTGGGAGAGCAGGGGTAGAGGAACACGAGGGGGCTGCTGTCTGCATCCTCTCAGGCAGTCAGGGTCAGAGGTTGTCTTCAGCAATGCCCTACCACTTTGTAAAACCCCGAATGCCTTGACTTCCTTTATGATCCATTTCTCCCAGCCAACTCATGACTGTTGGTTGGGAAGTCTGATCGGTCTTCTTATTCCAAAAGTGAGGATACCATGGGGAGTTCCCTGGTGGTCCAGCTGGCAGGGCTCTGAGCTGTCACTAATGAGAGCCTTGGTTCCATCCCTGGTCAGGGAGCTGAGATCCTACAGACTGTACCACAGGGCAAAAAAAAGTAAGGATACCATAGATAGGCTTCCCTGGTGTCTCAGATGGTATAGAATCTGCCAGCATGCAGGAGACCCAGGTTTGATCCCTGGATTGGGAAGATCCTCTGGAGAAGGGCATGGCAACCCTCTCCAGTTTTCTTGCCAAGAGAATTCCATGGACAGGGGATCCTGGTGGTCTACAGTCCATGGGATCTAGAAAGAGTCAGACATGACTGAGTGACTAACACCATAGAAAGAGAAATCTACAGCTCTTGTTCATTTGTACTGGAGAATTTTGGCTCTTTTGGCCCTGTGGCTTATTTGGTTCATGGAGTTTTCTGGAAAAGACACAGACCACACTCTGCTATTGGCCACATATGCTGCCAGGGGCTCACGTTAGAGATGCTCTCCAAAGAAAAGAATATTCGTCCATGAGGGCTTGCCCCAAACGATTCTTGAATCTTCAGGTTCCAAAATGAGCGCTGTTGCTAGAACTTCCAGGCCGGGGTAAATTAATGTCCACAGATAAATGTGTATCACCAGATAACATCCAGTCAGCTCTGGGCTTTCTGCACCAGTGATCCGAATCCCTGGGTTACGCAAACATTGGCACTCCATCTGCAGCTGTGTCTCCGGCGGCATTTCAGCACAAGCACGCACCATCAACTTGGCAGCAGGTAGGAGATAGATGTTTGAGGGACTGGAGGATCTAAATTTATTTTATTAGCAGATTCTTGGAGCCAGTTCATCCTTCTTCACAGAGGAGGAAGTTTGTCTTGATTTTTACTGTGCAAAGTTAAAAAAAAAAAACACATTCGCTTAATGATCCAGATTATTTCGCCCTAACCCCACCCTGCATTTCAACTTAACAAAGTCTGGGGCAGATTTGAGCAGGTTTGGGGTAGATATTGGAGTTATCAAGACACTTGATTCTTATGTACTGTGGAACATAAGAAGGCAGAAATCTCCCCCACCAACCCCTATTGCTGACTTGGGTTGGCTCCTCCTCGCTGTCTTTGCCTCAAGGTGTTTTAGCTCATGGGGCAGTGAGGAATCTCTGAGGCTGAGCCCAGAAGCTGCTGCAAACTGGGATTGGGTTGATGACAAAACCATTCCTTTCCAATGTGTTACTCTGCAATTACCATGGACTGTAACTTCATAAATATCTCACTTTAAAGTTCCAAAAAGAATATAGACCACCCCTTACATATATACAATGGAATATTACTCATCCCATTATAAAGGATGAAATAATGCCATTTGCAGCAACATGGATGGACCCAGAGAGTATCATACTGAGTCAAGTAAGTCAGAGAAGTAGAAATATCGTATGATGTCCCTTATATAAGGAATCTAAAAGGAAATAGTACAAATGAACTTACAAAATAGAAAGAGACTCACAGACTTAGAAAACTAACTTATGGTTGTCAGGGAGAAGTGACAGTTAGGGAGTTTGGGATGGACATGTACACAGTGCTGTATTTTAAATGGATAACCAACAAGGACCTACTGTATAGCACATGGAATTCTGCTCAGTGTTATGTGGCATCCTGGATGGGAGGGGTGTTTGGGGGAGAATGGATACGTGTATATGTATGGCTCAGTCCCTTCACTGTTCATCTGAAACTATCACATCAGTGTTTATCAGCTGTACCCTAATATGAAACAAAAAGGTAAAATATAAAGAAGGCCCCCCGAAAGAATATAGACCGCCCTTGACTTTGGTGTCAACTAGGTAGAAGCAATGAGCACAGAACCTGTGCTGGTCACTTTGCCATTAGTCACAGGTCCCAAGGCCAGATTAGAAATGGGACTTGAAGGGTTAGGGTTGCATGACCCACTGATATTTGGAAGGAGTGGGGCCTCTGGACTTTGGGAGTGAAGCAGAGCCCATAGATCCTCATCCAAGTTAGAAGCTAGCCTGTGCCCCCTTCCCTCTGTGAGCCTCAGCATGAAGAATGGTTCTGTGTGAGGTAGTTTCCTGCCTTGCTCCTGCCAAACTGAGCCCTCTCCTCTGACCAAGAGGACAAGGTTTTATGAACACCTCTACTCTCCCTCAGTTCTCACCATTTCCAATAACAGGTATCACTGATTTCTGCTTGCCTGTTGCTTTCCTAATATTCTGGCTTCTTATTCTGTTAATCAATCTCAAAGAAGGCAAAGCAACAAAAACAGAATTTTTTTTTTTTTTAACCACCGTTAATTCCAAAACAGGCTGAACTAGGTGGAAAAGATAGACTTACCATGAACTTTGCTAAGCCTTAAGTAAATCCCATGTTGAACTACCCTAAGTGCATTTTATATAAAACCTTTGTTAGGAGAACCGTGCTGGCATGTATTGTTGTAAAGACCGGATTTTATGGACTGGCCACAGAACCTGCCTGTTTGTATATTTTTTGTGAGGGAGAATTTGCTTTTGTTCTAAACAACCAGCCAGAGAAGAATGTCCCTGTTAAATTCAGGCCTAATTGCATATATTTGAAAAATGGATTAATAGTAACAGGTAATAGTAATACCATGTGATAAAGAGCTGAATGAATGGTCACAAAGCACTAGAGTTCAGAAGAGAAAGTGGGCCTTCTGGATGGAGTGTCAAGAAACCCTACCAGGTGGCTGGGGTTGCAACTGGATTCAAAACGAGAGGCTCAGTTGTGGATGGCCATAGAATAGAGGGGTCGTGTGTGAGGAAGAGTGAAGAGAGCACTTGAGGTGGCCGTCAGGAAGAAACTGGTGTAGGAAGAGCATCCTGGCTAAATTGGAGTTTGTTTTCAGAAGGAGTGATGGCAGTCAGTCACTTCCAGTGTTTGCTGTCACACACATAATCTGTTTAATTCTCACAGTCTAATGCAGTGGACAGCTTACACTTTAGAGAAGAGCAGGCAGTGACTAGAGTCTTGCTCAAGGCCAGTATCGCCACTGAGGAATGTAACTTAGATTCCAGCCACTCTCCTGTATGTTGGGCCCCTCCGTTCTCATTTAGCCCTACTGAAGGAGAAGATTGTCTTGGAGAGTGGGTCCCCACCAGGAAGGAAATGGGCAGGAATTAATGAGACATGGTATATTGTTTCCCCTTTAATTTTAACTGGGCAAGAATAATTTTATACTCTGCTTAAAACTCAAGAGTGTGATGTGTAGGGAGGTGTTTGGGGACTTAATGTGAAATAAGTTTGACTGTTGTATCAGAGGAGATTTTGGAATTAGTGTTTCCATCCTGCTCTGTATTAAGTAGAGGCATGCATGTGTATGTAGCAAACATTGATTTTTGGTTAAAAGGCAAAGGCATAAGCAAGTGTCCATCACTCTGGCACACTGTGACCAGTAGTATCTTTTTCTCTATTTCTTCTTCTAAATGAGAGATGAGCAGGCACTTTAGAATTCACCTTGTGTGCTAGTGAGTCTTTGACCCTCCAACTCACAGACTGTGTTTTATAGCTGGAAGGGACTAGGGGCCCCGAGGCTAGATCCCTTGATTTTACAGATGCTGTAACAGTAAGCAACCAGCAAAGACATCCAGCTGGTGTTCAGCAGTCAGCTTCTCCCAGCTCCTAGGATTGGCCTTCTGTCCCCCTGCAGCCCCTGAGAGCTATTGCTCCAGGTGGCTTCAAGATGGCTTTGGACACCCGTTGAAAAAAGTCAGAGGGAGCGGGGCTTAGCAGGGTAGAAGAGTGGCCCAGCTCCCCTGGGTCCTCCCAAAATACCCTGCCAGGAGTCTTCCTTCAGGTCATCCTCCTCTGTTCATGGAGGCTAAAAATAGCTCCAGGAAACATTTGCTTTGTCTTTTCCATCTCTAGACTCTGACAAAAACCCTGCCGTTGTAATCACTCCACTGTTCTGCAAACCCAGATGCCCCACAGTGTGTAATTGGTCTAACTCAAGGCTGAGTCCACTGTGGACGTGGGAGGGGCCATCCAGCTCCCTTTTCCCTTTCTAAGGTGAATTTGCCCAGGACCACCCCACTTCTCAGGGGCAGGGCTTGAACTGGCTGCTCTGCTAAGCAGTTCAAATTACCTATCAGTTGCTGGAGGTTGGTTGCTTAGCCCCGTCATTCGCACTCCTTTGGAGCTGGAAAGACGATGGGTCTGGAGCCTGCCCAGATGGGTTGGAGCTGTGGTTGATAGAGGGACTAAGGGAGGAAAAAGGAAAAGCGACCACAAAGCAGAGGATCACAGCCCTGGTGTGGAAGAGCAGGAACCCTTGTTAGGACTTAAAGGAGGAGCCATCAATACAGGCATTTCCTCAGAGGAACCGAAGCCTGCAGAGCACCCCACTTTGTCTGCGCTGCATGTGAGTCTGGTATTGATCCCTGACTCCACATTCGTGGCATCTCAAACTGCCCCATCAGAAAGATCAACAGAAGACAGAAGTGCGCGTGTTGCCTTGGGAACGGACCTTGGTCGCACTGGGAATTTGACAGTAATTAATGGAGACAAGACAGGGAAGTTTCCTCTTCTTGGGCAAGGCTTTGGGAAGTGTTTATTACTGAGAGATGCACCCCTCCCCCAGAACCTTTGTGTTCAGTTTTCTCCATTGTTATCTCTTTCTTATGAGAAGGTAAAAGTTGAATAAAATAAAAATAGCTCTTCTGAAAAAACAAAAAAGGAAAAACTGTCTGCCAGATGGGAACCCAGGCCTCTTATTTCCTTTCACATACTAATGGTTTGTACCGCAGTTGGTTCCCTGTGTAGCCTGAAAGGGACACATTATGGAATCCCAGCTCACCACACCAGCCAGCCATGCCATCACCTCACCCCTCTAAACAGATGTGTTCTCATCTGTACAGTGACAAGAATAATAATCATTACCACTATGTAGTGTTAGTGTGAAGATTAAATGTGATAAGATAGAAACTACCGAACAGGTTAACATAGTTGCCCAAAAAATGGCAGCTAAGAATTCTTAGATATTGAGAGCTTTGCTGTTTTCATGACCTAATATGTATCTCTGCGTATAGGTCTGTGCAATCATTAACCCTTCTAAAGTTATATTCCCTGTGGTGATTCTCCCTAAACCTGCCTGAATATCATTTAAAGCATTAAAACACTTCAGAGACCCTCTCTGAACATGTCTTAGGAGTTGCTATTCTTGAGTTGTAGTCTTAATTCCTCCTCCTCCTCCTCCTCCTCCTCCTCCTCCTTGTGACACCAGTACATCATCTAACGTCGCCACATCTGGTTTGTTCTTTTGGTTTAAAGGAGATTCATATGCCACTGAAGCTGAGTGAGTTTCAATTAAGATGAAATGTGGGAAAGTGTTTGAAAAACATGGAGAGAGGTATAGTGAGGCAATGAAGCAATTTTCACTGCCTAACAGTTAACCTAGTTTGAATTACTAGCTGCACAGAACGCAGAAGAATTGATGCTTTTGAACTGTAGTGTTGGAGAAGACTCTTGAGAGTCCCTTGGACTGCAAGGAGATCCAACAGATCCATCCTAAAGGAGGTCAGTCCCGGGTGTTCATTGGAAGGACTGATGTTGAAGCTGAAACGCTAATCCTTTGGCCACCTGATGTGAAGAGCTGACTCATTGAAAAAGACCCTGATGCTGGGAAAGATTGAGGGCAGGAAAAGAAAGGGACGACAGAGGATGAGATGGCTGGATGGCATCACCGACTCTGGACATGGGTTGGTGATGGACAGGGAGGCCTGGCGTGCTGCAGTTCATGGGGTCGCAAAGAGTCAGACACGACTGAGCGACTGAACTGAACCGAACAGCATAATAGTAATATTTAAGCTATCTCTGTAAATCATGCTTTCTAGCCTTGTTTCCTAATACACTTTGAATTGCAGAGGTCTTCCTATGTCTAGACGCCCCAAGTGTCAATCTTCACATCCTTGCCTCTCCCTCCTTCCTCTTCCCTCCAGATACCAGCTAGTCATGAGTTTTCTCTACCACCATTTCCTTTTATTCCTGTTCAGAGTACCATTTAGGGTGTCAGGATTAGAAGAGCAATATTACCACTGTTTGGGGGCACATTCCATTCTGGTACTGAATCTGTCTTTCACCTGACATGTATCAACTTCTCTGGCTCTCTGGGAGAGTTCTGTCTAGACCCTGAACATTTCCTGTTTGTCTATGGAGAAGTGTGTTATTTCTAAACAATTTAAAATTTAGGTGGGGCATGTTCCCCCCATGCCCCCTACCCCACAAAGTTAAGAAGAATTGTTGGGAGGAAAATCCTTGAGGTGCCTCTGTTTGTAGATACATTTTGTGGGTTTGAGAACACCCTGATGATTAGTTCACCATTTCATTTATGGAGCAGCCCTTTGAGATTATTGCTGATACTATCCTCATGTTATAGGTAAAAGTTGAGAAACAAGGCACCAGTTTGCTAGAAAGTGGGGAAATTGTAACATATTGTGGATATTTTAACATTAGCAGCATCATCTATACTGAATTGCCTAGCAGAAGCATACTCATGGATCTGGTTTGTTTGTGTTTGATGTTTTAAGAGATGTAATGGCCAGGAGCAGTAGGAAAATTAAAAATAAAACAACTTTAGGGAGAGAAGAGCAGAGTATCAACCCCTGCCCAAATCTTGGTTTGAATTTTGGAAAAAGTGAAAATAAAAAACCAAAGTGAGGTGAGGGGTCTCCTGAAAGTTTTCCATTTCCTCTGACTTTTGGAAATTGATGAGATTTGTCTTTTAACCATTTGAAGAAGTCTAATCATTTACCCACCGAAGAGGTTTCTCTGCCAATTTTACTTCAGTTCCTTTCCTTGTGTTCCATGCAGTAGTGTTTCTGATGGCTGGTGTTAACAGGAACTTGCCTTGCGCTTGGGTCAGGGTGAACCATCCTCAGCCCCCACCTGGCATGGCCAGTCAGCATCAGTGTGGGGTCCCTGCCACTTGATGATGGGCTTTTCCAACCTGCAGGAAAGCATTTGAACCCCTCCCATACTTTCCCCCTCCCACACTCCTGCACCCCATATTGATATGGAAATGAACATGCAGTCCACTGGGATTTTGTAGGAGAGAACAGAGGCTTGAGAGGTCTCCTGTGTGTTTGAGGTTGTTTTTTAAGATCTAGCCAAAAAGAACTGTAGTTATGCCTGGAGCAGCTGGGAAGGTCCTGACAGCCCCCAACCTATTCCCTGTCTTGCTGTACAGATTCTGTCAGATGACAGAACTAAAACAGTTTGGTAGAGAGTTTGATGTCCTTTATTCAGGGGGACACAGTCCATGGATGGGGCAGTGCTGCCTCACAAGCAGTGGTGGAGCGCTCTTCCCAAGGGCGCAACCCTTGTGTGTTCAGGCTCCTTGACAGGCGTTTCTCTCCAGGGCAGGCTGACTTAGGTTTGTGATATGGGCGACCTCTGTTTTGGGAGTCCTGATCCTGGTGGTTCAGATCCTAAAGAATCTGTCTGCAGTGTGGGAGACATGGGTTCGATCCTTGGGTTGGGAAGATCCCCTGGAGGAGGGCATGGCAACCCACTCCAGTCTTCTTGCCTGATGAATCCCATGGCCAGAGGAGCCTGGTGGGCTACAGTCCATGGGGTCACAAAGTCAGACACTGGCTGAGTGTCGAGAACACTTTCACTTGACTTTGTACACAAGTTAACTTTATAAACGCTAATTCCGCCCACACTGTTCCTCTCACAGTGAGTTAGGATGCAACCTCTCTGGCCACTCAGAGGCAGACATGGGAGACTGTCTGCCACCATTAATGTAATATTTGCATCCTTGCCACTCTGCAGCCCCAGGCCCAGCTGCACTGTGTGGTCATGGGCTCGCTGGTCAGGGCACAGGCTGCGAAGAGGAAGCTGCCTCAGAACAGCCTCTCCCAGAATTCACACACTTTCTTGGAGGCAGTGAGTCCACACCCCTCAACTTTTTCCTCAAGTTTCAGCAGGAACCTCCCTTGTCCATCTTGACAGGAGGAGAACAGGGGGTCACTAGGAATCTTAGATGGAGTCCACCCCCTTTTATGGACATTTTAGATCAGACCTTTTTCTTACATCACCAGATTACTTGATTTTGTTGTAACACGGATCTTCGCATTCCTGACATTCCTGGAATGTAAGTTGTGAATTTCTCAGAGAGAATGCCTCTTTTGGGGGGTGGTAGATTTGTCACCTTTTAATGAAGACTTCCCTCAGTGCTCAGAGGGATTGGTTCCAGGACTTTCCCTGGGTACGGAGGGCCCACTAGTGAGAAAAGCTTGACTTTTAGAGACATTTCTCTTTGCATCGCTGTCATTTGAAAAAAGAATCTGCCACTTGTGGTAAGACCTCTGCTTGTCATCTTATTTCCTCAGGGTCAAGGCACATTCTTCTATGCTTGCTAGTGCTTTTTTTGTGTGTGAAAGAGAAAGTCAAGGAAGAAAATGACAACCTGAGACTGGGTATTTACAGTGATCACCCAACCCAAGTTATCTTCTGTTTGTTTCCATCCAGCACATAACGGAGGACCTCAGCTACAGAAGGGAAAGTAGAAACAGGCAAGACCTTACCATAGGGCCAGCTGCCGCCTGCAGCTGCCTGTGCCCAGGTTGCCGCACACCTGACTGCCTTTCTTTTTTTTTTTTTTATTAGTTTTGCCATACAATGACATGATATCACCATGGGTTTACATATGCTACCCCTCCAGGACCCCCCTCCCTTCTCCCTCCCCCCGGGAAATCTCGTTGCACCAGCCCCGAGCATCAATCCTGAGCTGGCGATTGATTAGACATATGGTAATTAACATGTTTTGATGCCATTCTCCCATATCATCCCACCCTTTCCCTTATCCACAGAGTCCACAAGTCTATTCTATACATCTGCGTTCCTTTTGCTGTCTCGCATGCTGGGTTCTCGTTACCATCTTTATAAATTCCATATATATGCGTTAATATGCTATATTGTTGTTTTTGCTTCTGGCTTACTTCACTCTGGATAATGGGCTCCAGTTTCGTCCATCTGAGTAGAACTGATTCAAATGAATTTTTTTTTAATGCTGAATAATATTCCATTGTGTATATGTACCACAGCTTTCTTATCCATTCGTCAGTTGATGGGCATCTAGGTTGCTTCCATGTCCTGGCTATTGTAAACAAAGCAGCGATAAACATTGGGGTACACGTGGCTCTTTCGATTCTGGTTTCCTTGGTGTATATGCCCAGCAGTGGGATTGCTGGGTCATCTGGCAGGTCTATTTGCAGTTTTTTAAGGAACCTCCACACTGTTTTCCATAGTGGCTGTACTAGTTTGCAATCCCACCAACAGTGTGAGAGAGTTCCCTTTTCTCCACATCCTCTCCAGCATTTATTACTTGGTGGCTGTACTAGTTTGCAGTCCCACCAACAGTGTGAGAGAGTTCCCTTTTCTCCACATCCTCTCCAGCATTTATTACTTGTAGATTTTTGGATTGCAGCCATTCTGAGTGGTGTAAAGTGATATCTCATTGTGGTTTTGATTTGCATTTCTCTGATAATGAGTGATGTTGAGCCAATGAAAGTGAAAACACAACAGCCCAAAACCTATGGGACACTGTGAAAGCAGTGCTAAGGGGAAAGTTCATAGCAATACAAGCTCACCTCAGGAAACAAGAAAAAAATCAAATAAATAACCTTACTTTGCACCTAAAGCAACTAGAAATGGAAGAGATGAAGAAGCCCAGGTCTAGTAGAAAGAAAGAAATCTTAAAGATCAGGGCAGAAATAAACGCAAAGGAAACAAAAGAGACCATAGCAAAAATCAATCAATCCAAAAGCTGGTTCTTTGAGAAGATAAATAAAATTGACAAACCATTAGCCAGACTCATCAAGAAACAAAGGGAGAAGAACCAAATCAACAGAATTAGAAATGAAAACGGAGAGATCACAACAGAAAACACAGAAATACAAAGGATCATAAGAGATTATTATCAGCAACTATATGCAAATAAACTGGACAACCTAGATGAAATGGACAGATTCCTAGAAAAGTACAACTTTCCAAGACTAAACCAGGAAGAGATAGATAATATTAATAGATCCATCACAAGCACGGAAATTGAAACCGTAATCAGAAATCTTCCAAAAAACAAAAGCCCAGGACCAGATGGCTTCACAGCTGAATTCTACCAAAAATTTAGAGAAGAGCTAACACCTGTTCTACTCAAACTCTTCCAGAAAATTGCAGAGGAAGGTAAACTTCCAAACTCATTCTATGAGGCCACCATCACCCTAATCCCAAAACCCGGCAAAGATGCCACAAAAAAAGAAAACTACAGGCCAATATCACTGATGAACTTAGATGCAAAAATCCTTAACAAAATTCTAGCAAATAGAATCCAACAACACATTAAAAAAATCATACATCTGACTGCCTTTCCTCTTTGAGGCCAGCTCATGGCACATACCCTGCCCAGTCCATCTGGGGGTATTCAGTCCCTGTGTGTGAGCCTTGTGCTCTGAACCAAACCAGAGGCCACTAAGGTATAGCAGGAGTATAAAGCATCATCCATGCTCCCAATCCAGTAGTCAGTCGGGTTGAAAGTAATAAGAACAGTACATGTGAAGTAACAGCAAAAATGTAAGATATGTGATGAGTTCCTGAACCCTGTGGTCCAGACCACAAATGTATAGGTTTGGGGGGAAGGGAATCCTGTGACTGTTGACATGGTTGGAAATGACTTCTAGAAGGAAAGATGCGCCTTGACCTGAACCTCGAAAAGTGGGTGGAGTGTGATGAGATTTCTCAGGAGAGAGGATGGCAGCCAGATCAGGTACATCTCTGGGCCAGGGTGGGTGTGCGCAACCTGGTGGCAGCTTTGTAGGCTTGTGAGATCAGCTCGAGGTACAGCCTCTGTAGAGCAGGGGAATGGTGGGTGATAAGAGGGGTAGGAGGGTGGAGCCAGGCAGTGGGAGCATGAGCTTGCTCTAGACACACAGGAGGCGATAGTGACCCGTTGAAGGTTTCTGAGTATGTATCTTTATCTGTTGTTTTGTTTATTTAAAATGTTCACCTTGAAATGGCCTTTTTTTTTGGATTTTAATATAACTAAATAAAAGGAACAGACATTTTGGGGTATTCCAATTAGACCACAGTTGTATTTTCTTTCCTTTATCTTTTCAGCAAGTCATATCCTTTTATTCAACCCCCTCCATCATCCTCACAAACCACCACTTGAAAATTCTCCTGATTTTGTAGCATGGCCTCCCTTTCTCATTTTGAGCCAACTTTAGGAAACAACCCAAACCAGCAGGTGGCAAACATATTTTTACATTTAAAGCAGCCAGAAAATCCTCAGCGGTGTTCTGCCATGCATCTGTAAAAATTCCATGGATGGCAGTGGTAGCTATGAAATTCTTTGTAAAAATTAGGCTCCTTTTTCTCTGAATTTCCAGCTTCCGTGCTCATGTAAATTATATTTCTGCCATGATGAAACAAACCTCTGAAGAGTGATCAGTTACCATCCCTTAAGTAAACTTTCTCTTTTAAGGCTGTTAGATAAACACTGTCCTTGGACTGAATAAACTTATGTTTTTTAACGTTTTGGTGTGGGTTGGAGAGCGCTGCGTGAATGGACCCGTGTGAACTCTCTGGGCTGTAGCTCTGAGCTGGTTTCTGCCCTCCTGGATGATCTGTTTCTACCTTCTGCTCTTCTGTTTTAGCCTAAACCCACCAAGGGACGAATGCGCATCCACTGTCTGGAGAATGTGGACAAGGCCCTTCAGTTCCTGAAGGAGCAGAGAGTCCATCTTGAGAACATGGGGTCCCACGACATCGTGGATGGAAACCACCGGCTGACCCTCGGCCTCATCTGGACCATCATCCTGCGCTTCCAGGTAAGGGACTCTGCCTGGCCACTGGGCCTCCCTGCAAAACTGAGCTCCCCTTCCAGGGGGACCAGAAGGACCAGGTTGAAATGGCTTCTCAGAGTCAGGTGCTGCACATCACATCTGGCTGCCCTCTGGGCATGTGGCAGCTGCCATCTCCTCCCTCAGTTTTGCTGCCCCTGAACGTCTTAACTCTCTTGGCAGTTAAGGGGGTCTCTGGGCCTAGTCTCAGCCCACCACTGATGTCTGCTACTTAGCTTTCAGGAGCAGAGGTGTAAAGATGTAGTCAGCACTAAGTTACTACTGGTAGACTGTCTGAACTTCAACAGATTGTGGCATGCATTACAGAATATTTTAGGCGAAGCTGCATAGGATCGTGACCTGTGCAGGCTCTATTTTCACCTTCTCATTCTCCTTCAGGTGTAAGGAAGCAGTTTTCAGGAGGGTGTGCAGAAGCCTTGTGCTTGTTGGAATTGATTTTATGGGTTTGTTATACCCAAGGGTAAGGTTATAAGTATAGAAACACTCTCAAGGTCATTCTATCAATTTGCTTCACTTTGTGAGGGGGAGGGAGGAGCCTTGCAAGGATCACGAGGCCAGTCAGGGCTGCCACGCTTGCTTCTGACCCTTAAGGAGAGAGCTCAGCCTTTCCTGTCCGTGCAGCACCTCCGGCCTGATGACTGGTTCTTTCTCCAGGCTGTTGCTTCATGCTTCTGCTTTTCAATTAAAATCTGAAATGCAGGAAACGCTTCTTACCTAGCATCAGGTTACTTCGCAAACAAAAGTCCTAAAAGTTCTCTCTCCTCGGAGACTGTTTTCTGTGCCTTCCCTCTTTGTTAAGCCCCTCTGATGAAGTTTGATTGATTTTTTTCCACTAGGTAAATAAAAATCTCACCAACAAGGAGCCACAACAGAAATCATATTATATACCTCCCTTTGTATTCTTACTAAAATGCTGAAATCACTGTCTAACCAGTTGTTTTCCTTCTTGCTTCTCTTGAGATTGGGCTCTAGCTTAGTGGTATGGGTAGGTATGTGGAAGGAGGCTAGGGGTCTAACCCAGAGCTGTTCAGAGACACTCCCTGAATGGGGGTTCCTAAGCCTGGACCAATCAATCATCTGACTTCTTGGGAAAGATTTTTACTCAGTCAGGTTCCCAGGTTCCAGCCACCAGTGCTTCTGATTAAACAGGTCCTGAATGGAACTGAACTGAGGCCAGGAACCATTGTTGAAGATGATGTTATTAATGGAGTGACTTTATTTTCCAAACAGAACTCTCCTATAGGTTTCTGTCATTTGGTTCCTGAATGATTTGAAAATAGGGTGAACACCATTAAATTCACTGCTCACTGCTCTTGGCCTTAGGCCAACAGAGGTGAAATGAGCAGGTCCCTCCTTGAGCCTTGCCTCAATTCCCTAGAGTAAGAAGTTCTATTTCTCTTGCCTTTGGCCTGAAATCAGAGCGTGGAAGGGCATCCTGACGATGGCCTCCCTGGGCAGCAGGTTGGTGCCCACAGCCCTTGGCTTATGAATTGGGTTGAGTCACTAACTAATTAATTTCCTGCCAGCTTCCCTTTTTCTGTGCTTGAACCTGTAAATGCCGATAGGTACTTTCTCCCTTTCCTCTGAGGAAAGAAACACAGGCTTACTGTCACTTAGTGGCCTGCAGGGATTGGTGTCTGCCGTGCCCCTGCCTCCGAAAGCAGCTTTATCAATCCGTCCCCTGCTCTGCAAACACTTTCTGACTCTGCCCCAGTCAAGGCCCAGCTCACATTCTGCCTCCTCTATAAGGAGTCCCCACGTATCTGCAGAGACCTTTCTCCCCACCGCCCCCCAGCCCCTGAATGTACAACCTCTTCTTACATTACCTGTGTGTGTGTTGGGGGGCGGGTCCCAGAGCCCCCAAGGTGTGGCCAGCCCTGATATGTGTAGTAGGTGTGCATTAAATACCAAGACAGACAGGTTTTATGCTGCTTTCCCTTTAAAAGAGAATAAAAGATGATGTGAGAAACTGGAATAAAGGTCTTTGAGTTTCTTAGTCCACACAGGGAAATGTCTTCATTTTAGAAGGGTAGGTTCTGTTTCTGAAAGACCAAGTCTGAAACAGATTCCATTCCCGAGATAGACGAAAGCTGATGGGGGTTAATGCGTAAAATTCCACCTGCTTTCCTGGTAATTCTGTGTTTTACCCCTTGAGTGAAGGTTACTCTTGCATACTCTTTGTAGTTTAGAATTTATGCAAACTCAAGACTTCTCTTGGAGAATTTTTTAAGAAGCGTAATAATTTCAATTTCTAGGTGTTTTTCCTAGTTGAAAGTTTCTAACTTTTTAATGTTACACGTGTGACTGTTTTATCCTCTTCCTACCTCGTTTTCTTAAAAAGAATTCCGGGGTATGTTTCTAGATTAGATGGAAAGACCTTTGACAGGGGCCAGGACTGCGAAGCTTGGAATGGTTAGAACTGAGAGAGAATGGATGGCCTTCTAGGCCGATACAATTTTCTCCCACCCCATTCCATATTTTATTAGTATAGTCAAGGAAACTGAAGACAGAGGGTGTTTAGAACATTTGTCTAAAAATCACATAACTGGTAGGCAGCCCAATCCAAAGAGCTGACATGTAGGTTTCCTTACTAAGAGCCCAGCCCTCCATATTTTGCATTTCTTCAAGTGCACAGCAGTGCTCTGAGATAGCCGCTCCTCAGAGGGGAAGCCAAGGAACTCACCCAAGGACACGAAGTATGTGGGGGAACCTGGATTCAAACCCAGGAAGTCTTACTTTGGTCCCAGTGGATCAGGCTCTACGTCCTGTTGAGAATCAGCAGACTATGAGTGACTTACGGAATATAGGCTGTCTTAGTCCATTCAGGTTGCTAAACAAAGTGCCCCAGGCTGGGTTGCTTCCAAGCAATAGACATTTATTGTTTACGGTTTTGGAGGCTGAAAGTCTGGGACTAGAGTGCCAGCATGGTAAAAGGAGGGTCCACTTCTAGGTCACAGACGTCTCGTCGTACCCTCACTTGATGGAGGGCTCTAGGAAGCTCTCTGGAGCCTCTTTTATAAAGCACACATCCCATTCATGAGGCCCAGGACTCCCAAAGTTCTCTCCTCTTCATAATCACTTTTTGGGGAAGTTAGGATTTGAGCATAAGAATTAATGAGAGTTGGGAGCACAAATATTCAGACCATATAGCACAGAGCATGGAAGCACAGCATTTAAGGGCACTGTTTCTCTGAGAGTTTGGGTCAGTTTTCTGGAAATGGTCCATACACAGTCCTCATTAACAAGGGACTCACTGGCTGGTGTGGAAAATCTTTGGTTGTGCAAAAACAGTATTTTCCTAGAGTCTGCTGGGACTCAAAGTGTACCATACCAACCACCATTCTAGCCTGTGATTGAGAAAGGTGGGCTATGCTGGGAGTAGCAGTGACCCCTAAAAGGTTCTAGGAAGTCATGGCAGGTAACTAGTCTTCACTTTACTCTTTGTGCAAAGTTGAGAACCTAGTTCTGGTTGTTATTTCCAAGAAGTGAACCCTGGCTTCAGAAAGCAGTTTTCATTGACCCTCAGAGTAGACATTCTACAAGGCTAGATGTTGACCTAAAGTTTACTCATTATGTATATGCAGACCTGACAAAGCTGTTCGTGTAATATTTCTCTGTAAACCTTAGATCCAGGATATCAGTGTAGAAACTGAAGACAACAAAGAGAAGAAATCTGCCAAGGACGCTTTGCTCTTGTGGTGCCAGATGAAGACAGCTGGGTGAGCATGAACCCAGGGGTTTAGGGGCTGCTTCTCCCCAGTTTTACCAGAGTCGTCACTTGACTAGTGTTGACAAATATCTTTTCCATTGCTTCCACTGAGATGTCTTGTTAACTTATAAGCAGTTGAGATGCTGACATTTCAGCTAGCCCTTGGGACGGAATGAGTTGATTTATATTCTGGACCTGTCATCTGCACAATCAATTTCCTTCTGTTTGTTTATTAAGGAAGTTCCAGAGAGGAGTTTATCTTGAATTTTAAAACCCTGTGTTTAAAAATCTCATCCATGGTATTTGTAAAAGTTGTGGGCTTTCTCCTCTCTAAGTTCTGTGCTTTGGAAAGCTTTGTGCAGTAAATTTAAGTGGACAAATGTTCTCTGTACATTATCTGAGTTAGCCTGTCTTTTATTCTTTCATTGAAGTTTCAGTGAAGATATTTTTTAAAGAACTGCATCTTGTTTGTTGCTCACTGAAACTGTTGAAGCTCCCAGGTACTTACTGAGAACTGGTTTTGTCCCAGGTTGATTTCTTTTTTTTAAGTTTCTATTGAATTTGTTACCATATTTCTTTTGTTGTTTATGTTCTGGGTTTTTGGCCATGAGGCATCTGAGATCTTAGCTCCCCAACTGATCAGGGGTGCAGGGATCGAACCTGCATCCCCTGAATTGGAAGGCAAAGTCCTAACCCGTGGGCCACCAGGGGAGTCCCCCAGGTTAATCTTGTAGGTCAGGGCTACATGGAGGACAGTTTTAACTGCAATGGGCGTGATCAGTCAGTGATAACTGTGGAAACCATAAAGAGTGTAAGGCTTAATTAGTAAGGGGATCAAGGTAGGAATGAACTTCTAATCAACTGCAGATAGGAAGTTATTAATAATCAATGTGGCATAGAGTAGCTGATTGATTATTGGTTAAATGTTATATAGGGAAGTGTTTCAGGAAGGTACTTGATTTATGAAACTTCATCCAGTTCAGTGATATAAGGAAGAAGAAAAGCTGAGTGTTTGAACAGGTAACCCCAGCTATTTCCTCTCCCAAAGTGATATGTGCACTCAGGTATCCGTGTTTGCAGGCTTCTCATAGCTGCACTGAGGGCATGGAAAGCCAGTGAAGCAAGGAGGCCTTGGAGGCATCTAGGCATGGTGTTTTCAATCGAGGACACAGATCACAGATTGAAATTACCAAGAAAGAAAGCCATGTGAATATGTGTTTGTTTTTATTTTTCAACAAGCAGAAGTTTAAGTGATCTTAGCTTCAGCTTGGTTGTCTTCAGTGTCTTTATTTCATTACTGTCTCACATTTTCACAGTACCAACAGGCTTTTCTTTAAACACTGCATTTAGCAAAGCACAGACCTTTATTTGGTAATTGCCTTGGGTTGTGTTTCTTAGGTACCCCAACGTCAACATTCACAATTTCACTACCAGCTGGAGGGATGGCATGGCCTTCAATGCACTGATACACAAACACCGGTGAGTCCTTCGCATTGATGCTGACCACATGGGGGGAGGACGTTGACACCCTTGTACAGCCGACCTGGGTGATGTTCCATCCTCACATCCGTTGCCTTAGATGTTGCACCACAGTGGAAATCCCTGCCTTCCACTTGAGGAGAGTGGGAGAGAGTGTGTAAAGTGTCCCAAACAAAGGAAATGAGTCTGCCAGTTCTCTTCTGTTCTCTTAATAAACTTTGAGGTTGTTTATTCAAAAATTGGGTTTCATTGTTTGCTGATTAAATAATATCGTAGGCTTTTACTCCTAAGTGGGCACCATTGGTCTCATGGTGTGTTTTCAAGCTGCGGTTCCACTGTGTTCCACTGTTGTTCTCCACAGGCCTGACCTGATAGACTTTGACAAACTAAAGAAATCCAATGCACACTACAATCTGCAGAATGCCTTTAACCTGGCAGAGCAACACCTTGGCCTCACTAAACTCTTGGACCCCGAAGGTAAGGAGCCGAGGGGTAAGAGAAGTAAATAGAAAATCTGCTTCATGTCAGTTTGTTTACAGGCACCATGTGCTTTGGGAATTATCTAAGGAAGAGGAGCTTAGTCTTGGTATATGAATTACTTGAGGATTTGTGTAAAGGATTATACCTGAAAAGGCCTTGAAAGATGAGTATGATTTAAACATGTTCCAAAGGAGAGGTCATGGTAGGCAGAGGGATTTATATGAGCAAAGGAACCAGGAACAAGGAAGGTGTAACAGGGGACTAACAGTTCATTGGGGGTGGTGTTAGCTTAACAGTAGGAAAAATACAGCCAGAAAGGTGAGTGGGAGCCCAACAGGTAATAGTTTTTTGAGGTTATTCAGCAGGCAGTGGGGAGTCACCATAGGTGCTTAGCCTCTGTGTTTAAGGAAGAGGACGTGAGCAGGCTTTCCACACTTGCTGGTTGACTGATAGTCGGCCCACCAGGGCAAGAGCGTGGTTTGGCCTGGGGGCAGGAAGGTTTAGGAGCCTCCTTAGCAGACTGTGCAGTATTTGCTTCTGAGTAAGAAGAGCTTAAATGAGGACAGTGCACCAGGAGCCTGTGGGTGGCAGAAAGAGTAAGTAACACGCAGTCCCTCCTTGTGGCCTGCTGCTGGGCGGCACAGCGCCCTACTCTGCACAGAACCTACCTCTCTCTGCCCCACAGATCCCTGCAGCAGAACCCCAAAGATTGACTGTGGACAGCATAGAGCAGACCTGTGTGGGGCAATCCAATGGGCTGTAACTCCCTTGTTAACAAAATTCTAATTGTAGGTGTCATCTTCGCGTGAGCTATCATAATGTTTTTTAATGCGGAGAAGTATTCAAAATGCGAAAGAATTTGTTTATAGGGCTGGAGTTTTTTAGACCCTCTCAGCTGTGAGCAGATACTGAGAAAAAATTGTATGTGAGTGAAAGTTTACAGTTTCTACAAATATAGAACAGGAAGTTAAACTCCCAAGGGCAGGTCGAGATCATGAGGCTGCCAGGCAGGCTTCTTGCTATTTTCTGGTACATCAGATTCACTGATAGGTTTACTGCAGGAAGCTGAGATAAAATTATCTTTGTGCCAGCCCATTAAGTGATTTCTCAGTATAAACACAAAATTAAAATTCCTTTGGCTGTGGTAAATCTTTGTACATAACCCATGCCTTACTGTGGAAAGACATCCTCCCTGAGCCGTAGATCTTTGTGCTGAGATAAAGAATCTTTTTGAAATCACTGTGATAAAAAATTTAATAACTTGCTCATTAGTTGATCTTTCTAATCACCACCCACTATGAAAAGGGGATTGATGTTCCCCAGGTCATTTGAAGACAGGGAGCTAAAAAAAGCAGTTGCTGTCATTCATCCTGTGGTTTTGATCTTGATTATTAGTTGTCCTTAGCTATTGTTAGTTGCCCGGTGTCCCAGAGAGCATCCGTTTAAATACAATTGTAAACAAGTTAAAAAAAGGTCTTGCCTGCTCACTCCTTCCCAGTCATCTCCCGTTTTGTGTTAAATTATACACAGGGCCAGGGCCGGCACTTTTTCCCTGACCTTCCTCCAGTTCTGTCTCCGTGGGGCCCACATTGACAGAGCCAGACACAGGAGTTGGTCACAGGGGCCCTGGAGTGGGAAGAGTAGCTGTCGCCCCCTCTTCCATTGGCTGCCTCAGTGATCCCGGGCAGGGAGCTTTCCCACCCTGTGCCCCGGTGGTCTTGTCTTTGAGAGAAACAACCCTATTCACTTCTATACTAGCAGCAGTGGAGGTGCACAAGTGAATGCACATTGAAAAAAAAGCCCACTGTGTCAGCAAAGAGCATTCTGTGTGTTCTCTCCTTGGTGTGTCCTGAACTGAGTACCTCCTTCATCATTGCCATACCCCAAAGACTGGCCACCTTCATTTGTTTGCTCCCTCCCTCAGTAAATATTTATTGACCACTCACTCTCTATATATACAGCACGTTAGGAGGGGAGGGGCAAAGTGGCACTCAGTCTTATAAGACTAATGAAATGTGCATAAGTAATCATAGTGCCTGACAGAAAGCAGAGCGTAAACAAAGTCCTTTAGAGGACAGAGACAGTCATTCCAGCTGCAGGGATCAGAAATTACTGTGAGGGAGTGTTAGCTTCTAAACTGGGCCTGGAGGATAGGAAGAATGTGATGGGGATAGGGTGAAGGCTCTTTCAGGCAAAGGGAAGTTGAAGGTGGAAGGAATAATGGAAATTGCTGGGGTGGTGATGGTGGTGGTGGTGAATAGTTCAATTTGGTTCAGATCTATGGCGCCTTAGAAGAACCAGTAGACTGTAGAATGAGAAATGTCTAGAGTGGTGCTTGCCACTTAGAGGAAGCTTGATGAATATTCGATGGATGTATGAAAGGAAGGGAGGGAGGGAAGGAAAGTTAGGGGAAGTTGTAGAGGACTTTGGGACTTATTTTTCAGACTTCAGGGCACTTTTTGAGTAGTTTGGCCTTAGAGGAAGTATGCTTACAGCTCTGCCTCTGGAACATCAGCTGGGTACAGTGTGTAAAGGGAATTGAGTAGAAGGGAGACCCAGTGAGGAAGCCATTGCTTCAGGTCTGGTTATGTGACTGTGAGAGTCTAATCTGAGAGTGACAGTGGATTCCATGAATCATCTGGTCTCAGTCCTGGTGACTAACTGGGTGTGAGTAACAAGGAGATAAAGATGTCCATAGGCTTATTGACTGGGAAAAACTCTGGTGCCATAGGTCAAAATAGGAAGCACAGAGCAACTTGAGGGTAGGGGAGGTGAACATGGTGTATCTGGATAGTACCCACATTGCTGAGTTATCTGACTCAGTTCTAACTATATTATTCATTTCCATGTAGTAGTTTTGCGTGTATTTCATCATCTCAGTGGCCTAGGATTCTTAAGAGAAAGGATCAGATCTTTTAAGACTTTTATGTCTTTATTGGCAACAGGAGGCAGTTTTGAACGTTCATTTAATAAAAGAGGCGGTGAGGTGGTTTCACCCTCATTAATTAGCCTTACAATCAGCACTCTGATGACAGAACTTTCAGGCCCCCCAAAATGAAGGCATGGGCCTCTTGAGTGTTGAGCAGATCTCCTGGGTTGTCCTGCTGCCTGGGTGGCAATGCAGTGAGCAGAGCCCTGAACAGAATCTCCTCTGGGTTACAGATATCAGTGTGGACCACCCCGATGAGAAGTCTATCATCACTTACGTGGTGACTTACTACCACTACTTCTCAAAGATGAAGGCCTTGGCTGTTGAAGGAAAACGAATTGGAAAGGTGAGCTCATACCAGTCCTGTAAGTTGTGAGACATAATGAAGGTTTATGTCTAAATGTGTCACCACCATGCCTCAGACATTGAGGTGCTGGGAGTTCTTGATGAAGTTCTCCAATGGCAGGGAAGTGGGCAGGAGATCTGAGTTCAATCCCTAGGTTGGAAAGATCCCCTGGAGGTGGGCATGGCAGCCCACTCCAGAATTCTTGCCTGCAGAATCCCCATGGACAGAGGAACCTGGCAGGGGCTGTAGCCCATGGGGTCGCAAAGAATCCGACACGACTAAGCGATGCTGCACACAAGCACACCGACCCGAAACACCCCTCCCCTAAAATTGGGTATTAAAAATCTGATCGAGTTCCCTGTTGTTATGGATGTGAAGTCCTACTTAACACGCTTGGAAAGGCCTTAGAATAAGGCTTTTTAAAATTTTTTGTTTAGCTAATGTTCCCCTGCCATATATTTCAGAACACCTCAGACCAGAGGACCTTGTCTTCCCACTTCCCAGTACAGTGGAATGGAAAATCCATGGGCCTTCATGGAATATGACCAAACCAAATAGAGCCCTTTTTGTTTATTTAGGAATTTTGGAGCCCAGGCATCAGGAGTCATTCAGGATCTTAAACCCTTTGCCTGGGGGTTGGGAGGTTACAGAACCAATTACAGTTGAGTTAAGCTGACATTGCTCACAAATAATAGACACAGTCTGAGCGCCTGTTAGCAAATGATTCTTGGAGTTTAGTGCCAGAGTCTCCGAAAACCATTTCAAAGCCAATCATTAAGCATGTGCTGGCTTCTGGAAGGCTGCAGTCAGGGTCCCCTTGCATAGTAACACTATCTTGCTTTTCCGTTTTTCTAACCCTTGTTTATAGGTGCTTGACAACGCTATTGAAACAGAAAAAATGATTGAAAAGTATGAGTCCCTTGCCTCTGACCTTCTGGAGTGGATTGAACAAACCATCATTATTTTGAACAATCGCAAATTTGCCAACTCACTCGTTGGGGTCCAGCAGCAGCTTCAGGCGTTCAACACTTACCGCACTGTGGAGAAGCCCCCCAAGTAAGATGCAGATTGGAATGCATTACCCTTCGTACAGCCACAGACCCCACTTTTCTGACTCACATGGTCTCATCTCAAAGTGAATGCCTTTCCCCAGCGGCCTGTCCTACTTCTTTTCATCTGAGTCTGTGTTGCTGAGATTTATTACAAACTGTACCCACTGTGAGCCCTTCCCAGTAGAAATGTGCCGCTGGGACATGTGATACATGAGAATCCTAAGAAATGATGCAAGTCCCCAGTTGCTTCTCCTGAGTGCTTGTGCCAACTGTGTTTCAGAATTCCATCATTTCTGGATTTTAGAGAAATAGCAGATATGTTGTATGTTATAAGCCTCCAGGTGGTCTGAGGCTGTTACTCATAATCAAGCCTGCTAATACATCGATAGCAAAACGTGTTAATATTCACAAGATGTGAATGAAGAAAAAAGTAGTTTCATATCAGTTCAGGTCAGGTTTTGTTGCCCCCTCAAAGTTTGATTGTTCACATATTTAAAAAATTCGTAATTGCCCAGTAAGCATTGTGGATCTTACCTCTTGCTTATTATGACTAGAGTCATTCCTCTTTTTTTCTGAAAACTCCACTCAGTAGTAAATTCCTGGCTGAAGTCCCTGCAGCCTGTTGACAGTGACACTAGGTGGTTGTTTGAAATAATCCTTGTTGAATGCATTCAGCTGTGAAGCAAGTTCATCGTCCAGGGTTTGGCATCTAAATCTTGGTGGAGTTGATTAATAAAAGAGTAGCACTTGATGCCCCCAAATGTAAATCTCAGGAACAGTAACCAACCGCAAGAAAAACCCCACAGTTGGGCACATATTGAGGTCTGCAGTACCCCAAAACTGTAGTTTCTCTAACACACACGTGTTTCGCGTAAATCAGGATGGAGAGAAATGGCTTTTAAAATTGAGAGGCTGCATGAAGTGTCTTTTTCTCCAGAAGCAGATGAATTTGCCCCACTGAAAAAACAATACATAGTAGATCATGTGTATGGCTCGTTTTCTCTGCCTAGATTTACTGAGAAGGGGAACTTGGAAGTCCTGCTTTTCACCATTCAGAGCAAGATGAGGGCCAATAACCAGAAGGTCTACATGCCCCGGGAGGGGAAGCTCATCTCTGACATTAACAAGGTATCAGACCCATCCATCTGGCCTGCTGTGAGGGCCCCAGCCTCCTGTAGATTTTCTGGTGCTCTCTGCGGGTCTTGATTGCTGAGAGATCTTGGAAGACCCCTTCCTGGCCTGTCGAGTTACTGAGTTACTGAGTGACAGTCGTTGCTCAGATAGTGCTCAGGATCAAAGGAGTGCTTGTGGTGATTTGGGGGACTTTACTGGAGGTTTGGGAGGATGTTAGATTTTATCAAACCAGATTTAGCCTGTTTACCTTGCACTCTGTCCCAGGCCGCTGGCTCAGCCATCTTTCAATTGCTGAGGGGAGAATTCAAAACATTATGTATCTGGAATCCCTAGAGGTTAGGGCTTAGGATTTTTACTCCTTCTGTCAGAGAAGCTGTCAAAAAAATTGTTTCTATACCTGTTATGTCTGAAAGTATTTCATTTCATTATTTCTAAGCAGAAATTTGAAAAAAATCTAAAACCTTGACCAGATGTACACATTTAGATGTCTTTTAAGAGGACTTTGTTAAATAATGTGAAATAAGATATTTCGCAGGAATGAATTTAATTGGTGAGGATTTGGAAAAAAAATACTCAGATCTATGAATTAAAAATAAGTGGTTCAGAGTACAGTGAATGAAAGATTGATAATATGATTTCTTAGAAGAAGTCGTTTATCTTTTTTATTTGCTGAGAGCTGTTGAAGATACTTTGCTTCTTCTCAATGAAAGTTAAGAGATGTGTAACTCAAGTTACATTGTTCCATATCTTGACTGTTTTGTTTTCCAGATGTAACACAGGATCTGTAAATTTAGATAGAGGAGAGTATTCCCATGGGGCCCAACTGAAAGAAAATGACTTTTTTTCCCAAGGCTAAGAGTCACTGAGGGTGGGAATGGGATTTCCCTTCTAAGTTCTTAGGTCTTTTTGAGAAGCACTGCTGTAAACTTCAGCCTAGGAATGGTTCCTTGAACATAGCCGGGAATCATTCTCTTTCATTTCCATAGGCCTGGGAAAGACTGGAAAAAGCGGAACACGAGCGAGAACTGGCCCTGCGAAACGAGCTCATAAGACAGGAGAAACTGGAACAGCTTGCCCGCAGATTCGACCGCAAGGCAGCTATGAGAGAGACCTGGCTGAGCGAGAACCAGCGTCTGGTATCCCAGGTCTGCTCTGGAACTGTGTCCCCCAGAACCTAGGCCACGCCCAGGGGCTCTCGGTCAGCTGTTGTCCACATCTGGCATCCCATCTCATCCACTTCCCGTGGAGAGGATATTTATGATTTCCAATACAGTTTCTCTTCTACTATTTATCTAACTTTTCATAGATCTGAAAGTAGCTCAAGTTTGTTGAGAGCTAGTGAGTGTGTGTGAACCATTCATATTTGTAAGTTTTTAAAAATTTCCCTTTCTCCCAGCCTTTGGCCTTCAAGGCAGCTAGACTGGCCTTGAAATAAATAAGTGGCTCCTTTTCTTCTTGAAAAAAGAAAAGAACAGAAGCTACCACCTGCTCCAGTCTTGTAGGTCAGGTGCTGCATACATGCCTCACCCCTCTGTAAAGTGAGATGTCTCTGGTTTGCTTTGGGCCCATGAGCAGTTCTGCGGGCCTCAGGGAAGGCAGAGGCCAGTGGGGTCGGGACTCTGGAGTCAGTATTTGACTTTGGGGACCCCCCCACCCCCGAAAATTAACAAATGTGCTCAGAACTCCACTTCCATTTTCTGTTTCTTTGTTCCACACTGGATGGCTTTTGAATTTTGTGTTTGTTCTTTCTGTTCCCTTTTCTCTTAGGACAACTTTGGATTTGACCTTCCTGCTGTAGAAGCCGCCACGAAAAAGCATGAGGCCATTGAGACCGACATCGCCGCATACGAGGAGCGCGTGCAGGCTGTGGTGGCTGTGGCCAGGGAGCTGGAGGCGGAGAACTACCACGACATCAAGCGCATTACAGCGCGGAAGGACAATGTCATCCGGCTCTGGGAGTACCTGCTGGAGCTGCTCAGGGCCCGGAGACAGCGCCTCGAGATGAACCTGGGGCTACAGAAGATATTCCAGGAAATGCTATACATCATGGACTGGATGGATGAAATGAAGGTAAAAAACATGCCTGCCTAGAGGCTGGAGCTCATTCAGTCAGGCCTCTCCCTCTTCTGGGCCCCACCCGCTAACCCCCAACACATGGTAATGCCCTGGTCTACTTTCCCGTGTACAGCAGGAGAAGGGCCACGTCAGTCACGGGAATGCTGTCAGCTCACACGTTAAATGAGCTGTGAAGTGAGGAGTTGTAACAGGACCAGTTCCATAGCTGAAGGTCTGCTGCTATGACTGAGATCTAATTTAGATAGATTCCATGGTAGATGATCAGTAATTGTGATTTTCTGTGGTTTTAATTCTTTAGTATCGAGCCAGATCTCTTGTCTCATTGGTCTATGTATGAGTGGCTCTGCTCTGGGGAAGGGCCCAGGCAGGTGGTGTGGAAGAGCAGGAGGCAGCATGGACAGTGCAGCCCTGCCACCAGGCAGCCAGAGTCCAGATAAGTGCCACAGCTTCCCTGCCTTCCTCTGCAAGTGGAGGATGTGCTTACCGTCTCCCTCGTGTGGTTACAGAAAGAATTAAGTGCAGGACACGTGTATGTGTCATAGGATGGAGCCTGGAGGGGCTGCCAGTGCTCCCCTTCCGTTACTGACAGCTCTGAGCATGGAGTTCCCAGCTCCCCCCTGACCCAGGAGGAGCCCTGCCCATCCTGTCCTCTGATGCAGGCCCCTGATGAGAGCTCACCCATGCCCAGCCATTCTCCTCCAGATGGGAGGCGTTCAGCCTCATAGCCAGGGCACAGTAGGGCAGCTTTCAGGCAGGACCATGAAGCCTCCTTTATCTCGCACGCTGTGTTCATCTCCATGCTTGACCTCCTGCTAGGATTTCCTTCCTGGGATGTAAGCCCATGTCTTGTGCTTACCTCTTGAACTGTTCCTGGCAGGGGGAGCAAGGTCACTTCATACCATTAGTTTTTCCCTTTTATGGTCCCAGATTTGTGATGTTCTCATATATGTTCTTATTAGTCTTAACTGCCTAAAATAGAAATATTCATTAAAATCTAGCAGAGAGGTGCTTTGCACTTTAAAATTCATCCTCCACTTTGTAACTCAGATTGGGCCAGAGACCTCCTTATAAGTAAGAGTGAAGTAGAAATTCCATTTGGAGAGGGTGTCGGATGAGACCACCCTTCTCCCCAAATTGGAGTGATGGAAGAAATGAAAGGAAATGTTAGCGGGTTCAACTTAAACCAGAGACATTGCTTGGGGCGTTGTCCTAAGGGTGATAGTCGCCTGAGCTGACCCTGTTCTCCTTATTTGATTAAAGATGTGGTCTGTAAGCTTTTCCACTTGATGCCTTTTCCCATTGACTGTGTAAGTACAGAGGGGTACCAATGAGCTCTCAGACAAGGAGAGCATCCAGTTAAAGGGTCAACAGCTTCTAGGAGCGGAAAAGGCAATGGCAGCCCACTCCAGTGTTCTTGTCTGGAGAATCCCAGGGACAGGGGAGCCTGGTGGGCTGCCGTCTGGGGTCGCACAGAGTCGGACACGACTGAAGCGACTTAGCAGCAGCAGCAGCAGCTTCAAGGAGATGTCTTTAAAATGTGACGTGAAGCAGCTGTCACCTTTATTGTCTTTTCTTGAATAGTTGTTACTGCACCAATTTCTTCTTGGAGGCCCAGTTTATTTCATACTGGTGCCCCCTCCCTTCCTTTTTTTTTTTCCCTATTCTGTGCTTTTTAGTGTAGGTTTGACTTCTTATTCAACATAGATGATCATTAGTTTATTATGTCTATCCTGCTGCTTTTGGGTTTGTTTTGCTCTGATTTTCTTGCCATCATCTTTCTTTCAAAGATATGGGGAGAGTAGCTAGAGAGATGGTACAGCTTGGCTGCTGGCTCCCATCTTGTCCACAGATTATGAGACGCTGAAGTCCAGGTTGTTCACGATTATCTTCTCTGTGCCTCTTGTGTACAGGTGCTGTTATTGTCTCAAGACTATGGCAAACACTTGCTCGGCGTGGAAGACCTGTTACAGAAGCACGCCCTGGTTGAAGCGGATATTGGCATCCAAGCAGAGCGGGTGAGAGGTGTCAACGCTTCTGCCCAGAAGTTCGCGACTGACGGGGAAGGTAAGGATGGACTGACCCTGACTGTACCTCTTCATCACCAGAGGCCTGTCTCTAGAGACTTAGATGAACTATATGTGGTAGTGCAGACTTGAAAGGTACAAGGCATTTGTGGGTTCCCAGTGGGCAGTGTTGGGGGTATAACAAGATGCTGAAGGGTGACCTTCTGAACACTTTTAACTCCATCTTACCTTTCTGAAATGGACTTGTCTTTCCTTTTAGTACCCAAGTGCTACTTGCTTATGTTGGGCCATGAACTTTGCCAGGCCACACTCTGCACACCCACTGCCTGGGTGTGGCTCTCGGCTTTCACAGCTGGTCGTTCAGATATTTGTTCTAAGCTTGTTTGGAAAGGTTTGGTTTTGTGCAGTTTCAGAAACATTTAAATGCAGTTGCCTTCTTTCTTATAGTTTATCTCATTTTTTGGTTCCTAAGTGACCCAAAAGAAAATAATATCTGGGGCAAAAAAAAATAACATTGCTCCTCCTTCCTGTACCAGGCAAGATTCTAGAAGGTGGCCCTGCACTTTGCATGAATGGGGGACCTAGGAAGGAGAACAGGGGTGTAGCCAACTGCCTATCTGTACACGGGAGCCCATGCTACCCATCACACGCATCTGCCCTCCTTGATGTTATACAGGTTACAAGCCCTGCGACCCCCAGGTGATCCGAGACCGAGTGGCCCACATGGAGTTCTGTTACCAAGAGCTTTGCCAGCTGGCGGCAGAGCGCCGGGCCCGCCTGGAAGAGTCCCGTCGCCTCTGGAAGTTCTTCTGGGAGATGGCAGAGGAGGAGGGCTGGATCCGGGAGAAGGAAAAGATCCTGTCCTCCGATGACTACGGCAAGGACCTCACAAGTGTCATGCGCCTGCTCAGCAAGCACCGGGCGTTCGAAGATGAGATGAGCGGCCGCAGCGGCCACTTTGAGCAGGCCATCAAGGAGGGTGAAGACATGATCACCGAGGAGCACTTTGGGTCAGAGAAGATCCGGGAGCGGATTGCCTACATCCGTGAGCAGTGGGCCCACCTGGAGCAGCTCTCGGCCATCCGCAAGAAGCGCCTGGAGGAGGCCTCGCTGCTGCACCAGTTCCAGGCAGATGCTGATGACATTGACGCCTGGATGCTGGACATCCTCAAGATCGTCTCCAGCAATGACGTGGGCCACGATGAGTACTCCACCCAGTCCCTAGTCAAGAAACACAAGGACGTGGCGGAGGAGATCACCAATTACCGGCCCACCATCGACTCGCTGCACGAGCAAGCCAGCGCCCTGCCCCAGGAGCACGCTGAGTCCCCCGATGTGCGGGGCCGGCTGGCGGGCATTGAGGAGCGCTACAAGGAGGTGGCTGAGCTGACGCGGCTGCGGAAGCAGGCGCTGCAGGACACTCTGGCCCTGTACAAGATGTTCAGCGAGGCTGATGCCTGTGAGCTCTGGATTGACGAGAAGGAGCAGTGGCTCAACAACATGCAGATCCCAGAGAAGCTGGAAGACCTGGAGGTCATCCAGCACAGGTGAGCGGCTGCCGTAGAGTTGCCCACCCACCCTCGCACCCTGCGCAGCTTCAGTGACCAAGCAAGTGACCACTCTGTCAAATTGCCTTTGCAGATTCGAGAGCCTCGAACCGGAGATGAACAACCAGGCTTCCCGGGTGGCAGTGGTGAACCAGATCGCTCGGCAGCTGATGCATAGCGGCCACCCAAGTGAGAAGGAGATCAAAGCCCAGCAGGACAAGCTCAACACGAGGTGAGCGTGAGGCCAGTGGCAGCAGGCTGGCTCCCTGTGCCTGGCCAGGAGGGTTGGGGTTGCCCTCTGAGCCTCATCGTCAGGAGTTTCCTGCATGCGGTCACTGACACTGTGGCACCATTGTCATGGCATCAGCATCTGTCTTTTGATATACCCTGGTTTTCTGAGAAGTGTCTCTGGGGCCAACATAGTTCAGGGCACCCCTCCCCCATGTAGGAAGCGAGAGCCTGTGTGAGACCCATTCCCAACATAGTGGGTCATGGCATCAAGGTGGCACTTCCGCTGTCCCTTTTAAAGTGATTTCTGGAACAGGGTTTTAGCATGTTTGAAATGTAATTAGTGGACAAAAGTCCTAATTATCGATGTAGTTTTGTCCTTGTCTTATCTTTCTATTGAATAAATACATTTGAGTGGGTCGTGGTGGCAGCTGAAGCCTTGGGGTGTAGGACATGTTTAGTAGCTACAGCTTAGAGGTGAGTAAGAGGTGTATTGCAGTCAGAGGAGAGGTGGCAGGAGAATGGCAGCTCTGACTGTCACTATGAATTTCATTTTCCAGCCACTGCCTTTTGTCCTATCTCTCACACTGCTTTCTCTGCCACCCTGGCACACACAGGTGGAGTCAGTTCAGGGAGCTGGTGGACCGGAAGAAGGACGCACTCCTCTCCGCCCTCAGCATCCAGAACTACCACCTCGAGTGCAACGAAACCAAGTCATGGATCCGGGAGAAGACCAAAGTCATCGAATCCACCCAGGACCTGGGCAATGACCTGGCGGGTGTCATGGCCCTGCAGCGCAAGCTGACCGGCATGGAGCGGGACCTCGTGGCCATCGAGGCGAAACTGAGTGACCTGCAGAAGGAGGCCGAGAAGCTGGAGTCCGAGCACCCCGACCAGGCCCAGGCTATCCTGTCTCGGCTGGCCGAGATCAGTGACGTGTGGGAGGAGATGAAGACCACGCTGAAGAACCGTGAGGCCTCCCTGGGAGAGGCCAGCAAGCTGCAGCAATTCCTGCGGGACCTGGACGACTTCCAGTCCTGGCTCTCCAGGACACAGACAGCCATTGCCTCGGAGGACATGCCTAACACCCTGACCGAGGCCGAGAAGCTCCTCACGCAGCATGAGAACATCAAAAACGAGATAGACAACTATGAAGAGGACTACCAGAAGATGAGGGACATGGGCGAGATGGTCACCCAGGGCCAGACAGACGCCCAGTACATGTTCCTGCGGCAGCGGCTACAGGCCCTAGACACAGGCTGGAATGAGCTCCACAAGATGTGGGAGAACAGGCAGAGCCTCCTCTCCCAGTCCCACGCCCACCAGCAGTTCCTGCGGGACACCAAGCAGGCCGAAGCCTTCCTGAACAACCAGGTAATGTCCCCCACTACTTGCTTCCTCCCCATCGGACTGGGCCTCGGCTGCCTGTGGGCTGCCAGTTTACACCTACTTGTGTGAAGTTAGAAGAGCAACGGACAGACATTTGTTTTCCCTGACTTCTAAGGCACTGAAACCCGTCACAATGAAGGGGATAGAACTGAAGATTCCCATGGAGGCTGCTTTGCCTTGCAAAGTACAGTTCCACCATAATAACGGTCTAGGACCTCTTAATGTCTCATAGTATGTCATCATAGTAGTTCATTTCATCGGCAGCATTCTGATATGTATTAATCCAATCGAAAAGTTTTGGGGGGAACTTTTTTTTTCTGAATGGTTCTGTCTTCCTTGCTCTTAGAAAGGTCAAGGACTTGATCACGTGACACAGTGCAGAAATTGAAGAGCTAAAGGTGGTCACCAACAACAGGGTTGATAATGTCTCTTGAAAGATTAGGTTTGAAGGGTCTGTTGCTATCACCTTATGGGCACATGAACGGATCCTTGTGGCTGATGCACCAACCCTCATTTACTTCCCTCACTTGCTTTGGAGGAAAAATGAGAGCATTTAACCACTTAGGGGAATCTAGTCACTTTCGGCATCTCATTGGGATTTTTTTTCCCCCTCCCAACTCTTTATATTATCTGACTCCATAGATAATTTTATCTAAGTGTGACAAAGCAGTTGTTGCAAAGTGTGTTGCATGGGAATGGGGAAGACTTTTTATTTTTTTTGAAGTATTCTGAAGGCAAGTTGTATCTCATGATTTTTCATCCTGCTGTGATTTTCCCTTTTTAATTAAGGAGTATGTTTTGGCCCATACTGAAATGCCCACCACCTTGGAAGGAGCTGAAGCAGCTATTAAAAAACAAGAGGACTTCATGACCACCATGGATGCCAATGAGGAGAAGATCAATGCGGTTGTGGAAACGGGCCGGAGGCTGGTGAGCGATGGTAACATCAACTCGGATCGCATCCAGGAGAAGGTGGACTCCATCGACGACAGGTGCGGAGCCTTGAGGCTTTTAAGGGGGTCTTGCAGCCCTGGGCTCTCAAGCTTCTGTATCGTTGACCACCGTCTTTGGGGCTGTGGGTTTAAATTCCAAAGTGGGCAGGATACGGGCTTCTAGTAAAACTGAATCTACAAAAGAAAGCCTGAAAAGCCAAGCTGATCCCTAATCAAAGACTTATAGAGCTGGAGTGCTGAGTAGCAGTGGGGTATAAGCCTGCCCTGGAAGAGGTGACACAAAGCACATCACCCAATGGGACCCTGAGAGCCAGACACTCCCCCATCCAGCCAAACCCACGTTCACGTTCATCCAAGCAAGACTCCTCCGAGGTCTCAGGAGAGGTAGGGAAGAAGGGCAAGGTTTGCTTGTCCTGAGTACCTGGCAGAGCCAAAAAGAGAGCATCATTAGGCCTCTACCAGAAGGCCTGATGGATAATGCTGTATTGGCATCTTGTTTCTGAGAAAAGACCTTTTCCTCTCAGCCAAGCTCTCTCCACCATTAGATGCTGTTGTTTTGTTTTTATTTTCAGTTCCAAGAGATTTTTCTCCCTGGCCACATTCTGTGTCAGACCCTCTCTCCTAACACTCTGCCTTGGTTATTACTAAAGCGGGAGGTCTGGTGGATCTGGTTTGGACACATAGCCGGGCCTGGTTCTGGCCTGTTCTGAGTTGGCCACTTCTCTCCAGGGATGGCCTATCTGAGTCAGTCACCATTTTCTGTTACAGCTGATCTCTGGTCCCAGTTTGGGCCAGATTCACAGGCTCATTGTGAGATGATGTCAAGAAACAAGCTCTTCCTCAAGGCTCCTCTGACCTTCCAGTGCAGTGAGGAGGAAGAACTGCCATTGGGGGGGCAGTTCCTTACTTACCATGTCCAAGAGGGTGTCCTGGGACCCTGGGCCACATCAACTTATCATGATCTGCAGTGGGGAGGGGAATGACTCATTGTCCGTAAAGATTGGGCTCCTGGCTTTAGCCAGTCTGTCATAAGGTAGATTATAATTTTGTATCTGTTGCTTTTAAAACAGCTACAAACAAAAAAAAAAAAAATCTCTCTACCTTAGAATGAGTATGAGAAACAAGGATTGGGCAAGACAGTTTTAACAAGGAGAAAAAGAATTTCCTTTTCTCCCGGTGTTAAATCTCACTTTTTTGTAAACATGATATCCCATGTTCCTCCATGTTAGGTGCACACAGCTGGTTTCCTGAAGATGGGCTGGGCCACTGGGGACACTTGTATTTAGGTGGGCGTGCAGCTGCCTGGCCGCTTCCTCAGTGTGTTGATCTCCCCCCACCCTGCCCCCATGCCGAGCTGCAAGTGCTTGTTGGAAGCAGGTGATGCTGTCAAGACTGGAGACTCCTGGAGAAGAGAGAACATTTTAGTGGGTTCTTTGTTACAGCTTAAACTTCCTTTTGTCCTTGACTCAGAGCCTGGGCACCTGGGGTTCCAAGGCCTCCTGGGGATTTCTGTTGTTAAAAACAGTTGGAAAGACTATCCTCTACTGTCCTTAAGCTTAACAGAGAGAGAAGGGGGTGGGGCTTTCTGGTGATCTACCCTCAGAAGGATTACATTTTCTAACCTTCCTCAGCATATGTTCCCTGAATTCTGGTTTCACTTTAATATCCCCAGAGACCTCAAAATCTGAAACTTGACCCCCAGAGGATTCTGGTCTGTTATAAAAATATACAAATCTGAGTTCCAGGTGGTGTCGGAGCACAAGCTAAGTAAATATCTAAACCTTCGGGATCTGATCCTCATCCAGAAACATTCTGATGCTCCCATGAAGCTATTTTCATAGAATGCAAAATCATTGTAACGTGCTTACATTCCGGAAATCTTGTCGATTACCACTGAGTTCGTTGAAATGAAAAAGTGCTAGAACAAAGGCACTCACTTAACAGATGTGGGTAGGGTTTGAGTGGCCTTTATAGTGCCTTTGACGTGGCAGTAAGGAGCCTGCAGTCCAAGCCTGCTCAAGAGGAGTATGAATGGGTGAGCTTCCTGGCTCAGAGGAAAATTCCAGCCACTGTGCAGTCCTAGAAGAAAAGGAAATCTGTCCAGTTTCATGAAGCCAGACCCTATCCACACGGGAACAAAACTTAAAAATTACCAGCATGCTTTACTCATTTACCTGTGGTTCTTCACTTTTCATAAGAACCAGAGTTGAACCTAGTATCTGCCTCTTGTGGTGAGGAGCTTTTGAGTCTTATTATAGAGGTAGGAGGTGAGAGGTGGAAAGAAAGCAAGAAATTTAACCTCATCCCAAACAGTGCTCTAAAGGGTAAGAGAAACTATGGCGAAGTTCTGGAGGTCCTTCCCTTTAATTAAATCCGTGATCCAACTTGAAGGACCTCCCTGAGTTTCACTTCCCATGAACACCAGGGTGGAGAAAAATTGTCCAGGCAGAAATCTATTGGGCACGTGTGAATCTTTATTTTATAAGAGATACGTTGAAGATTCCTTCTGGTGGTATTTTTCTCTATGTTGAATTTTCTTAGTGTATGAGATTATTTTTAGCTGTTACTTCAGTGAGCTTGAAGGTTGTACAACCTGTTTTAACTGCCTGTGTCTCTGATTACTCCTTGCCATGATAGCAATTTTGTGTGATGCTCGGGAAAGAACTAAGGTCTTTTCTTCAAGGCCTTTGACTCAAAGCAGGACTCTTGAATTTTGTGACTTAACTCCAACTCAGATTACCTTCCTCTGGAAGATTTGCTTTATTTTTCTTAGACCCAAACAGTGACTGGAACTTGAGGTTTGGGAACTTGAAGGACTTTGCTTGACATTCCTTCCCCACCCACATTTTTTAGATGACTAATTCCTTTAATCTGAAATCACAATCCTTAAAAAAAAAATTAAGTTTTCATCTTTGAGAAAGGATCGCTCTGAAGTAAAGGGACCTTTTAAAATTATTATTATAAAAGTCACAGTGTCAAAAATGTCGGGGTAGAGGATGGAAACTGCTACCTTTTAATCTCACCCTTAGCACATGCCGCTTTGTTTTTCTTTCCAATCTGTGCCTTGCAATTTTTTTTTATCATTGATTATGCATAAACTTTTTTTTTAGTTAGCATTATTTAAGAAGTACTTTTCTACTGTTGCATTTTGCTTAAGTGGTATAAACATATTAAGACCCCTTTACCTGAAGCTACAGAATCCCTTTCACCTAAAAACGAAAAAGTAAAATACTACCTTAGGTGTTGAACAATTTCCTGACAGTGTTATTTCCATTCACATTGTCCCTGTGATCCGGGACCTAAAGGCGCAGTGAGTGATTCCCTTTGATCCTCAGGCAGTGCTACCAGTGTCACTTGCCAGTACTCACTGCAAACCTGTGTGACACACTGGTCATTACGGTCTTCTTGCACTTGAAGAAGGTATTTTAAAAGCCAGCCTGTAGCAAGTGCTCCCTGAGCTGCCCTTTCTTGGCTTCGTGGAGAATCAGAGGTCGTGTTCTTCCTCTTCCTGGCCATGGGGGTTGGTGAAGTTGATCAGGAGATCTTACCCAAACACTGCAGCAGGAACTTGCCTTGGGACTTGGCAGGAAAACCCAAACCTTCCCATTTGCAGTCTCCCTTTGGAAGACCTGGGTTCATCCCTGGGTTGGGAAGATCCCTGGAGAAGGGAAAGGCTACCCACTCCAATATTCTGGCCTGGAAAATTCCATGAACTCTATATCTATAGTTCTATATCTATAGAACTATAACTATATAGTCTATAGTTCAGGGGTCGCAAAGAGAGACACGACTAAGTGATTTTCACTTTCACTTTTCACCATTCTTCATACCCTGCACTCAGGCCAGCTGGCGCTTGGGCTCCTTGGGAACATGAGGAGCTGTGTCACCATGACGCTTCTCGATGCTCAGTGTGGTAGGGTTCTCCTCGATGCAGCAGAAGTGCATGAGGGCAGCTGTGTCCACGGCACTCACAGCATCCACGTGACTCTTCTTCATAATCCAGTGAAAAAGCCCCTGAGAGTGGAGAGAAGTCTTGCAGGGGGCTTCCTGTACCTCCATGTTGTGTGCCAACAAGCCCTGGGGCTGCATCCGAGCTGTGGATGTTTTGAGCGCCCAATGTCTCTTGTCATTTCACCAAGTTCAGCAGCTCCTTCTAATTCTTCTAAGTTTCTTGGTTAAGGTTTTGGGCTTTAAATTTTGTAAGCCTTGGTTACCCTTATGTATTGATAAAGATGGGAATTGAGTAGGTAGACAATCTCACAGAAATTTTCATTCTTGGTTTATTGTTGTTTGGGACAAGTTTTTCTCATGATGAGAATCTTATTATCAGGAAATGTTTTTTGAACCCAGTTACATGGTTTTCTGTATTTTCTTAGCCATGTACATGGTTTGTCACCCAGGTATAAGTTTCCTAAAGATCAATTTTACATTTTACCAGTTCCCAAAATGGAGAGTTGTGCTGAGTGCCTGTTCATGGTGTTTTTTCCTAGCACCAGACTTATGAAGCTCTGTTGTTTGCAGCCTGGCTGGCTGTGTGGCTGGGACAGGTGTTGTGGCTTCTTGTACCATGGCTTACTCATTTGAATGCTTGACTCCCTTGTTTATTTTGTCTTCTTGACATAATCAAGAACTGTCAGCAGAACTTTTTCAGCATGTAGAGAAACCCCAAAAAGAAACTGAATTGTAAATTCTGTATTTCAAGAATTCCTTTTTTTAAAATCATTTTTATTATTGTTTTAACAGACACAGGAAGAATCGGGAGGCAGCCAGTGAGCTTCTGATGAGACTGAAGGACAACAGGGATCTTCAGAAATTCCTGCAAGACTGTCAGGAGGTACGTCTCCCTTTAACACCTCCTTTCCTCTTTTCTAAGAAGAGCCACCAAGCATTTGGCAGAAGAGCCCTTGGGATTGTAAAATGAACTGAGGCCAGAAATTCACATCACTTACATAATTCGCAGGTGGGGCAGTGTCAGTTCTCCAGCCTACAAGCTACCACTTAGAGTAACCAGATTATTACAGTATAGAACTGTGCTGTTCGACACAGCAGATACTAACCACATGTGGCTGCCTCATTTTAAATGGAATTAAGACTGTAGTTGTTCCATCACGCTGGCTGTACTTTAGGTGTCCAGTAGCCGACTGTGATTCATGGCTGCCAATTGTATGGACAGTACAGATGTAGAACATTGCCATGGCCAAAGACAGTGATATTCTCACATATTCTATAGCCTGAAAGCATCTACTGTTTAAAATACGGCAGAGTTACTAGTAGGCAAGGAAAGAAATAAAAGGAACTTCAGTTGGCTACCCAGGTAAGAAGAAAGATTTCAAAAAATGCACACAGTTTTCTTACTCATTGAAGACCTTGAAATATCTATCCTTCAGGCTCCTGGGGTATGTGTATGAAATGCCAAAAGCAGTAATCCTGACCTCAAACTCTTTGAGTTTTAACATGTGGTATTCATCTGATGATTCTCAAACTATTTCATACTCCCCTGATACATGCATAAACAAACTGGAAAAACTAAAGTTAGCCAGTAAAACACAATCTGTCTGCAAGCTGGTTGGAAGGAAATATCAACTGACTTCACATGCATGAGATCACAAGCACATCGCATTTCACTATCCACCGGAGAACCACAGTGAGACTCGACCCTCTCTGGTTAATTAGACTAAATCTCATCAGAGGCAGAAGTGGGATGAAAAATATCCAAGGGAAGCTGTAGGGATCTTGGGGAAGGGGAACTGGAGATGGAGGGGGGAGGATCAAGGTCATATGCTAAGAATATGACCAGACTGGTCACGAATCCTTTGCATGCAGACTTGTAGCTGTGTGTTAAATATGGCTCTCATAACAGTTGAATCAGAGTCGGTGACAGAAGCAGTCCTTCATGTCCATTAAACTGCTGCCTTACTGTGAATCTTACAAAGTGCTCCAGCAGCTAAACCTTAGGAAGGAAGAAAAGCCCCTCAACTATGTAGCTTAGGCTCTGTTGACTTTCAGGGCCATGCTGATGAATCTGGGTCCCTGGAGGGGTTTGCCTGGAGCCAGACAGGCGAGGCCAGGAGTGCTTCTTCAAGTCACTCCCAAGCATGAATAACCCATTTGAATAGGATGCTCCTTTAAAAAGGCATTCATGTCCCCAGTCAAGACCCAGGGAAGAGTAATGGATTCAGGGTTAGCTGTGTAGAGTCGCATGATGTGCCACAGTGAATACCAAGTGGCCCTTCAGCCCTGGAGGGAATGAAAAGTTGTCAAGAGACATTTGCAGTCTGGGCTGTGCCCTCCCCAGATTGGAGATCCCCGAAGTACCTTAATGTTGCCCCTGAAGCCCCGCCAATGACTTGCTTTAACCTCAGATCAGATGGGAAGGGGGCGTACTGGGGAAACCAGTGGGACCCCATCCCTTTGCTTAAAGGACAGATTACTGAGATGAAATCCATTGACGTGAGCATGGTGAAATCTGGACTGAGTTTAGGGAAAAGAATGCCAGGAAATAAGCAGGAAGTGAGGGGACAGAGGAACCTTTGAGAGAGGCTCAGTTGAAATTTCCAGCCCCTCATTTTCCATTCACATCCATGTGGATTCATAAATAGAAACACGTGGGAAAAGTAAGTAGATAAGATGTAGTCCTTCCAAGTAGAATCACAGGAAATAGTTTCAGTAGATCTTTAGATCTTTGTTAATTCTTGTTCCAGATGAGCGTCCTTGGTTACAAGGAATTTACTCCCTAACACACACCAGTGACCGATAGGCACACCCAGAGGGCTCAGCCCTGTGTGATTTCCCCTCCAAGAGTGCCCAGAGGTTTTGGCCGGGCTTCTTTGTCCTGGAGATGATTTGCAGGTTTCTTTGCGACTTCTGTGCCAGGTCTCCCTGGCTTATCTATTTTTTCTTTCCTTGAACATTGTTAAAAGTTAGTACAACCGTAGGATCTGCTGGGGGTACCACATCAGCATATATAGTTTACAAATAAAGACTGACTTTAGGTCAGGTTTGTCAAATTGTGTCAAAGTGTTAGTCACTCAGTCGTGTCCGACTCTTTGTGACCCTATGAACTGTAGCCCACCTTGCTCCTCTGTCTGTTCAATTCTTCAAGCAAGAATACTGGAGTGGGTAGCCATTCCCTTCTCCAAGGGTCTTCCCGGCCCAAGGGTTAAACCCAGGTCTCCTGCATTACATGCCAGTTCTTTACTGTCTGAGCCACCTGGGAAGCCCAGTAGTTTCCACATAGTGACAGAAGTTAGGTCAGGTTTGGGGGCTTCAAAACCCTTGGTGTAAGTACCAGCAAAGGGTGCTATTATTATTAAGGAATATTCTTCTTTGTTAATTTTCTGTTATTTAGCCTCATTAAAATATGCCTCTTTAAACCAGAATCTCTGAGAATAGAGTTTGTGGGTGGACTAGCCCTACATATGAAAACCTACTTACTTCTTATTGTGTTGGTGGATATTTACAGAGCACCCAGAAGTCAGATTTAATGCTGCTGCTTGCTGTTGTTATTGTTCAAGGTCTAGGAAATCCAGATGGTCTCCTTGCCACACCCCATTCCTGGTTGGTTGGAGGCTAGCAGAGGCTGGGTTGTAAACTCTGCCATTGTTGCCACCCACCACGAATACTTCCTGGAGAGGGGGGAACTCATTGCCGCAGTGCAGGGAGGATGAGCAGGGCCTAGCTAATCCCAGTTATAGATGGCGATGCAAAGAGCATCGAGTTTTTTGTGTTGTTATTTTAATATGATACCCTGAAAAATGAGTGATTTAAAAGGTCCTGCTTTTCTATTCTATTCCCTGTTTCCATACTTCCTGTTTTCTGAAACTGATTTTTCCTCCCCAGGAGGGCAGTATAACTAAAGGTGGTGGCACCGGCATAGCAAGTCAGCGCTTTGCTTTGAGCTTAATCCAGTGATCAAAGCATTTGTTCCTATCCTTTTCCAATCTGCACAGTGTTCTGTTCTGCAGAGAACGAGCATATTCTTAAATGACCTTTGTAAATGCCCACAGATAATAGCTATAATGCTGATGGAGGTCTGATGAACTAGCAAGTTCCACAGCTCTGTTTCATTGTGCTGTGTCACATGCTGCTTTATCTGTAGGATGATGTGTTCAGCAAAGAGCAGATTTGTTTATAAGCCTCTGATTTTTATGAAATCTTTTTTTAAATCTCTCTTGGGTAGGTGGTTATGAATAGGCAAATATGTGGATGTCCTTTGCACTTTGGATCATTGCCTTTTATTATACTTAGTGTGCACATGCGGAATACAGGGTTAAGTTTTTCCATTTGCTTTCCTCTTAACGTCTTTTCTCCTTAGATTGAATAGCCTTAGCCTTTTAGGCCTTAGCTACTCAGATAACTGGAAGGAAAGTAGGAAATTCAGTGCCTTGGTTGTTGTGTAATGGATCTATGGTCCTTGCTTACCAAGGGCTTTACGGGACTTGCTACTTTTTCCTTAATAAAGAGTGACATCAAAAATCTCACTACTTTTGCTTTTGACCCCACCTCCCTCCCATACATGGTGGTTGGTATCCTGAGAAGGGTAGGGAGTGTGCCTGGGGGTTCACCCACAGGCAGAGCTGGGGTCCTCCCAGGACCTGCATCCCACTCCTTGACGTGGTTCCCAGAGAACAGACTTTCTGTTGTGAGAGCCCCCTTATGGGAAAGCCTCTTCCAGCAGCCGCCCAAAGTGCAAGGGAATGCCCTCAGAATGATTGGTTCTGTAGGGGTTTATACACCATTTCTAAACCCTTGGTGGTGGCACCATGACACAGTTTGGGTGCAGATTTGTTGTGGCAGCAGCTGGTATAAGAGTGGCTTCTTATGATCACGTGAAGAAGGGCACTGCCCCTGAAGACTTACTGGCTTCTGGTTCCAGGCTGACCCTGCGTTTGTTTGTGTATCTTCCAACTGGGCAAATGGAAGCTCTCTCTTCCTGGTAGGAATTAGGACCCTGGCATGGCCAACTGCCGGCAGGCAGTGAGGAGCCAGGTGAGTTGGGATGAGAGCCAGCAAGAGGAGTGTGTCCAGGGCCTGGGCTAGGCTCAGATCTGTCAGTGGCCGGCAGGGTCTGTGAAGAGGCTTCCCAGAGTTCAGATCCAAGCAAACACGCTGGGTCTCAGAATCCAGTCCTGTGAAGTATTCTTGATATTAGTCAGTCCTCTGAAGTGTTCTTGGTCTTGTACAGATAGAGGGTGTAGAAGAAAAGGTGAAGGTGACTGAGACATGAAGGGAGCGAAGAGGGCATCATGGTTGCCTAACCCCTATGGCAAGCAAGTTCCTCATGCTGTTTGTCATTCCCATAGATAATGTCCATGAGGAAGAGGGAGGGATGAAAGAGTAGGCACTTTTATAGTAGAACTAAAAGAGTGAAAAGATTACCAAATGTAGTAAAGACAGTTAATCTTGTTTAGCATGGTATAGCTAGCCATGGGTATTTGAAGAAGAAAGAAGGTTGTGACTTAGCTTGCTTAGGACAGAATTTTAAACACAAGTGTCTGGAGGGAAAGCTAGTTAAGAGTGCCAGACAGTTTGAAAGCTGGCCCAACGTGCTTTTTACACTTCTGGATTTAATGTTAGTTTGGAGCAAATCTCAAGTACAGCATCCATACAATGGAGATACCTGTTGTGACGGGTCAGTTGTAAAGTGAATGTTTGGTTGTCTGTTGACATGGAAACGTGGCGTGTGGTAACAACGTAACAGCTGTTTCCAGGCAGAAAAAAGGCTGATGTCTGTGATCACAGTCCCTGAACCTGATTTTTTTCTTTCCTAGCTGTCTCTCTGGATCAATGAAAAGATGCTTACAGCCCAGGACATGTCTTATGATGAAGCCAGAAATCTGCACAGTAAATGGTTGAAGCATCAAGCCTTTATGGCAGAACTCGCTTCCAACAAAGAATGGCTTGACAAAATTGAGAAGGTAAGTCAAGGGGTTGATGGTGCTCCATTGGTATGGCTATGCTGAGAAAACTTACTTGGTGGAAATGAGCTCCTTTGTATTTAGCATGTTTTCCAGTGTATTTGAGTCCTATATGACCACATACAGGAGTTACACAGCCAGAAGCAGTCCTACTTTTCACCTCCCAACTCCTGCCTTCAGGCCAGCAAGAAAGGAGATAAGCAGAAACCCAACGAGGTGGCACAAAATGCCTGCTTTATCTTGTAAGCAATCCTAGGAGTTGAGTTTCTGTTGTGTCTCTCCTCTGCTGCACTTGATAGACTGCCAGCCCCCGGGGCAGCATCCTCACTCTGTTGATCATATTATATGTGCTGGACTATGACAGACATTGAGCAAATCCACAGAACTTAGAAATGTTATGTATTTTAAATTTCTCATTTTAATAATTTAAACTGTGTTGTTGCACAGCAAGAGTCTCTGCCGTGTGACCGACATGAATGTGACATTCCCCACCCTCCCTTCTCTTCCTTCATACACTATGTTGTTTCAAAATCTTAACAGTTTAAGTGTTAAGGTCCCTTGGGGGTGATGGGGAAGGGATGAAGTTCTGGGTTACTGGCAATAAGTATCCCAGAGCCCCAACTATCACTTGGTGCTCCATGCCTGTGAAAACCAATCAGGCCGTCGTTGATTATGCCGAGCAGCAATTCCATGTAGAAAGACTGCGTGCGTGCATGTGTGTATTTGGTGTGAACGTGTGTGTTGAGTGAATAGGTAACTCATAATTCAAATATGTCAGGCTTGTTTTTCACAGTGATACCTGTTCTGCAAACTGTGTTTTTGTGTGTTTTCCAGGAGGGAATGCAGCTCATTTCAGAAAAGCCAGAGACGGAAGCCGTGGTGAAGGAGAAACTCACAGGTTTACATAAAATGTGGGAAGTCCTTGAATCCACCACACAGACCAAGGCCCAGCGGCTCTTTGATGCGAACAAAGCCGAACTCTTCACCCAGAGCTGTGCAGATCTGGACAAATGGCTGCATGGCCTGGAGAGTCAGATTCAGTCTGATGACTATGGCAAAGACCTCACCAGTGTCAACATCCTTCTGAAAAAGCAGCAGGCAAGTGCCAGGGCTAGCGCACCCTGGGCCAGCGCACCACAGGCTGATTCCCTGCTGTGGCCCTGGTGGTCTTAACTCACCCACCGTGTCCTCAGACATTTGCTTGGAGTGTGAAGGGATTTTTAACACACCCAGCACAGTGGGCTCTGGTGGCATCATGGGACATTTCCAGAGTCAGTTTGGAAAGACACTGTTAGGAGTACTGGGGTCCATGCATGGGAGTATATTTTCATTATCATCTTAGTTGATAGATAGTATCACCACTTAACAGTTTAGTAAATGTTCATTTCATCTAGTTCCACAGTTTACTTGAAGAAAATTTACCATGTTTGCATACCTCACTATATAATGTCTAAATATGTGATAGTTATCTGAGTGGTTCAGGGAACTTTTAGATAATAAGAGAAATTTGGGGGTTTTGAATAACAATAGAGTCCTTCTAAGGGCAGATGAATTTACACTGATGAGAGAAAATAGCTGTGATGAGGTTGAGCTAGCAGGTTGGTGGCAGTAGCCTGCAGGAGCTCCACGGGTGTGTGGCCAAGTGCTCCCCTTACTAGGAGAGCAGTCAGTATATTCGCCAGCCCCTTGTCTCTGGGGGCAGCAGTGTGTGGTCTTCCCAGGGTTGTGTTTCCTGAGCAAGACACCTCTGCTGTGCTTTCGCCCTTTTCCCTCATGTAAATATACAGTTAGGCTGTCTTCAGCTGATTGTTGAGTATTTTTAAAACGAAGAATCAGCTTTCTGATAAAAGCAATTGAGAGGAGATGGTTAACATTAGCTATCTTTCTGGCCTAAAAGAACTGGAGACTGAAGACCTGACTCCTTCCTGGTGATTAAGCTGGTTTTAAGTGTCATTGTGACTTCTGAACAGGCAGATGGAGACGATCCTTTCCCCATAATTAATTCTTATTTCCCATGTCATTTGCCTCTGAAGTTTCTAGATAAACTTGACTGTTGCTCCCAAGTTTAAGAATCCTTAGAAAGGTAGGGGGTTTTTTTGTTGTTTTTTTTTTTTTAAATCAGCTGACAAAGTGGAGCACTAGTTGCTGGCTTGCTAGCCATGCAGAACTATTTCTGGGGCTCACCACTGTATCAGTTAATATTCCCAAATCTTCTATTTTGGTCAGTGCCAAAGGGGAGCATGTAAAATCACTGTCTGTGTTTCCCTTGTCTCGGGAAGAGGGTGTGAAGGTGGGTGTGTCTTCCGCCTTCAGATGCTGGAGAATCAGATGGAAGTGCGGAAGAAGGAGATAGAAGAGCTCCAGAGCCAGGCGCAGGCCCTGAGCCAGGAGGGGAAGAGCACGGACGAAGTGGACAGCAAGCGCCTCACTGTGCAGACCAAGTTCATGGAGCTGCTGGAGCCCCTCAACGAGAGGAAGCAGAACCTGCTGGCCTCCAAGGAGATCCATCAGTTCAACCGGGACGTGGAGGACGAGATCGTGAGTGCCTCCTCCGCACATGGCTGACCTGCAGCCCGGGTTCCCACTGCTGTACCTGACCCACCTCAGTCCCTGGGTGGGCTGAGTTGTCGCAATCCTACACTGTATGTCCACACAAAATACACCGCCGGATTTCTGTCTAGTTTTCTAAAGATAAATTGAGGGCTTTAATGCCCCAGAACAATCGTTTTAACAACAAAGAATGGGGACTCCAGGAGAGTCTGGCATTGTGGATAAAAGTAAGGTCTGGAAGACTAGCCTATACCCTTCATTGGAGAAGAAGGGCAGGCTCCCTGGGCCGCCCCTCCCAGGGGGGTAATTATTTATTCCTTCTTTTTTTAAAAAATTCTTATTGAAATATAATTGATTAACAATGTTGTATTTCTGCTGTACAGCAAAGTGACTGACTTACAGATATATATATATTCTTTTCCTTTATGATTTGTCACAGTATATATTTGTAGTTCCCTGGGCTGCACTGTAGGATCTTGTTGTTCATCCCCCACTAGGGTTGAACATGCTTCCTCTCCCATACTGGCCTCCTTGTTCCCCTCCTGCCCTTGTCTGCATTAAATATTCGTTCTTTTTGAGTGGCCCTGACCAGCTGTTTACAATTCCTTCCAGTTGTGGGTTGGAGAGAGGATGCCTTTGGCAACCTCCACGGATCATGGCCACAACCTCCAGACTGTGCAGCTGTTAATAAAGAAAAATCAGGTAAGCATGTCTGCTGGGGCCAGCTGCACGTTAGGAGGCAGAGAAGGGGGAGCTCAGAGGACAGGCAGGTTCTCCTTGGCCCCAGGGCCTAGCATAGGCAGCCTGAACGGGGAGCTCAGAAGACGGGCAGGTTCTCCTCTGCCTCAGGGCCTGGCACAAGCGGCTTGCTGCTGTGGGTCAGTGAGCCTTCGGTGTGTGTTCCCCAATCGCACAGACCCTCCAGAAGGAGATCCAGGGGCACCAACCTCGCATCGACGACATCTTTGAGAGGAGCCAGAACATCATCACCGACAGCAGCCTCAACGCTGAGGCCATCCGGCAGAGACTGGCCGACCTGAAGCAGCTGTGGGGCCTCCTCATCGAGGAGACTGAGAAGCGGCACCGGCGGCTGGAGGAGGCGCACAGGGCCCAGCAGTACTACTTCGACGCAGCTGAGGCCGAGGCGTGGATGAGCGAGCAGGAGCTGTACATGATGTCCGAGGAGAAGGCCAAGGTGAGGAAAGAAACTGAGCCCACCCTCCAACCCCATCCCTGCGCCTGGGTAGCCTCTGACTCAGACCTGGAGCTTGTGCTGCTGGGGGTGGCATCTTTGTGCAACGTCTGATTGTTGTCTTGTTTATGGGAGCAGCGTGGTGCACATAGGTGACTGGAACCTGGCTGTTTGCCCCTTGGTACAGAATTTTCTTCTCTGAATCATTGTATTTACCAGCTCTCCCCTTTTTTAAACAGAAATTTGCCAAAGTCTTTCTTTTACAACATACTAGATGCTTTTGAGACAGTTTAAAAGTATTTGAAAGTACTCCAACCAGAATGCTATCATGTACATCTGTTAGATGTGGAGAGTTTTTCCAGCTAGGACATACTTAGCTTGCCTGGGCTTTATCTGGAGAAGGAAATAGCAACCCACTCCAGTGCTCTTGCCTGGAAAATCCCATGGACGGAGGAGCCTGGTAAGCTATAGTCCATGGGGCCCCAAAGAGTCGGACACGACTGAGGGACATCATCACTTGCCTCATATACCAGAGGGTCCTCGTCACTGCATCACCCTCATGGCCATCTTTCAGAGGTTCCCACCACCCAGTCCACCTTGCCACTCTTGAAACACTCCATACTCCACTGCCCATATCACACTTGTGGCTTTTTTTCTTTCTACCAAGTCTTCCTCCTGCCCCCCTGTGCTGTGTAGTCAGCCGGTCCCGCTTTCAAGTAGTTTGGATTTGGGGATGGAAGGTGGCTGTGGGTGTGATGGTCCCCTGTCTATACAGGATGAGCAGAGCGCCGTCTCCATGTTGAAGAAGCACCAGATTCTGGAACAAGCTGTGGAGGACTACGCGGAGACGGTGCACCAGCTCTCCAAAACCAGCAGGGCCCTGGTGGCCGACAGTCATCCTGAAAGGTGCGTGCCTCTTCATGAACATGAGACTGGCCTTGCAGTTTCTCCTTGTCAGTGCCTCCTGCTTGAGTCTTTGGGAAGCATTTTTAAAACAGACCCAATAGGCCTGTGCTGAACAGGAAAGGTGAACTGTTGTGTTATAGGCGCTTGCTTTCATGGGTTAACTATCTCCTGCTGGCCAAGCCCTATTGAGAGATTATTGGTGTCATGAGTCAGGAGTGCAGATGGATTTGCACGGGTATACAAGGTGATCGGAGCACCTACACTTGGGTTTAGAAAGTCATCCATTTTAGGGAAGTATTGTAGTAGAGCGGTGTATGTGTGTGCTTAGTCGCTCAGTCGTTTCTGACTCTTTGCAACCTCATGGACTGTAGCCAGCCAGGCTCCATGGGATTCTCCAGGCAAGAATACTGGAGTGGGTTGACATTCCCTTCTCCAGGGGATCTTCCCAACCCAGGAATTGAACCCAGGTCTCCTGCATTGCGGGTGGATTCTTTACCATGTAAGCCACCAGGGAATCTCATAGTAGAGCAATGGATAAGGATACGTGGACTTGTGAAATAAAAGAGCTTCCAAGAGAACAAAATGATGCCACTCTTAACTCTTATACTTTGAGTCTTGATAATGCCTCAGGAATAAGAAAAAAGAGTATGTGGCACCCTGCCCTGTTACATACCAGACTGACACGCTCACTGCAGTGGTAGTCATTTTAGGCTTTCTCTGGAACCGCCTTTTGTGTCTCAGACAGACAAGGATCAGCTTTAGGTGTTAACCGAGGCAAATTGGAGGTGAGGTCTGTGGCTGTCTTGGGATGGAGCTCTTTCAGGAAGGTGGTCCTCCTCATCTCCAAGGGTGGGCATCAGCGAGTCCTTGTCTGACCACCTACCTGCTGGAAGGCTGTGCTTCTGAGAGAAGTTAGAAGCAGGGTGGCAGGGTGGGTGCTGCTCCCCTAGAACCCAGAACTTGGAGCAGCAGGGCCCGCCTTCCTGACAGGGAGAGCGTACAGCCCAGAGGTCGAATGCGTGCAAACGGGGATGTCTTCTGTCCCTTTGGCAACGTGGCCCCTGAGAACAGAGGACGGCTCCCGCATCTTAGGCTAATAATTGTTTAACGTCAAAGGAAATCCTGACATTCAGAGCCATCAGTGCAGAGCATTTCGATTTCTCTCCCCTCCCTCCATCATCACAGTCAGGATGATGCGATGATTAAGGACAAATGTCACATCATTTGTCCTTAATGACTGTGTTTTGTTACATGTTGACATTCCATTACCTGAAATTGAAGTCAAAGTTGACTTTTATTTTTTGAGCTAACTCAGTTAACCTTCAGGTTCCTTCGAGAAATTTTGTATAATGTGACCTCCTGGCATTTGCCCTCATTTGTTGTCTCCCTGAAGAGAACTTGGCATATGAGGCCTCCCCAACACTATCTCACTCCCCTCAGTGAACGGATCAGCATGCGACAGTCCAAGGTGGACAAGCTGTATGCAGGCCTCAAGGACCTGGCTGAGGAGAGGCGGGGCAAGCTGGACGAGAGACACCGGCTGTTCCAGCTCAACCGCGAGGTGGACGACCTGGAGCAGTGGATTGCCGAGAGGGAGGTGGTCGCAGGGTCACACGAGCTGGGCCAGGACTACGAGCACGTCACGGCAAGTAACACAAGCAGAACGCGGTGGGGCGGTGCGGCACATGGCGGGCTGTGGAAGGCCCTTTGCATTCCCTGTCTGTGAGCAGAGGAAACACCCTAGACTCGAGTCAGAGGTCGTGGGGTTTCATTTCAACTTGACACTTTTGTCATCGGGCAACCTGGAAGTTGTCGTGTTTGAATCTCTGTGCCCGCTCCTCGGGTCAGAGGAGGTGGAGCCGTGCCTTTCTCTGCTGCCATGAGTGAGAAGGAAGCCTGATTGACATGAGGCTTTGGATCTGACGTCTGTTAAGTCAGGTGTTTTTTCCAAAGGGTGTTTGAGTGAACAGTAAACGATGTGTTGGTGGTGACCTCACTGGTTTCTTTATGCCCATCCTCGTTTCAGATGCTCCAAGAGCGATTCCGAGAGTTCGCCCGGGACACGGGGAACATTGGGCAGGAACGCGTGGACACAGTCAACCACATGGCAGACGAGCTCATCAACTCCGGACATTCAGATGCCGCTACTATCGCTGAGTGGAAGGATGGGCTCAACGAGGCCTGGGCCGACCTCCTGGAGCTCATTGACACTAGAACGCAGATCCTCGCTGCCTCCTATGAGCTGCACAAGTTTTACCACGACGCCAAGGAGATCTTTGGGCGCATCCAGGACAAACACAAGAAACTCCCCGAGGAGCTCGGGAGAGATCAGAACACAGTGGAGACCTTACAGAGAATGCACACCACCTTTGAGCACGACATCCAGGCCCTGGGCACTCAGGTAGGCGGGGCGCCACTCCGGGCTGGTGGGAGGTTCTCTTTCCATACAGCATTTTTGTGCCCCCTCAACATCTCTCTCCACTCCTTGGCTCCTCAAGCATGCCGCAGAGAATGGCCCAAATTAAATGCACATGCATGTGCACACACACACGATAGACATCATTGTAATGCTCCGTTTAGGAGAACTTACGGGTCTGTAGTGCTCTCTGTCCCATTTGCAGACACTGTCAGATGTCCATCCTCCATGATTAAGATAGTAAACCAGCTGCACACACACATTTACAGGTTATGGACCTTCTCAACAAAAATTTGAATTCTGTTGCTATGTCCATCCATAGTCGGCTTTCCAGGTGGTGCTAGTGGTAAAGAACCCACCTGCCAATGCAGGAGACATAGGAGACATGGGTTCAATCCCTGGGTTGGAAGATTCCCTGGAAAAGGGAGGGCATGGCAACCCCCTCCAGTATTTTTGCCTGGAAAAGTCCACAAACCGAGGAGCCTGGCAGGCTACAGTCCATAGGGTCACAACAAGTCAGACACAACAAAGCACATCCATCCAGAATAATTTCCGAAATGATACCTTATTATTTTGCATCAACCAGGGTCTGAGTTATGTATCGGAGAATAGAGAAAACAAGATTCTAATGTTTTAGTGTGCCTGGTCCTTCCCCCTCTCATAGAGCGGTTAACACTCAGGCTTTGTTTAAAAGATTTCTGATATTGTGATAACAATGTAACAGCAAGGATCTGTAGTGTAATCACTTTCTAGTTCATATACTCATTTCTGCCATTTCCTGCTCAGTCTTAACATCTGTTAGATGGAAAATAAATCATATCTGTTTTGTTCCCTTAAATTTCATAATCTTAGAGAAGTCTGTTTTAATAAAGATATGAGCCCTGAGAACATCAGAGGATTTGTTTATGTCTTTCTGAAGCACATCAGTAATCTAGTACAGGGGTCAGTAGACATCTTCTGTAGAAGCCCAGATGGTCTGTATTTTTGGCTTCTGTGGGAGGTAAAGTCTGTTACAACTACTCTGCTCTGCCATTGTAGCATAGAGCAACCATGGACAATCTAAAAATAAAGGGCGTGTCTGTGTGCCAACAAATCTTGACACAAACAGGCAGCCCAGGTTCTGCCAGCCCCTGAAACCTAGTGTGTCTGCCTCCTTTGGTGTGCTCTGGGGGTTGCTCTGTGGAGGGACCACCTTTACTGCCGTCAGCTTCCCCTTAATCTGCTCCTTAGAGAAGGAAAGGTAGGTCACAGGTGCAGCTCCACTCAGATTAAGTGGCTCACCATGTCCATCAAAGCGGTGAAAAATGTGGAGGGAATATTTAAAAGAAATATGTGGGGCGGCTGAGGGTCTGCATCAGGCAGAATTTAAAAGATCCCACCCTGCAGTGTGAGGGTTTCCAGCCTTTCCTTCAGAGCTGGCAGTCTTTCCATTCAGAAGCTCACCAGCTTCCCATGGCATGCCCTGGAATACCATGTGAGCGCGTCAGGATGCTGAATGCAGTCTAATCTGTTGTGCGCTTGGAGCAGGGCCACCAGAGAAGGTCAGACCCAGGCCTGAATTGAGCCCGTCTCACTATCACTGGGAGTTTAATTTTCTTCCTAACTTTGAGTTCCCTAATGCTTTAACGATTACAATGTATACAGAGCATATGCCATAGCAAGAACTCTGTTTGTTGTTGTTTAGTTGCTCAGTTGTATCCGACTCTTTGTGACCCCATGGACGACAGCACGCCAGGCTGCTCTGTCCTTCACTGAGTCCCAGAATGAACATTCTTTAATTATTGTTACCATTTCTAAAAACCTTCAGAGAACTTCCACAATGCATAGAAGGCTTACTAGCAGCAGGTCTTTCCTCTGCACCTATAAAATCATTTACTTTTAGAATTTCAAGAGACTCCAGAAATGGGGAGTTGTTCTCTCATTGTTTCATTAAATTCCTTCACTGTATGAGGCTCAGAGAGATGAGGGAGTCCACTGCGAGTCCAGGGACGCCCAGGGCAGGAGTCTACCTTGTCAAGCCTGATGTGTACACCTCTGTACCTGATGGGCCAGGCCGTTTCAGCCACAGAAGTGTGTGTGCCCCACCCCTTGTGCACTAACAGCAGAACCAGAGCAGGAGGGAGGGCTTGTGGTTGGACTCCAGAAGCCGGCAAAGTTTGGGGCCAGCTGACCCGCCACCATCCTCTGTTCTGCGGGGGAGCAGAGGACTGAGGGAGCTCGATGGTACTCTGCAGGGACTTCTCACAGTTCATTCTTGTGCACAGCCTGCTGTTGCTGTCCTCATCCGTCTTGTTTTGTTGTGAGAACAGATTGAAAACAAGTAGAGGCGTAGGAAAAGGTTGTTTTTTGTTTTATTCTGTACTTATTTGGAAGGATCAGGTTAGCCACACAGGAGACTGGGCTCCCCGGGTGGCACGAGCAGTCAAGAATCTGTCTGCCAGCATAGGAGATGCGAGACTAGGGCTCAGGCCTGAGTTGGGAAGGTCCCGTGGAAGAGGATCCGCTCCACTATTCTTATCAGGAGAATCTATGGACAGAGGAGCCTGGCAGGCTACAGTCCACGGGGTCACAAAGAGTCAGACACAACTGAACACAAACACACACATGCACACACACACAACATTATCTATTCAAATAGTTTCCTAGGAACTTGCTTATTGTCATTTGAGTGTATACCTGAGCCATAATTGCAGAATATCTACAGAAGTCTCTTAGGATATGGAAATCAAATCACATATATGGCATTACTATTATGTACTTTATATAAAACATAGGGTAATTTTTGGATATCAGATAAGCTGTGGTTATGAGTTTCTCTTATAATGATGTATCCTCCCTCCACCCATCCCTACCACCCCCGACAAAAACATTAAAGACTTTCCTTGTTTTTTTTCCCCTTTTTACACGAAAGTTGATATTCTGTACCCTCTGTATGCTTTGCCTCTTCTGCACAGCCCTATCATCTTGGAGCACTTTTCCTAGAGCCTGTCCCCTTTCTTTATCGTGCCTACCTAGGAGCCTGTTTGCCACATTTGCAGACACTGTTAGATGACCATCCTCAATGATTAAAATGAAAAAAACAGATGCACTCATACACATTTACAAGTTAAGGACCTTCTCAATAAGAATTTTAATTATATAATTACTGTTGACATAATTACAGACATTGCAACGATAAATAACCATACATGTATATCATTTCCTAAAAGTGTAAAAGTATATGTAGGATAAATTCCGCCAAGTGGAATCATAAAATCAAAAGGCACACACATTTGTGGTTCTGGTGGGTACTGCCTGTGCCTTCTGTAGGAGCTGTAAGCTGTTCGTCCCGTCAGCAGTGAGTCAGCTCACTGGCATAGACATCATGAAACTTCCGTTTTTGCCAAATGAGAGATGACAAATTACAGCATCTCCATGTAGCGTCTTCTCATAAGACTCATTTTCATTCTTGTTCCCCAAAGCTTTTTGTTGAAATTTGGTTGTTAAGATTTTATCTTCTTTGACATCAGTGTTTTGGTTTTTTTCCCCCAACTACATTGATTGTGGCATTTTTATTTTTCAAGTTGGAATATTCTGTTGTGGGAGCTCTTACAGGTGATATGTGTGTACTGTTTCCAGCAGCAACATCACATAGCAATGGAAAAGGCGTTTTCAAAATGAGTTGTTCTTGGCGGTTTCTCATTTGTGATAAAGAACACCTTCTATACCAAGCAGGAACAAATTAGGTATTTATTTTTGGTGGTATGTGAAGGCGTACCATGTGTTTCTGTACCAGCTTCACCTGCTGGGCCACCTCCAAGGACCTTTCCCGACCAGGGCTCCCGTCACTGTGAAGGGGGAACAGTGTACAGGGGGAACGGGTGGTGGGGATGGTAGCACGGAGGCCCAGCTCTGACCTGGCTCATCTCCTGGTGGTTTCACAGGTGAGGCAGCTGCAGGAAGACGCAGCCCGCCTCCAGGCAGCCTATGCAGGTGACAAGGCCGACGACATCCAGAAACGAGAGAACGAAGTGCTGGAAGCCTGGAAGGCCCTGCTGGACGCCTGCGAGGGCCGCAGGGTGCGGCTGGTGGACACGGGAGACAAGTTCCGCTTCTTCAGCATGGTGCGCGACCTCATGCTGTGGATGGAGGACGTCATCCGGCAGATCGAAGCCCAGGAGAAGCCCCGGTAACGCTGCCTGCCTCCCTGACCAGGGCCGTGCCCTAGAGCTTCCTGGCCAGAGGAGGGGAGGGAAAGGGTCCGGGGGTGGGTGGGGCGCTGCTGTTTCACTCTGCACACAGTTGTCAGGGAGGGAGGAGTCCAGTGTCATCAGGAGCCCTGTGGAGCACTCCCTGGTTCTCCCCGACCCTGTCCCCATGGTCCATGCTCACCCAGGCCCTCCCACCCTCGTCTGTGGGCCTCATGCTTCACAGCAGCCATGGATCTTGGGTCTTATTAGTGAATGTTACCTCTGGAACAAGATGGCTTTTCTGTGTCTGTTAGGTTAAGAGAATACTCTGTCCCTCCTTATGCACATTACTAAAGGTGCCTCTGACCCTCCACATCTGCTCTAATGGGGTCCTGGGATTTGTATTTAGTGTTTGTCCTATATCTTGTCTTTGGCCGTGTTTCATGCAGAGCAGTGAAAAGAGCTCGTAGGTGAGCAGGCAGGCACATCCACAACCTCCCGTTCATCTCTGCCGGCTCCAACCCCCACCATAATTGAGAAAGGGACTGTGCCCCAAGAGGAGAAATATGGTTATTACATGTATGAAGCAGTTATGTTTCCTTTGGTCATGACTTTCCAGTCAGTAGGCTTTGGTGGATGAGAAGTCTTCATGGCATCATTGATTTCTTAGCTGGTTTCTGTTCTGTGTCTTCATGTCTAAATAAGGAGACAGTATTGACCACTTTGAAACACGTCCTGAACCTTTGGCAGCTCAGTAGGGCATGATCGGGGATGCCTGTTACTCCTCTGAACCTTCCTGAAGAGGATGAACTGGATTTTAAAGTAGAAGTTTGAACAGAGATCCGGTGGTTTTTCTGGTCTCCGTTGAGAATGACTATAGTGCAAACACATGCAAAGAAAAGTGGGCAGGCCACAGAGCTGGCCCTGAAATACTCCTTCTTTATGCTGCAGCTCTGTGACCCAGCCTGGGCTCAGACTGTGAATCAGACACTGTGGTGTCGGTTTCCATCAGAGTAGCGACGAGTTTAGAAACCTGAACAAGCATCTGAGAAGCTGGGTCTCACAAAGTATTATTTGTATAATTCTAGGGATGTGTCATCTGTTGAACTATTGATGAATAATCATCAAGGCATCAAAGCTGAAATCGATGCCCGTAATGACAGTTTTACAACCTGCATCGAACTGGGGAAATCCCTGCTGGCAAGGAAGCACTACGCATCTGAGGAGGTATGTGCTGCTTTGCTTCGGGGCCCAGGGTGAGTGCAGCTGGTGTTCAGATGTAGAATGCCTCTCTCTCTTGGGTGTGTATGCATATATATTTACACACACAGAAATCTGTGTTTGCGTTCATACATACATAAGCACGTGCTTACATGTATTTCAAAACTGCTTTCTTCTTTCTTGTGTGTTAGAATAAGGCATTTAGGCAAGACTGTAGGTCTAAAACCAATCAATTTGTGGCCCAGAAGACAATTTTCAAGGACCATGGCTGAGGGTTCTTCCGCTCTCACCTCCTCCATCGGTCCTCCGCATGGGCGACACCCCTTCTCTGTCCCCTTTGCCCTAGATCAGTTTGCTCTTTAGTGTGTGGTTGCTAAAGCAAGTTAGGATGCTGGTGATACAGAGGTAAGTGGCTGTCAGCATGAGGCCCACTTCTAGGGCTCAGACATGCCCTCAGAGCTTGGGGCTTGGCCTCTTCTGCCCCTCTCTCCTGCGTGTGTGCAGCCCGGGAGCCCTGGAGTCCGGAGAGGGCTTGATGATGTTGTTGGCCACCTCACAGCAGAGCAACTTCAGGTGGCGCTTGGCCTTCCTCCCAGCCCCCTCTGGAAGGAACGTCGCTGTGCTTTTCTTTCCTCTCCTGGCACACAGATAGACTGAGTGGTCCTCAGATCTTTCCTGCCTTAGTGGTGATCTCTATGTAAAATGTGTTTTTCTTACACAAAGTGGCCCATCAAGGGGCAGACTAGGGGGGGTGTGGTCCAGTCTATTAAGATGTCCCTGGGGTCCTTCTTTTCTCACAGATCAAGGAGAAGTTACTGCAGTTGACGGAAAAGAGAAAAGAAATGATTGACAAGTGGGAAGACCGATGGGAGTGGTTAAGACTGAGTAAGGATATAATGAATCTCTCTGCTCTTTCTGGGTCCCCACTGAAAGCAAGCGAGTTTATTTACCTGCTTTAATTGGTTTGATATAGTGTTATCTCTTACTGATTTTTGGAGCCCTTCTGAATGCTTGTTTTTTAATATCTTATTTCACTCTTTCATGCTAATGAGTATTTTTAAGTGGTCCCCTCTGTCACCTTCATTATCTTTCACTCCCATGATTGACCTCAGTGCTGGGAGTGGTGTCTAGGTGTGTAGGAACAAAATGGGGACCACAGGATGTGCATCCCTCTGGGAGAGTGCACATCCAGTTATCTTTAGGAAGATAACTACCCCCCAGTTATCTTTAGGAAGAATTGTTAGTGCAAAGTCAAGGAGACGGAAAGTTGGCTTGGTTAGGTCTTAATGAAAGCTAATAATGATAAAGGATTTTCAGTGAAGCAAGCATTATTCTAAGTATTCTATATGCTTTTTCTTTATTTACTTCCCATAGTAATCTTCTGAGGTAGGTTCTATTTTTAGTCTCATTTTATAAGAGAATATGTGAGTTTATAACAGACGGTATTGGGAGTAGTATTTATAAACACCAAAGGTAGTCCAGCTGAAGCATCATTTGCCCTATTTACCGTATTCTGCCATTCTGTGCTTGGGGCTCCAGGCTCTGTCCTTAAAGCCTTGTTCTCAGGTACCAGAAGTGCTTTCTTGAACCAGAATCCGAGGGTCTTTTTCTAAAAAATGTTAGGCCTCACTTCTTGAGTGCCTCAGCTCGAGAAGTCCCACTCTTGACCATTCTCTGGGCGAGAATTTGGTCTGTTAATTTTGCTCATTCCCTGGGCAGGTTTATTTCAGTTCAGCAAAACCCAGAGCACACCCTGCGCTGTGAACTAGGCACCAGGTTGTGTGCCGAGCAACCCTGATGAGGTGAAAAGTCCCTCGTGTGGTGCCGTGTTGGGGGCCACCAGGGTGACACCGATGCTGCCCACAGCCTTTTTCTTACCTGAACGGCCCCAAGCACTGCTGCTTAATGTGTAATGAAAGTGCCAGCCAGCCATAGCGCAGGCAGAGCAGGAGCTGACCTGCCTTCTCACAGTGCAGTAGGTGGAGGTCACGCTGTTTTCTCGTGTGGAGGACAGAATGAATGAGGCAGAAGCCTTTTAGCCCATACCATCCCCACTTTGTGTAGGGCTCCCAGACCCTTCCCTCCCTTTCAACCCCCAGAGTAAAACATAGCCCTTCCAACCCAGAGAGTGTGATCGGTGAAGGGCTGCTCTGTGAGGGTCATTGGTTGGACATAGGTTGTGAATTCCTGCGGGGCTCCAAGGCTTACTTCACTGTAGTAGGGCTGAGTTAACAGAGCGTGTATTCTGGTCCTACATGGTCTTGTGGCAGCCACTGTTCTCACGGGGCTCTTTAGAACCGGTACTGTGCTGTTCCAAATTGAGATGTGCTCCAAGTATAAAATTTCAAATACAGAAGAAAGAAGATGTAACACAGCTCAGTAATTTTTCTTTTTTTAACTGATTACATGTTGAAATAGCACTTTTATATGTCAGGCTGTCTGAAATGTGCTTCTAAAATTAATTTCTCCTGTTTCTAATGTGGCTAGTAGAAGTTACCTGTGTAGCTCCACTGATGTTTATGTGGGCAGAGCAGATCTGGCCTAGACTAGGCAGCTTGTACAGGCAGCTGCCACTGGAGGGCAGCACCATCCCCGGCTGCCCAGTCACCTGCCCACATACTCACTCTCTGCCCTCCGTGTGCAGTCTTAGAGGTCCATCAGTTCTCAAGGGATGCCAGTGTGGCCGAGGCCTGGCTGCTTGGGCAGGAGCCCTATCTGTCCAGCCGAGAGATAGGCCAGAGTGTGGACGAGGTGGAGAAGCTCATCAAGCGCCACGAGGCTTTTGAAAAGTCTGCAGCGACCTGGGACGAGAGGTTCTCTGCCCTGGAAAGACTGACGACGGTGAGTGACCACCTGGAGCCAGGGTGCTCTGTGGTGGTTCCTGTGGGCAGCTCTCCTTCCCGCTCACCTAGACCTGGGACCGCATGTCATTGCTCTGTTCTTAAAAGCATGAAGGGTCTTCCTGGACTTGGTGTTTCTCCTGGTACAGGACCTGGGGAGATGGCCCAGGGCAACTGCCCCTCAGTCACTTCCTGGGCGTGGAGATTCGTGATCGCTTCCTGTCTGGGCATTGATTGATTGGGGTTTGCTTTCCTCTTTTGATTTGTTTGTTTTTTTTTTTTCCCCTATATCTCATAGAAGCTGTGGTTCCTAGGGATCGTAGCCATACAGTTATCTTCAGATTTCAGAATTGGAGTTCCCATCAAGCAGGAGTAGCTTATCCTAGACCCCTAGGCTCTCCCCAGTCCTGGTGATCTCTTCTGCCAAAATAAAGGCTTTAGAATAGGACTGGCTCACTGGTGATCTCTCTCCCAAGACACTTGCCCTGCCAGTGGAAAGCTAATTCTTTATGCTGTACAGAAATGGTGTTCTTCTAATGATTCTGGGCTTCTCAGCTACACCTGTATACTTCTGTGCTAAAATGGAATACTGTGGTACTCACATGCTGCTGCTGAGTCGCTTCAGTCGTGTCCGACTCTGTGCGACCCCTTAGACGGCAGCCCACCAGGCTCCCGTCCCTGGGATTCTCCAGGCAAGAACACTGAAGTGGGTTGCCATTTCCTTCAATGCATGAAAGAAAAGTGAAAGTGAAGTTGCTCAGTCATGTCGGACTCTTCACAACCCCATGGATTGTAGCCTACCAGGCTCCTCTGTCCATGGGATTTTCCAGGCAAGAGTACTGGAGTGGGTTGCCATTTCCTTCTCCATGGGTACTCACATACTGCTCATGAAATTGGTTAGTTTCAGTTGGACTAGTTTGTGGCTTTTTAAAATGTGTTATTGGGGTTTAGCTAAACCCAATTCCCACCGCAGCATAAGAAGCTTCATTGGGAGTTACTGCAGCCCTGACTTAGGGGTGTTTGGGCTCTGATGGGAAGTCCAGCATGAACCCTCCCTCTCAGCTGCTTTCTTCCTCAGTGAATTCAAGGGTTGCAGAGTTCACGTAGCAATTAAACTCAATGTCCCAGGGCCACACACAACTCCCAGGGATTTTGCCAGCCCATACAGTGGATCTGCTTCATCATGCAGACCTTGGTTTCCTGTGGCTTGGGGTCGTAGCCTCAGTTCCTATGACCTTAATGAGCTTTTGCTTAGGATGTCAGAGCTCCAGGTCGTCCTGTGTGATCCAATGTAGAACACTCAAATAGGGCTCACGTGGAACTCTTTGCTTAAAAGAGGCAGGGTTTGGGGCTCTGCCATACATCACGATGTTTTTCCTCAGTTGGAGCTATTGGAAGTGCGCAGACAGCAAGAGGAAGAGGAGAGGAAGAGGCGGCCGCCCTCCCCCGAGCCGAGCACGAAGGTTTCCGAGGAGACTGAGTCCCAGCAGCAGTGGTGAGTCACAGGCAGCCCGCCTGCCCGCACCCAGCTTCAGTGACAAGTGGGGTTTAGGGAGTGCGTTTCTAAGCCTGTGCTGCACTGTGCCCTTCCTGTCAGTCGTTCTGCAGACAACGTAGACAGTCACATATGAGGACATTGACTTGTCCATACTCACACTGCTGTGTTGACAGAGAAAGTGGAATGTAGACAGCACTCTCTCTGCTATGCACACATGTGTACACACACATACACACAGAGAACTTCCCCAGGAGTAAATGGATGGAGTGAACCACCTGGATTTCAGGCCAGTGACTGCATGGTGATGCTTTCTGAAAGTTCTGGGTGATTTCAAACAAAGGGCAGAAACTACTCTCTGTTTCTGAAAAGCTGAGTATTTTGCTGTGGTTAAAGCTCCATGACAACTAATGCCACCTCTGTGGGCACTGATGCCTGAGGTCTCACTCTCTATCTAGAGTCCATTTGAAACACTTGAAAGTTTTTAGAAAGAAATCCCATTATATGAAAGAGGGCTGTTTGTTTTTCTGAGAGAGAAGCTCTAATAAAGTTGACCTATGTTCTCCCCCATCCTGCCTTCTCTTTCTCCTCTTTTCTTCTTCCCTTCCCTTCTTCCCCTTTTCCTCCTCCCCTCTCCTCCCCCTTCTCTTCCCCTTTTTCCCAACAGGGATACTTCTAAAGGAGAGCAAGTTTCCCAGAATGGTTTGCCGGCTGAACAGGGATCTCCACGGGTTAGTTACCGCTCTCAAACCTACCAAAACTACAAAAACTATAATAGCAGACGGACAGCCAGTGACCAGCCGTGGTCTGGACTGTGAAGTTCGCTACTGTTTGTCAAGAACCACTCTTTCCAAGTCCCATTGGTTTGACCTTTTGGCATCCACTTCACCCACAGTGTTAAAAATTTTACTGAATTCGTAGTCTTCCTTGGTTTCATATTTGTTTGCATTTAATTCATGTTTATTTGAGTCTTTTAACTGATGGATGTTCCATTGCCTGAAAGCAATCTACGTAATTTTTGTTTATTTATCGTGAGCTTTTTACTTTATGAAGATGTTGCAGCAAAAGCCTTACGTGAGTAATTGACATTAAATGAAATTACAGCAAAATGAAGAAGAAAACTAGAATCTGACAGGTATGGCACATCCAGTTGTACTAACAGGGTGCAGTCCTGCACCGTATGTAGCTCCCTTCACAGATGTTATTAACCTGCGGCAGTTCACCAAGAACTAGGAAGACTGGTGGATGAGGAGGGAGACCTCTGGTACTAAGATTAAAATCTAAGGTGGTCAGCTGCGTAACATTCCATGAAGGATGCAGTCATTTATTGAGAAACAATAGAAAAGAGTTAAAGCTGTTTTAGGTGTAGAATCTGGACGGTTTTGAGACCCTCGGATCATTTATTATCTTTTTACAAACCAGTTCCTCTAATTTTTTTCTGCTAAGTCCTGAGCTGAGAGTGGTAGGCTCGCTTACAGCAGTTAACACAGGTGGCCTCAGGAGTCAGGTGCCTCCACCTCCGTCTGGGTCATCATCAGTGCTGCTGGGGTGTGGATCCTGGCAGGTGAGGCAGCACTTCTTGGCATGTTTGGGAAGCCTGCCCAACCAGACTTGCATGCCTTTCCGTCCAGTTGATGACTTCAGGGTGTCAAACTGTTTAAATTTTTCCAACCAGTGGAACAAAAGCCATACTGGTTCACCCTGATTACTTGAACAATGCACTTAAGAGACCACCCTAGGAGCCGTTGCCTGCCTTCAGGCTCCAGAAGTTTTTTCAGTGTTTCTTTAGACAGAAATCCCGTTGTGTGTCTCGTATGGATCTTCCAGTTCATTTTTCATTTTCTTAACGACTTTTTGTGGCACTCTCTAATAAGGAGTCTTTTAGGATATTGTTTATCAGACCACCAGCAGGGATCGAAATGTTTTATTAGAAATTCTATTCCTTAGAAATAAAAGCTAAAGGAAGAGATGATTTCCTGGTACCAATAAAGGCAAAACCAAACCAGGTCTACATTACATGAAAGCCATGTGAGACATTCACTTACTCACTTGCCATATTTAGATGTTAGTGGAATCAGAAGACCTGTTTTGATATGTGTTCTCCATGAGTTAAGTCTAATTTGTCTTTTCATTTCATGATGCATGTCTTTTTTTTCTTTTGTCAGGATAACATCATATAGCATCTTGTTTGTTTTTTCCTTATTTCTATGTACATATCTATCTACGTGCGGCTGTAGATGGATATATAGATAGATGCCAAGCTTCTTATGTTCTGGGAGTAGTATGCACCATTGTTGGGTCTCTGCCTTAAAACGTACCAAAATTCATTTTAGAAAAAAATACTGCTTCATCTCTGGTCATTAGGGAGCCCAGTTCCTGGCTCCAAATAGTTTGTGTCATTGATCTCTATGTATATATGTGATGTGTCCATATATATATATGTTTAAATTTTGTATCAGTAGGACTAATATCCAATTTTATGCCTTTTGTATTCAGAAGACCAAAAAAAAAAAAAAAAACGGAAGCCACATAAGCACAAAGAGAAATGTTTTTGGCATTTGTTCTCATGCCTATTTTTATCTAGATTTTTAAATTGTAGCTTGCCGGAACAAATTTTTAGTTGTAATTGGATTGTATCAGAAGAAGAAAAGCTCTTTTTGTTCTTCTGAGTTACAGTGCAGAGACTCAAGTTAATGAACTTCTGACAATAGTGTTGCTTCATGCACTTAGAAAACCAATCAGGCATTCCATGTGCTACTAGTTGTCACCTTGCATTCATGTTCACCTTCTGATTGAACTATCTCAGGTGTATCCAGCCACTAAAGCACTCTGGACTAATTGCTAAAGAGAAGCAATGTTGGGGGAGGGGGGGTCCGCAGGTACCCACTGTTTGGTCACAGCACTATGATTTGCTTTTGATGTTTGTCTCTAGTTGCGTGTTGTCTGTTGGCATGCTTAAGCACATGTCCATTAAAATTCATTTTGTTCCTTTTATTTTCCTTGTTTTCTTGGTTAGTGATTCATTTGCATAAACATTAATTATCTCTGCATACTGGTTTGGGGTTTTCTCTTTCCTTCTAACTCTAAAGAAAAAAATTTTTGCTGCAGAATTTCCCCAAGCTGAGGCTTCCCCTGGCCTTCACCTGCCTTGGAGTCTGACCAAGTATGAGAAATTTTAGCCTTTCCCCAGTAAACATTCTGCTGTCCAGGCCATTGCTGTCACTTGCAGTTTTTGAGTCACACCTGCAGCACTAATTTTTTTTTTAACCTGGTTTCTGTCCACACTAACCCCATGTCTCCTTGGATTCACGCCTGACACAGGCCTTCCAGACCAATCTCATACTTCCTCCCCACTAGAAGTCTCTTGAAATCTCACACCAAAACAGATTAGTCAGCCTTAAAGTCCATTCACTTTCTTTCGACTCAGGGGTGTTTTATGGTTTGGTCATTATTTCCCCTCTGTCTCTCCTTTAAAAGTGATACGCAAGAGAGATATTTAAATAGCCCATTATTTATAAGTACTTGTCTACAGGCTGTCACTTGCAAGGCCAGTATAATCACCATGCATCTCCTCACCCATGCCTCTCTGCCCTCACCATCCTGTTTCCACATTGCTGTGTGGATAAAGAGGTCTAATCGCAAACACCCTTCAAGTGCCTCGCCTCTGGTCCCACCCTAAACTCCAATGCTGACAGTGATAGTTTGTTTAGACAGAACATAAACTTGACTCCTGCCCCGTCACTTAGGTAAGACCCAGCAAAAACATCCAGTTCCTGAGAGTTGACATATCTGATGTTCAAGCAGTAGTGGCCAGTCTCCCATTGATCCTGTTGAGGTTGTTGCTGCTAATTTGGTGTCACTTGGTTCTGGGCAGCAGTGGTGGGGGACGTTATCTAATGAGCGTGCCATTGACACCTCCATGTTTGTCCGTGTAAGAGGGGTGCAGGTTGTCTGTAATCCACTAAAGCGTCAGCCACACCCAGCTTTAGTAACTCGCTAATCCCACACCCTGGGTGTATCAGCCAGGGGCCTGCTACAGTTCATGGTACACAGTTGATGGCACACAGGCTGAAAGCGATAATGAATGGAGACCCTACCGCATTTCCCAAGCCGGAAAGCCGTGAGGGTTACCATAGCAATGAGCTTGGGAAGGAACAACTCCTGAAGACGACTCCAGCCTGAAGGGTCAGAGCTACTGGAAGCCTGGCTGGCTGGGCTTCCTCGTCTCAGTGCAGCAAGGCACCGTGATCAACCAGCACGTGATGGGGAAGGCCCTGGTTCTGTCTTTGTTTGGGGGTAAATAGCTGTGTGGTGTTGAGTGACTGTGATTGGCTTTTCCAGCTCCTTTAACACAAACTACAACCCACTCACGATACAACTTCGGCAGACGTGGTTACATTGATGTTCGTTGACTTGCCTCATTTCCTTCCAGCTCTTAAGTTCCAAAGTCTAACGGGGATGGTAGACATGAAGTGCATGATTGCTGTCTTAATTTCTGCATGTGTTTATGACCACGTGTCGGGGTGGACGGGGCGGGGAGCCGGAGAGCATTTGCAGAAACTGAAGGCCCTTTTTGTCTGACTCTGGGGGAATGCCGTGTAGCTCTGATAGAGTTGTCTATCCATCTGTTTGTGAATGCCCTTTCGCTTCAACTTCCAGCCCTTCTGGTGGCGTCCTTGGTTGTAAGGTGGCTGCTGTATAACGTCCACTCTTTCATATTTAATACGTGTGATTGTTACTGTTGTCCTTTTGTTTTAACGTAACCATAAGAGGAAATGATCTGAGTCCTATTAGAGAAAATGGATTGATCAGAGGAGCAGAGTGCAGTAAAACTCATCCTGGCATTTCGCTTTTCTCATCTCCCTGTCAACGGGCGGGCATTAATCCACCCCCACCTTCTAATGTCCTTGGTGTCCAGCTGGCTCTATGGGATGTGCAATGGTTTTACTGTACTGCCTCGATCTGTGCCAGGCATTTATACACAGCCACGTGTGCGAGTCAGAGCGTATGTGGTCCCCCCCAGAGCTCACGGGGTTAGCTGAATGGCCTCTCCGCTGTCCCTAGATGGCAGAAACAGTGGACACCAGCGAAATGGTCAATGGTGCTGCAGAACAGAGGACGAGCTCGAAAGAGTCCAGCCCCATCCCCTCCCCCACCTCCGATCGCAAAGCCAAGACTGCTCTCCCAGCCCAGAGTGCCGCCACCTTGCCAGCCAGGACCCAGGAGACGCCCTCGGCCCAGATGGAAGGCTTTTTGAACCGGAAGCATGAGTGGGAGGCCCACAATAAGAAGGCCTCGAGCAGGTAACAGCGCAGAGGCCGGTGGTCCTGAGGGAAGTCAGCCCGTTAGAGGTGGAGGTGGACGGCTCTCGATTGAGAGGGGAGTGTGTGTTTGTGTGTCTGGTTGGTTCTGTAGCTTCTTGGGCATATCACATCCTTCTTGGGAAGTGGGAGTAAAATGCTTTTTATTCACCGAGACAAGAAAGAGTTAAGCGTGGGAGAGAATGGCGAGAAGAGGCCTTAGTAGGCCTGAGAAGGAATGCCACTAGATTGAGAGGGAGGAGTCTTCCCTAGAGTGAAGTGATTTCACTGTTATTTTTCCTCCTTGTGGGTTAAGTGGTTTGCTTAATGTGGGTTGTTTAAGTCACCTTTTCTCCTAGCAGTCTTTATACTGATATCTCCCAATAGCCCTACTTTTATTATGTTCATTTTACAGATGAAGAAACTGAGGTTCTGGGAGGTTAAGAGAGCTTACCCTGTGTAATACCCTAGTAAATGACACAGCTGGCACACCCTAGTAAAACTTATCTAACTCCACAGCCTATGTGCTTAACCAGTAAATTAAACTTCATGGGACCCACCACATACAGTTGTACAGGTTGTACACTGTGTAAGGGAATCCCATCTAAGAGCTGCCATCCACGTTGAGAACAGTATAATTTATTTGTTAATACAGGCAGGTGGCAGTAAAGTGTCTCCTAATAAAAGCAGTATATTAGGGCAGTTTGCCATATCCTGGGAGGAGGAAGGCTGCCTGTTTCTAATTCAGCCAGTGTACCATAAGTACTCATGGCCCGGAATCTACTTTGCTATCAGGTTGCCAGGCCATATTACAGAATGAAGCTGAGATTGAAGAGCTACTTAAGGACAGGCATGTTTCCAATAAGGAGCTTGGCCCATACCCTATTATCACAAGAGGGTACCAAACACCCACAAAAAGCTTCCCGGTCAGAGCCAAGAGTCTCTTTATTTAACAGAAGAGGGCACCGTGTTTTTCTTCAAAGTCAGAACAAAAAGTATCCTTCAAAACCTGCCATTGTAGCAACATATATGGTTTTTGTCTTGGGAGTCTGCAGAGGAATTTTGTTGCATTGTTTATTTTTAACAGAATTTAGGAAGGGCTTTTATTATAACAGGGAATCATGCCATGTTGTGTGGGGACCATTTTCGTATTAAACGGACTCTCAATTCTTTAAGGGGTTGTGGTATGGAGCAAAACCTTGTCATGCCTTTCTTTATGGCTCAGGTCCTGGCACAATGTTTATTGTGTCATAAATAACCAAGAAATGGGTTTCTACAAAGACGCAAAGACAGCTGCTTCAGGAATTCCCTACCACAGTGAAGTCCCTGTGAGTTTAAAAGAAGCCATCTGTGAAGTGGCCCTTGATTACAAGAAGAAGAAGCACGTGTTCAAGCTCAGGTGAGAATTACCAGAGAGTGGGGGTGTGTGTTGATTTTCACTCCAGGCATTGGTTTTCTTAGATGCTCTGATCAGTTGGTTCCTCTCCTCTACCATTTAAAAAGTTACCGACAGAGGGACAGACGGGATAGGCACACATCTCTGGTTAGGGTCCCAGCATCTCTGTGGTGAACTGCACAGCAGAACACTGAAGAAAAGGCGCTTTCATTTTTTATCAGCTAGAACTTAGTATTTGTAAGACAAGGTGAGTTCGTCACATCTCACAGTTTAAGGGACACTTAGAAAAATAGTTTCTCCATCGTGTAGCTAATCCAGTCCCAGGACGTCCTGTTCTTTGTTCATTATCTGGAGACAGGTCAAGTGAGTCATTCTGGAGTCGGATGGAGACAAAAAGGAAGGAGGGGCCCCACGCTCCCCTAACTGACCCTGTGGGTGTTCCAGACGCCTCTGGAACCATCCAGTCCACGTGTCTCTACCCTGTAGAACACATTTGCCTCCCCACAGAGTGGATCCAAGCTCAGAAGTTCTGCTTATCCTTGGAAATGGGCAGAAAAGTCAGTTTTTCTTATAAAAACATAAAAAGTAAAAATGTTAGTAGTTAGAATGATATTAATACTAATCTGATCTGTTGCTCTGGGATCTGGAAAGCTTTGGTCCTTGGTTATGGGTGTGTCTCACGCCAGCTGGACGAGGCCAAGGACCACAAACGGGAGCGATTCGAGTGGTGTGATTTCTTGAGCTCTTGGTGAGCACAGTTTGCAGGTCCGGACCTGGGACTCTTTACATACTGTAACATCCGGCGCAAACAGCCAGGCTCCCTGGCTGCCTCCCTCTGTGCTTCCCTGATAGAGTGTCAGAGGGTTGGGACGTTGGCAGAGAGCACCTCACTCTTCTGCACCAGTAATGCCCGCTTCCTGTTGACGCAGCCCTCCCAGCCAGTCCCCTCCATGTCACAGCGATGGCCTCACCAAGGCAGTTTCATTGGTTCTGAGATATATGTAAGAAGAGAAATCTTGGAGACCTTTTCTATAATTTTCTGTCAGTTCAGAAAGTCTGGTATCTGTTAATGTGGGGCAAATAAGCTCAGTGGCAAGATTTCAAAACGACTTTTGATTTTCAAAGGGCTTTCTCTTGCATTCAGTTTAGAGCAGTGATTCGTCATCCAAATGATCTTTGCCACAACAAATCCAGCTATAGATACATTTGGAACATTTTTTATCCTTCCAGTGAGTGAAACGGGGCTTCCCAGGTAGCGTTAGTGGTAAAGAACCCACCTTAAAAAAAAAAAAAAGAACCTGGCTGCCAAGAGACCTAAGAGATGTGGATTCGATCCTTGGGTCAGGAAGATCCTCTGGAGGAGGAAATGGCAACTCACTCCACTATTCTTGCTTGGAGAATCCCATGAACAGAGGAGCCTGGTGGGCTACAGTCCATGGGGTCACAAAGAGTCACACACGGCTGAAGCGCCTTAGCACAAATGCAGTGCTTGAAATACACAAGTCGTTTGTGTATTTTGGCCCAATTATATGGCCTCTTGATGTCCGGGGGGTGGCTGCCAATCCCTGGCAGGCCTTGAACACGTTGAGTGGTGTGCGCAGCATTCCGACGGGCATTTCTAGTGTGATTCCTGTGGCCTGCTGGTGTCCCACAGAGGATGTGAGAGTTGAGGGTTTTTTTTTTCTTAAGTTATATTGTGACTTTCTTCTTTCAAATTACAGACTAAATGATGGCAATGAGTACCTCTTCCAAGCCAAAGATGATGTAAGTTTTTAAGATTTTTTTTTTTTCAAATATAAGTTTACAAGTGTTTGTGGCCTGATGAGCATTATATATGATGCTCTTCACATAAGTGATGATCAGCGGTGGCATCTCTCCTCTGGTCTCCATAGTCACAGATGTTGGAAGGTTTTCTGTTCTCCTGTGTCTGTCAGAGGCAGTAAATGTCATCTCATTGTTCTCCCACCCTGGCAGGAAAGCTAGTGCAGGGTCCCTTGAAGTTCATGGAGGAGAACTGTGGGCGATGCACAAGGAGGTGGTCTCCAAACTGATGTGGAGCCCACAGCCCAGCCAGGAGCCTCTCCTCTGCCCACTGCACCCCACTGCCTTTAACCAACCGTTGCTTGGCTATATGGTCAGCCGATGAGAAAACATGTAGGATGTTGAATTTTTAAAAAAAGCAACTTCTGTTAAGTTTACACAATGTGGTATATCAAACAGACTTCAATTTCAAAAAAGAAAAAGCACTTTCTAGGGTAGGACCTGACCCCAGTGCTACAGGCCAGTCTTCCAGCTCATCACATTTGTAGGGCCACATACTACAGTGGGGACCTTCAGGTACTGTAAACTGAATTCTGGTGAGCATCGAACCATGGTCAAAACTGTCCTGATGAAGCAGGTATTTGTTAGAGAGCCACTATCCCTTCTCAGGCAGACATGCTCTTCCCAAGCTTTCCAGCCCACAGCAGCTCAGACAGTCACCTGGATGGAGTGAGAGTGTCTCGTGTCCATCCCACTTAGATGAGTCTCATCTGTGTCCCCTCTCCTTCGTCCAGGAGGAAATGAACACATGGATCCAGGCCATCTCCTCTGCCATCTCCTCTGATAAACACGAGGTGTCTGCCAGCACCCAGAGCACGCCAGCATCCAGCCGGGCTCAGACCCTGCCCACCAGCGTTGTCACCATCACCAGCGAGTCCAGTCCCGGCAAACGGGAGAAGGACAAAGAGAAAGACAAAGAAAAGAGGTTCAGCCTTTTTGGCAAAAAGAAGTGAACTCCTTTCTGTCACTTCCTGCCCTTCTCTTCTTACCTTTTCAGTGAAATTCCAGCATGCAAGCTCAGAACCAACACATTACTCTCTGTGCCTAAATGTTCCTCCATGTGGTTGATTTTGTTTTCTTTTAATTTATAGAGCATTTCTCGGGGAGGGTGGGGAAAAATACAACCTAAACACTTTATCTCCAAGTTAACAAAAGTTTGAGGTGCAGAGGGAAGGCCAGATTTTTTTTTTAACGAAATTATATAGATTAGCTCTCAGTATTTAAACTGTTCCTCAATTTTGTGAGGCTGTGTTGGAAATAACCCGCCTCTAGTGCTGTTGGTATGCAAGGCAGTGGTGCTTAAACAATATTTCCTGTGCTCACCACAGGCAAAACGTACCAATGTCCCGACACCATTCTCTCCCATTTACTACCAGTGGTCACCTTGAGTCTTGACTATTAGAAGCACCCGTGATGGGCCTAACCTGGATTAAACAGACTGTGTGTTATGATCTCGCTGCAGCCACAGTGCAGCCCTTTATTAACTCTACAGACCAAGCCGCTTGTACCTGGCGTCACTTACTAACACACGACATGCAGCTTTTCTGCATCAGCCTGGACAGCAGTTAAGAATGTCGGGATACAAGAAGGAATAGAAAACTGATACTGTTTTAAATAATCTGTAATTTCAGTTTTTTTTTTTGCTGAAATACATTATATTGTATGTTTGAGATAATTCTAGTACAAAGTATAATAAAACTAGATGTATAATAAACCCTTTAAATCATTGGTAAGTGTACAAGTGGAACCGAGGCATTTACTGGACAAAGTCATGTTACCCTAATGGTTACTTGCTTGTGCGTTACCACACTGTGTTATAATTTGCTTCATTACCTTGCTCTTTGATACATAGTGTGCATTCCTCTGTCACTGTAACGATTAAAATGACAAATTTTCATCTTACTGCACAATCAAAATGGCATTGATAGGAATGAACTCCAGAGGCTGGGCCTGACAGGGTGGTTGGTCTCTCAGGCCCGGCGCTCAGTCGTATGACCTGTACCTCTCAACTTTTGCCCTCTCTGTTAAATATATGCGATGTCATTAAATGCTTTTAAATCTAGCATGGTGGGTGACTGTTGTTTTTCCTCTCCTTGCGCGCACGCCCATGTGGGGAATTTGCACGGTGCAAAATAGCAAACGAGAAACACGAGACTGTCCATCGGCTCCTGATGCACATTCTTGTGTCTGGCATCCCAGCTTTGAAAAATTGCAAGAGACAGAGCAATAAATATGGAATGTTTTGTAGCCATACATCCAGATTTTATCTTTTATTTATGAAAATGTTATCAGAAAGCTCACCAAACCTGAGCTCTGAGACAAGGGTTCAAAAACATTTTCAGTAAATAGAGATAAGTAGGTGTTTTAGGCTTTGTTGGCCATACTCCGTCTGTTGAAACTCCACCGCTGTGTATTACAGAGGCAGCTGTCAATGATGCACAAACCCATGGGCACGGCTATGTTCCAGTAAAGCCATGTGTATGGACACAGAGTTTAATTTTATATCATTTTCATATGCCACACAATATTCTTTTCTGATTTTTAAAAAATATTTAAAATGTAAAATTTATTTTACACAGATTGCAAAACCAGATCACAGGCCATGTGTGGCCCATAGACCAGTTCGCTGATGCCAGCGGTAGGGGTCATGGCTTAGATACGTGTGTTATACTTGTCCTAGGTTATTGATTCTGTACCGCTTGCATATTTTCTAATGTGCAATAGCAATGAGGTTAGTGTTACAGCCGTTCAGTAGTTTATTCCCCAGAGGATATGTTTAACCTGACATCACAGCTGACTGACATCAGGGGTGTTACCCTTAGGTGAACTGAGATCTCACTGTTTCCTGCCCACTCCCTCCCCCGCCCCCTCAACCCCCACGCCCCTGTGTACCTAGGGTTGTTTATCTCACCACTACACTCCCTTACCCTTGCCTTACTCAGGATTGGAGTCAAGTTGTTCAATTCCCAACAGGTAGACCTCTGACTAAAACGTTTAGTTTAGAAAAATCATCTTGGAAAATAATCGTGATTGACTACAGCCTCCCTGACAAAGCCAGGCAGGTAGCCAATGGGCCACCCCCGGAGGAAAACTACGCAGCACTCCCAGATTCCCATAGAAAGCAGACTTGGCTGGAACATTTCACACATAATTCTAGAGGCTTGCAGACCCCCGATGCCTGGTTTTGGTGGTTCATGATCGCCTCCCTCCCGATGCTAAGGATTCCTACGGCCTGAAATTGGAAGGTGATGGGCAGCAAGAGGAGAAGCAGCTGCAGAAGACGGGCTTCTGTGAGTCATCAGGAGCTGATGGCAACAGAAAACCGGAATGCAGGTATCTTCTCAGGCTGAAGTTAGAACCACATAGGATCACAATCATCAATCCTGTCAGAGTAAATAACAGATTTTTGTAAAAATCAAAAATAATGTTTTGAGAATTGTGCACATTTATTTTCATTGCTACAGTATGCTATTTTACTTGAATTTTTAATGATATGAGACAGGTAATAAAACCGGTCTCACATCTGAGAAGTAAGAAGCAGAAAGTAAGACTTTCAGGACACAAAGAAGGCATTCTCGATTAAAGGTTGCTTTTGTCACTTGATCATCTCTACAGTTGGAATGCACCTTCAGTTCACAAGCCTCGGTGTTGTTTTCTTGGCAGTACTTAGCGTGGTGGTGTTTATACCACTTACAGTTCTTCAGTCAATGCAATAGAGTATATAAGAGCAGTGGACACATGGTTATCTTCTCACAGTTTTTGGCACTTTTCAGGGAAGGGTGGCTATAATACTTCCTTATGCATACATTCTTTGCATTTATTAGTTGGAATATTTGAGTATTTCATCAAGTGGTAGAATTCATATAGGAAAGGTGGGATAAATGCTTGAGTTTTTACCATGATTTGAACTGGTCTTTTCAAGCATGATTCATAACCCCAAAAGCCTAAATTAAAGAAAAAAAGTAAAACTTCTGTCCACCAAAGTCCAGGACTTTTCACCATTAAAAGTCATAGGGAAATCATTCACTTTCCATTTCCCAAGACCAAACATTGGTGAAATTACCCTTTTGGAAATTTAAAAATGTTCCATCTTTGGCTGGTGGAGGCCCCTTCAGATTGGCTTCTGAGCCATTTTGATATCATCTTCCTCATCTGGCTTGACACGATCGCTCATTTCTTACCCCCAGACCTGCAATCAGATTCCCCTAAAGAAAACTTGGTTTCTTTTAGTGTAAAATGGTATTTCATAACCATTATTTGTGTGCTTGCAATTCTGTTGCAGCTGGGTTGGTCCTTGTTTTTCAGGCATTTCGGAGATACGAAAAAAAACCCCTCAATTTCAGGGTTGCAGGAGTCGGTCTTTCCTGCCTTACATCCCAGTCATTTTCACTCAAAATCATGGCTTTCAAGAATACAAGAGGTGTAGAGTGGAATATGATACTTATTCATGTGCTTTATCCCAAATTGCATGCATAGAAACTCAGTACCAGTAATACCACCACCAATATAATTACTGAGAACAGTTTTTATTTGTTAATTAAGCTTTAAAATTCTGTGATCATCATAGATTCACGTGTGTACCCTTTACCCAGTTTCCCCCAGTGGTGTCATCTTGCAAGGCTAGCAAGGTATCACCTCCAGGGGGTTTGATACAGTCAAGATACAGGACGTTTCCATTTCCCCCACACTCCTTCCTGCTGCCGTGTTCCGCAGCCACACCAGCTGTCCAGCCCCCGCCCCTTTTACCTCTGGCACCCTCCAGTCAATTTTCCATTGCTATAAACTTCTGATCTGAAGAATGTTGTGTAAGTGGAATCACACCGGATATAATCCTTTAGGACTGGGCTTTTTTCACTTGGCATAATTCTCTAGAGATTGATCCAGGAAAAGCTACCCACTAATATTCTGGCCTACAGAATTCCATGGACTGTATAGTCCATGGGGTCGCAAAAAGTAGGACATGACTGAGTGACTTTCTCTTACTATGTATTTATTCTGTACATTGTGTGTATCCCTCCCCTTTTTACTGCTGAATACTATTCAATGGAGTGGATATACTACCATTTGCTTAATCGTTCACTTGCTGAAGGACATTTGGATAATTTCTAAATTTTTGGCTGTTATGGATAGAGCTGCTGTACTTAGTTTTTTGTGTGAATATACACCTTTATTTCTCTGTGGGAAAGTGCCCAGACATGCTGAGAGCAATTTTTTAGAAAACGTTTTATATGTGGTCTCTCCATTCTCCCGTTTATCCCCATATGTAGGTTGTTTTATTGTATCTGAAATGTCTAAGTAGTTCTCTCTCCCTCTAAACTCTTCTGTAGTCTTAGTTCTACAAATAATTGTATATTTAATGCTCACCCCAGTCCATCTGTGGTGTTTCCTAGTCATTTTGGTTGTCTAAAGCTTGTTCCCTTGGTGTGGTTTGTGTGTTTTAATCAGTTTCTCTTTCTGTCCACCCCTCCCCATCCCACAACCTTTCTTATTTTTGGCCACTTTGCTGGGTCCAGCAGTAAAGTGCTCTTCTGTTATTAATACTTTGAGAACTGTGTAAAGATTTTTCCAAGGGAGAAATAAATGTGAACTTCAAAGTATTTCAAAGGTTAAAGAATGCAGGCTGTCCTAGAAAAATGAGTTTTTCAACTTGTTTAAAAAAAAAAAATCCCATCTGGCCCAACTTTGAGAAAAAATGTTACATCCTGTTTGGAGCGCTTATGTTTTTGTAAAAGGCCAGACTTCTTCCAAAAGGAGGGATTCAGGAAGTGGAATTGGCGGGACCTACTCTCTGCCTTTAAATGAGGGGTCAGGATGTGTGAGAAACTGATGCTTCTCTCCCAAGCTGTTCAGGAAATTTTCACTCAAGACAGTGCCACCAACCCTAGATTCACATGACCTGGGGTGATTTGGGAGGGGGGAGGTTGGTGACAGTGGGTAGAATTATTTGGTAGAATTCAGATTTTTCTGAGGTGGCACCTCATTTGCCTTTTTGCAGAGCAGCTTGGAAGACCAGAGTCCTCAGAAACATCCCAGGTGGCTCAGTCAGTAAAGAACCTGCCTGCAATTCAGGAGACCCAGGTTTGATACCCAGTTGGGAAGATCCCCTAGAGAAGGGAATAGATACCCACTCCAGAGTGCCTGGAGAATTCCATGGACATAGGAACCTGGGGAGCTGCAGTCCATGGACTCACAAGGAGTCAGACACAACTGCGTGACTAATGCTTCCCCTTTCTGCAGAGGAGCTTGGAAGACCAGGGTCCTCAGAAACATCCCAGTTTCTAAACCCTAAACATGGGGTTCGTTGTCTGAGGGGCCTTGATTGTCAGAGTTCACTTCAAACTCACGTAAGCTCTAATGGGCTGGGGTCACAGCAGGGTTCCCCCTTTCCCCCTGCCGTGCTCCCCACACACAGCTGTCCTGCAGGCCTTCATATCCAGGCCCCAGTGTGAGTTTCCACTCATCCCTTCCATTGCTTATCACACTCTAGGGACCCCCTGTGTCTGGGAGTGGGAATGAAGGAGGCAGAACATTCATGGAGTTTCCTGGAACTGCTGCTTTAAAGGGAAAGGGGGTTTTCTCTTCCCTAAGCCCCCAGAGACTTTCTCCAGTAAGAGGGCATCCTGCTTTCTGGAGTCTGAGCCTTGGGTGGGAGCCTGGGCCTTCTTCCTCTGTGGTGAGACAAGCCTTAGCTCACGGCCTCTCCCTGGAGGATTTGCTCTGTTCAGTCACCATTTTAGTTTCCCTGTCGCAGGGAATGACTGCCACTGTTAACTGTTCTTGGAGCTTGGTTTTGTGAAGGATAAAATCTCTCAAGGTTTTAGTTTCCACCTGGGCCTCCATCTCAGGGACAGGTCCCAGGGCTGCAGATTAAAAGGCCTTGAACAGTGTGTAGAAGTCTCCCTCGTGTTTGCTGGTGTGCTGGCAGCCCCTTCCTGCTGCCATCTGTTCCACGCGTCTGTCACGTCTCTCCCCTGGGCTTTCCTGGGTGCCTGATCTGAGTACTGCATCTGGCTTGCCCAGCCTTTGCTCTTCTGGGGCAAGAGTGTGGGCTCTGAGCCCAGGCTGGTTTCTGTTCAGCCAAGAGATGAATATTCCCTCGTCGCCTTGGCAGAGGCCTACTAAGTGCCAGCTCTAGTGGAGCTTACAATACTCCATACCACTCCATACAAGGCTTCCTCAGAGCCTGGATCATCTTCTCTTTACAAGAGGGTTGAAGAAATGAGATAATGAGCACAGCACTGCATAAATCAGTTCCTCTGCTCCCACTGCCAGAATGAGACTCTCTGTATTGTTTTTCCCAAAGATGATTTTATTAGAGTGCTTATCAATTCAATATCAAAAATTCCACATCCCAGTGGTGTAAATGACAGACTCTGTCAGCTCATACAACTAAAACATCCTGGGGTAGAGCCAGTCCATGGGTTGCTTTGCTCTAGAAATTCTCCATCTCCTCAGGACTGTAGATGATGTCTCTGTGTTCTATCAACCCCACCCTCATCCATGGGTCAGTTTTGGCCTCAGCCAGGCCTCCCTCCCCAGATGGTGGCTGCCAGCCCATCTGAGGCCATGTCTTCATTCCCAGCTAGGAGGGGAGAGAAGGCTTCTCTCTCCCCAAACATTGAATGAAACCCTGAGTTTCACTCTGAATGGATTAATTTAGGTTTTGCACCATCCTTGAACCATACTAACTGCAAGAGATATCACCTTAGGCAACCAGTGAGTCCATCCAGACCACAGGCCTTCACAGTGAACACGAGTGGGGCCCCAGGATCCATTACAACAGAAGACTGAGAAAACCCCATCAGTGAATAACAACCTCAAGGGGTTGGCTTGGGTGAGGAGGGCAGGGGAAGTTGATGGAGATTATGTGTAAGTATGGGAGTGCTAAATCCCCTGCTTTCTTCCTGATCCCCCAAATGTTGCGTATCAGCATGAGAGTGCCAGCCTCCAAAAAGGGGCATTGTTCAGTTGCTCAGTCATGCTGACTCTGCTACCCCATGGACTGCAGCATGCCAGCCTTCCCTGTCCTTCACCATCGCCCGGAGCTTGCTCAAACTCATGCCCATTGAGTTAGAGATGCCCTTCTTGTCCTGCCTTCAGTCTTGCCCAGCATCAGCTCTACTCATCAGGTGGTCAAACGATTGGAGCTTCAGCTTCAGCATCAGTCCTTCCAATGGACACCCAGGACGGACCTCCTTTAGGATGGACTGGTTGGATCTCCGTGCAGTCCAAGGGACTCTCAAGAGTCTTCTCCAACACCACAGTTCAAAAGCATCAATTCTTCGGCGCTCAGCCTTCTTTACAGTCCAACTCTCACATCCATACATGACTACTGAAAAAACCGTAGCTTTGATTAGACAGGCCTTTGTTACAGAAAAGGGACTCTTCTCTGAAAGTCATATTTTCTTTTAAAAAAGAGAAATGATGGTTCTAGAAGAAACTTTCTTTGTATGAGGCCTGAAGCTCTCTGCATTTAAAACACATCTGCTAATGTGTTCAAGCTTGCCTCCTGACTGCACAGGGTCCATACCACCCCTGGGCTTGCCCTCCAAAGTGCTTCTTCAGGGCACATCTGGCTTCAGAAAACAGATGCCGGTTAATGAGTCAGAAGGGCCCCTAAAGGTTTAATCCAGTTCACCCCATCCGCAAGACTCCCTTCTCCAGCAACCAGTTGGGGGTTACTTCCCACATTCGGTCAGCTCAGCAGGGAAAGGAGCTGACATTGGGATGCTGTGAGTTTATGAATTAACCAAATGCTTGGCTAAAGAATTGGGTTCTTTTTTCTAGTAAAGCTCTCCAAAAGGTGCTAATTATCTGTTTCTTTGGGGAGTGCTGAGTGCCTGAGTTAGTGATTGGAGCCTCACCTGTCCAAAAGACAATCCGTGTGGGTGCACACTGTCCCTGGGAGCCCCACCCCATGAGGGAGCAGCTCCCTCACCACTCAACACCGTATTTCTTGCCCAATCTCTTGTCATTGAACAGGAGGTAGATGTATCCAGAATATGCATGATTCAAAAGGCCAAGGGAGTCCCATGTGACTGGTCTGGGGTGCTGAGGCATTTGTTTGGGTCAGAGGTCTCGGCTGGAGAGGTGGCTGTTGGTCTTTGGAAAAGAAGGGGAGGCAGAATGCTTGGCATTCCTCAGTGAGGAGGGGAAAGGATTTAGATTCCAGAGCAGAACAGTTTGCAAAGCTGAACCTGTCTGTACGTTATCTTTCTGTGACACTTGGCATTTCCGTCATTTCTCTTATCACAACTGCCCCTCAGGGGAGCTGCCTGGCTGTGGGAACATAACCACGTGGTTCCCCTTGTGTCTCAGATATTTGGGGTGTGAGCTGGGAGCAGTGGAGGGCTCGCCTTCCACCCCAGGGCTGTCCTCAGCTCTCTGGGCCCAACTAAGAGGAGAGTCATATCTCTCCTGACTGTGACTGGTAGCTGCTTGCTGAGCTCTGACTGTATATATGAGGTGCGACCCTCAGCCGTTTACCCCGTGGATAGCCCCTTGCTATTGGGGTTTGTTTTGGCTGAGACCAGAGCTGTCCCCACGGGGAATGTAAGACAGTGAGCCCTGCCTGACTGGGAGCAGCAAGCCCACAGTGCCTCAGAGTGTCCCGAAGCTTTGACAAGGTCTGGCTGATGCCACTACCAACCCATCCCCCTGAATGGGGGTGACCATTCAGCCACGTCACCTTCAGCTCCTATAAAGGGCATCTGCTCAGATCTCACTGACCTCCTGCCTGGGCTCTGTGGATATGGGCATGTGAACATGAACATACCCCAGAGGAAAGGGAGAAGGTCTCTGCTGAGAAATGAGGAGCACACACTGGATCTAAATGTGCTAGGAGAAGAGGCGGGGACGACTTGAGAGAGCAGCACTGGCGTATACACACTGCCATGTGTCAAGCGGGCAGCTAGTGAAGCCGCTGTGTGGCACAGGGAGCTCAGCCCAGTGCTCTGTGATGACCTAGAGGGGTGGCGTGGGGAGTGGGGTGCGAGGCTCACGAGGGAGGAGATATATACACATCTGACTCGTGTTGTTGTACAGCAGAAACTGACACAACATGGTAAGGCAACTATTGTGTTCGTGCTCACTCAGTCGTGTCCAACTCTTTGTGACCTCTTGGACTGTAGCCTGCCAGGAATTTTCCAGGCAAGAATACTGGAGTGTGTTGCCATTTCCTCCTCTAGGGGTCTTCCCCAACACAGGGTTAGAACCCTCATCTCTGTGCGTCTCCTGCATTGGCAGGCAGATTCTTTACCACTGTGTCATCTGGGCATCTCAAAGCAATTACAGTCTAATTTTGAAAAATTTAAAAAAACTGCAGTAGAAGAAAGTTAGTAAACATTCACATTTCACTTCCAAATAATAAATAAATGTGCCAGAACAACTGGTTTGTAATAGGGGCTGGGCTGGCGTGCAGCTGTTATCGAGAGACTTGAGCACAGGGTCAGAGGTCGCGGCCGCCAACGGCCACCAACGGTCAGCTGGTCAGTTCGCAACGGTCCTCCCGGGTGAGATGTGGGCATGGGTGGATGGCGGCCTTCTCACCCTGGGCCCTCCAGACCCTCCGGCCTTTCAGCTGCCTCTGAGCCGGGGGACCAGGGCCCAGGCCTTGAAGCAGCAGCGAACCTCTCCCCATCCCCGCCTCCGAGACCTAATGGCAGACCTCTAGTCTCCTTGGGTTGCTGCCCACGGAGGCCTCAGCAACTGGAGTATGTGGACACTGGCATTAAGGTATGCGTCAACCAGCTTCAGTCTCTCCGTTCAAATTTCAAAACCTGGTCCAGCTTAGATCAGTTGTATACCCCTAAGAGGTGGCCAGAGGTCAGGGTTAAGTGGCAAGGACATGGCGTGTATTACTTCAGGTTCCTCTGTGGCTGGAGCAGTGCTCTAAGAGGGGCGACTGCTGTGAGCTGATAATTCACCTGATTACTATTTACTACAAGTATTCCCACTGATCCTATTCAAATGATTTTATTCTTTCCAGTTTAAATGAAAAGAACCTGAGGGCTTGCTGAGTCCTGGGCACCTTGCTCCCTCAGTGATGACAGGCAAGGTCTAGAGATAGGCTTGAGAGGTATGTACCCCGCAGCCAGCCATGTGATTAAAGGGGAGTGTGGCCTGTGAAATGGCCCTGTCTGGAGAGAGTTTATGCCCTCAGAGAACTGCCATTGGAAGGAACCAGGTCAGAGCTTGGTCAGCTCCACCTTCATGCAAATATTCTCTCTGGGTATTCTTTGCCCTTTCCAGCACTAGCTCTTGATCTCAGCCACCTTGACATCTCCAGGGACTTTACATTTCAGGAAACTGAGTTGAGTCTTTATTCCTTGGTTCCCTGAAGTCTCCTGGAGTCCTAATGCAAATTTTATCATGTTCGACCCAACACATTTCGAGCTTGCATCAGTAATCCCTCTCACAAATACACAAATAATGAGTACCACACACACTTCACCACACACACTTCACCATATTTTACCACACACACTTCACCATACACACTTCACCACACACACTTCACTTATAGTAATTCTTTGGCACTCAGCTTTCTTCACCGTCCAACTCTCACATCCATACGTGAATACTGGAAAAACCATAGCCTTGACTAGATGGACCTTTGTTGGCAAAGTAATGTCTCTGCTTTTTAATATGCTATCTAGGTTGGTCATAGCTTTCCTTCCAAGGAGTAAGCGTCTTTTAATTCCATGGCTGCAATCACCATCTTCAATGATTTTGGAGCCCCAAAAGATTAAGTCTGCCACTGTTTCCCCATCTATCTGCTATGAAGTGATGGGACCAGATGCCATGATCTTAGTTTTCTGAATGTTGAGCTTTAAGTCAACTTTTTCACTCTCCTCTTTCACTTTCATCAAGAGGCTCTTTAGTTCTTCTTCACTTTCTGCCATAAGGGTGGTGTCATCTGTATATATGAGGATATTGATATTTCTCCCTGCAATCTTGATTCCAGCTTGTGCTTTCTCCAGCCCAGCATTTCTCATGATGTATTCTGCATATAAGTTAAATAAGCAGGGTGACAATATACAGCCTTAACGTACTCCTTTTCCTATTTGGAATCAGTCTGTAGTTCCATGTCCAGTTCTAACTGTTGCTTCCTGACCTGAATACAGGTTTCTCAAGAGACAGGTCAGGTGGTTTGGTATTACCATGTCTTTCAGAATTTTCCACAGTTTATAGTGATCCACACAGTCAAAGGCTTTGGCATAGTCAATAAAGAAGAAATAGATGTTTTTCTGGAATTCTCTTGCTTTTTCGATGATCCATCGGATGTTAGCAATTTGATCTCTGGTTCCTCTGCCATTTCTAAAAGCAGCTTGAACATCTGGAAGTTCACGGTTCACGTATTGCTGAAGCCTGGTTTGGAGAATTTTGATCATTACTTTACTAGTGCGTGAGATGAGTGCAATTGTGCAGTAGTTTGAGGATTCTTTGGCATTGCCTTTCTTTGGGAATGGAATGAAAACTGACCTTTTCCAGTCCTGTGGCCATTGCTGAGTTTTCCAAATTTGCTGGCATATTGAGTGCAGCACTTTCACAGCATCATCTTTCAGGATTTGAACTAGCTCAACTGGAATTCCATCATTTCCACTAGCTTTGTTTGTAGTGATGCTTCCTAAAACCCACTTGACTTCACATTCCAGGATGTCTGGCTCTAGATGAGTGATCACACCATCGTGATTATCTGGGTCATGAAGATCTTTTTTTTTTTTTTTTACACAGTTCTTCTGTGTATTCTTGCCACCTCTTCTTAATATCTTCTGCTTCTGTTAGGTCCATACCATTTCTGTCCTTTATCAAGCGCATCTTTGCATGAAATGTTCCCTTGGTATCTCTAATTTTCTTGAAGAGATCTCTAGTCTTTCCCATTCTGTTGTTTTCCTCTATTAGTTTGCATTGATCGCTGAGGAAGGCTTTCTTATCTCTCCTTGCTATTCTTTGGAACTCTGCATTCAAATGGGAATATCTTTCCTTTTCTCCTTTGCTTTTCATTTCTCTTTTCACAGCTATTTGTACAGCCTCCTTGCTTTTTTGTAAAGCCATATTGCTTTTTTGCATTTCTTTTCCATGGGGATGGTCTTAATCCCTGTCTCCTGTACAAAGTCATGAACCTCCATCCATAGTTCATCAGGCACTCTGTCTATCAGATCTAGTCCCTTGAATCTATTTCTCACTTCCACTGTATAATCATAAGGGATTTGAATGGTCTAGTGGCTTTCCCTACTTTCTTCAATTTCAGTCTGAATTTGGCAATACAGAGCTCATGGTCTGAGCCACAGTCAGCTCTTGGTCTTGTTTTTGCTGACTAATCTCCCTATTTTAAGATGAGTTGATTGGCAACCTTAATTCCTCTTTGCTGTGTAATGAATGTAATGTATTCCTGGGCTCTGGAATTAGGATGTGGGTATCTTTCTGGGGGAGGGGGCGGACATTATTCTGTTGAACAGTCAAGAAGTGTGCCTCCTAGGCCACATATGTGGAACCTCACAGACTGATTCGTCCTTAATTTCATGTTTACAATCAATACCATCTAACCCACAGATGGTTTACAATATGATGGAAATTTGTGGGTAGAATCTGGGCCTGCTGAACTTATTTGCAGATTTTTCTTCATAAGCATATGTTATACTCTGATCCTGGGTATAAGTATGATAAAAATAATTTTATAAAATATAATAAAATAATTAAAATATAACAAAATATAAAATATAAACATATAAAATAATTTTACTTAGAAAATATAATAAGCATAATTTTTTTTCAATTTTTATATTTATCTTAGTTTACACTTTTGATGAAAATGTTTAAATTTTATATCCTTTTATATATATATAAATTTTTTTTTATTGTTTTTGTCATACAATGTCATGATATCACCATGGGTTTACATATACTCCCCCTCCAGAACCCCCCTCCCTCCTCCCTCCCCCCCGGGAAATCTCACTGCACCAGCCCCGAGCATCAATCCTGGGCTGGCGATTGATTAGACATATGATAATTAGCTTGTTTCAATGCCCTTCTCCCATATCATCCCACCCTTACCCTCATCCACAAAGTCCACGAGTCTATTCTATACATCTGTGTTCCTTTTGCTGTCTCGCATGTTGGGTTCTCATTACCGTCTTTCTAAATTCCACATATATGTGTTAATATATTGTATTGTTGTTTTTGCTTCTGGCTTACTTCACTCTGGATAATGGGCTCCAGTTTCGTCCATCTGAGTAGAATTGCTTCAAATGAATTTTTTTTTAATGCTGAGTAATATTCCATTGTGTATATGTACCACAGCTTTCTTATCCATTCGTCAGTTGATGGGCATCTAGGTTGCTTCCATGTCCTTGCTATTGTAAACAATGCAGGGATATATATACATTTTTAAATATTTATTTTAATTTATTTATTTGGCTGTACTGGGTCTTAGTTATGGCATGCAGGATCTTCATTGCAGCATGCAGGAACTTTTAGTTTTAGCATGTGGGATCTAGTTCCCTGACCAGGAATCGAACCCAGGTCCCCTGCATTGGGAGCTCGAAGTCTTAACCACTGGACCACCAGGGAAGTCCATGTATCCTTTTATAAAATTATATTTTATTTTCAAACATCTAGATTACTATTAACATGAACATCTTGATTATAACATCAAAATTAGTAATTTTACTAAAACAGAAGTGAGGAAAATATATTTTATGGAACAAAAGTATACCTCATTATATGCATTTTCACCTTATTATTCATTTACACATAGCCAGTCCATTAAAAGCTTACCCAGATATACAGAATAATACTTAAATTTAGTCATCTTGGATGTTTTTGCATGGTCTTGGTATTATTAAAAAACCAAGGCTTTGTGTGTATTTAAAAATTTTGTCCTTATGGAGGTATATTTATCAAGGTATCAGGATAAAGCATATTTTACCTATCAATTTTCTAGACTGATTTATAACTTTCAAAAATCATTTTAATGATATATGGCTTCCATCTGTATTCATGCCCCAAGTCCTGCAGGTGTTAGTGGCAATCCTGTCTGTCTATTGATGTAATCATGTATTGTTTCCCCTTTAATTTGTTGGAAAATGAATTATAACAGTGATATTATTTAGCCCAGCTCACATTCTAAGATAAACTGGTCATGATGTACTGTGCTGTGCTGTGCTTAGTCACTCAGTCGTGTCTGAGTCTTTGTGACCCATGGACACACCAGGACTCACCAGGTTCCTCTGTCCATGGGGATTCTCCAGGCAAGAATACTGGAGTGGGTTGCCATGCCCTCCTCCAGGGGATCTTCCCAACCCAGGGATTGAACTGGGGTCCCCTGCATTGCAGGCAGATTCTTTACCAGCTGAACTACCAGGGAAGCCTCCATGATGTATTATTTTGGTTTTTTATTTTTGCATAGCTCAATTTGATTACTACATTTTTTAAGGACTTTTGCAGTCATGTTCATGAGTGAGAAAAGGCATCATTTTCCTTTCTTATCCTTTCCCTTTATGTTTGTGGTGTCAAGGTTATGAGAGCTTCATATACTGAGTTGAGGATTATTCTAGTAATTTTGCTTTATGTTGCTTCAAGTTTTATTACTAAGTCCATACAAGTTTAGAATTTTTATTATTTTCCTGATAAATTGAAGTTTTACAATTTTATGCAGTTACCGTCTTTCTGTCTAGTAATGATTTTGCCTTAAACTTTGTCTGATATTATTTCATTTGGTTAGTAAACAAATATCATTTGGTTAATGCATATTTTTGTCCCCCCTCCCACCTAGTCTTTCTATTATATTGTTTTAGGTATATCTTCTGTAACTAACATTTATCTACTAACATTTACATTTTTATTCTTAAAAATTTAGTCTGGAAATCTCTGTTTTATAATCTCTTTATGTTTATGTAACTACTCACATATTAGATTTATTTCTATCATATTATGGTGTGTCTTTAAAAAATTTTTTTCTATGTGGCTATATTAGTCTGCTCAGGCTGCCATAAGATCTGTTGGAATAAACAACAAAAATTATTTTCTTCATAGTTTTAGAAGCTAAACATCAGATCTACATGCTGACAGATTTGGTTTCTAGTGAGAACTCTCTTCCTGGCCTGTGTGTGTGTGCATGCTTAGTCACTCATTCATGTCCCACCACTTGTGACCCTTTGGACTACAGCCCACCAGGCTCCTCTGTCCATGGAATTTTTCAGGCAAGAATACTGGAGTGGGTTTCAATTTTCCTTCTGCAGAGGATCTTCCCAACTCAGCAATTGAACTGACATCTCCCATGTCTCATGCATTCCAGGTGGATCCTTTACACACTAAGCCATCAGGGAAGCCGCTTCCTGGCTTATAGATAGCCACCAACTAACTCACTGTGTGTTCACATGACCTCTCTGGGCACACAGAGAGAAGCAGCTGGAAGGGGAGATGTTTGGTGTCTATTCTTATAAGGACACTAATCCCATTGGATCAGGACCCCACCCTTAATTACTTACTTACATCTCCAAATATAGCCACACTGGAGGCTAGGGCTGAAACACAGGAATAGAGAGAGAGGGGCACACCTTGAAGGGGAGCATTCCATCCATAACAGTGGCATTCTGCATAATCTGTCTGTATTCCAGCTTTCAGATTCTTTCTTCTGTTGTATACCCTGTCCTGAGAGATCTTACATTTTACTGGTGAGAAACAGACAATTAACAATAAAATACATAAAAACATTAGGTGCTAATAAGTGCTGAAGAGAGATTAAAGAGCTGTATGCATTTGGTAGGAGTGGGTAGTGAGTTGCAATTGAGGTGGGGGTGGGTGTCCAGCAGTGGTCTCACTGAGATGATTTTGGGGAAAATATCAGAGAAGGTAAGAAATGAGTCATGCAGCTAAATGAGGGGAAATTGTTCCAGAAAGAGGGAACAGCCAGGGCAGAGGTCTTGAGGACAAAATATGCCCAGGATGTTAGAGCAGGGTGGCTGGAGAGAAGAGAGCAAGGGAAGGGTAGGAGGAAGAATTTAGAGCGGTAGTGAGGGACTGGACCACAGGCAAGATACAGTGAGTCTAGCCCGCTCATTTTGTAATCCAACCCATGCTTGTATTTCAGTAGGCCATGGGAAGGACTTTGGCTTTTACTGTGAGAATGATGGGTATCATGGAGGGTTCCAAGCAGAGAAGAGGTGCGGTTTCATTTCACAGCAGAATTCTGACTGCTGAGTGGAAAGTCACCTTGGGAGGAGGTGAGAATGAGAAATGAGGCACCGACATGGATCGTGGGGAGCATTTAGTGAGGAGGATGAGTCAGGCTTTCAGTTGTTCATCTTCATCTGATGACATTTCTGTCTGTTGAAGGCTGAGAGAAAGTCGTCAGCAACGGTAGGCTGCTTAACTGCCTTGAGGCAGAAATGGAAAGGGTGGACCTTGGAAGGTTCAGGGCTCCAATAAATTTTGCCTCTTCCCAGCTAGGTTCCAAGTCAACTGAGAAATAAGATGGAAGTATTCTTTGGAGAAAGACCAAAATATCAACTTTATTACTGGGCCAAGGCTAGCTTAGAGGAAGTGGCTTTGTTAAGGCAAATGGACCTTGTAATGGAATCTGAGCATTAGACATACTTACCTACCCAGATACAGGGGTGCTGGACCACCTCTGCCTCCGCCAGTGAGGGCACGACGTTTGTTGTTAAGCTACAGTTCAGTTGGGAGCAGGGAGACAGAGGTCCATGCAGGCAAGGTGGATTTCCAAGAGCAAAAAAGAGAGGAGCTGAGCTGAACTTGTATTCAGACAAGGAGCAAAACAACCATACTAATTTAGCTCCAAGAGGAGGTGGGTACATTTCCTCTTAGTATTACCCAGCTTTTCATTCTGTTGACTTCTCAGGTTTAATCACTGTTATATACTTTATAATTTACTTTAAATTCTTCAGCATAGGCACTGTGATGTAAATATGCACATCTGCTTTAATCTACACTCTATATTCAGTTTTCCTAATTCAGGAATATACACTGAAAAATGCTTCAGCTATCTTTATCTTGGACTAACGATAGAGACTCTGGTAATTAGACAAGTGGGTGACAACAGTAAAATGAGAGGTATAGAAAGTGGATGTTGGAAATTACACACTCTCACTCTCACCTAAACAGGATTCGAAATTTTAGTAATAATGGATAACCACCTATTGAATAACATCTTGTGAGTTCATAATGAAGTAAATAAATATTCTTTCCTATAATAGGAATTCAGCAATAAAAAAATTGAAATGACAGAATTAGAAACTCATCGATACTGCCCAAAATAATAGAGGGGTTGCATGATGAGCCATATATTTACATAGGCTCACAGTGCCTTCCTGGCTATTGTTTAATTACCAAGGGGGAAGCAGTGGCTTCAATAGTGAGGAATCTTGGAGTGTCCCATCTCAACCAAGACGTCAAATTTAACATCACCCAATAATGGAGCAAGCTGTTACCGTGTGCCTCCTGAAACGATGCGCTGAGGACACAGCATCACTTCTGCAGCATCCCTGCCAAAAATACAGAACCCTAATCTAATCATGAAACATCAGGCAAAGCCAGAAGGAGGAATATTCTACAAATAAATTGGTCTTTACGCTTCAAAATATCAAGGGCGCAAAAGACAAATAGTGACTGAGAAAGTATTGCAGGTTAAAGGAGGCAATGTGTTGGTGACTGACTACAGTGTGTGATCCTGGAATGGATCCCAGACGGAGGGGGGAAAAAAAGCTTTAAAAGGACATTACTGAGACAATAACAAAATCTGAATATGGACTGAAGATTAGATAATAGGTTTATGTCAAAGTTAAATCTCCTGATTTTAATATTGGTACAGTTCTTATGTAGGAAAATTCCCTTATTCTTAGGAAACAAAAAACCAACACTGAAATATTTAGCAGAGGATTCTTGTGCCCCAATTTATCTATATCCTGTCAACAGAATGTTGTTACATTTGCATCTAGTTAACCTTAAACTAGAAGTTAAACTAGAAGTTTAACCTTCTAGGTAATCTCCCAGAACAGAACTGGGCCTTCACAGAGGTCCCAGAATAGGTCGCAGTACTGTTTGGCGTCTGCCCTGCTAATCAGTATTTGCATGGGTAGCAGAATTCAATCTAAGAATTACTTTCATTGTAGCTTGGTAAGGGGGTTACAATGGAGGCCACAGATATTCATCAAAGGAATCTGTTGTGAATAAACAAATCACTTTAAGTGAGTTTGCAACCATTAAGCCTCTCCTCAGCCAGGAGTATGGCTATCTTGGGAGCTACCAGTAACTCATCAGGAGGGTCCTGCTTCTGTCTTCATAGACTAGCCACTGTTTTGGGGGGGTCCCCCTCCACACCACTGATGGGCAACAGAGATGGATTTATCACAAAGTTGAGGATGCTCATGCTTCATGATCCCACACGTGCTCAGCCCCCTTCCAAGGCCCTAAACCTAATTTTGTATTCATCAACTTACACTCTTTCATCCTTAAACTGCTCCCTTCCTGCAAATTGTATAAGCTTCAGGCTCCAAAAAATATGCTGGGCATTTTAAGTTTTGCTGCAGAAGGCTCTGAGATGGGTCAGAACCATAGAGTGAGCTCACAAATCTGGACATTTCACTCCCCGTTTTGTTTGTGACCCCCATTAAAATCAGTCATATTGTCTATCATTAGAGGTTCTTTGATGACAGCCTTAAATGATCACATTAAGATACTCCAGAAATAAAGTGCAAACATCATAAAGAGGTCCCCAGTGTGAATATAAATCCTTCTTTCATTTATAAATTTCTCAGGGAGAAATAAAAGCTTAAAGATCAGACCTACTTGCACATTAAAAATCCAAAGACAACGAAGTTTTGAAGGAATTAAATTTCAAAATCAAATTATCTTGCCCTTGTGAGCTGAAGTTCAAATAAATGAAAGTCTAAAATTGATAAAAATCCATCTCCCCACTTCAAACCCAATTGCCAACGATTCCATCTTGGCTAGAGGTGTCTCAAAATCTGGGTGGCATTGAGGCCCTTCTGGCAACTCTAGTCAGGACCAACTCTTCTAGGAAAAGAGGTGGTTTCTTAAGACCCAGCCTTGTTTCCCACCAAATTAAGAAAATGAGTGACTCTCCAGTCCAGGATCAATTTTCAAAAAACTGAGTGACTCTCAGTCCTGGATCAATTTTCTCAGGAAAAAGCCTGTTTTTGATGTGGCTATAAATCACAGCAGAGACTCCATAGTATCTGAGGGAAAAAGTATGGAAGAAAAGTCTCTTTTCCCTCTGGTTTTTTTTTTAAACCCTGGGTCTTAAACAATGTTCTGAAGGAAGTCCTGTGAAGCCTCAGGAATGAGCAGAGATAGGTTGAAAATACAGTTTGATTTAAGACTTCAGTCATTGTGTGTCCAATGGCATCCTGCACAGCGTCATGCTCTGGGGCCAGAGGTGAGCAAGGCAAGTAAGGTGTTCAGTTGCTAAGTGGTATCCAACTCCTGGCAACCCCATGGACTGCAGCATGCCAGACTCCTCTGGCTTTCACTATTTCCCAGAGTTTGCTCAAATTCATGACCACTGAGTCAGGGACGCTATCTAACCATCTCATCCTCTGCCACCCCTTCTGTTTTTGCCTTCAATCTTTCCCATCATTTGGGCCTTAACCAATGGGTCAGCTCTTCGCCTCAGGTGGACAAAGTATTGGAGTTTCAGCATCAGTCCTTCCAATAAGTATTCAGGATGGATTTCCTTTAGGATTGACTGGTTTGATCTCTTTGCAGTCCAAGGGACTCTCAAGAGTCTTCCATCACCACAGGTGAAAAGCATCAATTCTTCCACACTCAGCCTTCTCTATGGTCCAACTCTCACATTCATACACAATTACTGAAAAAACCCTAGGTTTGACTAGACAGACCTTTGTTGGCAAAGTGATGTCTCTGCTTTTGAATACATGGTCTAGGTCTGTCAGAGCTTTCTTTCCAAGGAGCAAGGGTCTTGCAAGGCCCTTCCCCAAAAGGATGAGGCCTCTGCATCCCCAAGTGCAGGTAGTCAGTTTGTCAAGAGCTTGGAGGAAGAACGAGTTTGCCAGCACAGGAGGTTACTTTGGACTCATTTCTCCCCAGGTAACTAGGAATGACAGTTCATCCTGATTTTATACCAGAGTGAGCCACAAAGAGAGCAGCCATCTAAGAGGAGGAAGGAGGGAGCCTCTGGGTCAGGGCACATGAAAAGAAGAAAAACAGTCGAATCCTTGTTTCCTCTGACCTTTCAGGCACCAAGCTACATCAGCCTGAGGGGACTTCTCCAGTGGTGTGCCACTGTGCCTCCTGATTCTGAGTTTCTGGGCAGGGGTCCCTGGTCATAGATCTTATCACAGAGATTGCCAGCTTTACTTTTACTTCCCGATTGTAAAAAAAATGACCTTTTTCTATCATCTTCCAGCTGCTTCTCAGGGCATAGGTCATTCATTTCTCTTAGCTCTATACTAACTGTATTACTTTGAAATTTCTAGCATTTGGTTGGCATTGCTCAGTGGAAAGCTTCCTACTGATACACGTGCCCCCTTGAACGTCCAAACTCTGCCAAATTGCTGCTCCAGCTGGACTTTTTTACTCACTTTTTTGACAGAAGCAGGAATTCTAAATAAATGTGGTGGCTCACATGTTAAGACCCTTTCTCTTGACCTTTCTCCAGAGGAGATTAGGTGACCCCTCAATCAGTCCTTTAACAGTTGGAAGGTAGGAAGTTATAGCCATAGTCAGAAGGAAAATCTGATTTTTAGATGTTACATAAAATGCAGAGGATGGATTATAACAGCCCCCCCTGCCCCGCCTCTTTTTTTTTTTAACCCTTAAGGCATCTATCAGTCCACACCAAGCCTTTCTCAACTTCCTCCTACCCTCCTAATTGTCCTCTCACTGTTTTTGTCCCCTGCCCTCCTGCAGGTTTTCTTCAGAGTAGAATGTCCTGCTCCTATCTCTCTTCATCTTAGTCTCCAGGGGCCTGGGAAAGGCTACTTCCCGTGGGAGAGGCAGCACCGTTGACCATGCTGCTCCTGGGGTCAAACAAAGGGGGCCAGAGGCCACTTCCATGTGTTTCTACAGGAGACGTGTGATGAAGAAGACGGAGAGGAACCTTGTTTCCTGGCTAAAATGAAGGCAATAATGAGTATCTCCATAGCAGCATTAAGTGATAAACATCCATGAAGCTAATGCCTTTTAGGAATCTATCTACACAAAGGTGGAACCAAACCTATCTGTATAATGGTAGACCCAGTGTGGAATGGACTCTGCCATCTGGGCAGACTGGACCCACCACTGATTCAGTCATTCTGCTGAGTGCTTCAGTTTCCTTTCTATCTTAGAATTCTCACTTCTCCTCACCTGAGACTGTCAACACAGTGAGAGTTAGCTGGGTGCCCTGCTCGTATCTGAATGAAGAACTGTTATTGTACTTGTAATTATCAGCATACACACACATTTCTAGTTTTACATGATTCCATGGTAACATCCCTAAAACATAGGCTATAACCTCAAAACAGTGAAGTTGATAGAAAGTAACTATTCAAATCTATCAGTTGATTGGCCCTCTTAATTCCATAACGATTTTTTTTTTCTCCATGAATTAACAGAGTTCCAGGCCCAGTTAAGAGTCAAAACAACCTGTAATTCCGAAAACCTAAACTAGAAATCATTTCCCAGTGTGAGAATAGAGCCACCAAAAGGGCCAGATTTGAGGTAAATATACAATCAATTACATTCTTCTATGTGGGGAACAGGGAGAAGGCAATGGCACCCCACTCCAGCACTCTTGCCTGGAAAATTCCATGGATGGAGGAGCCTGGTAGGCTGCAGTCCATGGGGTCACTAAGAGTCGGACACGACTGAGTAACTTCACTTTCACTTTTCACTTGCATGCATTGGAGAAGAAAATGGCAACCCACTCCAGTGTTCTTGCCTGGAGAATCCCAGGGATGGGGAGCCTGGTGGGCTGCCGTCTCTGGGGTCGCACATAGTCAGACACGACTGAAGTGACTTAGCAGTAGCAGCAGTATGCAGGGTACAAGAGACCCTATTCACAATAGAAATAAGACCCCATAAAGTACCAAGAAATACTTTTAATGTGAAATATACATGACCTATGAGAAGAAAGGGCTTCCCAGGTGGCACTAGTAGTAAAGAACCCACCTGCCAATACAGGAGACATAAGAGACCTGGGTTTGATCCCTGGGTTGGGAAGATCCCCTGGAGGAGGAAATGACTCCCACTTCAGTATTCTTGCCTGGAAAATCCCATGGACAGAGGAGCCTGGTGAGATCCAGTCCATAGGCTCACAGAGCTGGACATGACTGAAGCAACTTAGCATGAAAACAAAACCAACCAACTAAATGAATAAACAAGCAAAAATGATGGTGAGCTACAAGATGGTGAGCTACAAGAAGGCCTGATTGAATGGATCCAAGAACTGTGCTCTTTTTGGAGGCAAGAACATAATAAAGAAACAATTTTTACTTAAACTATAGATTTATCCAAATTTCCAGTGAAAACCATGGAACATTTTTGAAAGATATAATCATTTACTTGGAATAGATAATAAAAATCAAACAAAATGACTGTGATCACCCTAATGGGTACCAAGGCTGCCATTTATGAAAAGATATGCTCAAACTATGTAAAGCATATGATACTAATGCAAATCAATGCTACATAGTACCTAATACAGAAATGGGAAACAGGCAATACTATGCATAAGAAACAAAAATATAAGGAAGGCCACGTGGTCAGTGGGAAAAGGAAAGATTATCCAATAAACACGATTAAGGAATTTGGATTAAGGAACTTAAAATACCTATTCAATCCTCTTCTAACATTGCACAGAAATTAATTCTAAACAAATTAAAGAAGTCCTAAAAAATCTAAATATATTAAATAGAAGAAAATAAAATGGAATCTTGGTTAAACCTCTGATTGAAGGGGTCCATGTCAAAGCCCCCAAGTTAGATATGAATTCATAAAAACTCAACATTCTAAAATGAAAAAAATAAAATGCAGATCGTAGAGGGAAAATATTTCCAATGAAAAAGACAGACAAGATCTGACAATTGCTAATGACTAAAATACACTTAAAGAACCCATAAACAAAGCAAAACCTCTGAGATCTCAGTATGGGCAAGAACTCAGAAAAAAGGATTTTTAGGGAGGAATTAAATAGGTCAACACAAATTTAAAAGTGTTCAGCTTCATTAGTTACAAAAGAAATGTAAAAACAATTATAAAGAGGTTAATTTGGCCTATTAGCAAAGACTTTTAAAATGTTAATCAAGGCTAGTGAAAATTTAATGAACCTGTTCAGTTCAGTTCAGTCGCTCAGTCGTGTCCGACTCTTTGCGACCCCATGGACTGCAGTACATCAGGCTTCCCTGTCCTCACCAACTCCCAGAGCTTGCTCAAACTCATGTCCAAGGAGTCAGTGAATCTGGAGTTCTCATAAATTTCTACTGACAACAATTTGTTTGGAAAACTTTTCAGGCTCCTGAGAATGTTTATACCCTTTGAAACATAATTTTACTGTTGAGGATTTATGCTATAGCTAAAAAAACCTTTTTGTATAAACAAATTTATTGCATCATTATTTATGAAAGGATACAACAACAAAAAAATCAAAGTGTTTAGCTGTAGGAAAATGGTTAAATAAACCTTGTTATATTAAGATAAGAGATACTAGACTGTATATTTGAGATTACAAAGCTTATGCATAGAGAAATAATAATTGTGGTTGGATTGAGTGACAGAACTATCCGTGGATTTTCTTCTTTATTCAATAAGTTTTAAATACTACTTTTTAAATTACATGACTTGTTTTTGCAGAAAAAATAAATACAAATAAGCAAAAGAAAAAAAATTGTGACTTTCTATAGACAATCAATCAACAGTGATTCCAGAGGCAAACACTGTTAATATTTTAGTTATCGTCTGCCCACACTTCAACAACTTCTGAATAGATAGCACATTCTCATGGTTTAAAAACCAGAAAGTATAAAAAAGTATATGATGAGAAGTCTTCTTCTAGTGTTTAATCTCCCCAGTGTCAGCTTCCTACTCCTCAGATTTTTAGATATTTTACAGATACATGCAAATACAAATAATAGATTTCTCACCCTTTTTGTCCAAAGGGAAACATACCACATACACTCCTCTGAAACTTGCCTGCTTTTCACTTAAAAATACATCTAGAAGTTCTTTCCATATTGGTACAAGCGAAGCTTGCTCATCTTTCTATAATTACTCCACTGTATGGATGTACTGGAGTTTATTTACATAGTCCACTGTTAATGTAAATGTACATTGTTAGTGTACAATTTCTCTTTTTAGGTTTCTATAGTCTCATGATTACCTTTAATAAATGTACATTTTAATAAAAAAGGAAACTGCATTTTTAAAACTATCGATTAGGCTATGAAAATTTCATCAAAATTTGCAGACATTAATTACAATTCAGAGATACCAACTTTCCAATTTCAAGGGTTCAACACAGAGCCATAAATAGGTAAAAAGATAGAACCAGTCCCTCCAGAAATCTGTCACCATGAAAGCAGTTCAAGATTCAGTGACACAGTATTATGACAATATTCTGTGAAACAATCTGTCAGCGTTTTCAGAAATAAGCTGTGCAGTGCCTGGAGGGCCAGCTAGCCTGGCTCCCTGGAAGAGCTGTCAGCGAGGACAGGGCTGCCGCCGGTGACATGCCCTTAAATAGCTCAGAGGCCAAAGCACACTGCAGGTGTCAGGCATCCTTCTGACATTTCACTCGGTTATGAACTTAGAGTTGAATCTTTATCAAAATGAAATGCGGACATGTGAGTGCCTTCCTAAGCGCAAACCTAGGGTAAGCACTGTGTAATTAAGAAGGTAACTTTCAGCACCTGTTTGCTCCCTATGCTGTGTTAACAAGACATCCCCAGATGGAAACACTAAACAACAGTTATTAGTTCTTGCAATTCTGAGGGTTGACTCAGCTCCACTGAAAGGAAACGTTGCTCCATGTTGTGTGGCTGGGGACACTCACACTGACACGTCTGTTGGCAGCCTGGCTGGAACCGGAATGTCTTAAGGGCTGCCAGCTTCCTCCCACCCCACCACTTGGTCTTCCGCCCTTTGGGGACGAGCTCCAAGGTGAAGCCTTCTGAGAGGACAAGTCCCTATGGGCAAGTGCTTATTAAGCCTCTGTTAGCACCACATTTGCTAATGTTCCATTGGCCAAAGCAAAAAACACAGTCAAGGCCAGAGTCAAGGACTTGAATACGCAAAGGCATGAATACAGCAGAGTGATTTTCACTGGAGACTCCGGAGTAACAGACTGCCACACCATGTTCCTCTCTGTGTTTTGTTTGAAAGGATGGACTTACTTCCCTCTGGTAAGGTCGGAAGCAAGTAAAACACTGAACTAGGACCTGAGATCACCGAGGTGAAGTTTCTCTGACTTTAAAAAAACATCTCTCAGGACTTCCCCGGTGGCTCCGTGGTAAAGAATCCACCTGCCAACACAGGGGCCACGGGTTCAATCTCCAGTCCAGGAAGATCCCACATACTGAGAAGCAACCCAGCCCCCATGCACCGCAGCTCCTGAACCTGTGCTCTAGAGCCCAGAGGCGACCACTGAGCCCACGTTCTGCAACTCCTGCAGCCCTTGTGCCCTGGAGCTTGTGCTCTGCAACAAGAAGCCACGGCAATGAGAAACCTGAGCACTGCAGCTAGAGCATAGCCCCCACTCTCCACAACTAGGGAAAAGCCCGCGCAGCAACCAAGGACCTAGCACGGTCAAAAATAAATAGATCAGTCATGTAAAAATCCCTCAAAAATCTTGAGAGTACAGCTGAGTCATATTGATTATAAGGGTAAACTGTGTAAAATGCAGCAGAGTGTTAGAAAGTACCAAGCTTTACTACGTGGCTGGGTCCTCTTGGCTCTCTTTGCCCAGGTTCTTAGGAAGATCTCTGCGGCCTCATATTTCTCTGCCACTCCTGCCATCAGAGTGAAGCCTGAGTGTGGACGGCCGGTCATCACTGCTGCCAGAAGGCCTAAGCCTCACTGATGGGGACTAGACCAAAGTGAGGAATGGTTCCATCCAAAGTAAAGCGTTCAAATTCAATAGACAACCCCCTGTAGAGGATAAATGATTAATTAGATAAGGGATGCTAGCAAAAAAATTGGGACTTTGTACATAAATTGAATCTGCTTAAAAGGAAAATAAGACAGACCAACCAAATCAACAGACTGACCGAATCTGGATCAGCTGAGAGCAGGCATATTGGCTGTGAATATGAAAAATTATTTTGACAATTCTAAAAAATTCAGTGACAGTGGAGAGAGTGAATATTGAAAGAACTGCTTAAATCCTAATGTAATTAACAATATCAAGAAGGAAAGGCTAAAAGATAGTAGTAAAATTAAACCAAACATCTCTGGCAGATATGAGTTGATTGAACATTCTTGTTAAGGTTATGTAATTTGGAAAATGGTACTTATTTTTATTCTCTTTTTTCCTAATAATTAGGGTAAATGCTGAAATAGAAACATGGATTTGAGTATGTAGAAGTCTACTTAAAAGAAGAAATAGTTGGTAAAAGTGTGGCTTTCTGCATAAATTTGCTTTATGTAATTTCTAGTTAAAGCAAAAATTATAAAGATTTGAAAGTACAAACAGAATAGAGTGATTCATCCTTTCATTCAATTGTATTAAAATGAAAAACTGAACAACTTGGCATTTTATGTAATGAGTCAAAGATATTAAAGTTACATTCTTTAGCACCTAATTTTATCCTTGTCTGGGATTGGCCAGTACCAAGACCTATGCTTCCTCCTAAAATATGGTGAAAGAAAGGCTTTGAAGAGTCCTCTTAGGCAGCACAGACGTGGCCAGGATAGCGGTTTGGTGACGACTGCTGATTTATTGAATGTGCAGTGTGTGGCAGGCACTGTGTTAAGCGCTTCACATGCTTACTCTCAGGAATCATCACCCCCACTTTACAGATGAGGAAACCGAGGCACAAAGATACGTGTTTAAACCACTTGTTCAGAGTCACACGTTCAGTCAAAGGCAAACATGGGATTTGAAGCAGGCACTCTGTCAGCAGCTCCAACATCCCACTGACTTCTGAGCTGTATCAGAAGGAGGGCTGGGATGAATAAACGGGGGAGTTGCCAAAGAAAGGAAGCTAAAGAGTTGTTGACATAAACTCAATAAATAATCTGCTACCCCAGTCTTCTTTCTACTCACATCCCTATATTTTTCTATTGCTACTTTCATAAAGCAAACAAGCAATCCAAAGGTCTACCCTTTAAACTGACAGGAGACTAGAAAAATCTAGTCCTGTAGATATCATTTATTTGCACTTTTTTTCCCTTGTAGGTCAGTAAGGAAACAAATTCTGTATTTTCCATCTAATTCAAACAGCCCGGTTGGTCTCTCTGGACAGAAGAGAGCGCTCTGCTTTAGGGACACAGTCCTATGTCGCCATCTAGAGGAAGAAATATAAAAATCTCCTTTGTCTTGGGCTGACAATTTTTAGCAGTTTCATGATTCAAAGATTATTTATTATGTACAGAGATAAAAGCAGAATTTAAAAAACAAAAATTTTAGTGCACTTTGAGTGAAATATTTCAGGAATATCTACAAACCAGACTATGGTTTTAGAGAGAATGCATATTATGGAGACTTGATTCTTGGATTTTCTTAGGAAAATTGGGGTTTTCATCAAGTTCTAATACATTGAACTATTTTTTTTCATAAAATATACCTGTGAGCATGGTCCTCTCTTTATAAAGGTTTAGATTTAGGATGGAGAAGACAAACTGCATCTCTTTCTAAGGTACTTCTGTTGGCATGGCACCAACACAAACTTAGAACATACCTTCGCTTTTTAAAATATTTGTCTTAAGATATAAGACACATACATAAAACCTAACATTTAAAAAAATGGTTGGCTGCATTGGGTCTTTGTTGCTGCGTGCTGACTCTCTCTAGCTGTGGCCAGCAGGGACTGCTCTAGTGGTGATGTGCAGGCTTCTCATTGTGGTGGCTTCTCTTGTTGCAGCGCACGGGCCCTCGGGTGCAGGCCCAGTAACTGCGGAGCACGGGCTTGGTTGCCCTGCCGCATGTGGAATCTTCCTGGACTGAGGATCGACCCCATGGCCCCTGCATTGGCAGGCAGATTCTTAACCACTGGACCACCAGGGAAGCCCAAAACTTAACATTTAGAAGTATACCATTCTGTTGTTTCAGCCCCCTTTCCCTAGGTTCATTGCCATATAATTGGCAACATCGTTTTAAGTCTATTCATGAGGTTGGCTTGGTCTTTTTAAAGAGCTCTAGATTGGGAGTGAATAGGACAGATTCTCTCTAGCTTTTCCCATGTTTGAAGTAGGGTCTCAAGAGATGATGTGTAGCTGGACGGCACTACTTCCCTGAAATGCGTTTTACCAATAGCAGACTAGTGCTCTTTATTGACCGTCACGTCTTAGAGGCGGAAGAGGCCCTGCAGACTGTTTAGCTGAACATCTTCATCTCACAGTTGAGTAAACCGAGACGTGAAGAAACTGAGGGCCTGTTCAGGGCCGTACGGAAGTGATTAGGGCTGGCGTCCAGGTTTTGTTTTTCATCCATAGGCCCCTGGCTTGGTAATTCTGTCCTCTATTCAGATTGCTCCCCTTTCCTCCGTGGAAATGTGAGCTAATGTGGAAGATTAGGTATTATGATACCAGAAACAGGGTTCATAAAAGTACATTTTTTCCATATCTTTTCCATTAGTAAAATGTTTCCAGAAACTCAGAATTTCAGGGGTCCGAACATTTGTATTATAAATATTTCTCTAGCTTTCCTCACTCTAGGGCACTACTAATTGATTCCGAGGGCTTTGTGTTACCATTCACTTGATGGCATACCAGTGCCCTCCATGTATAATTTTGAACTTACCATAGTCTATTATGGTCGTGGTTGAATGAACTTGTGGCATATTATTTAGCTCATTAAAGGCTTTGCATTTAAGCAATGTTGATGCTTTTAAGACAGTGGAGAATCATTAGTTTGATGCAGCATCAGTTCCAATATTTTCTACATCTTTGTCAGAAAACTTTGGTTCAGAGAACAGACACCAGTTTCATGGAGAGTCAGCATTTAAACACAGCAATAGTAATTCAGGCAATCACACAGGCACATGCATAATTAAGTCAAAATCTTATTTTAAATTCTTTGGGAGCCTTCCTTGGGAGGAATCTTAAATAGTGATGACATGTATTATTAACAATAATAAATATTTTGAGTATTTACCATTTATTACGCATTCCAAAGGACTTCCCTGGTGGCTCAGACAGTAAAACATCTGCCTACAATGCGGGAGACCCAGGTTCATTCCCTGGGTTGGGAAGATCCTCTGGAGAAAGAAATGGCAACCCACTCCAGTATTCTTGCCTGGAAAATCTCATGGACGGAGGAGCATGGTAGGCTACAATCCATGGGGTCCCAAAGAGTCAGACACAACTGAGCGGCTTCACTTTTCAGGCATTCTAAATACTTTACAACTTTACATACATTAGCTCATCCATAACATATTTATGAAGTTGTGATTATTTTTATCTCCATTTAATGGATGAAGAAACCAGGATGTTAGGAGATAAATAATTTGCCCAGGGTCGCATATCCAGATGACAGAGGAGGATGTGATTGCAAGCATCTGACTCCAGAGCCTGAATTCCATCTATGACCATGCACTTCCTACTTCTCATTGGAGAAAGGACTAGATTTTACTTGACCTGGTCTTCCCTGGTGGCTCAGATGGTAAAGAATCTGCCTGCAATGCAGAAAACCCAGGTTCAGTCTCTGGGTCAGGAAAATCCCCTGAAGAAGGGAAAGGCAAACCATTCCATTATTCTTGCCTGGAGAATCCCATGGACAAAGGGGCTGGCGGGCTATAGTCCACGGGGTCACAAAAAGTCGGACAAGTTGAGCAATTAACAGTAAACAATATCAAACTATAAAAAAGTAGAGAGAAAAGCATAGGGAACCTACTTGTAGCCTTTATGCAGCTTCAGTAATTATCAGCTTGGAGCAAATCTAATTTTATCTCCCATCCTCTTCAAATCATTTTTAAGCAAATTTAGACCTCAAAATTTTCATACATAAATATTTCAGCATGTATTTCTGAAACATAAGGATTTAAAAAGCAGAATCACAATGTCATTATGACACTTGAAAATTCTAACACCTCAAAATAATCAAATATTTAGTGAATATTCATATTTTCATGGTTATCTCATTGTGGTTCTTTTTTTTTTTTTGATGGTTTGTTCAAATCAGAATCCAAATAAACTCCATGAGACTGATACGTCTTTTAAGTATCTTCTAACATAGCTTCCCCTTCGATCTGACATTTTATTTCTTGTAATTTATTTGATTAAAAAACAAAGTTTCCTTTGGAATTGCCCAAAGCCTGAATTTTGCTGATTGCATTTCTGTTGTATTATTTACTATGTTCCAATATGATGACTGAATATATTTTAATTTTTTTAACTTTAGAATCTATCTTCAGAGATGTCGTCATTTTATATATTGTCCTTAAGCACATTCTTGGGGAGTACAGTTGATCTGTGTTTTAAAATCAGTGGAATTTTAATGTGCACTTTACTTATTTTATTCATTTCTTTTTTTCCCATATGATTAAGGACTGTTTTTATTTCTTCTCTATAAATTGCCTATTCTTATTTTTCCATAGTTAGTAGACTTATATTTTTTATCAAAAGAAACTCATGTATTAGGGATATTTGTCCCCTCTCTGTGAAATTAATTACACATCCCCCCCCAATTAATCATTTTTCTTTTCACTTTCTTATGCTATTTTCTGCTATGCAAGATTCTGAATTTGGGGAGGTAATTGAATATACCAGTTTTTTACCTTGTTACTTTTGGATTTTGCACCATAGTTAGAAATACTTTTCCAGCTTTTAGGTGAATTAACTCATGCTTTCTTTCAGGGCTTGATGGTTTTATTTTTATACTTACAGTTGACTCTTGAAAGACAGGGGTTTGAACTGCCAGAGCCCACTTTCGTGCGTGCGTATGGCTGATTCACGTTGTATGGCAGAAACCAGCGTGACACTGTAAAGCAATCATCTTCCAATTAAAAATAAATTTTAAAAAAACAACAATACTGGTTAAAATGTATGGAATGCTTACTGTGTACAAGGCACCAGGTGTACCCCAGCTGTGGAGACAGTGAAAGAACACTCCAGGAGTTCATTCCTTATGTCTATATGCTTGAAAGCTAGATACCAGGCAAGCTGTCTCTTACAGTGTCAAATGCGCCTTCATAACAACCTGGAAGGACAGAATCAAGTGCAGAATTCTTAGAATTCCTTGAGCTTCATACCAGAATGCAGCAGTGTGAGGACAAGTGGAATTATCTGTTGGAGAGCTATACAAGCAGCCAATAAAATTGCTGTCATGGGCTTTCTTCATTCTTGGTCATGACCTGGGCCTCCTCTAGTAGTAAATCCTGTTAGCTTAAGTAATATTCTAGAAAGTATACCTGAAGGTAACACAAAAACTACTAATAAATAAGAATTATAATTTGAAATAATAAGTATTAAATTATTATTAAGGAAACCTACCTATCAGTGAGATAGCCACACATCTTTGAAGTTTTGGAACACAATCAACATTTCCTATGTGAAACTCTCATTGCTCTTACTAGGAAACACTGCAAAAATTTTAGAGAAAGCACATTAATTAGCCTAGAGGGTTCACATAGGAAGAATATGTAATGATTTCAATTTCAATGATCCAGATCTAACAACTATTCATAGATGTTACTCCCAATCAACCCAAAACATTTAAAATGTACTGAACATATATGTGTGTGCTAAGTTGTGTCTGACTCTTTGCGACCCCATGGACTATAGTCAGTTAAGCTCCTCTGTCCATGGAATTTTCCAGGCAAGAATCCTGAAGTGGGTTGCCATTTCCCACGCCAGGGGCTCTTCCCAACCCAGGGATTGAACCTGCGTCTCTCTGCATCTCCTGGATTGGCAGGTGGATTCTTTACCACTGTGCCACCTGGGAAGCCCGATATATAGCATATGTTATTAAGGTATATGAATAATTTCTTATATTCTCTCTTTGAGATTAGAAATCTCATGTAAGATTTTACATGTGAGATCTCCTACATGTAAACTCATGTAAATGTTTCAGTAGTGGCTTTATTAGAGAGGAACACTATGATTAAACTATTATCAGCAGCAGAAAAACTCATTGCCAGGGATAATGTTCGGATTAAGAAATATCAAATGATATGCTGAAGTTGTAGATATCTGTACATTGTAAGGTGGTCTTCAGATAAACTAGACTTTATTGCTACTGTTTAGTTGCTAAGTCGTGTCTGACTCCTGTGACCCCATGGGCTATAGCCCAACAGGCTCCTCTGCCCATAGGATTTCCCAGGCAAGAATACTGGAGTGGGTTGCTATTTTCTTCTCCAGGAGATCTTGCCAAACCAAGGATCCAACCCATACCTCCTGTATTGGCAGGTGGATTTTTTTTCCTTTTACCACTGAGCCACCATGAAAGGCTCAAACTAGACTTTACATAGAGTCATAGCTAGTTACCTCTGAAAGAAAGGCTTTCTGGGTATTTAGGAATGCTTTTTAGAATGGGTCCCTTTCAAGCCTGGATTTCAAAGGCTTTTTCTTACTTGTCTGATCTGATTCTTTTATGTTATCTTTATTGAACAGGGAATATACAGGAACTCTATCTTCAAAAAAAAAAAAAAAACTATGGAAACTTTTCATTGACTAGATCTCCTCTTAAATTGTAGGGCCTACCTCTAGCTCAATAGACAGAGTCTCTTTTTCCTTTGTTAAAAATATTTGAAAAGAAATGGGAAATACTTTGAAAGTTCTTTCTCTATAAATTATTGATAATTGCCCATTCCTTTCAACCCTGGCATTTACATCTTCTAATGTGATCTGTATAGTTTACTTAAAATGTTTAATATTCCTATAAAACATTAAACAAAGGATAAGCTCTGGATGATAGATTAGAGCCATGAACTTTAATTTAAACATCTTTTCCTCTATGAATAAGAAATAATTTCTGCTCTAAAAGTAACTGGTATTTAAGGAATCAAAGAGCAAGAAATTCTTAATATGTACAATATACAGAAAATCTACATCCAGTGACCAAGTAAAATGCATCTAACTTTGTTTTTATTTTTCTTTTAATAGCTTTGATATATAAAGTATGAACTATAAATGTAGGCTTCCCTGGTAGCTCAGCTGATAAAGAATCTGCCTGCAATGCAGGAGACCCCGGTTCAATTCCTGAGTTGGGAAGATCCTCTGGAGAAGGGCATGGCAACCCACTCCAGTACTCTTGCCTGAAGAATCCCCACGGACAGAGCAGCCTGATGGGCTGCAGTCCATGGGGTCACACAGAGTCGGACGTGAGCGACTAAGTACAGCACAGCACCAAGTCACTCGCGACTTAGCAGCAGCATAGTGCAGCAGGAGCCGCACGCTCCTCTGTCCACGGGATTCTCCAGGCAAGAGTACTGGAGTGGGGTGCCGTTGCGTTTTCCAGCACAGCACTATAAATTCATCAATTTAAAGTGTACAGTTCAACGGTTTTCGGTATATTAAGAGTTGAGCAATCATCATCTCAATCTAATTTTAGAACTTTTTATCACCCTCCCCCTAAAATCCCATACTCGTTAGTTGTTCAATCACTCAGTCGTGTCCGACTCTTTGCAACCCCAGGCTTCCCTGTAATCCACTACCTCCTGAAGTTTGTTCAAACTCATGTCCATTAAACCAGTGATGCCATCCAAACAACTCATCCTAGTAGTCGTTCACATTTCCCCCACTTATCCGTCCTCTCCTCTAGTGACCACTAATCTACTTTATGTCTATACAGATTTGCCTCTTCTGAACATTCCATCTGGAAACAGAGTCAAACAATGTATGGCTTTTGCAACTGGCTTCTTTTATCTAGAGTAACATTTTAAAGATTCTATGTTGTAGCTTGTATCAGTTAATTTCTTTTCATTGAGGAATAATATTCCATATGTGAATGTAGATATTTTACTAATCCATTCACTGATCGATGGGTACTCATATTAATTATATTTTTGGTTATTATGGATAATGCTGCTATGAACTTTCATATAAAAGATTTTATGTGGATGTATTTCTCTTGGTTATATACCTAGAAATGGAATTGCTGGATCACATGGTGACTCTATGTTTAAATTTTGAAGGAACTGCCAGATTGTTTTTGAAAGCAGCTGCATCATTTTACATCCTCACTTAGCAATGTATGAAGTTTCCAGTTTCTCCACATTCTCTCTGATGCTTGTCTTTTTGTTCCAGCAGATGTGAAGTAGTATATCATCGCGGTTTTGATTTGCATTTTCATGGTGCTTAATGACGTAGAGAAGCTTTTCATGTGCTATTAATATTTTTAAGTCTTTTATTTGGTTAAAAATGTGAACTCTAACCCCATTAGTTGATTGCTGGTGAAATATCATTAGTTTTTTGTAGTTCAGTGATATCTAAACTGCTGATGAGGTCAAGGCCACAAGGTCTATCTTTTACAGAGAAAATTGTGGTTAAACAACTACATTCATGTCCTTAACTCTGTATAGTGATCTGACAGGCTCTTGATATTGCCAATTAACAAGGTCTGGAAAAATCAACCAAAGGGTCTGTCCTAATGATTACAAATATCATTTTAATAAAAATACAATCCATCATCCACAGATATCTTTAACAGCATTGACTTATTGTTTTGAAAGTATAGTTGACTTGAAATATTATGTTAGTTTCAGGTGGACAGCATAGAGATTTGATATTTTTATAGACGGTACTCCTTTAAAGTTATTACAAAATAATGGCTATATTTAATTGTTCAGTATAATATATCCTTGTACTTATTTTATTCACAGCACTTTGAATACTGCTTAACTCTTAATTTCATACCACAATCTGGCCCCTCTCTCCTTCCCTCTCCTCACCAGTATCCTCTAGTTTGTTTTCTATATCAGTCTGAGCTTTTTGTTTGTTACATACATTTGCTTGTCTTTTTTTTATTTTTAGGTTCCATATCTAAAAAAGTGATAACAGAGCATATAAGTGATAACAGTATTTGTGTTTCTCTGTCTGACTTATTTCACTAAGCATAAAACTCTCTAGGTTCATCCACATTGTTGCAAATGGCATAATTTCATTCTTTTTTATGGCAGAGTAATAGCCCATTGTATGTATATTTATGTGTGTATATATATCACATCTTCTTTATCCACTCATCTGTTAATGAACACCTGACTTGATTCCATATCTTGACTATTGAAAATAATGCTGCTTTTGAATATTGGGGTGCATGTATATTTCCAAAATAGTGGCTTTTTTCAAATGTATACTCGAGTGGAATTGCTGCATCATCTGGTAGTCATTATGGTAATCATCTTTTTAGGTTTCTGAAGAACCTCTATACTGTTTTCCATAGTGGAAAACATCAACAGTGTACAAGGGTTTCCTTTTTTCCATATTCTCACCAGCATTTATCATTTGTAGACTTTTTAATGATAGTCATTCTGACAGGTAGGAGGTGATACCTCATTGTAGCTTTGATTTGTATTTCTCTAATAATTAGTGATATTGGGCATTTTTTTTTTATGTCTGTTAGCCATCTGCATGTCTTCTTTGGGAAAATGTTTGTCCAGGTTTTCTGCTTGTTCTAAAATTGTGTTGTTATTTGATGGAGTTATATGAGCTGTTAATATATTTTGGCTATCAACTTCTTGTCAGTCATGTAATTTGCAAATATTTTCTTCCATTCAGTAGGCTGTCTTTTCATTTTGTTGATGGTTTCCTTTGCTCTACAAAAGAATTTAAGTTTAACTGGATTCCATTTATTTATTTTTGTTTTTATTTCTTTTGCCTTTGGAGACAGATCCAAAGATGATTGCTATGATTTATGTCAAAGGATGTTCTGCCTATGTTCTCTTCTAGGAGTTTTATGGTTTGGGGTCTTATATTTAGGTCTTTAATTCACTTTGAGCTTATTTTTGTATATGGTGTGAGGAAATATACTAATCTCAGTCTTTCATACGTAGCTGTCCAGTTTCCAGAGAACCCCTTATTAAAGAGACTGTCTTTTCTCCATAGCATATTTTTGTTTCCTTTGTTGTAGATTAATTGACCATAGATGCACAGATAATAACATTGTTTTACTAAAAATGGTACCTGTTCATTTCAAGAACTTTTGAATAATCAAAAAGGTACAAGCCTCACTAAATTCTAAATCTAAATCTCACGGCTCCAGAAATAACTAGGTTAGGTTTTGATGAACTGTATTACAATACAGATATAGTTTGATGCATGCACAGATAGCCAAATTAATAGAAATAACTTCATGAGAATAGAATTATACCAGCTTATTTTTTTAAATAGAGGGTTTCAACTAATTTTACTTGAGCTAATGCCAATCACAAAAGTGAAACTGAATAATAAATGGGGAGAACTGTTTCCCTATTAAACTGATTCATTGTTTATCTCCCATCTTTTTACCACTTGTCACTATTTCTGATTCTTTTGTTCACTTCTTGGGTGGCTGAATATCATTGTCAGGTAGTTTTTTTGCAAGTATGGTAGCAGATACTTCTGGTGGCCACCAGCATTTCTTTTCTCTTTCTCAGTAAAATATTCCCACAATATAGTTTATAATCCTAGCCTCCCTTGCAGCTAGATGCACTCTAAACCTGGCCAATGGGATGTAAGCAGAAGTATATGAAATTTACAGAAAATACCCATTAAGGAAGGGGATCTTGTGTTCTCCTTCCTGCTAGCTGGAATGTAAATGTTGAAGTTTGATCTGTTGTCTTAAACCACAAGGTGGAAATCTGTATTAATGTATAACAAGATGGGAAAAAGATGGGAAGATTCTGGGTATCTGACAACTTCCTTAATCTGCTTTATTTCCAATTGTTTTTTATGTGATACAGAAGCTTCTACCTTTTTAAATGACTTACGTGTGTTCTTTAGCCACTCACCATTGACATTCATTATAACTGTCACAAAGGGCTAAAATCTGCCCTGAAGTTCTTTAAAGTCTGAGAATGTCTGCCTGTTTTTTCACACTTAATTTAGCTAGGTATAATTCTAATGTTGCACACTATCATTCTCTATCAGAATGTATAAATACTGCTCCATTTTCCCCAGCATTGGAGATTACTGTACAGAATGAGAGGCCAGCCTGATCTCTACATCTTTCCTTCATTCTTGTTTCTGCCTAGATCCTTGAGAAACATTTTCCCAATCTTTTATAATAAAAAAATTTATAAATTTTTTATTTTATAAAATAAAAAATTTCAAACATACAGAAAAAAGATACATAGATTAAGCACTTGCTAATATTTGCCATATTTACTTTATCTCTCCTGTGCATGCATATTTGTGTGTTTGTGTGTACATAAAGAACACATTTCTTTCTGAATCATTTGAAGCTAAGTTGTAGATGTAACATTCTATTCCTAAGTGCTTCAGAATGTATATCCTTAGAACATGATTTTACAAAGAATAAGAACAATAATCCCCTAATATTCTCTAGAATAATCCAATTTGCCTTAAAACTTCCCAATTGTTCCTTCTCCCCACATTGTCTTTTTTAAAAAATATTTATTTATTTGGCTATGCTGGGTCTTAGTTGCAGCATGTGGGATCTAGTTCCCTGACCAGGAATTGAACCCAAGTCTGCTACACTGGGAGCACAGAATCTTAGCTACTGGACCACCAGGGAAATCCCCCCACATGGTCTTTTGTGGCCTTAAAAAAATTAGTAACCAAATCCAATCAGAATTCGTATACTGTATTTGGTTGTTGTATCTCTTTAGTCTTTTCTGACCAAGAATAATTGCCTACTTTTTTGTTATGTACTTTTTGTTTCATTATTTTCTTTTTTGATGATGCCAGACCACTTGTGTGTACACTGCCCTATTTTCTGGCCTTACCTGATTGTTTACCTATAGTTTAAATTAACTTGTTCACCTAGCCCATATTTTCTGTAAACTTAGAGTTAAGTAATAAGCTTGATTAGACTTGGGTTAGATATTTGGCTAAAGTGTTTTAGGCATTATTTTATACTGCGTCACATCAGGAGCCAGACAGAGAAATTCTTCCAGTACTTGTGATGCTAAGTTTGATGTTTTGATTGAGATGGTAACCTCCAGAGCTCTCCATTTAAAGTTACATGATTTGTAGGGTGATTCTTTAGCATTATTGAAGGGCTATCCTCTCATCTAATCATTTTGGTATACATTTACAAACTTTTCCTGTATCAGTTACATCACTGGATGATTTTATTAATCTATCATCTTCCCTACATTTATTAGCTAGCATCCTTATAAAAGCAGCTTTCCTTTATCAACTGAGGATAAACTTCAGTTCCTCCAAGAAGGCAAAGTAAATGCTTAAATGTTTCTCTTTAATTACTAATTGGCAGAGATGGCATAACAGTCTTCTCTAAAGTTGGCACATGACTTGAAATATTATTTATTCTTGAAGTTAAATAATTTTGCTAGGATATGCCTTCATGGAGACTATTCTAAATCTTTTTTTCTGGTATACAATGTATCACTTTAATCTGCAGATTCAGTTCTTTAATATATTCTTCTGTATTACTTGGTTTCATTTGTTGGCTTTTCTAATTTAAGAGTGCCAATGATCTGTATGTTGGGTTAGCTTTGCTTTCTCAAGCATTATCTTTTTTAAAATCCTTGTCTTTTTCTTCTGTATTCCTTGTGATAATTTCCAGTGTTTCCTCTATGCTGGTAATTTGATTTCTACTTTTTTCCTCCTATTATTTCAAATGTATTAATTAGATCTGAAACTGTATTTATATTTGATTACTTCTTTAGCTTGACTTCTATTTTAATATCCATCTTTAAGCTCTTGATATTTTGAATTCATATTTTAACTAAGCTCTTCCTTGATAGAGAATCTGCTTCCTTGACATAAGTTTTCTTCGAGATGACGTGAAGTTTCTTCATCTATCTTTCACATATTGTGTACCTTTCTTTCAAGATTTTGGTTTACTTTTACTATGTCCTTACTTTTTTTGTTGCTTATGTTTGATGGGGCATCTCTTTCCAAACCATTTATTCAGATTCATTATTTACAAATTCTTCTAGCCGTTCTTCTCTCCTCTTCTGTAGGCGTTCTCTTTTATCTGGGAATAAGTTGATCTTCTCAGAGCTATCATTTGATGGTGGCTGGATATTGCTTTTTATCCACTTTCTTGTAGCCTGGTATTGGAAAATGGTGAAGTGGGGAAAACAGTGAGTTCTATTGGGATTGATTATATCCTCTGTTAGGGGGTAGGATAGGTGTCTTTGCTCTTTCTTGAGATTCTGCGAGATGTCCACCTCCAGAGCCTTTCCAAGCAGCCAAAGGTGTATCTCATTCCTATGTATTCTGGCTCATTCTCTTAAGCCTACAGAGTGACCTGATGTTGGTAGAACCTGGTAAAACATTTTATTTCTGCTGAAGACCCAAGGTAATACATAGGATCTCCTTCTCATGAGTTCTTGAATTTACCTTCTGTTCTTAAAATACTATTTCTTGAGAATAGTTTCCCCTTTCATTGACTGAGAAATTTGAAGAGGAAAATTCTATAACTATGTCTTACTCTGCTTTATTTTCTCATCAGTTAATAAACAGACCTCTGCCTTGTGTTGGGAGGTCTAGGTATACTCACTGAACTAAAAGTAAAATTTGGTATAGCATGGATTTCCCTCATAGCTCAATTGGTAAAGAGTCTGTCAAGATCCTCTGGAAAAGGAAATGGCAACCCACTCCAGTATTGTTGTCTGGAGAATTCCATGGACAGAGGAGCCTGGCAGGCTACAGTACATGAGGTCTCAAGAGTTGAACATGACTTAGTGACTAAAGAGAGAGAGAGAGAGAGAGAGAGAGAGAGAGAGAGAGAGAGAGAGAGGATGGTCTTTAGTTACATTTAAAGTAACTGAGGAGATGAACATGTTATATCAATTTCTATTTGTTGAGGAGATTTTTTTTCAACATCCGTTTGCATTATTTTCTGGAAGATGTCCCTTCCTTTCTGGATCATTGCTACTACCTCAGTGTAGGACCCCAAGCACTACCTTAAGCCTATAATTACCTGATGCTTTGGCTACTACTGTTTTTATAGGTATTTCCCTTTTCAAAAAAATAATCCAATGGCTTTCCATTCTTTTAAGAATATGGCACAAACCTCTAGGTTCAGCTCCATCCATAATCTAACCTTTCAAGTTTATGTCCCCTTCTCATCATTCATGGATTCTCTCTTTCACCAGTTCTATTCTCCAAATCTTTGTTTTTCTGTATCTACCCTTTTATTCCATAAACACATGCAGTGTACTTTCAATTTACGTTTACTTATCTCAATTCTACCTTTGTTTCCTATTTCCTCCATGAAGTTTTCCTGACTTAAAGCTGGAAAAGCTCTTCATCTTATGACTTTTCATACAGAATTTACTGTCTCTAATTCAGTGGCACTGTTTTGAAGCATGGAGTTGTTGTCATTGTTTAGTCATTAAATTGTGTCTGACTCTTGAGACCCCACAGACTGTAGCCTGCCAGGCTCCCCCGTCCAAGGCATTTCCCAGGCAAGAATACTCATGTGGGTTACCATTTCATTCTCCAGTGGATCTCCCCAATTCAGGCATCAAACCTGCTTCTCTTGCATTGGTAGGCAGATGTTTTACCACTGAGCCACATGGGAAGCCCATTATATTTCAGCTTATGTCTCAACTCTTTTTCAAACCATGTTTTTTGTTTTTGGTAGTGCCCTTATTGTCTTATGACCTCATGGATCTGTAGATCCCTGTTTTCTTAAAAAGAACAATGAGACCAATTCACATTCTCTTCATTGCTGCAGGCAGCAGCTGCTCATCCAAGCTCTGGCACTTCTAATCTTCCTCTCTCTTGAACCTCCCTCCCACCTCCCTCCCCATTCCACCCCTCTAGGTTTTTTTTTTTTTTAAATTTTCTTTACTTTACTGTGTTGGTTTTGCCATACAATGACATGAATCTGCCATGGGTATACATATGTTCCCCCTCCAGAACCCCCCTTCCTCCTCCCTCCCAATTCCCTCTCCCTGGGTCATCCCGGTGCACCAGCCCCAAGCATCAACCCTGGGCTGGCGATTGATTTCACATATGATAATTAACATGTTTCAATGCCATTCTCCCATATCATCCCACCCTTGCCCTCATCCACAGAGTCCACGAGACTGTTCTATACATCTGCGTTTCTTTTGCTGTCTCACATGCAGGGTTCTCGTTACCATCTTTCTAAATTCCATATATATGCATTAGTATACTGTATTGTTGTTTTTCCTTCTGGCTTACTTCACTCTGGATAATGGGCTCCAGTTCCGTCCACCTGAGTAGAATTGATTCAAATGAATTTTTTTTTTAATGCTGAGTAATATTCCATTGTGTATATGTACCACAGCTTTCTTATCCATTCATCAGTTGATGGGCATCTAGGTTGCTTCCATGTCCTGGCTATTGTAAACAATGCAGCGATGAACATTGGGGTACATGTGGCTCTTTCAATTCTGGTTTCCTCGGTGTATATGCCCAGCAGTGGGATTGCTGGGTCATATGGCAGGTCTATTTGCAGTTTTTTAAGGAACCTCCACACTGTTTTCCATAGTGGCTGTACTAGTTTGCATTCCCACCAACAGTGTAAGAGGGTTCCCTTTTCTCCACATCCTCTCCAGCATTTATTGCTTGTAGACTTTTGGATGGTAGCCATTCTGACTGGTGTAAAGTGGTACCTCATTGTGGTTTTGATTTGCATTTCTCTGATAATGAGTGATGTTGAGCAGCTTTTCATGTGTTTGTTAGCCATTTTTTATGTCTTCTTTGGAGAAATGTCTGTTAAGTTCTTTGGCCCACTTTTTGATTGGGTCGTTTATTTTTCTGGAATGGAGCTGCAGGAGTTGCTTGTATATTTTTGAGATTAATTGTTTGTCCGTTGCTTCATTGGCTATTATTTTCTCCCATTCTGAAGGCTGCCTTTTCACCTTGCTTGTAGTTTCCTTTGTTGTGCAGAAGCTTTTAATTTTAATTAGGTCCCATTTGTTTATTCATGCTTTTATTTCCGATCCCTCTAGGTTTTTACAGAGCCCTTGTTTGAGTTCCCTGAGTCATACAGCAAATTCCCACGGGGCATGATTTTTACATGTGGTAATGTAAGTTTCTATGTCACTCTCTCCAAACATCTCAACCTCTCCTTCCTGCCCCTACTCCGTGTCCATAAATCTGTTCTCTACGTCTGTTTCTCCATTGCTGCCCTGCAAATAAATTGATCGGGACCATATTCCTAGATTTCATATATATGTGTTAATATACAATATCTTTCTCTTTCTGACTTCACTTTGTTTGATAAGCTCAAGTTTCATCCACTTCATTAGAACTGACTCAAATGCATTCCTTTTTATGACTGAGTACTATTCCATTATATACATGTACCATAGCTTCTTTATCCATTCATCTGTCAATGGACATCTAGGTTGCTTCCATGTTCTAATCGTTGTAAATAGTGCTGCACTGAACATTGGGGTACATGTGTCTTTTTCAGTTTTGGCCTCCTCAGGATATATGCCTAGTAGTGGGGTTGTTGGGTCATATAGTGGTTTTACTCCTAATTTCTTAAGGAATTTCTGTACCATCTTCCCAAATAGCTGTATTAATTTACATTCCCACCAACAGTGCAAGAGGGATCCCTTTTTCTCCACACCCTCTCCAGCAATGTTTGTAGACTTTTTGATGCTGGCCATTCTGACTGATGTAAAGTGGTATCTCATTGTAGTTTTGATTTGCATTTCTCTAATAATGAAGGATGTTGAGAATCTTTTCATGTGTTTATTAGTCATCTGTATGTCTTCTTTCGAGATATGTCTGTTTAGGTCTTTCCCCCACTTTCTGATTGGGTTGTTTTTCTGCTATTGAGTTGTATGAGCTGCTTGTATATTTTGGAAATTAATCCTTTGTCAGTTGTTTAATTTGCTATTATTTTCCTCCCATTCTGAGGGTTGTCTTTTCACCTTGTTTATAGCCATTTTCCTTTGCTGTGCAAAAACTTTTAAATTTAATTAGGTCCCACTTGTTTATTTTTTATTTTATTTCCATTACTCTAGGAGGTGGGTCATAGAGGATCTTGCTTTTTGTCATCGAGTGCTCTGCCTATCTTTTTCTTCAAGAGTTTTATAGTTTCTGGTCTTAAAAGATTTGAGTCTTTAATCCACTGAATAGACAGCCCTACTTTTTTCTTAAATGCCGCAGCACTGCACTTTAACAGATTAGAACCCATCTGAATAAAAAGTAAAACTGAAAGGGGAAACACACTTGGGCTTGAGTCGGCTACAGTAGCCCTCAGGGACAGGCGCAGAAGAAATTCTTTAGGTGGTATAGAGACGGTTTGGTCTTTATTCCAACTTCACTGCTTTTCTTTTTAGATATACATGCACGCGGCCCAGTAGCTCAGTCACTAGGGAACCCAGGGCGCTGTGCCAGAGGTTGCGCTTGGTGCGCCTGCCTCTGCTCTGCAGAACAGCAAGCACCTGGGACGTGGTTAGCGGCTTCTATACAGCCCATTCTGGGCGCGTGGAATCCTGGAATTCGTGGTTTGGCACCGCGAGCTCCCTGCCTGAGGCCTCGTGAAGCGGACTACATTTCCCAGAATGCATCGGGAAGGGGGGGGGACGTGGGCGGTAGCGGGAGGGGGCGGACCCAGCCCTGCGGGGCGTCGCCGTTTCCAAGCGCCGAGATTTCGCCTAGTAACCCGCCAGCCTAGGTTCCAGAAAGCGGCGGTGTGGCCCCGCCCCCGGAGCCTAGACTGGAGGAAGAACCCGTCTCCGTTGGCGTCCCAGTGACGAAGCCCGTCCTCGGTGCGGGAGGCGGGGAAAAGGGGCGGGGGGCGGGCAAGCAGAGGATTCCGCTTGCCCTGTGAGATCCAGGACGTGCTGGCGGCGCCGGTTCAGAGCAGAGGTTAGAGGCGGGAGAGCGGGGATGCTCCGCAGGCGAGGCTGGATCGGGTGTGGGAGAAGTGCAGGATGCCGCCGCCGCGGCACTGTGCGCAGGCCGGGGTGTCCCCGGGGGCTGGCATCCCTCGGGTGGGCACCGGCCAATGCCTGGGACGTGTGTGCGCGCGCGCGTGTGTGTGGGGGCATCGCTGCCCCAGTGGTCCCGCGGGCGCTCCTCCCCACGCCGGGCTTAGAGACGAGACCCTTGAGCCCACGGGACCCCATAGCTAGCGCAAACGTTTCTGAGGAGAGGTTTTGGTCACTTGTTAATTATTTAATTTCTTCTGGACTGATAGCGTTTGTAGGTTGTATTTTCCTGCCTCCAGCTACCGTAGTGTCTCAGTTTCCTCCGATTCAGAAAAAAATCTTTATGAAGCTTGCCATTGGAGTGAGTTCCCGATTAGTGAGAGCTGCTAAGTTCGTTTTGGTTTTCTCGGCCAAGAGAGGGTTCACGAAGGATATGAATTCTGAATATATACACGACTAATTGGAGCGTCTAAAAAATGACCATTGTATGTTTGCCCTGGCTTAATGGGGAAACAGCAAATGTTCTTTCAAATCGTATCAGCAACCACCACCCGGCAGCATTTAGGGCATATTTCGTATCATTAAAAGGATGGATCGGGGAGGGGGGCGGGGGTGAAAAAGATGGATCTGGAGAGAGAAAAGAGGAATAGCTGACAATTTTTTAAAAACTTGGTTTAGTTTGGGGATCATTTGCTTGGACTGGGTGACTTATGCAAAATATCTGTTTCTTTCTTCTTGGCTCTCGCCTCCTGGATGTAGACTGTCAGTTTCGGATCCAAGGATGGCGAAGGCAAAGCTTACCGGAGTTCCCTGTCAAATTAAAGCTGTCACAGAATAAATCCCGCTGCCCGCTGCGAGGCCCCCTCCCCGCGCACTGCAAACTTCAGTGAGCGAACTGGGTAATCACTGTTTGGATATGCAGATCCTTGATTCCAAAGGCGGGGTGACCCTCCCAAGAACCTCTCCCGGGGGCCGAAGCCCGCAGGTGCAGTGAGGCGCGCGCGCGCGCGCGCGAGTGAAGACGCCTAGCCCGGGGGAGAGGAAGCCGGGGCGCCCGGCGGGGTCTGGCGGCCGTGCACCGGCGGCTCGTCTCCGGCGGCGGCGGCGGATGATGGTGGCGGCCGGCGCGCTGGTCTGTGTGAGTGCGTCGCCGCGGAAATCAGCGCCCGGCGCTGCACGCTGAGCCCTTTGCAGGTCCTCTGCAGCCCGAGACTTGGCGAGCACAGACCCGGCGCGCAGGGGCCGCGGACCGGTGCGCGGGGGGCCCCGGGGGCTAGTGGGGTCGGCTTATCATGGCGGATCGGACAGCTCCCAGCTGCCAGCTCCGGCTGGAGTGGGTGTACGGGTACCGGGGTCACCAGTGCCGCAACAACCTGTACTACACCGCCGGCAAGGAGGTGGTCTACTTTGTGGCTGGGGTCGGGGTGGTTTACAACACCCGCGAGCACAGCCAAAAATTCTTCCTGGGACACAACGACGACATTATCAGGTAAGGAGGTGGCCTGGGGCGGTGGGAGGGGTTGGGTGTGGAGGTTGGAAGGGTGAGAAGGATGACTGACTGGGATTTCGTGGGGTCAGATCTGGGCGCCCCATGGAATAAAGGAGTCTCTCTGGAACCTCATGGAATTATAGAAAGGCTGCTGATTCCTAAGGCTAGGGCAGAAGCAGGGTAAGGGTGCAGGTGGGGAGGGAGAAATCTCTTTTCTCTGTTGCTCAGCAAGGCTTTTTAAATCACTGAGGAGTCAAGTGTCCTGGTGCTTCTTTGGTGTTCATTCCCGCTACAAGTGGAAGGATCCTAGGGAGCTATTAAACACTTCTCTTTCCCTCCTTTACTAGGAAAATTTAGGACCAATAGCCTGAACTGTGGGTATCATCTTTGGGAGGCTCTTTAGAAGGTTCCTCAGCAAGTAAGAGGATTGAAAAAAAAAAAAAAAACCGAAAGGAAATTTTGCTAAAGGTAATTTGGGATCTTCTTTCCAGATGCTTGGAAACTAGGAAATTTCTGCAGTGGGTGGGAATTTGTTCTCTAATATTTCACTTGGTAGTGACTTAGTGCCGAGAATCATATTTATATATACACTAAATGGATGCTTCCACACCATCACTGAGGGTATAAAAGACTGGCAGTTTCTGGACAACAAAACCCTACCCTCCAGCCCACAGAATGACCAACAGGGTAGTGAATGGCTGGGGCTGGTGAAGACAAAATTGAAAGAATAGCCATTTTAAAAGGTCTTCCTTATTAAATTGTAAAGGGATATGCTTTGAGTTTTGGCCCTGTCCTCTCATCTTTGGACTGGATGCATCTTTCCCCAGCCCTGGTCAGCTTCTTCTCTGACCATACAAGGTGTGGTCCAGACGCTGTTCACAGGGAATCCTTTTCAGCCCTTGGCAGCTGGGGAAGGTTTCCACGATATGGGAGCCTCAGCCCACAGGGAAAATGACTTGCTGAGGATGGACTACAGCTGACAGAGACCGTATTTATACCTTCCAGACTTGTGTGTTCACTGATGTAGAACAACCTCCATCACATTGCAGAATATTGCCACTTGTACTCTCTGTCTCATTTCATAATGAAATAAATGGTTCAGTGGCATAATGTTAGTGGTCTTAATTTCTCCATGGGAAGGCTGCTTTAGGAGACTCACTTCCCCCCACCCTCCTTTGTACTGTTGTGATTTTTCTGGAGCCCTTTTCCTCCTCAAGCCCTAAAGTTGAAAGAAAATGTTACAGAAGTAAAAAAACTATATTAATATATTAAAATAGAGTGAAATACATATATATGTTAAAAATGTTGACTTTTAAAAGATGAAGACTTTAAGTACTAGGAGCTCTGCTGTCCTTGAGATTTGGTGGAACTGACTTTTAAAACTTTCTTCATGTCACATTTGATAGAAGAACTTTCTTCTCTCCCTGCTGTGATAATGGTTGTGATTGGGGGCTCTTACCTAGTTTTGTCCTGGAGATTTTGCTGCTGTAATTCCAAGCTGATTATTAAAGTCACAGGTGCAAATGATTAACAGTGACTCATGAAAAGGTTAGACGTTTAAAAATTAAAGCCCATTATGTTTTTGCCCTTTTCTTAACACACTGCTTTCCATTACACCATCAAAATAAGATGTAGTCCTTCGGGGAAGGGAGAGAGTGGCAATTAAACAGGAAATTCCCTGCAGTTAAATAATAGTAATGTGACAGTTCACTGAACTACTTTGAGGATTTGAACTCTTAATCTTAATTTTTTTCCTCTAACAGGAAAAAAAAATAGAATGTATTATTGAAACTGAAGGTGGGAGAAGGGTGGAGTTGCAGTAAACCACTGTTATGACAGACTGTTGACTAGTGGGGTTGTCGTGATATCTGACTTAGTTGAAGAAACACTCAGATTTGAAGAAAAGGTGAATGAATTTATTTGTCTAACTGGATTTGCAGGGAGCTTCAATTGTTGAAAACGAAAAACCTGATGTTTTAGTTTCTGTTTATTAAGACAGTTACATCTTTATGCTGAATAGTGACATAGTAGCAAAGCTGCCTAAGGAGAAAGGACTGAATTTTCCACGTTATTTGGTTGTGTCTGAGTATGTGTAGGAGAGCAGAGTTCTTTAATATTCATCTATGTGTTTGCACGTAGGAATAAAATTAAGCCAAATAGGTTAAAAAACACAAATCACAGATCATTATATAACTGGGAGCTGTAAAATTAGAGAATACAGAATATTTATGTTGTTATTTTGCTTTATCTTGTATATGTAAATGTCTTTATCTGGTGAAGGTAGTATATAAACCATATTTGTTTTCACCCTTAGTATATGGAACTGTTAAATGCTATTTCCTTCATAATTTTATTCCCAGAAACATATTAGATATTTGAAATTAATACTTTAAAATGTTAGGAATATTAATGTATTAACTGTACATATGGAGAAGAAATATGTATTCTTTTATCTTTACGAATTTCAACTCATTTCTGCATAGCTAGTTATACTACTGATTTTCTGTTTAAAATATTAATGTTTGTCATTGAATGAGGAAGACTAAAGCTAAGATTTTAGTGCAAAAATGTTTGGGGTATTTTGGAATCATGACATAAATATTAAAACTTCTAACACTTGATTTCATCAAACGAGATAAGTAATCATCCACATAGATTTTGCATTTGTTTGAATGATATATTCATGATGCATGCATTTTCTACTGTGTTATTTATTGTGCTACTTTCCCTAGAATCCTAACTAGAAAGCAGCCAAACAAATATTGATACCATACTCCATTTTAGAAAACCGTATCATCTCTGAGATCACGGTGAACTTTAATAATAATGTAGGATTTGGCAGAGCTCATTAGAACTCAGCATATGTGTCCTCCTGATTTGAAAGACTATGTGTTTAAGTCAGATTTTTAAAAATGTTGATATGTGAAGCATAATGTGATTTATTGGATGTGGAGGCTTAGTTTTATTCTCTTGAATGATTACCCTTCAATACAGATAACAGATTAGCGGATGATGCCATATTTTAGCTCTGATAGCATTGTGATGGGACAGGAAGATGCTTAAAGCAACAGAAGCACTCAAATCGGGGCTTGAAGGCAAGGACAGTAATCAAGGCAGGAATAATTACTAACTTGGTTTCTGCTGCAGGTAGCAGACCATGACACAGAACTGGAGCAAATGAAAGAAAAGGTCATGCACACATTTGCTGTCTGTCTCCTCCCGATCATTTTCACGGTGACTCCAGTGGAGACATTTCTCCCTTATTCTGGGACCCTATTTTGTATCTGACTAGAACTCTGTCTCCATTTTCATTTCTCTTCTTTCCTGGCTCTCTGTTGCAAGGGAGGTTTTTCTGCAGTACCAGGTTAGGGGAGAGGGCACTAACTTTGATTTCACTCCTGCTTGGGTTTGAATCCACCCTCCTGTTTACTAGAGGCATCTAGGTGAGTGACTTGACCTCTCAGGGCCTCATTTGTTTGTAAGAAGGGCATTAACAACAACTAAATTGCAGAATTTCAATTTCAAATAGGTAATTATTTGAAATAATATATGCAGATAGTTTAGTGTGGGGCCTTGCCCTTAGTTGGTGCTCAGTAAATGCTCTTAGTAACGATAGCAGTAGTACAATATTTAATTAAAAACACATACATACATCAGAAACAATACAGTGATTCTTCATTGTCCACAGTCTGAAGTCCGAACTCCTGAGTTTTCCTTTCTCGTTGGTGTTAACCTACCTTTATATCTTTATTTTCTGTGACTCTGTGCTTTCCTGCCTCATGCTGGAATGATTACTCTTCCCCTTCATCCATCTCTTCCCAGTCCCTTTCCCCAGTGACATAGTGGTTGGGGGCATGTGCTTTGGTCAGACAAATTTGATTTTGAACCTAGATCTGCTACCAGCTGGGTGACTTGGGAAATTTTCTAGATGTCTGTGAGTCTCAACTGTCATCAATAAAATAGCTGCTCATCAATGCAGTGGAGATTTAAAGTTATCTAACTTGTAGTTTATGGAGATAACATACAAGGTTCCCCACAGTGTTTGGCAAATAGGAAGGGGCCACCACAGGGAGCCTATTTGTATCTCTGTCTTAAGTGCCCCATCCATTTCAATCTTGCTTCTCCCATGAGCCCTTTTACCATCCTTAGCTGAAGAAGTGCCTTGCACTCCTAAAGTTTTGCATCTTTCGTGACCAATGCTGCTCACTTGATATGTATCATTTAGTGCCGTTCCTTCACTCTGAGTATTTTCATTTGTAAATGTATATATGATTCTTGAGGCTGAGAATGAATTTAATAAGGAGAACCAACATTTCCTGAGTGCAGACTCAGTGCTATAATGTTGGTACTGTGTTTAGCCTCAGTTTACTGATGAGAAAACCAAGGCACAGAGAGGTTAAAGATGTTGCCCATGGTCACTGTTTAGCAGATTGTAGAATGGGAATTGGGACCCAGGTCAGTCTGATTCCAAAGCCCAGAGCTATCACTTCACTGCTTTACACACTCTTTAATTTTCTTAGCCACTATGGTCTCTACCATTGTCCCTTGTTTCTAACCAGAACTCGGTCAGTTCATGACTCCTTGTAACTCTGTTTTCCAGTTTAGTGTTTTATATAAGGCTATTTGAAGTAGATCACTAGAACTCTGTCTAGAAATGGAACCATGTTCAAGTTCATCCTAGACCATCCCCAGATTTGAAGCAATGACCTGAAACAGTGAACTATTGGAGATGTTAAAAAAAACTAAAAGAAAATATCTGAATTGTGACATGGCTAAAATTACCTGGGTACTGCAAGTACGCACAATTGCACTTGTTGAATTTGAAGAGAGAGGTGTAACAGCCATGATTGGGCTTGGGGTGTTGGGTAAACAGATTCACATGAAGGCCTGGAGATCTGGTTTCATATTCTTCAGTCCCTTGACCAGTTTGAATAAGGGAAACGTAGGGGTAACTATAAAGGATCAAACCTGTATTGAGTTGAGTGCCTGCTCTGTACCAGACACTGCATGCACACACACACACACACAAAGAAATCCCTTCACCCACAACTCTGAGAGAGAGCCTTTATTTTACAGGCACAGCTCAGAGAGGGAAGGGATTTAAGCGAAGTCACTCATCTATTCATCAGATCTCACTTGCTTGCTCATTGGTCTGATCATGTAATGAAAGGGCTCAGTTGGTAAGGAATAAGCCTGTAGTGCAGGAGACCCAGCTTTGATTCCTGGATTGAGAAGATCCCCTGGAGAAGGAAATGGCAACCCACTCCATTTATACTTGCCTGGAGAATCCCATGGATAGAGGAGCCTGGCAGGCTGCAGTCCATGTGGTCGCAAGAGTTGGACACGACTTAGCGACTAACCACCTATGGTCTGTTCATAAATAATTTTACTGTTATTCTTATTAATAAGGTATTAGTCTGGTGATTTTCATTAAGATTTATTTATTCTCTAAATTGGGTGGATTTTACTTTTTCATTTACTTTTTAATCAAAAACTAGTATCTGGAATATACCAGGTATAGCATTGAGCATGACCAAGTTCTTGCCCCCATTCTGAAGGGGGATGCCAACAATGAATGAACAAGACAGCAAGGTGAATACAGACTGTGCTAAGTACTAAGGAGGGAATGGCCATAGAGGGGAACTAGGTCAAGTGGGGTGTGGGAGCCACTTTAGATAAGGTGTCCAGAGCAGCGCTCTAGGGAGATGGTGTTTAAGCTGAAATCTGAAAGATGAAAAGGGACAGGTAAGTGAAGATGTGATGGAGAAGAGAGGTTAGGTGCAAAGGTACTAGGATGGGAAAGAACCTGGCAGGGCCAGAATTCTGGTCTAGATATCCAGAGAAAGACCAAGGTCATAGTAATTCTCATCCAGGTCATTAATGCCTCATGGGTTTTGCCACCATATGTCCTAGATTTCCCAGGACACTCACAAATATTCCATTCAGTTATTGTTATGAGTATACTTGTTCATATCATATCATAGATCCCTTTTAATTCAGAATGTGTTACATGGTTTTATTTTTAAAATATGGCTACTATATAATGGGTCACAGCTTGAAAAACATGACCCTGGAGTATACTCTCTTATAAAGAATGATATAGGCCCTACCACCAGTGGTCAGCAAAAATGTAGATCACACTGTGGTAAGTTAAAACCTGTTACACGGCAGCACCTTCAGGCAGGGCTGTCCTAGAGGTGCTCCTACCTGCAAGGAGGTAGTTCTGGACACCTTTGAGATGTAGGTGATGCATTTGCCACCAAATAAAAAGGAAGCTGCTGGGAGGGTTACCTTGCTGGCTCTGCTTCTGGGACTGACGCCTTCCCCAGGAGGCAGAGCCATACAGAAAGCCATCCTTTAGCCAGCAGACTACACATGTTCAGCCATCAGCCTCCTCTTGTAGGTTTAACTCGATTTGTCATATGTGGATTGGTCTTAAATGTAATTAAAGTGCTTGACAGCAAACAGTTCTTTGCAAACATCATTGTGCATAGGAGTCACCCAGGCACATGTAGCTGGGTAAGCCTTGTGTGAGGCCTGACATCCTGCATTTCTATCCAGCTCCCATTAGTTGATGTTGATGCTGCTAGTCTATGCAACAAGATGTTTGGGACCTCATTCACATGTTTCAGAGCTCAATAGATCAGTGGGCTTTTTTTTTTCCAACCTAAAAGATATTGCCAGCTTGTGAAATAGATTTTTGAAAATATATATATAACTCATTTATTAAATTCTTAAATTAACAGAATCAATTTTTTCATTAAGTTGTCACCTAGCCTAGTGTTCTTTTTTCTCAGAAAGAACCAAGCAAGAACTGGTTGGAACAAGTTAAGGAGATGGCTAGTATGTCCTTGTGGGCAGTGGAAGAGTGTGTCCACAGCCTTTGTGTAGAGACATGTTTTCTAGTCCCTTGAGTATATTTTACCTAGGAGTGGAGTTGCTGTATCATATGTTAACTCTATGTTTAACCTACTGAAGTACTGCCAAATTGTTTTCCAGACAATCACATCAGCAGCATATGAGATTTTTCAGTGACACCATATCCTTGCCAGCACTTGTTACTGTCTTTTTCATTATAGCCATCCTGTGGGTGAGAAGTGGTATCTTGTTGTGCTTTTAATTTGCATTCCCGAAGAACTGATTATACTGATTACCTTTTCATAAATTTTTGACCATTTGTATACCTTCTTTGCAGAAAATGTCTATTCAGATCCTTTGCCCAGATCCCTTTTAATTGGCTTATTTGTTTTTTGTTGTTGTAAGAGTGCTTTATATATTCTGAATATAAGTCCCTCATCTAATATATTATTTTCAAATATTTTCTCTCATTCAGCAAGTTGTCTTTTCACTTTTTTGATGGTGTCCTTTGAAACACTAAAGTTTAAGATTTCAATGATGTCCTATTTATCTTTGATGATGTCTAATTTATCCAGCTTACCTTTTTCTTTTGTCACTTATACTTTTAGTGTTAAATCTAAGAAACCATCACCTAATCCAAGGTCATGAGGATTTATTTCTATGTTTTCTTCTTAAGAGTTTTATAGTTATAGCTTTGACATTTAGGCAGATAATCCCTTTTGAGTTACATTTTATACATGGTGTGATGTGGAGGGTCCAACTTCTTTCTTTTGCATGCAGATATTCTGTGGTCCCAACGCCATTTGTTGAGAAACTCTTATTTTTCCATTGAATTGTCTTGGATGTCTGTAGCCTTTGACCTTCCCTACCAGGCAGCCCATTCCTCTCATACGGAAGACACTGAACATTTGGGGACCCAGAAACAAGCAATCATTAAAAAGATTAACCTAGAAATTTGAGGCTTTGGTTACCATTCTGCAGTTGTAGAGATGCTGTTATATCCTATGAAAGATATGTAGCTTTTTATATATTTAAACAATATAACTGTTTATACATTGAGGAGTCGGTGCAGTTTTTTGCAACTGCTGGTTTAAGGACCAGCAGCAATCTATACTTTGACTTTGTTTGCTTCCAGAGATCCTGCGTTTTGAAATGAAGTTATAGTCTTCAGTCTTGCTGTTGGAGACAGACCTACTGAGACCTACCTACTGAGGCAGCTGAGTGGGTGGAGTTTGTCTGGAAAGCAAAGGGAGTGGTCAGACCTCTTGACCTTGACCTCTTTACTAGTTCACCCCTTTCTTCTCTCAATGGGAGGCAGACCCCTGGATGGCCTCAGCCTAGGAGTTGAAGGATTCTAGGATTGCCCACTAATTTTCTGTTGTTCCCCTTCCCATCAGCGTGAAGGAGGGGAGTGGCAGGCCAGCTCTGCCTCCCTGACAGGAAAGATGCTTTCTTTGGACTGATAGTACATATATAGGCTGGTCAGAGAATTGTTCTGAGGTTATTGAGAATTCTTGTTTAGTTTACATATTGTTTAATAATGTCACTAAAACATTTTTCTGTGTTCACTATGAATTGATATTATAGGTAAGAGTGAAACAAGATCCACCAGTGATGAGCTGACTTCTAAGTAAGAGATTATCAGTTGCAAGAGACTGAAATTTTCTCAAAAGGAGAATTAAGGAGGGGAGCACAAGGTGAGAAGAGAATCTTTTGAAACTCAATTATAGAGTATATGGCTGGCCTCTCATACACTACACAGTTATCAGGCAGCTAGTCATTTCCTGTTCCTTTCTCTTGCAAGCATGCATCACAGGAAATCACATCTCTGCTTCCCTCTGAATAAAATATGCTTTGATTTTCTCTGACTGCTCCTTAACTCAGTGATCCATTTTACACATAGCCATTCCCCCCCAAAAGCCATCTTAACCTCCTCACTGTACTAGATTATGTAGCTTGGCCCTACACAACCAATTGATTAGGTCTTGTGAGCCTGAATTCCAGATTTCCAGGAAAAAGAATCTGATTGGCCACACTGGGTCAGCAGGGACAGGATGTCCACCAGTTCAATCAGCTGTAGCCTGGAAGGCGGGCCTAGGTTTCAAAGGGCTGTCCCTTTAAGGGAAGATTGTCAAATAAGGGAGGTATAGACTGAGAAAGAATGAATGGCAACTCCACCGTAGGAGGTGGATTAGAAGAAGAGGTAGCAAATGGGTTTTTGGAGCAGAACAATGATGAGAAGTATTGAGCTGAGGGAAAGAAGAAGTCAGGAAAATGATATTAAGTTTTAAAAACAGAATTCTGGTGACTCTCAACACATGGGATTTTTAGTTTTCATAACAGGCCGTGGAGGATGTCCCTGGGAAATACTGACCATTGGCTGATGACCAGACTTGGAGGGCTAGGTGTACATCAAGCATCTGCCTACTGGGGTGCCAATGCTCCGACTAAGAGTGTTCACTCTCCTGCTGGGGTCCGGTTGTAGGGCTGGAGGCAGAGGGGAGCATGTAGGAATAAGGGCTGATGCTAGCAGGTACCAGAGAGATGGCCTGACAGCACACACAGGAGGCTTCCTAGAGCTAGTTCAGGCTCCTCAGCTCAGGCAGGTAAGGCTTGGGGCAGCAGCTGTTTGCCTGCTGGTGAAGAACTATTTCCATGCTTTACCTGGCACAGATACTGGTACATCCCTGCTGATCACCAGCCTTGGTGATGAGTGAACCCTGAATGATTTACTGAGCTTGGCCATCTAACAGACATTGAAAAAAGAGTCTTCCTCAAGCCAGACTTAAAATCTACCCAAGGTTCCCCATTACCAGCAGGATAAGTATCAAGCTTACCCATGCTCATTCAGCGTAGTCTCCTAAGACTATTATGATCAGTTCCTTGTTCTTCCTCCAGCTTGATGTCTCTCCCTCTGCTAACATCCTCAGACCACATCAAATTCCTTGCAGTTACCTGGACCCAGTATCTTATTTTGTTTATCCTCAACCTAGTACACGCCATTGACTGCCTGAAATGACCCCTCACTTGTCCACATGTACGCTCTTTTTTTTTCTTTCAATCTCAGCGTAGTGTCATCGCCCCCTGAAGCCATACCTTGACAGCTGGACTCTTTAGGCCATTCTTTCTCTGTGCATCCAGGCCACCATGCAAGGACCTCCCCACTGGACTCATTGCACTCATGGTTTTGCATTTGCTGACTTACCCCTCTCCCCATCTGATACAAGTTCCATGTGTCCCCTGCCTAGCACCTGTTGTGAACATAGTGAGTGCTTCATGTATTGTTAGTTGTTGTTAGTTCTTCATATCTCAAATTATTTAGAAAGAGAAAGATAAGACAGGCAGATAAGATTGCTATAGAAGTCATTCCGTACATACTTTCTGAAAATACTAATATATTCTCATTTGGCACTTAGAAGCAGGATTCAGAATCTTCATGACCTGAAGCTAATCATGAAGAAATGTGAATATGATTTGAAGGACAGTTTACATCACAACTTGCCTGTACTTTGTAAAACACAAAAATAAAAACTTTTTCTCATAAAAGACAAAAGGAAGTAAGGGGCTGTTCCAGTTGAAAGGAGACTAAAAGGATAGAAGTAAATGCAATATGTGATCCTGGATTGGGGTGGTTAGTTGTTGTTCAGCTGCTAAGTCGTGTCTGACTCTTTACAACCCCATGGACTGCAGCACGCCAGTCTTCCCTGTCCTTCACCATCTCCCTGAGTTTGCTCAAACTCATGTCCATCTAGTCAGTGGTGCCATCCAACCAGCTCATCTCTATCACCTGCTTCTCCTCCTGCCTTCAGTCTTTCCCAGCATCAAGGTCTTTTCCAATGAGTTGGCTCTTCATATCAGGTGGCCAAAGTACTGGAGCTTAAATTTCAGCATCGATTCTTCCAATGAATATTCAGGGTTGGTTGGGGTGGTTAGGGATTGCTATAAGTAACAGCACTGGGACAATGAGTGAAATTTGAACATGGAAGTATATGTTAGGAACTAGCACTGTGTTCACATTAAAATTCTGAATTTGATTGTAGCAGTGCAGTTACATAAGGGAAGTTTCTTGTCTTAGGAGAAATGTGCTAGGATATTTAGGAGTGAAGTGTTATGGAGCTGCAGACAACAGTAATAAGGTGTCTGTGTGTGCGTGTATGTTTGTGTTTCTCCTGGCATCTGTTCTCTCCTCTTAACCACTGCTTCCTTCCTGCTTCCATCCTTGCCTCTCCCATTTTATTCTCAACATAGCAGCCAGTTGATCTGGCTTCACCATAAGTCAAGTCATGTTAATTCTTGCTCAGAACTCTCAGAGCAAGCGTAGAAGTCCTTATAATGGCCTCTAAGCCTCTTTGGGGATTTGGCCTTCTGTTACCTCTATGATCTAATCTATTTTCTCCCCATCCCTTGCTCTACTTCAGCCACACTGGCCTCCTAGTTGCAGCTGAAATGCCCAGGCACCCTACTGCCCCAGGGCCTTTGCACTTTCCCTCTGTCTAGCTCCTCCTTCTTCTAGATGTCACATGACTTCACTCGCCTCCATTGAGTCCCTGCTCAAGGTCATCTTCTCAGTGAGGCCATCCTTGACTACCCTATTTTTTTAAATTATTTTATTTATTTTTTCCTTTACATTATTGGTTTTGCCATACATTGACATGAATCCACCATGGGTATACATGTGTTCCCCTTCCAGATCCCCCCTCCCACCTCCCTCCCAATTCCATCCCTCTAGGTCATCCTGGTGCAGCCCTGAGCACCCTCATACATCAAACCTGGGCTGACGATTGATTTCACATATGATAATTTACATGTTTCAATGCCATTCTCCCATATCATCCCGCCCTTGCCCTCTCCCATAGAGTCCAAAAAACTGTTCTATACATCTGCGTCTCTTTTGCTGACTCACATACAAGGTTATCATTACCATCTTTCTAAATTGCATATATATGTGTTAGTATACTATATTGTTGTTTTTCCTTCTGGCTTACTTCACTCTGTATAATAGGCTCCAGTTTTGTCCACCTCAGTAGAACTGATTCAAATGAATTCATTTTAATGGCTGAGTAATATTCCATTGTGTATACGTACCACAGCTTTCTTATCCATTCGACTGCTGATGGACATCTAGGTTGCTTCCATGTCCTGGCTATTGTAAACAGTGTGGCGATGAACATTGGGGTACATTGACTACCCTATTTCAAATGTAGACTCCTCCCCAACACACTCCTTATTACTCATCCCTGTTTCATATTTCCCCTTAGTTCTTTTTTGTTTTGAACCTTGTTGACTCTCTTCACTAGAATATGAGCTCTATGTGGGCAGAGTTTTTGTTTGCTGCCCTGCCTACAGTGCCCAAAATGATGCCTGGTATGTAGAAGACACTTAATAAGTATTTATTGAATGAATAAATGAATGACTAGTATATGTTCACTTTTGTTTGTTTTGAGATCACCTCCTTGCAATTTCTGCTTATAATGGGATTTTTTGAAGGGGTTGCCTTTGACAGACTATGAAGCTTATGGGTCCCATCTCAGAATAGTAGGTTTCTTTGTTCTGGCTTATCCTTTTACCAAAGTATAATCTAGATACAGAAAAGTGTACATATCATAGTGTACAGCTGGATCAATTCTCATGACCCCAGTGCACCTGTAACCCTCACGTACATCAAGAAATGGAACCTTACCAGTACCACGGAGACTCCTGAGCACCTCCTTTCAGTCACAGTCCCCCCTGCAAAGGTAACCTCTATCCTGACTTTTAACAGTGTAAATTAGTGTTGCCTGGTGGTGCACCTTTTAAAGGAATGGTACAGTATGCATTTTTTTGTGTGTCTGGCTACTTTCAATCAACATTATATGATTTGTCTCTACTTCTACATGTTTATTTTCAGTTTCATATTTTCCATTGTGTAGCAACATAGTTTATCCATTCTACTGTAGGTGGGCATTTGGGTGACTTATGGTTTCTTTTGACTACTATTAACATTCTAGTACAAGTGAACATATATATCCATTTCCACATGGGAGTGGTATTTCTGGGGCATGGGGTGCACACATGATCAGTTTTTCTGGGTGCTGCCAGACCCTTTTCCAAAGTGGATAAATCAACTTATACTCCCGTTATCATGGAATTTCCTAATGCATAAAATTAAGTCCATAAATGCATAAAATAAAATACATGAATAAGATTGGAAAGAAAATTATTTTGAAATACAATTGGAATAATACAGTTGGAAAAATATTGTAATATGTCACGATACATGTGCTTCTTTATTAACTCATGCAATTGAAAGTTCTAACAGTTTTAATAATTGTTATAAATTCAAAGTAGTGATGGGTATACATGATGTTTGAAAATCTGTAACAACTGTAATATTATGAAAATATCTGTGATTTTATTAATCTCAAGGTCACAGGTACTACTATAGTTTGTTGCCTACATTCTGAATCATAGGAAATACTAAAACGTGTTACAAGTTAGTGAAAAATAAAGACTTTTAGTAATTTTTAGTCCATCTAAACACATAAACCCTTCTGAATTCTATTAAGGAATGTATGGACTCTAAGTTAAGAATCTCTTGATAAGAGGAACAAAAATGATTTACAACAAATATTTCTTAAGTGTCTACCATGTGTCATGTTGGCTTCCCTGGTGGCTCAGTGGTAAAGAATCCACTGCCAATGTAGGAGATGGAAATGGCAAGAAGGAAGGAAATGGCAACCCACTCCAGTATTCTTATCTGGGAAATTCCCTGGACAGAGAAGCCTGATGGGCTACAGTCCATGGGTTGCAATAGAGTTGGACACGACTTAGTGACTAAACAACAACAGCAAGTTTCTCATGTACTGTGCCAGACACTGGGGACCCAACAGTGAGTAACATGCATCTCTTCTCAAGGAACTTATAATCATGAAGGCAATATTCATAAATAGGTTAGCAGCTGGGTCTATGTGTTCAGGTCTATGGCAGTTAGCCCACGGCATATACCTAACCCGTACGTGGGAGTGGATGGTAGTCAGAGAAGGTTTTCTGGAGAAAGGAGCATCATTAGATTTAGGCTCTGTTTTGATTACTCTGGCTACAGTGTGAATGATGAATTGTTGGAGAGAAAGTCTGGAGGCACTTAAAGTAATCCAGATATGAGGTCATTATGATAGTATGCAAGGAAAGCAATGAGTGTGTTCTGGAGACTCTATTCCTGCTGACTGATTGGATATAGGTGATAGAGGAGAAGGAAGATGTAAGGTTAACAATCAGCTGGTTGGATGGCGGTTATCATTGGCTGAAGCAGAATGAGGAGCAGGCTCAGGGCCAGGGAATGATGAATTCAGCTTTGAACACATATAGATGGAAGTGTTTGTGGAACATCCAAGAGGTGATTTTACGTTTATGTGGGTCTCGCTCAGGACAAGGAGCCTGGCAGGCTATAGTCGTGGGGATTGCAAGGAGTCTGACACGACTGAAAGAGTGACACTTTCACTTTCTTGCTCAGGAGAGAGCCTCATGAGCTTCAGGGAGCATGTGGGAGTGGATAAGGTAACCCAGAGAGTACAGGGAGGAAGAAGAGGCCAGGTTTAGGATTTTGAGGACGATTCAGCTTTCAGGTGATCAGTAAATAAAGATGCATGTGAATGATGAGAATAGTCCCAGGGATAGGAGGAAAGCAGAGTGCCTGGAGGCCACAAGCAGAGACAGTGTCAAGGAGACCCTCAATAGTATCACAGAAGTACAACACAGTAAGTCTAGAAAAGGGCCCTGTGGCTTCAGCAATGAGAAGATAGTTGATGAGTTACTTTTACTACAGAAACACTGGAATGATTATTTTCCTCTGGGTTGTACTTTCATCTGGGTTTTAAACATTCTGTTATAGCTAGCAGTTAGAATTCCAAGGGCCATTTCCTTTTAGCTTTACTTTTCTTCTTTCATCTCTTTTATATATTTCACTCATGCTCCAGTGACTTTTATGCTGCACTGATAGTAGGCAGTCATTTCGGCTTAATGACTTATCTCTAACAAACTCTAGCTCTCTTTTAAAAAAAAACAAAACAAAAAAAACCGAGAGATATCATTATAGAGATTGCTTCTTGGTAGAAAGCCTTTCCAGGTCTTTTATTTTGCATAGTAGATATGAATGCAATCACTTTGGCCAGGCCATGTTTATCTATGTGGGAACCTGGCCTGCTGACAATGAATTCATATCATCCTTCTTGCCTTGGATAATACTCAGTTTTTAGTCCATATGATAAAATTAATGAAGAGATATAAATTCTATAATGTTTCATAATTATTTCCTTCAGAATGTCACTTGGGTTTTTATATAAATTATAGGAGATAAGTGGGAAGGTGTTCAATGAATGTGTTCAGTGCTGACTGTGTAAATGGCAGTGTTAATGGGTCACAGCAATAATAGTTCTCCAGGCAGGAAGCCTCGAGTGCCTGTTACTCCCTCCTCTTTCATCTCCATTATCCATCAGCCCCAAGTCCAGTTGGTCACATCCTCTCTGTCTTGCTGCTTCCACCCTCGTTCATACCCCTGCTACTTCACACCTGGTCAGACCTGTGTAAGGACAGTTTTGGTAGCTTCTTAACTAGTCTTCCTGCCTTTACCATCGCTCCTCTAGTCAATCCTCTGTTTGAAAATCTGCCTAAACTTAAAAATAATGCAGATTTGTGAGCCTGCTCCTTAAGATTCTGCTTCGGTAGGCCCAGCTATGAGTCCCCAAAGTCTATATTTTTAAAGAAATTTCCCACTGAAATATAGATATGTGTGTGTGTATAAATAATGCACACACACACACTCACTTTCCTTGCTATTCATTGAGAGGACTGAAGAACAATGACTAGTAGGCACACCTAGCTCTCAGAACTTGTTTCCAAATACCATTTGCCCCAGCAAAGAATTAGAACTCCTTATAAAAAGAGCTGCTTCTAGGCCTGGGGCAGGGAAAATGCAAGATGAGTCTGAAACAGTATAGCAGTGCTCAAAAAATAAGAGAATGTTAAAATGACATAAGAGCCAGCTTGAAGGGACCACCACAGGTCACGCCTGGAATAATTTGAGCATTAATTATAATCCATTGAATAAAATGAAAAACCCATGTATCTATAGTGATATAAAAAAGTAATGGGGAGAAGAGAAGGCTCTCCCTTGAGTAGAACATTAACTATTAAATGCAGATGGAACGATGGAGTTAGCAAATCAACAGATGATGTAACTAGCGATGCAAGTTGAAGAATATGATACTTAAATAGTACTTCACCACGAGATACTTATTAATTACAATGGACAAGCAATAACTACTGTGGACAAACCTGGCAGACACCCCCTTAACCAAATGAGCAAGCATTCACAATAGTGGAACAAACCAAGTCATTAGAAACAAAAAGCTTCCCCAAGTGGTTCTGGACTCCAGAATTGCTGCACTAGGCTCACATTGGAATTAGCCTTTGAGACTACAGATTTGATCTATCTCTACCCTGCTTCAAAACTCCTGCAGGCTCTATTACTTTTGGAAAGGGCTTCAGATGCTCAGGCCTGGCCCCACCCTACTTTCCTTCCATCCTCTCCTAGCACACGTTTGTTTCCCACTTTTCTTACTGTTCCTCTCACCACGCCATACCCTTTGCAGTGACACGAATGGTTTCACCTCTCTGTGGCCGCACACGACCCTGCTGCTCAGACTGCCTTCCCTGGCCTGTCAGGTAGGTTCATGTTGTCCAAGAGGCAGCTCCAGCACACCATCTCGTGAAGCCCTTCATGATTTCTTGAGGAAGAACTAGTGTCTCTTCAAGACACTTGCAGCATTTTCTCCATATCTCTCGCACAGCGCTTCTCACGTTATGTGGTGATTTTCCGTTTGTGTATTTCTTTACCCTACCCACCCAGCATCCTGGAGGCACTTTATGTGGTGGAAAGAACTAGAACTCCAGAGCCAGCAGACCTACATTTGAACCTGATTCTACCACTTCTTAGTTTTACGCGGCCACACCCAGCGTCTTCCTCTAGATCTATTGATGGGTTATTAGGAGAATCCAGTTAAATAAAGCATGTAAGGAGATTTACAAAATGAGTTTAAAAGAAATAAAGGGGAAGACCCAAAGAAACTGACCTCACTAGGCCCTGAGTAAGTTTTTTAAAATATATATTGATATATACAAATATTTTACACATATACACTTTCTCCTGTAATCCTACAGAATTCCAAAGGTGTAGTTCCATAGGTGGTACTTGACACACCCCGTATTTGAACCCATCTGACTCCAAAGTCATGCTGTTTCTGTTATGTGGGACTTTAAACCAGAAGGGAGAGACTGACAGAGTCACAATTACAGACAGAGTCACAATCACAATTAAACGTTAAACCAGTCACAGACTCCAACCCCGTCATGGAAGTTGTAGTCTCTAAGCCACTCATTGGGGTGGGGGGTGGGTGTGGTGGTCAGAGATGATAGTTGAATGGAGACCCAGATTAGATGGCCTCTTATATGAGTGATCGCCAGAAGAGGTGAGAGTCTTCTCACAGACATTGATTGAATGTCCATCATGATGAGACCATGATGGTCATCGTCATATGTGTGAGATTTAAGGAGAGCGTGAGGAGTGAGAAGGATGAGAGCTGAAGGTAGAAGCCTGGGATGCACCCTTACCTTTACATTCTGGAGCACAAAGGGGGCTGAGAAGGGGCAGAGCCACAGATAGAGCTGCAGAAATGCAGGGCTGCAGAAGAGAAGCGGGCAGCAGATGCCTGTCTGTCTGTGTTCCGGGTGGTGAGGGCTGCTAGCGGGGCTCCACTGTGGAAACCAGCAGAGCGAGGGGCCTGGATTGGGACTCAAAGAGGTCCTAGGAAGAGCACTTTCATTCCGGTCATGTGGGGGCAGAATTCAGATGCTGAAACAATGAGTAAGAATCAAATATGGGGGCAGCAGGAAAGTGTAGTCTGATTAGGGCTATTTGCCAAGCCCACGGACTTGGGCAAAAGGCTTCTTAAGATCTGGAAGACTTAAGTCATCTTGCTCGTAGGCACCTATTCTGGAAGATCAAGCATCCCCAGGGTGCCATCTGTTTCAGTGGAGAATACTGAACAAAAATGCCAGTTGACCGCCAGTTGTGTCTCTTCCTCCCCAAAGCATCCTTAACCAAGAGGCGTATCTGCTTTCATGGAGCTGCAAATCAGAGGTCGAAAATTTACTTACTCTTTCCCTAAGGACAGGCTCGTGATTTTATCTGGTTTCATAGTGATTTTATCTGGTTTCATTATTTCTTTTCAAGAGTTATACAACATACTCTTTAAATGGTTTAGCAAAGCAAAGGAAGACAGGTTTGTTTGGGGTATTTTTGGTTTGTTTATTAATGCTTATCCTCTGCCACATGGCAGAAATTATAGAGTCAACTTTCACATAATTCAGAATTTTGGAGTTTTCTTTTAGCTAGAGCAGATTTTCTCTTTAAATGATAATATTTTTGTTATTTTATATTAATAGATGAAAAATGATTATCTGTTTTATAGGTATATTTAATTCCATATGTGACCTAGTTTCCTCTAAATCTCTTTCAAATCTCAGAAGCTAATTCAGCAGCTTGGTTTTTTCCTTCTGGTTGCTACAAAAATGTGGAAACCATATTTCCAGAAATAAATCAATCAAAGTATTGAGCAGTAGCATGCCATGAGTGATCACGCAGAGGTGCTGTATCAAGGAGCCAATCCCATTGGGATGGAAAACATCCCAGTAGTCATTATAGGTTGCCAGTTGCTGGATGTCTAAGTTACTTGTCTCCTGGCCTGTATACACTTCAAAGACACCGCAGTATGGGCACTGTGTATTTCTACAGCTTATGCTCATTCAGAGTGAACACATGTTCTTGACCTTTTCCCTGAAGCATTCTTAGGAATTTTAACTACTATAGGGTTTTAAAAAGTGGTTTTAAAAAAAAATCAAGGAGAGATGCAGCATTTTAGTAACTATGTGTAAAATACAAATGATGATAATCTTAGGACTTTACCAGTCCCATCATGTTGGTGGATTAAATGTTTTTGTAATTAGACCATCCTGTACAGTGACTTGAGAGTCTAAGGTCCTCCCATATTCAGAGCAGACCACTTTGCCTTCTTTAGCCACAGAAGAAGCACATCTAGCAAGGGACACCCTTCTTTTCACACCAAGTGTGCCTTCTGGATAATAAAGTAAAGGTCTTCTAGATTGGTATTTTAGTGGTAGCAAGTAAAAATAGATAGCTAGAAAATATATTATAATAAGGCAAGCTTCCAGAAATTCAGAACAGTGTAAGTTAATAATAAGATGTTCAAGAGGGAGAGGGCATATGTATACTTACCTGTGGCTGATTCATGTTGATATTTGGCAGAAACCAACAAAATTCTGTAGAGCAATTATCCTTCAATTTAAAAATAAATAAATTTTAAAAAATTAGGTTAGCCTTTTTGGAGGGGTTCCAAAAATCCTGATATATTGGAACTAAACAAATATTTGTGAAATGACAGAAAAGTTTTAACTCTCTGTGGATTTTCCCTATAACCTTGTTTGTCACTATGCTGTGTGGAAACTACCATGTATGTCTGAAACCCTCATAATGACCTTAATTCTCATTTAAGACAAATATAGGAATAAAGAATAGAAATGGTAAGGAAAATGAGAACTTAGTAAATTATTTCAGGCTTTTTGTTTTATTTTATCTGGGCCCTAAGCAAAAATATACTAATTGGCATGATTGATTTTATGATTTTTTTTATCCTTGAAATATGTGAGTTTATGGGAGATAAAACCCTTGAAGTATACACGGAAGAACGTTGAACAGTTATTGTTTCTATTAGTATCTTGTTTTAATGTTGTTTGTTCATAACTAAATTATAGAAATTTGTTTAGGAATACTACTTTGTATTAATAAGTAGATTACAGAACCGAGCTATTATTACTTACCTTAATTTTGCATCTGGTTATTTTTTTAATATAATTTATGGGTTAAGAAAGTTCTACTTTAATATGTGCAAGGTGTTCCAGTAATTCCAGAGGAAATTTATTCCTTTTAGTGCAATTTATTACAGAAATTATAAAGGGTAAAATTGTTTATTGATTTTTGGCAGACCACCAAAAAGAAATCACAGCTATCTGACAGAGAACTCAGAAGAAATAAACAGTAAGAGAGCATAAGAAATTATCAAAACTGTACAGTGCCTGAGAAAGACTCAGTGAAAATTTACTTCTGTTTCATAGATAAGTTTGCCCCAGTGCTTTCAGTGGGCATAATTGTTACATGATCCTTAGCTGAAGTTATAATCTAAAAACCATGGTTGTTATTACAAACAATCTTGTAGGAATCCCCTTGGATGGGAGAATATGGCCTCTGGTTTTGAACCTTCTTCCTGTGGCTAAAGGGCCAGAGTTGGCCCTGGTCACCATTGTCATCACATGTCTAGCACAAGGCCTGGTGCAGGAGGACACTCAACAGTCGCATGACTCAGAGGCCAGTGTTCACCAACATGTAGTTTTTGGAAGAACCCCTGGGTTTCTAGTTTGTCGACTCAGTCTCTGTTTTATATCTCAGCATTCCTGCAGATGGGCACTTTGCCCAGTATTACAAGCAGTGCCATAACAGACATCATTATGTATGCTCTCTGGAGTATATGCATGGGTATTTCTATAGCTGAAGTAGAAGTGGAATGGTCAGGGTTTAAGAATTGTGGACTTTTTATATCCTGATAGATGCTGACAAGCTTCCTTCCCCAAAGAGATATACCCATGTATGTGTAGGAGAGTAACATGTATTGGCTACTGCTGATCTGAGATCAGATTGATTTGAACTCTTCCAAAGTCAGAAAATATGGACATTTTATAATTCAAGAAAATAAGGCATTTCTGAATGACAGCAAGCATAAAGTTTCTTGTTTTCTGTTTGGTCCTTTTAATGTAAAGATGCACAGAAATAGATTCAGTTAAAATATTCAATAATAAATATTGTGCTCAAATATCTTTGGTTTGTTGATTTCATATATGATAGTTTCATTACTATCATAATATTTCAAATAAAGATTTATTTTATGATAATACAAGTAGAATAGTTCTACCAATAATATATATTGTTGATACAGAGAGAAGATAAAGATCCACATTTTATATGTGTACTTCACTGATTAATAATGTATTATTATGTGCTAGGTACTTTGCTGAGCATTTTGTGTATGTTATCTTACTTTTTCTTCACAATAAGTTCTTAAGGTAGACACTATTATTCCCTTTTTACTAAAGAAGAAACTGAGGCCTAGAGAATTTATTTATCCAAGGACAATAGCTAACAGCTGTCAAATGGGGATTCAAACCCCTGCATTTTTCACCCTAGGCCCCAGTTGCTTAATTTACCGTTTATCTAATTGCCTGACCTGTTTTTGTAGCCCAGTTACTGTCATCTGAGGGGCTTCCCAGGTGGCAGAGTGGTAAAGAATAACTTGCCAATACAGGAGATGCAGGAGACATGGGTTCGATCCCTTGGTTGGGAAGATGCACTGGAGAAGGAAATGGCAACCCACCCCAGTATTCTTTCCTGGAAAATTCCATGGACAGAGGAGCCTAGGGGCTACAATCCATGGGGTCGCAAAGGGTCAGACACGACTGAGCGACTGTGCACGCACACATTGTCGTCTGATGGTGAGATTCAGAGACATTTAATAATAATAATAATGGTACTGTCTGATGTGAATACCCATTAAGGTATATCCATCCATGTCTCTTAGAGTGATCCTTGTTGAAAAATGTAGGTCTCTTCTCCTAAGAACTTTTGTTTGGTTCTAGAACCGGATTAACTGTTTTTCATCGATGGCTCTGCTAAAAGCAAAGTTAGAATCCCCTTCACCTGTTTCGTGATCACAGGGAATCGGTTAATTTACACGGAGAAAACATTAGTGATGACAGAAACACGTGCTTCAGCAGAGGGCAGGGCTCATGGCTGTCCGTGCCTCACTGTGCACCATCCCCTGAACCTGGCCGCCCCGCATGACACCCTGGATTCTGGCTCTGGGTGTGTGTCCCACAGAGAACTCGGGACATGCAGATTGGTAATCCTGGGCTCCGGAAACTGATTCACTTTTAAGACCTGGAATGCTTCACCTGAAAAATCTCCCATTCAGAATGGCTCTGTGCCACCTACTCTCCGGTCAGTCCAGGCCCTGAGACACGCGCTTTTCTGGGCAGCTGTAAGGAGTTGGTGAGGGCACCTAGTAATTGGCGTCACTACCATTGCAGAGGCTGGTGTTTAAGACTTTGGTTTAGAGTGTGTGTGTGTGTGTGTGTGTGTGTGTGTGCGCGCGCGCGCGCATGTGCTATGTACTCAGTTGTGTCCATCTCTGCAACTTCATGGTTCAGGTGACAGAACCCAGTTTACATTGGCCCAAGGAAACCAAGAAATTCAGTGGTTTGTGTCACAGGAAAATCCAGATAGGTGCTGACATTAGCCTACATGGACTCACAGGACATTGTAAGTATCTCTCTTCATCTCTTGGCTGTGTTTCTCTCTAGTCGTTGGCCTCTTTTGCTCCTTTTGCTGATAGATTTCTTTCAAGCTATGGGAGTAGGTAGCCTAGTGATGCCCTGTGACCAAGGGTGGTTGCAGGTTTCCAGCCTCTCAGAGACATCAGAGGAGGAGGGACTGTTCCAGCACCAGCTTCACTGTTCCAGGGAAGTGCCCTCTGATTAGCTGTGCATGGGTCATGTGCCCATCCTTTGGCTCTGTCACTGTAGCCAACAATCAAGTAGCACGCTTGTCTAGCCAGTGTAAAGAATTGTAATTCCCAGAGCCACATGGGATGGGAAAAGGTTAATTACTACAAAAAAGGTGAAATGTTGTTACCAGAATGAGAGAGATATTGGACTTACTAAAACAGTAGATATTTCAAAGTGGTCATCACAAGAAAGCTTGGAAAATAATAAGGGACTAGGCTTGAAGTATCATTCAGAGAACACATGAGTCCAGAGAGTGCTAGATCCATCTGTTAACCTTTTGATGGGGTGGTTACCTCCCCAGTATCTTTTTAGGTTGAGAGTTAGAGCCATTTTTATTGTGACAAAGACAGTTTGCTTAAGCAGAGAGCAGAATGCTATAGGGCATATCAAGTAGCAAATAAGAAACCTACTACTGGTGTGGAGGACAGGGATCACTTGGATTAATTCCTGAGAAACACACAAAGGCTTAAGGAGTTTGGGCACGCATTTACTCTCTTAGTTTGTAAGATTTAATGGAGAACAGATAAAATGGAAGCTTCTGAATAGAAGAGTCCCTTTATAGTACTGTGTAGAAAGTTCACAAGAAACTTTAGTTATTTTATGCAAAACACAAGGGGACAGAGAGGATTAAATCAGAGCTTCTACTCCTAGAAAAAGAACAAAGATATGATTATCTTTGTTAAAAGAAGGAGAAACTTATGTAAGGAAGGACACATGCCCTGCAACACAGAGTATACACATCCTTCCTCACCGCCCTGTGCCCTATACCTTTTATACATTTTAGGTTCATTTTTTTAAAAATCCCTGAGGTTATCTTGTGCTGTTATATTTAAATTTTATTTTTCAGTTCAGACAGAATATGTTATTCCTTATCGGCACATCGTAGCCTAAAAGTTTTCCTGACTCATCATGCAAAGTTTGTTGTGCAGAAGATACTGTGCCTTTTATTGTGACTTTTGGGCTAGTACCTTCAGTTTACTTTCTGCAGGCTAAGGCAGTAAGAGAGTATCAAAAATAGGATGTGAATTTTATAATTAAGTTTATAAAGGGCAGAATTAAGGGCAGAAAAAAGGATGGTAGAATTTGGGATTTCATAATGATAGCCAAAATGTTTTAAAAGTTTGTATATCATATACAAACTGTTTGGAAGGTAAACTTTAATATCCTCTACTTGTAATTTAGTCTTCCAGATCTTCATTTCTTCTTCCCCACCTTAAGAATGAGTTCATTCTAGGTCATTATTTTCAGCATGTCTAGCAGCCCAATGTTTTTCAGTTACACTGTGTTTAAATTACACATGGTACTTAGATTTGGTGGGAACCTCACTGGGAATCTCAGTTCTGCTATTTTTTAAAAGCTTCTTTCCCCCCATTATATCCATATGTACTCATTAAACAAAAATTTGAAAATAATACCAGAGAGATAAAATTGTCCTTAGTTGACACCAAATATGTCTACATTTTTATAAACTTTAAAATTCAAGAGCGCACGTATTAGAAAGCACAGAGATTATCAGTATTCAACTTGATGAAATTTAGCAAAGTGAGTACACCCATACAACTATCACATAGATCAAGAAATACAACATTACTGCTTTCCAGAGTGTCACGTGTCACCTCCTCATCATTATCACCTCTGGAAGATAAGCACTATCCTGCCCCTCTCATAAAGATAAGTTTTCCCTGTGATGAGCTTTATATAAATTAAATTATATAATATATGCCCTTTTATGTGGTGCTTGACTTGCTCACCAAGTCTGTCTATGAGACTCATGCATGTTGTTACATGCAGTTCATTCTTTGTCACTGTGTCTGTCTAGTATTCTATTATGTGAATATAATTTACTCTCTTTACTACTGGACATTTGGGTTGTCTCCACTTGGAGGCTACTAGAAGTAATGCTTAATTGAATATTCTTAAACGTGCCTTTTGGTGGATGAATGTGCTTTTCTTTTGGTGTGTACCTAGGTCATTGGGCGTGTACATATTTAGTTTTTAATAAATATGCTACTAAACAGTTTCCCCAGTGATTATATTGATTTTTGCAGAGCAGTGTATGAGAGTTCTAGTTCCTATACATTCTTGCCAACAGTTAATATTGTGTGTCTTTTTCTATTTAATCCATCCTCGTGGTTAGAATGGCACATTGTGTTTTTAATTTGATTCCCTCTGATGGTCAATAAAGTTGAGCACGTTGTGGTTAGAACAGTGCCCCTCTGAACATGTCCATGTCCTAATCCCTGGAACCTTTGAACATGTCACAAAAGGGATATTACTAATGTGGTTTTAGAATCCGGAGTTTGTCCTGGATTATCTCAGCAGGCCTAGTGTGCTCATTAAGGTCCTTGTAAGTGCAAGGGGGTAGAAGGAGGAGAATTGGAGAAGGTGTTGTGATGGAAGTAATGATGCAGCATGAGAAGGGTTAGACTGACTTTGAAATGCAGGGGGCCCACTAGCCAAGGAATGAAGGCAACCTCAGGAAAACACAGATTATCCCCTAGAACCTCAAAAAGAACACAGTCCTGAGTATATCTCAGTTTTTGCCCTTAGAGGCCTCTTGTGAACTCTTGGCTTCCAGAACTATAAGGTAATAAATGAGTGTTGCTTTACGTCACCAGGTTTGTGGTAATTTCCTACCACAGCAGCAATAGGAAACTGATCTTGGCCCCTTTTCAAAGGTTTCTTGTGCATTTGGGTACCTTCTTTTGCAAAGTGCCTGTTCAGGTCTTTTGACTATTTAAAATAACTAAGTTGTCTTTTCCTACTGATACATAGAAATTATTTATATATTCTGGATATAAATCCTTTGTCAAATTTATATAGCAGATATTTTCTTATAGCTTGTATTTTTTACTCCTAACGGTACCTTTTGTTAGAAGTTCATACTTTGATGAAGTCCAATTTAACAATCTTTCTCAATCTTACACTTTGTGCTTAATGCTTTCTGTGTCCTGTTTATACAAGTGTGGGTCCTGATTTTATATTGTTGTATGCAACAAAATTTCCTTAATTATTTCCCCTATAGTTGGACACATAGATTGTTTCCTTTACTTTCCTTTTCAGAAATGATGCGCTAATGAGCACTTGTCCATGAAAACTCTGGTCTGGATTTGGAATTTTTTTTTAAGTAGAATTGTTGTTTATTTCTGTTGCTGTTTGTTGTTATTTTCTCTGAAATTTTAAGGAACTTCTCTTTATTTTTGGCATGCTGAAATTTAACAATAATATGCCTTTATTTGAATCTCTTCCTATCCATTTTTCTTGCCTCTTTTGGGACCTTTCAGTCTGCAAACCTGTGAGCCTCAGTTCTGGAATATTTTCTGGCATTGTTACTGTGATAATGTCTTCCTCTCCGATTTCTGCTCATTCTTTTTCCGAGTAGTTTTTGGACCTCCTTGGTTAACCTGTAATTGGAATCATATTTTCCATATCATTGTTCTGTTTCCAATTTTCTGGTAGCTTTTTCAATTTTATTTTGCAAACTTTCCACTGAATTGTTGTTTCTGTTACCCTATTTTATCTTTTGAAATGTTCTTTTGAATGTACTGAATGTTTCTTTTTAGTAGCTTCTTATTCTTGTTTCAGTATATTGCAATACTTTCTCTTATTTCTCTGAGGATATTATGTTGTTTTAAAATGTTTTTCTATCCTTTTGATTGTCTCTATTAATTCAGCCTTTCCCGTCCACCTACCCTCTTACATTTGTATTGGTGTTTACTTTTCAGGTGCAAGGCTTTCATCACTCGTTGGGCAACTTTTGGCTCTCCTTTTTAAGAGCAAGCCTCTGTAAAGTGGTTGGAAGCTCTTGGGGCATAGGGCTTGTTGAGTGGCGTGTAAAGTTGGTGATCCAGCTTCTCACAGAAGGATGAGAAAATGTCAGAAGTGAGAGAGGTGTTTTCTCTTGTGTTGGCCATTCTCCCGAGAAAGATAGCCCTGAATCTCGACTGAGGGTAGGACAGATGGCTCTAAGCCTGAATGCCAGGGTTGCAGGAGCAGAGTGGTGGGGGTTCTAGAATTAAGTGGACACTTGCTTTAGGGCCTCAGTCCTCTCCTCAGCTGGGCGGCTTCCCGGAAAGTAAGCCTCCAGAAGTCTGCCGGGTGGGAGGAGATCTGTGGCCTGACTCCCCTACAAACCGCCTCGGCCTCTCAGCTTGGCCCTCCTCCCTTCCCTCACCCTCCTCCTGCCTGCCTAGCCAGCTCCTGTCTCCCAGCCCTGAGCCTTTCCAGGTTCATGGCTGTGAACCTGCCAATTCTTTCCAGCCTCCCCTTCTTCCTCCCACTCCTGCCCACCCAGTAGGCTTAGATTTCAGCTTTCCTAGAGCTTTAAAATCAGTTACCACCTTATCATTTGCTTTCTGGTTCTTTTTTTTTTTTTAATTTGCTTGTATATTTTCTCCTTTTCTGTTCTCTTTGTGAGTTTATGTCTTTTAAAATAACTCCTTATCCTTTTAGGAAGAAGCATAGATAAACATGTTAAAACTTGAAGTCTTGCATTGGTTTTGACTGTCAATGATGATACTTTTCATTGATACAAATTCTATTTGATTTCCAGTTTTCTTTGTTTTGTTTTCTTCTGTATTATTCTTGCCATGTGGTGTGTATGCCTTCTTTTGTCTTTTTATTGACTTTAAATACATGTAGAATCGTTCAGATTGTTCTGTTATTGCCAGGTCTTGGGTGTATGTGTGTGTGCTTATTCTCTTGTTGGCTGTGCCTCCTGACTCTCTCTCCTGGTGACTTCTTTCCCTCTGCAGTGTGTAATGTTGTTTTTGGTGGGAGTCCTGTTGGCTCTTGTTCTGAAGACTTCCTACAGAGTAAGCTTAGCCTTTGCATCTAATTGGCCAGAATGCACCCATATAGTTTCTCTAATTTCTAGGTCTCCCCACATGTAGTTTCTGGAATATTCTACTTTCTTATCTTTGCTTGACTCTTACTTATCTGTCAATTCTCAGTTTAGGAGTGATTTTCCTGGGATACTTTTCCTGATATCCTCTTCCCAATAGTCTCCTTCAGTAGCTTCGCACTTCTTCATCATAGTACTTGCCATTCTGTAGTATCAAAGTCAAAGTGTTACTCACTCAGTCATGTCTGACTCTTGGTGACCCCATGGACTGTAGCCCGCCAGCCTCCTCTGTCCTTGGATTCTCCAGGCAAAAATACTGGAGTAGGTAGCCATTCCCTTTTCCAGGGGATTCTGTAGTATAGTCATGTGTTTATTTCTCTTTCTCTTCTATATGGTTAGACTAACTGCTGGGAGGCCAGAATCATGTTATCTTGTTCACCATTAAATATCTAGTTCCTATCAAAGTATCTGGCAGAAAACAGGTGTCAGTAAATATTTCTTAAAGGAGTATGATGCTATATCTTATATGTTAAGATGTGTCTCAGGGATGCAGTACAGGTTGATCTGAGGACATTGCTCTTTGTTCTGGTTTCACTGTGCTCTGCCTGAAGTGTAGGGTGCAGGCTATCTGATGGATTAACTACTCTTGATACAACGTGTGGGGCAATGTGGGTGATACAGGATTGCTGCTCTCCAGGCATAAAATGTGAGTGGTTCATAGGTTTATTTTTAGCACTACAGAGGTTCTTCCTGTTACCACTTCCATATATAATAAGTCAGTGGATCACAAGCTTGACAACATAACACTGTGATGGAGTGCTTGGCACTCAGCATATGGCACAGCTTCCTGTGTGGCTCACCCTCATACACGATGAAGCAGCTTCCATTCGGTGAAGCTTTCAGTTTCTTCACTTGTGAAATGTGTGACTAAGAACAGCTATGTGGTAAGTCTGTTGTGGTATCCATCGTGCCCTCTTTTCAGGTAGTTAGAAATGAAAGCTCATATTGGGTAAATAATAATAATATGCATATCTGATAATCAGGCCCACAGTTTACAATGTCCTTGACTATTTCTTGTAGCTACTCTCAAAATTTGAGTTTGGGAATACTGTCTAAAGTTTGTGGGTATTTTTAAAATACCTGAATGAGTAAATGACTTTGGTTTTCTGGAGGATTTCTTATAATAGTAGAATGAAGAATAATGATGGTGACTTGTAAACTTATAAGGATTAACATCTTTTTAGAAATAGAATAATAATGTTTGCTAATGTTTATTGAGTGCTTACTATGTACCAGTCAGTCTTCTATGAGTGCTTACTATGTACCAGTCAGTCTTCTAAAAACTTCACACGTGCAGACTCATTTAAAGCCAAAGAAGAGTTGAATTTGCATCAGTAAATCTTCATCATCAAGCTACTGTGTGAATGTTTAGGAGAGAGAGCATTTAGAATCTGTTTGGAATTTGGTACATTTTAATTACTTCCGAATGTTAGACTGTGCTAAGATGATACTGCTGCTCTAATTCTTTGACTGTTTAGTTTCTTTTTTAAAAAATATTTATTTGTTTATTTGGCTGCATCGGGCCTTAGTCGTGGCACACAGGCTCCAGAGTACACGGGCTCAGTACTTGCGGCCCAGGCTTAACTGCTCCATGGCACGTGGGATCTTCATTTCCCAACCAGGAATCAAACCCCTGTCCCATGCATTACAAGATGGATTCTTAACCATTGAACCACGAGGGAAGTCCCTTTTTGACTGTTCTTGAGCAAACTTACTGTTACGCTTCCAGTAACACCTAGTAATGCCAGATAAGCTAATTTGGACCAACAAAGACAACCGAAAGGGTTAGAGGAAATATAAAAGTAAAACCTTCTAAAAAGCTTAGTAAGATAAAAAGATAGTAAAATAATAGTTACTGAGGCTAAGATTTCTAAGAGAAATTTCTAAGATTTCTAAGATTTTCTAAGAGAATCTTAGAATTCAGGGATCTGAATGGAATCTTAGAATGGAAGCTGTTTTTCCCCTGGGTGTGCCTTGTAGGAGACTGAAGAGCTGGGCTTTTGGAGGCTGTAAGGGTCCAGGGTGACAAAAATTGGGCTCTGGTATATTTATGAATCCTGGTATATTTATCTTCTGCTCTGAGCTGCACCCTAGGAATGAAGGTGAACCGAAAACAAAGTAGCCCTCACACAGCTTGGACAGAGGAGCCTGGCAGGCTACCGTCCATGGGGTTTCAAGGAGTTGGACACAACCGAGTGACTAACACATTCCTCTCCTCACCACTTGAGTATTATACATGTTTCACGACTGAAGTTTGAAGTCAGACAAACATATAAGATTAGTCTTAACACTTGGGAAAACTTCCTTCCCTACCTCTGTTCCTTCTTTTCCTTCCTTCATGAGAATGTTTTTTTTTTTTTTTTTAAATATTAAGTACAGATGAAACATAAGATAGTTAACTCTCTTGAGGAATTGGTAGGGTTCATTATGTGCAGCAAGATCAAAGTTCAGACTTTGACTCTGGGCCATTGCTCTGATGTATTAAAAATGTTAGTAGTTCAAACTTAGTCTAGTTATCAGTTTTTCTTGGTTTCCATCATTTTCTAATCAAATTGATCTCTTAGATTCATGTGTGTTAGTTGCTCAGTCATGTCTGACTCTTTGCAACCCCATGGGCTGTAGCCCACCAGGGTCCTCTGTCCATGGGATTCTCCAGGCAAGAATACTGGAGTGGGTTGACATTGCCTTCTCCAGGGGATCTTCCTGACCCAGGGATCCAACCCATATCTCCTGCATTGCAGGTGGATTCTTTACCACTGAGCCACTGGGGAAGCCCCTAATAAATGCTTAGTTGAAGACAATGCATAAATTAAGGTGCCTGTTTCCACTAATCTTAGGGGAAGTACCTGGAATTTTAAACATTTTGGTATTTTCACATTTATAAGCACTAATAAGAAAGTCGAGTGAGGTATTTTCCATTTCCAGAGCAGTTTACCAGTTTTATTTGAAGTATCCTTTAGTAGATAACTGCAACAAATTAAAATATTAAATATTTGGTTAATCAATTTGAAAAATCACAAAGGCTTAAAAGTAGATATTGATGAGTCAGATATAATTTGATTGAAAATGTTTCTTTCACTACCATAAACTATAGACTCTGTGGATATGGCTTGACTTTGTCTGAATTATAATATAGAAACATTTTAAATGGTTTTAAAAAACTAATTGTAGATACCTATACTTTAAATTCAAATTATAAACTGTATAGTTTTGGAATAATTTCAAAGTTACAGAAAAATAGCAAGAGTAGCTCACAGATTTCTTTCATCTTTAGTGTTTTTGACACAATAGCCTTATGAATCCTGCTCTTTATAGACATATATTAACACTGCTTTTTTCTGAACCACTTGAAAGTAGGTTTCAAGCATTATTCCCTTTACTCCTAATGTTAAAGCATGTAACTTTAAGGATAAAGACTTTATCTTACAAAGCCATAATACAATCATTAAATTTATAGAATTTAATATTGACATAATTATATGTTACCTATAAATTCTGTAAACCAGTCTATATTCTAATTTAGTCAGTAGTCCCAATAATTTCCTTTAGGGCCTTTTCCTCTGGTATAGGTCCCAGTTCAGATCATGTGTTGAACTTAGTTGTCATGTCTCTTTAGTCTCCTTTCATCTGGAAAGACATCTCAGCCTTTTTTTTTCTTCTTTTTTGTCTTTTAAGAAATTGATACTTTTGAAGAGTCCAGGCAGCTATTTTACAGAATAAAGTCCAAGTTGGGTTTATCCGATGTTCCTCATGCTTAGATTCAGAGTATGCGTTTTGGCCTGGAGTGCCTCAGGAGTGACACGAGTTCACCTCAGGAGTGGTAGGAGTCCTCCACGGAGCCTTCTGTCCAGAGCTACAGGGTCTTTATTTACCTATCATTGGCAATGTTGAATTTTATCATTAAAGTGCTATATCCATTTTCTGCACTGTATAGTTACTATTAATAAGTAATTTGTGGGGAAGCACTTTAATACTACAGAAACATCTTATTCCTCATCAAGCTTTTCCCATCCCCATATTTAGAGTCCATTGCTACTAATTTATGTCTGAATTTATGATTATTTTGAAACTTCATCTTTCCTTTCGTATTTGTCAGCACTCTGCTATAAAACAGTGCCTCCTGCTCTTAGTTATTTGGATGCTCAAATTATCCCCAGGGCTAGTGGGAAGTCCCTTGATTTCCTGCATCCTTTTGATAGGCTCTTACAATTTTTAAAAATCACCTTTCTTGATTTTTGGCATAATTAGCTGTTCCAAGTCCATCTTGTACGTTCCCTGCCCCAGCACTGGGTTCGAGTGTTTCTCCAGGGAGCCCTGGTCCTTTTATTGAGGACTGCAGCCATTGCTGTGCCAGTATGTCATCACTGTTTGACCTTTTCAGCAGATGGAGCTTGGAAATACACATACCCCCACACCCACATAGGTGCAGCTAAAAAGATAGAGACATACTGTTAAGCCTTGAGTTTATACTGATACTTCTAATACATCTTAGAATCTCACCCCAAGTCCTTCCTTGCTTTCCCCCATTCTTGTTTGTATCTTCCTTCTTCCACTCTTGGCTCAGATGGTAAAGAATCTGCCTGCAGTGTGGGAGATGGGTTCAATCCCTGGGTTGTAAAGATCCCCTGGAGGAGAACATGGCAACCCACTCCAGTATTCTTGCCTGGAGAATCCCGTGGACAGAGGAGTCTGGTGGGCTACAGTCCGTGGGCTCCCAAAGAGTCAGACACGACTAAGTGACTAACACTTTCACTTTCTTCCACTGTAAGAAGCCTGGTTTAATACATTTACTCATTTGATCAGTCCTGCAATATACATAAAATAGTTTCAGGATTGCTATACCCCAGGACTATAAAAAAACAAACCTACTAAAAAGAATTCAAGATTCTTAGCGATTCTTTTATTTTTCTTTACATTGAGAGTAGTCAAAGTTCTGTGTTCAGAAGTTACTTGGATTAGTTCTATTTTTAAAAATTTAATGTGGTAATGTTATTCATTTTAAATATAGCTGGGTTCATTTATTTTAGTTTGCATTCAGTTTTAGGATCCTCCTCCCATCCTTGTCGATTTAATTTTATATTTGACTATGTGGAACATTAACATGATTCTAAAATTCAAGACTACAAAACAAGATATACTCAGGGAAGTATCACAAACTTCTTTATTTTTAAGTTGATATGTTATTAAGAAATATTGATAAATTTAAAGTATTGTATATGGCTGGATGTGTCTGTGTTATTTTTCCATGGGAATGTAGGGTAGCTGATATTTGTGTATGTTCTCCAAGACACAAGTAAAGCTTAGATATGGAATACTAGGAGCCTAAAAGAGTGAATGTAATTCCAAATTGTTAAGGTACAAATTGGGAATAATATTACTTGCATTGGGAAAAAAACGCCTCCAGTCTTGGAGCAGGGTGCTCCTAAAGGCTGTGTCGCTTTTTCTGTAGCACGCTAGGGGGCGTATTGGCTCGGATAGGCCCTCGGGCCTCCTTTGGCAGGCTGAAGCTGGGAGGTGAGGTTCAAGACCCTGGAGGCCTCCTAAAACCATCTTGGTGGTTCAGTAACATCTCTTAAGGTTTTGACCCAAGAGTGGAGTGGTAGTTGAGAGATAAGGTCATTATCAGGCCCCTGGGCTTCTTCTCTTTGATCATATCTTCTTTCCTTTTAATCAACATTTTATTTTTTTAGGTTGGCAAAAATGACTATGAGTTAAATAACCTGTCCAAGGTCATAATTCAAACCCCACGCTAATTCTTTTCATTCTGCCATTTGAGAAATGTTGTAAAGAGCAACCGTGTGTACTGTGTCTCTCTCTGCATGTAAAATAAGATCAAGTCTGTATAATTTCCTAACACAAAGCAAACTGGCACAAAGTGGACATGGTGGAAATATTATTAGTCACACATTATGCAATCAGAAATTTCAGCTGAGATCCAATTAAAGCAAATATGGAATTAATGATATTAAGCCAAGAGGAAAAAAGTTGAACTAATAATTAACTCAACATCTGATTCCCCCAGAGTAGTCATAAATAAATTCATTATCCCTATTGCTTGTGAAACCTGGGAGCACTCCACTTGTATAAAGAATCTGAAGTGCATTAACCTTAAATTGCTCTTGTTTGCCTCTTGTTGCTGATGCAGGCTTATTTGCGTTGCTTACATTAATGCTGAGTTACTCGATGGATTAAGTGATGTCCTCTGGCTTTAACTTTGGGAGAGAGAAAATTAAACTTTGTCCTTATCAGTAAATACAAGGATGAGCTGAAAGGTCAACTTGATTTCTGAGAACATCACCTATCTTAGCAGTGCGGTGACTAGTTAAATAATATTCTGCCCAGGGTAAAAATGAAACCCACATTGCGAAAATGGGGCAGCAAAGGGCCAAAATAGCTTTTTCAGCTTTACTTCTATTCAGTGTATAAGTATAGGTGATACCAGATTCTCCTGTTTAACCTCTTCTGTTTACCAGATTACTTATGCTAAAATTTATCCATGAGTGCTTCCATTAAAGCTTTTAGTGGATTTTCTTCATCTGGGGTTGTTGACATTTGATGACTGGAAAATCATTAATTTCCCATAGCTAACTATGAATAGTTAGCTAGTGTTTGTGCTGGCAATGTATATGTATTCCCTTAAAATATTTTTTCTTTCACCTCATGAGGATATTTTTTTTCTCTTTTCAATTTTATTATAATAATGTTTTCTGGATATCTTACTTTGAGTGGAAAAAGTACCAGCATTTCAAATCCAAGTGGTTATATAAGTTGTAAAAGCAGTAAATATTTTATTATATCCAGCCTCTAAATTCTTGTGTGTAGTTACACAGACATATATAGCTTTAGAAGTTGTTTACAAGTGTGTTTGTAAGAACAGATGTTGATAGATCTTATACTTTTGGTATGGTTTTTCATTATTTTAAATCTTAAACAGTAGCTTAAAATTGTTATGAATTAGTTATGTACACCTATATTCTTTAGCACTTAAGGATGTAGCTATTGTTTTGAACTGTTCTCTGATTATTTTATTATATCAGTCCTCTTTCCTCTATAAGTTTAAGGGCAAGGACATTTCATGCATTCTTCTTAATGTAGTTCCTGCAGCATCAAGCAAGCACTATCTCTATCACGTAATAAGTATTTACTAGTCAATTATTATTTTTAATTTTTAACAAAACCTGAACCATTCTTTATATACATACATTCCATTTTCTTTTTTAGTTTACTTTTTATTTTGAATTAATAGAATTATAGGAAAGTTCCAAGACTAATGCAAAGAATACCCAGATACCCTTCCCCAGATTCCCCAAATGTTAATATTTTGCCATTTTGCTTTAATATTCTTTCTTGCTCTCTTCCTTTCATTCCTTCCTTCCTCCTTCCTTCCTTCATCTGCTTATCTAACTACCCAGAACATATCCATCAATTCACCTAGCCATCCATAATACATACTTTCACACATGTATACGATGCATGCACACACACATGTATAAACATGCATATGTATATATATATATATATATATATATACACACACACAATTTTTTTTCTTGAACCATTTAGAGTAAACTGCAGACCTGATTGATGGCTCTTTTTCCTCGAATACTTCCAAGGTGTAGTTCCCAAAAACAAAGACATTCTTTTGCATAATTACAGTACTCAAAATCAGTAACTTAACATTTAAACAATATTATTGATATACAGATCTGATTAATATTTTGACAATTGTCAAAATCCCAGATCACATGTTATATTTGTATACCAAGTCTCTTTAGTGTTGTTTAATCTAGAACATTTGCTCCATCTTTCCTGAGCTTGATATATCTGATGAAAGTTTGTGTTTGTCCAGTTTTCCTTATGATTTGGGTTACACATTTGGGAAGAAATATCATAGAAATGATGCTGTATTCTTCTCTGTTTGTATTATCAAGAGACGTATTATGTTGATTTGCACTGTCACTGACGATGTTAGCTTTGGCCACCTGCTGTAGCTGGTGTCTGTCAGACTTCTCTACTGTAAAGTTACTATTTTTTCTTTTGCAATCAATAAGTATCTTGTGATAAATTACTTTGAGACTATGTAAATATATGTTTCTCATCAAACTTTCGCCCAGGAGTTTTAGTATTAATTCATGCTTTAATCACCATTGGTTGCCAAAGGATGATTTTCTAATTAGATTTTAAAAAAATTTTCAGTGTAACTATCTTTATGACTTCAGAATTCTCTCCTTTTTCTCTTAATATTATGCCTTATCCTATTTGTGCAGTACCAGTGTTTACCACAAATAAAAAACTTTGTAACCGATACTTCTTATGATAGTAGGATCATCATCTGTTCCCCTTTGTTTAAAATTACAGCTAAAAGTAGCATCTAATATATTAAATCTCTAGCAGAGTAGCCTGTATTTACATTGTTTTGTTAAAATTACTCTCCATGAGTGAGGTAGTCAAAGTGGGTTTTTGTAGAGCATCTATTTACTGTCGCTGTTTCTTTGAAACATGACTCTTCTGACACTTTGTGACATGGTATTAACTGTTTCAGCATAAACACAATTTAATTTAGTGTTAGCATGACAGTTTGACAATCCCTAATCTGTTTAGGATATATATCAATCAATGAAGAAGAAACTGCAACTAGGAAAAAACCTAAATTCTAACTGATCAACACAGAGATAGTTTTGTAGTTTTATTATATGATGATAAAATAGAATCTACTAGATAAAAATGAATAACATCTTTGTGGGTATTCTTACCAAGACTGGAAAGCACATTTTGTATAAAAAGCCATTCAAGCTTATACTTTTAGTCTGAAATCTAAAAAGCTTTATATGCAGATTATGTATACTGTCTCTATTTCAGATCAGTTCTATGTAACGCATATTTATTGGACCTTGTAATAATTAAGTAATGTGAAATATGTATATACTTATATGTATATAAGTATACACACATACACACACTATTGTGACACCTTTAACTTGCATAAATGTATTGGAAGAAATATATTTTTTTAAATTTTAAATTCTACTTACAAACCTCTATAGATGTTACATTCTAGATAAAGATTCTTAGGCTTTACAGAAATTGTGGAATTGTCTTCCAAGTAAATTTTTTACATTGATTCACATGATCTCCTGAAAAGTAGCCTGGATGAGATCATATTCGAAGGCCTCTTTTTGATTGGTGATATCCAGGTTCAGATCTCATCATAGGTCCTTAAATAGATCTGAAAAACAGTTTTGATGATTCATTGGTCTTGAAGAACAATGAAAGCCTTTAGTGTAGCTTTAGCTGATCTTGGAATTACCACATTCAGGTTCTCATTTTTTATTTAAAAAGATTCAGTTCCTGTAAGATAATCAAACCATTTAGCAGTATTTTGGCTTCTTATTTCTAGAACCTGCTGAGAAATACATCTCAAGGAGTACATGCAAGGCCTTTTCTTAGTCTGCCCCATTGCTATTCTTCTGATTGTGGGTGGAGGCATTCTGAATTGACTCTTTTAAAAGGTTTTCAGAGCATAATGCAACAACACAATGGTAAGAACAGTTGTAAGCAATTTGTTTGCATTAAATAGATTATAGCAGCAAACTTCAGGAGATAGTAGAGAACAGAGAAGCCTGATGGGCAACAGTCCACAGAGTCACAAAGAACCAGCCATGACTTAGCGACTGAACAACAACAGGTTAACATTGTATAGTCAACTTGCATAAATATCTCTTTATGGAGTGTCCATGAGAATTCGTTTTGTTCATGGCAAGCAACATGACAGAGATGCTAAGAGTCGGGAGACCAGATTCCAGTTCAAGATCTGCTTTGGACATTGTGTGTCATCTTGGGCAAGCCATTATCTCCTCTGAGTCTGTTAACATCTATTAAAAAGATAGATGATCTCTTAAAGATTCTTACATCTCTAAACTTTTCTAGTTCAATATATATTTGCATATATTTTATTCTACTTAAAATTATCTCTTGGAAAATTAGTGAGATTTTGACTTCTATACAGATGAAAATCACACAAAATTATGTAAATCCAGGTATAAGATTTATTGATTCCAATTGAGATACGTCATGTTCATATCTACATAATGCTAGCACATGTGGGTAATGATGGCTTAGACTTTTAGCATGATTTGGAAAAATGTAGGATGGTTTCTGTTGTAAACAGGGTTCACATACTGCACTGGAATCCCCTGTGTCTGTATCACAGAGCTGGAGTTGGGACAGGCTTGTGTGTCCATGAGAGCTGCAGAGACTGTATAAGATTTTGGCTCTGTGGGTCTTGGTCTGCAGCTGAAAGCTGGGCAGCTAAGAACCATGCTAGCCAAGAAGGTGGTAAATGACTTATTTAAATTAATCAAAATGCAGTATACAGATAAGCTAGGTAAGCCACCAGAGTTTGACAGGACTTTGTAAATAAACTGGCAAAGATTTATGAGCCAGTCTGGCTGCAGTGTGTACCTGGTGGGTTGTCAGGAGGCTTTGATGAATTAGTAGTGATGTCAGGAGACTTCACCATAGTTCGAGGCTTGAATATTGCCATAGAGGACGCTGCAGAGGACATCTGGATTCACTTCAGTGTATGTGTCGGAGGCAACAGCATTGGGTAATAGGGGCCCAGGTCTGGAAATACAGATTTTGATACCATTCATCTGATCTGTCACAGATTCATATTTTTGAGAAATGGTTAGATATCAGTTAAAATAAATTTTAAAAATTTGAATTACAAAAGCAGTGTATGTTCACTGTAAAAAATAAACATTGAAAACTACTGAAGTGTATACAATTAAAAGTAAGAGTTTTCACCCCCATCTACCCAGGCTCTCACCTTCTGTGGGCAGCTGTAATAAACAATTTAATGTCGGTCTTCCTAGGTCTTTTTCTAAGCACACCACCATTTTTTATACACTGTGATTTAATATTAGCTGTTACATTATGTTTTAGTAATTTAGGGTTCAGTACTTGACAATATAGTTTTGCATTAGAATGTTTGGTATGATGAAACCTTTACTATTTCCCAAGTAAATTAATATTCTACTAATACACTCAGATATTTGCCCTTAGCTTCTTGCCTGGAACCAGTCTTGGGCAGCTTTCTGAAGTGAAGTGAAAGTCGCTCAGTTGTGTCCAATGCTTTGCGACCCCATGGTCTATACAGTCCATGGAATTCTCTAGGCCAGAATACTGGGGTGGGTAGCCTTTCCCTTCTCCAGAAGATCTTCCCAATCCAGGTCTCCTGCATTGCAGGTGGATTCTTTACCAGCTGAACCACAGGGGAAGGTGAAGAAACTGGAGTGGGTAGCCTATCCCTTCTCCAGGAGATCTTCCTGACCCAGGAATCAAATCAGGGTCTCCTGCACTGCAGGTAGATTCTTTACCAACTGAGCTATCAGGGAAGCCCGGGCAGCTTTTTATCTAACTTAAATAGTGATCTTAACTTCACTTAAGTGATAGGGCTTGTCCAGTGTTGGGTAAGGAGACAGTGAACTATAAACAGAGAAAGGGTATATAATTTATTATCCAAACCAGGATGCTTCGAAAATCCTTAATAATTATGCTAGGCCAGCAGATGTAAACTGGGGCTGTCGAGACATATGGTCAGTCTAAAGGTTGACATCTACGTCCTGAGGACCATGTGTTCCAGCTCCCAGTTCCTGTTGAGTAACTGAGCTGTGAACTCCACGGTACCTGGGCACTGACTGAATGAGTTGATGACTGATTCTTTTCATGCCCTTTTTTTTTTTTCATAGGAAATCTGCACTAATTCTTAGGGGAACCTCTTAACACTAAGACCTCAGATTGTTACCTTTCTTGATTCTTAGTGCAAAGATAGTCCAGCATCCCTCTTTTCCGCTCCTCACTTCCTGTTCTCTTCTCAGTCAGCTCCAGCTGGGCTTCTCTTGCCATCACTCCCCCAGACCTGCCCTTAACATTATCAGTTATGTTCACAGATCCAGGGTAGTCACATCTCTGTCCTTACACAATACAGTGGATCATTCCTTCCCTCTTAGAACATGTTCCTCCCATCATTTACTTTACCTTCACACTCTTCTGGCTTCTCTCCCCTTTCCATTGTGCCTTTTTGGTGTCTGTGGCTGAAGGCTTCACTACTTGACCTCCCAGTGTTGAAATGCCCCGGGCCCTCCCCTATCTGTAGTCTCAGTTCTGTACCTATAATTATCATCTTCATGCTGACATCCATGTTGGCATCTTCAGTCTTGATCCTTCCACTGAACTTGAGACTCATGGATCTAAGTGCTCTCATAACAGCTTCATCTCAGAATATAAACCTGACACGGTCAAATCAGAACCTCTGATCTTCTCTCACCCTCACCCCACCTTCAGCATCATCATCTTCCAGTCTTTCCGTTTTAGTGCGTGGCATCACCTGTCATCCACTTGCTCAGGCCTAAGACCCAGGCATCATCATCTTTGATTCCTTCCATTCTTTCCCAGCAAATCCTTTGTCTTTAATATTCTGTTCACTCTGCTGCTCCCCCTCTAGTGCAAACCACCATCATGAATGGCCTGAAGTTGGTTAGTAACCTTCTAACCCATCTCCCTGAGTTCTCTTCTGCCTTCCTGCAGCCTATTTTCTATGTCATGGCCAGAGAGTTTTTAGGTTACTTTCCTACTCAAAATTTGCTTATGGCATCATATTGCAGATAGAAAATATAAAAATCCAATCTCCTTGCATGACCTCTGCTTTCAGTTTCACCTCTTCTCTTGCTGTCCTCTGACTTGGTGGCTCATTGGTCCTCAACACTGCCCAGCTTACCCTGTGTCACAGCCTTCCCACCTGCTGTTCCTTCTGCCCTAGACTTTGTGTGACTGATTCCCTCTCATTTAGGTTTCAGCCTTTTTTCATCTCCTCCAAGAGACCTTTCCTGATTAGATAGTAATAGTCCCTCTCCAAATCACTGTTTATGCCATTACTTTATGTACTTTCTTTATAAAGTAGATATTTATTGTCATCTCCCTCTTCCTTTATCTACTGAAATATAAGCTTTTTAACCTGTAGGGACCGTAACTGTCGTGTTTTCTTTCTTGTCTTGGTACATAGAATGGTGCCTGGCACATGTGAGTTACTTAATTCTTGTTGAAGGACTAAACAACAGTCACTGTGAACCAGAATGACTTGTGTTCCAGGCAGCTCTTCAGCGTCATCAGTGGCCCGTATTCATTTAAAAATAAACATCATTTATTGCTCTAACTCTGTCTCTTCTATCTCCTGTTCCACTCTGCATGGCCTTCCTGCTCCAGGCCTTTGTAAGCTTTGTACATGCTTTTTCTTGTTACCAAATTATTGCTTTCCCATGATGTCCGTGTGGAGGCTGATCTGTTTGTTAGGAGACCCTTTTATGGTAGATTAAACTGGTGTAAGCACCCAAGTAGTCACTTGCAAAATCCCTTAGCTGTCCCTTAGGAGATTCTATTACTAGTACTTTGTGGAGATGGCAAAAGAATTAGGAGAAACTGAACCCTGTCATCTGACCTATGTAATTTACTATGACACTAATCTTAATGACAGGGCTCTCCAGGTAACTCAGTGGTAAAGAATCCCCCTGCCAATACAGGAAGACTTGGGTTCAATCTGTGGGTTCGGAATCCCCTGAAGAAGGAAATGGCAGCCCACTCCAGTATTCTTGCCTGGAAAATCCCATGGACAGAGGAGCCTGGTAGGCTATAGTCCATGGGGTCACAAAAGTCAGACATGCCTTAGTGACTAAACAACAACAACAACAGTCTTAAGGGTATGCTGCAGACTTTTGCAGTTATAATTACAGTTTGGGTTTACCACCTTCTCACCAGATTATCCCTCTAGCCCACAATCTGGACTGACTAGATTAAGCATGCTTTGGGTTTTGGTATCCAGTTCTCTCTCTCCCATCATGCTCACTCCATGTCATCCCCTGAGTCACCGTGTCACCTGTACTGCCCCAGGCAACTACTTCTTAGTCAAACTGGAGCAGATACGTTAACTGCAGACGTCTCCCATCCTGTCTACTGTTATTCAAAAGCCGGGCTTTAAGTTATATAATGTCTCTGCCTTACCTAATCTTCACCAGCTGTTTATCTGCTGTGTTTCTATTGCTAATTGCATAAATAAACACAATGAAAGTAATTTGGGGTGCGAAATACCATCTGTGGAAATGAAATTTTGTTAATGCCATTTTCAGAATGTCTGCTTCAAAATACCTTCTATAAAATGTTGACTATCACAGACGTGTGTATATGTACGTGTGTGTGTGTGTGTGTGTGTGTTAACACATACATAGGCACAAATGTACTTGGGGTTAGGCTATTTTTCATAGTTGTCCAGTACTCTGTTGACTGATACAGTATCCTCACAGTTCCCTTGATGTATAAAATAACTGTACACTGGGCAGTGATGCTGCAGTTTATTTTTCTACTCTGATAGTTTCATGTGTGTTACCTCTTCAACATGAGGATTAGAATTAAATTGACTAGGCAAGCAAAGCTGAAAATTGAATTAATTTCAGATTTGTAAATGAAAAATGGGATCTCTCTTACTCAGTGTTAACTAGGACCCTGTGGGCTATACACATGAAATTGACAGGTTCTCACTCAAATTACATTTTCTCCAGTGAAATGTCCTGGCACTGAATAGTCTCTGAAATGCCTCGTGCTCCAGGATTCCAGCTGCCATCAGGATTATAGAACTTAGGGCAGTTTTTATGAAACCCATAGAATCCACAGCTTTTATTAAATTCAGTGCAGTTTTGCTAAGTATTTGTGGAGTTCCTACTCCGTGCTAGTTGCAGTGCTGGGCGTTTAAGATTAAGGATGACTAGCTCATTGTTCTTGTCATGCAGGGGCTTCAAATCTAATAGAAGGTACAGCATTCTACATTAAAGCAAGCTTCAGGTGACTTGCTTAGTAATGTAACACAACTGTTACAATCATGACTGCTGGTTGACGAGTGTGATGAAATTGGCAGAATCCTCATGTACTAATCTGAATTAATTTAACCAAACATTGCATTTGGACAAGGTTTGGAACCAGGCACTTTTCGGTATTGTGGCAGCTTAGGTTCTAATGGTCTAGGCCCAGGACATGACAGTGTTGGCCTGTTCCACTGTCCCCATCCCGGAGGGTAATTGACTCATGGAGGATGAGGCTCAGACACTTAAGAGAGCAGACAGCCCCACAATGATCCCTGATGTACCATCTCAGTACGGGTCAGGCTGTGGGTGGCCTTTGTGAGCTAAGTGTCCAGCGAGAGGCTGTGGCTCTTCCCTGATGTCCTGAGGCTGCAGGTCTCCAGCTCCTCTAAGAGAAATCTTTTCCCTCCAGAGGAACCAGAGGACAGAAGATACTACTCAGCAGAGGCCCAGGGTGTAGCCCAAAGCCGAGAGAACAAGATGCTTCAGACAAGCTTCATAACTACCTTCCCTTTTCCTGGTGCTCCTTGTGTGCCCACCTCTCTTGTCAGCATTCTCAGCCAAGCTATCACATCGCTTGGCTCAGATTCCTCGCTGAGCCTAGTCTTCCTCTCCGGGACCAGTGGCCTGGCCAGTATAACTGGGATGACCACTGCCCCCTTCCTCCCTCATTCCACTCCTGAAGGGCTGAACTTTCTTCCACTCCTCATTACTCAAGACAGGAAAAGGCACTGCTCATGTTTAGGAAGAAACTGCAGACCTAGAAGGAGATTTCTGAGCTGATATCTGTATTTCTAGGTGAGGCATCACTAGATGGTTACTTCCCATTTACAAGGCCTAATCTCTCAGCTCTCCGTGGAAGGAGCCAACTCTCTCTCTGTCCTCTCTCTAATCTCCTACAATATTTACAACTGAGAACTTCTTTCTTGCAGCTAATTTAAAGTCTGTGTACTTATTTGAACATCCATATTTCTTAATTATGTGCATGAAAGAAATGGATAATCATAATTTGCACTTCTCCTCAGCAAAATTATAACTAAATTTCCTCCCAGAGGCTCAGTCTGATATAGGAGTATAAACTTTGGAGTCAAATTTGGACTCAAATCTAGTTTTGCTGCTTGTTTTCAGTGTGCCTTTGGGCCCAGTGTTTAACTCTTGGTCAGTTTTTTCATTTGTAAAGTGGGGCGTTATTACCTACCTCACAGAATTAAGTGTAAAATGCCCCAACTGATGAGTGATACAAAGTCTCTTTTTTATCTTGTTGCTTTGCTATCCTCAAGAAGATAGCTGCTCCCACTCCAGCCCTCATGTCTGCATTCCAGCTGGCAGGAAGAAGAAAGGGGGGCAGGAGGAGGGGCCTTCTCTTCCCACTTCCTGGAAATTGCACACACCACTTCCATGTTCATCCTGTTGTCTAGAGCTCCGTTTCATGGTCACACGTGACTGGTTCCCAGGGAAGGTGGGAAATGCAGCCTTTATACCCAGCATTTATCCACATGCCCAGCTGACATTTAAATGTTCTATTTCTGAGAAAGAAGAGGAGCATCTTTGGTGAGTTCCTTAGAAGGCAGACTCCAAAACAAAGTTTAACTTGCATGATATTTATTAAGGGATACTCTATGGGTCAAAAGCAATGGATGGGAGGACAGAAGGAAAAGTCAAGCCACAGTGCTGGTCCCATGATAGCCTCGGTGGGCCCAGAGGTTGCTGTGAGATGGGATGGCCAGGCCTTTATATTCCTGTACTCATCAGTCATTAGGTATGGGCTAGCCCAGGAATAGGTATGACCTTGGGCAAGGCAACTCTTGGGAGTTGAAGAGACCCCTGAAGAAATTGACAAGTGAAGGATGGACCAATTGGGCCAACAAGTCCTTCATGGGAGGGGATTCCAGGTGACTCAGTGTCCACAGCAGAGACAAAGGGAGAACCAGTTTGTCTGTCACACGACAGCTTAGAGTGGTTGTGAGGCTCAAACAACATAAAACGTAGAGGGCTTTTGCAGAGGACTTGGCTTATGGTTAGCACCCAGTCAGTCTTAACTGTGGTTTCAGCACTTGCCAAAGTTATTTTAACAAGATATTTTTCTCCTGGAGCATCCTATGGGGGTTAAAAGAGTTGGCTATCCCGATCTCCTGATCAAACTTAGGAAGTGTTATATAGCCAGATTTTAAATTTCTGCTGTATGTCAAGCAATGTTCAGTCACAGTCTCTTCTAATAAGAAAAGCTAATGTTGACATTCCTTGTGCCTTTGCTTTTCTCCAAAGTGAAGTGACAGAAAATGCTTTCTGTGTTTAAGATTCTGTGTTATTGATATCCAATACTCTGCTGACAAATCTGTTACTTAGAAATTTCCTGAAAATAAGATCAAGAAATGAGAAAAAACCATTCATTAAACGAATGCTTATTGCGCACACATCTGTGACTGGACCCATCCCACCCAATCCAAGTCAGCGTTTCTCACCTGGGCCTCACTAATAGTCTCCTCACTGATCTTTCTGGTTTCATTTTTACTGCCTCTGCAATCTCTTCATTACAGCAGCCAGAGTGATCCTTTAAAAATTTATCAGTCTCCTCACTCACTTTACTCTCAGCCTTCCAATAGCTGCCCAGTGTGTGTGCAATGAAATTCAAAGTCCTGGCCAGACCCTGCATGCTCTGGCCCTTAGCCACCCCTCTGACCTCATTTCTGTCCCAGCCGTTTTGCTTCAGCCACACTGGCCACTGCTGTTTCTCAGACATCCAGGCAAGTTCCTGACTCAGGACTTTTGCCCTTGTTCTTCCCTGTGCCCAGAATGCTCTTCCCCTAGATTTGTGCTTGGCTCCTTCCCTTCATGCAGGTCTCTGTGCCCCTGTCGCCCCATCAGAGAGGCCTCTCTGTCTTCTCTCTCTAAAGACACTCTCCCACTCTCGCACCTTACTTAATTTTTCTTCTTATTACTACCTACAACTGTATATTAGGATATCTGAGAGACCGGGACTTGGGTTTTGTTTACTCCTATGTCCTCAGAAGAGTATCAGGAAATTTTTGTGAAGGAAGGAGCATGCTAGTCTCAGAATATAATGATAAATAGGACATCATGGACCGTGCCCTCATGGAATATATAGTCTACAACTGAAGCTCTTTCCAGTAGAAGAGGCAACAAAAATAATAGAATTTTCTCTTTTAATATAGTATAGTAGTAAATAATTATATGTACATACCTCAGAGATGTTGTGGGTTCAGTCACAGACCATGGCAATAAAGTGAGTATCACAGCAAGTGAATTATGGGAATTCTTTTGTTTCCCAGTTCATTTGAAGTTATGTTTTACCATAGAGAACAGTATAGTACAATACTAAGTCTGAAATAGCATTATGTCTAAGAGAAAACAATGTACACGTCTTAATTTAAAAATATGTTATTACTAAAAAATACCAACCATCACCTGAGCCTTCAGTGAGTTGTAATCTTTTTTGCTATAGTAACATCAAAGATCACTGATCACAGATCACATACAATAATACTGAAAAAGTTTGAAGTATTTATTGTCAAAATGTGATACAGAGACATGAAGTAAACAGATGCAGTTGGAAAAATGGTACCAATAGACTTGTGTAAGGCAAGATTGCCACACAAACCCTCAATCTGTGGGGAAAAAAATGCAATAATTACTAAGTGCAGTAAAGTTAAGCAATATAAAATGAGGTATGCTTGTGATAGTCTCTAATGTTGAACTATCCTTGCATTCTTTTGACAACCTTACTTGGTCATGATATGCAATTCTTTTAATAGACTATTCTTTTTTATTTATTTATTTTGGGCTGTGCTGGGTCTTCATTGCTGCACATGCTTTTCTCTAGTTGTGGGAAGTGGGGGCTACTCTCTAGTTGTGGTGTGCGAGATTCTCACTTCGGTGGCTTCTTTTGTTGTGGGGTGTGGGCTCTAGAGCACATGGGTTTCAGTAGTTGTGGCTCCTGGGCTCTAGAGCACAGGCTCAGTAGTTGTGGTACATGGGTTTAGTTGCTCTGTGACATGTGGGATCTTCCTGGATCAGGGGTCGGACCCGTGTCTCCTGCATTGGGAGGCGAATTCTTTACCACTGAGCCACCAGGGAAGCCCTGTTTACTATTCTTAAGATTCAGTTTGCTCTTATGTATTTTATTTCATAGTGGCCTGTAAGAATAGTTTTCTGAAGTTTTCCACTGTCTTCATCTGGCTTTCATAACCATTAGTGTTAATGGGTAATAGGAATCCTGCAAGTATTCCTTATAGGAATACTTGGGATGATACTGCTTTCTGTTCTCTGGAGCAGTTTAAATAACATTGGAATCCTTGTTTAGTTTAGGTTTGGTAGAATTTGACTATAAAACTGCCCATGCTTGGTAACTTCATGCTGGGTAGAAGTTGTATTATCTTTATAATTTTTGGTCTGTTCGATTATTCTGCTTTTCTTGAGTAAATTTATATAATTTTATTGTCTAGGAAAGCTTTCATTTTATCTGGTGCTGCTGCTGCTGTCATTTCAATTGTGTCCGACTCTGTGCGACCCCGTGGACGGCAGCCCACCAGGCTCCTCCGTCCATGGGATTTTCCAGGCAAGAGTACTGGAGTGGGGTGCCATCGCCTTCTCTGTCATTTTATCTCTGTTATTTCATATGTATTAATAGTAGGATTGTAGGATCCTAAGATCTTCTTTTATCTGTATTTGTGTCCCCTTTGTCATTACTGATATTGCTTATTTGTGTTTTCTTTCACTGGTCTTAAGTTTAAAAAAATTTTGTCTACTTTATTGTTATTTCAAAAAACCACCTTTGATTTTATTAATCAAGTCTACCCTGTTGTTGCTGTTTTATTTTCTATTTCACCGAGGTCTCTGTTTATTCTGCCACAATTGTCGAAGTAAGGACAGCTGTACTCTTGGACTCAGCTTTGCTGTCCACCTCCATCTGCACCTAGTGGAGTCTGGAGTTACCAGTCTCTACCCCACATCTCTTTGTCCTGAACACTCAGAAGAAGGAAGTCTCCCGGCCTTGAACATGCTTTGTTTGGTACAGATCTTACGATTTTAGCACCGCCAAATGCCTTTTCACTGTCAGCTAGTTATTTGGGGCAGTTATGATGGTTGGTGATGGGAGGGAGCCTATAGTTGGTCCAGCTGTTCTACAGGAAGTCATTCAGTTGAGTATCCCAATGACACTAAGAGCACTACTTCTTATGTTTGTTTGAACTTGGACTTTTATGCCAATTTTTAGGTTGTAGAATTTTTGCTTTGGGTTCCATGAAAATTTGGCCTTTTTGCTCTCTTTAATATATTCTGGATATATTAAAATTTTTGTCTGTTATTAACACCCTTTCTAAGTATTTAATTTTTAGCAAAACAAGACTCCAGTGTGATCTTGGGCTGAAAAAGCCCTGGAAACCAGAAACATAAGTATTATCTTGTTGTGTCCTTAGGGGGCCTCATTTAATTTCTGTAATTGGCCATTTGGGAGAGAGAGAGAGTCATAAATTCCACCCAGCACTGAAATTCTTTCTTCTCCTGGAGAGTGATGATCCACTGTTGGTTCAGCAGTTCCAGTGATGGAAGGAGCTCTTCCTGTGCTTGGATATTTCAAACTGACATGAAATGTTTATTAGTAAATGATATCACCTCATACCTATCAGAATGGCTGTTACCAAAATGACAACAAATCACAAATATTGGTGAGGACATGGAGAAAAGGAAACCCTTATGCTATTGGTAGGATTGTAAATTAGTGCAGCCATAATGGAAGATAGTATGGAAGTTCCTCAAAAAATTAAAAACAGCTCCAGCAATTCCACCTCTGAGTATTTTTCCAAAGAAAATAAAAACATTAATTTGAATAGATGTATGCACACTCTGTTCATTGCAGCAGTATTCACAATAGCTAAGATATGGAAACAGCCTAAGTGTGCAAGAGGATGTGGTATACACACACACACACACACACACACACATTATACACACAATGAAATATTACTCAGCCAGAAAAAAGAACAAAATCTTATCATTTGTGACAACATGGATAGACCTTGAGGCTATTATGCTGAAGTGAAATGTCAGGCAGAGAAAGACAAATGCTATGTGATTTGACTTACATGCCACTCCAGTACTCTTGTCTGGAAAATTCCATGGACAGAGAAGCCTGGCGGGCTACAGTCCATGGGGTCACAAAGAGTCGGACATGACTGAGCATGCACATGCACCTGGACTGTAAAAAACAAAACAAATAAACCTTAAAAAAAAAAACCAAACAGGAACAGAACCCTAGATGGAAGGAACAAATGAAGTTGCCAGAGGGGTGAGAACACATGAAGGGCGTAGTGGATGCCAGGAAAAGGTGAGGGAGGCTAAAAGATACGAACTTCCAGTTATGAAATCAGTGAGTCATGAAGATGATGTGTATAGTATGGAGAATATAGCCAATAAGAATATTATTTTATGGTGACGAATGGCAACTAGTCTTACCTTGGTGATCATTTTGTAGTTTATAGAAATACTGCATCACAGTGCTGTGCACCACAGACTAACATAGTGTGGCAGGTCAATCACATTTCAACAAACAAATTCATGGAAAAGAGATCAGATTTATGGCCGTGAGGGAGGGTTGGGGAAGGGGGAATTGGTTGAAAGTGATCAAAAGGTACAAGCTTTCAGCTCTAAGTACATACCAGTGTCCTTGCCTGGAGAATCCAGGGGACGGGGGGTCTGGTGGGCTGCTGTCCATGGGTCGCACAGAGTCGGACACGACTGAAGCAGCTTAGCAGCCGCAGCCACAGCAGAGATGTCATGTCCAACATAATTAATATGATTAATGCTGGTATATGTTATATATGAACGTGGTTGAGAGTAAATCCTAAGAGTTCTCATCACGAGAAAGAATATTTCTTTTTCTTTTATAGTATATCTATATGACATGATGGGTAGTCACTAAACTTATTATGGCAATCATTTAATGGTGTTTGTAAATTGAATCTTTACAATGTACACCTTAAACTTATACAATGCTACATACCAGTTGTGTCTCAAAAAAACTGGAAGATAAAAAAATGAATTAAAAAAGTTTACTTGAAAGTACTCATATTTTCTTTGGCAAATAAACTGTCTTAAAACTCAATTAGTGAATTATTTTGTAATTGATTTATTTGCAACAGATTTCTGCTGCTGTTGCTGCTGCTGCTAAGTCGCATTAGTCGTGTCTGACTCTGTGCAACCCCATAGACGCCAGCCCACCAGGCTCCCCCGTCCCTGGGATTCTCCAGGCAAGAACACTGGAGTGGGCTGCCATTGCCTTCTCCAATGCATGAAAGTGAAAAGTGAAAGTGAAGTTGCTCAGTCGTGTCCGACTCTTAGCGACCCCGTGGACTGCAGCCTACCAGGCTCCTCTGTCCATGAAATTTTCCAGGCAAGAGTAGTGAGTGGGTTGCCATTGCCTTTTCCGGCAACAGATTTCTACTGCCTTCAAAAGAGACTCTCTAAAATTATTGAAAACATTACTGGTAAATATTTGCACATGAACAAATACTAATGGTTCTGTTTTTAAATGTAAACTTATATAAAGAGAAGATAAAGAAAAATATTTAAATCAAAAGATAATCTATGACTTCCCTGGTGGTGCCGTGGATGGGAACACAGGTTTGGTCGCTGGTCCCGGAAGATGCCACATACTGCAGAGCAACTAAGCCCGCACGCCAGAGCGGCTGAGCCCGCATTCTGGGGCCTGCGAGCAGTGGCGGCTGAGCCCACGTGCTGAACCCCGTGCGCCTTAGAGCCTGTGCTCTGCAACAGGAGAAGCCCTCACACTGCGACAAACAGCAGCCCTCTCTCTACCCAACAAGCGAAGGCCCATGCACAGCAGCGAAGATCTAGTGTAGCCAAAAAGAAATAAATAAAAGGTAATCTAGATGTTTATCACTTAAGTGTTCAGAGATTGGAAATTTCAGCTTGACCAGGCTTTCTGTTTTCTCCCCAACTGTTAGGGGTGTTTCACACATGTCAGAGTAACAGTTCTTTTCTGTTTTTTTGTACCTGTGAGTCTCTTAATATTTGGTTTCTTTGGGATTATTTCAGAGTGTGCAAATCCAGAGTTAATTCTCAAAAGAAAATGAGGTGAAATCAGTTTAAGATGACAGGTGAAGGATTTGTATTAGATTTCAGTAAAGCTGATTAAGTGCTAAAATTTATTACTAAAGAAGGGTCTGAGGTTTGTGCTAAATATATATATAGAGAGAGGGAGAGACAAGAAGAATGATGAGCGGAGACAGAAAAAAGTTTTCTATCTGGGATGATGAAAAAGTTCCAAACTCCTTTTTAAATTGGGGCTGACCTATAGTTCTGACCCTTAAGAGATGCTGTGTTTCTAAATGGTGATTATGATCATAGTCTGTTGTTTTTTTAAAGTATAGTTGACTTACAATATAGCATTAGTTTCAGGTGGATAGCATAGTGATTCAATGTTTTTATAGATTATATTCAAGTTAAAGTTATTGTAAAATAACAGCTATAATTCCCTGTACTGTACAATGTATCTTTATCGTTTATTTTATACTTGATAGTTTGTACCTCTTAACCCATGCTCCTATCTTGCCCTCACCCTTTTCTCTCCCCACTGGTAACCACTAATTTGTTTTCTATATCTGTGAATCTGTTCCTGTTTTACTGTATACATTTGTTTGTTTTACTTTTTGGATTTCACAAATAAGTGATATCATACAGTATTTGTCTGACTTATTTCACTAATTATAGTATTCTCTTGGCGCTTCTACATTGCTGCAAGGGACAGAATTCCATTTGTTCAGACTGAGTAATGTTCCATTGTGTGTATATGCATGCATGTGCGCTAGGTCACTTCGGTCATGTCTGCCTCTTTGTGACCCCATGGACTGTAGCCTGCCAGTCTCCTCTGTCCTTGTGATTCTCTGGGCAAGAATACTAAAGTGGGTTGCTATGCCCTCCTCCATGGGATCTTCCAGACCCAAGGACTGAACCCATGTCTCTTATGTCTCCTGCATTGGCAGGCATGTTCTTTACCTCTGGTACCACCCAGGAAGCCCTTGTGTGTGTGTATACACACACACACACACACACACACACACACACACATATACGGATATACAGCACATCTTCTTAAGTGTGTTGATGGACACTTGAGTTGCTTCTGTATGTTGGCTATTTTAAATGGTGCTGCTTTGAACATGGGTGTGCTTATACCTTTTTGAATTGATATCCTCATTTTTTTTCTGAGTGTAAGACCCAGAAATTGCTGAATCATATGGTAGTTCTATTTTTAGTTTTTTGAGAAATCTCCATGTTGTTTTCCACAGTGGCCATACCAGTTCACATTCCTATCAACAGTGTACAAGGATTCCCTTTTCTCCACATCCTCACTAACATTTGTTATTTGTAAACTTTTTGATGATAGCCATTGTGACAGGTGTGAGGTAATATCTCACTGTAGTTTTGATTTACATTTCTCTTAATACTTAGCTATGTCAAGCATCTTTTCATGTGCTTCTTAGCCATCTTCTTTTTTATGTTTTCTCTGAAAAAATAGCTATTCAGGTGTTGTGCCCAGATTGTGTTGTTTGCTTTTGTGGGTTTTTTTTAAAACGTATTAAGTTGTATGAGCTGTCTATATTTTTTTAAATATTAACTCCATGTCAATAATATTGTTTGCAAATATCTTTACCCTTTGGTAGGTTGTCTTTTTATTTTGTTGATGATTTCCTTTGCTGTGCAAAGCTTTTAAGTTTGATCAGGTCCCATTTGTTTACTTTTGTTTTTATTTCTTTTGCCTTAGGAGACAGATCCAAATAAGTATTGCTATGAGTTATGTCAAAGAATGTTCTACCTATGTTCTCTTCACTGTATGTTATTACCTACTTTGTTGCTGATTAATTGACCACAGATGCATGCTTTTATTTCTGGGCTCTCAATACTGATCCAAGGTCTGCTTTTTTGCCAGTTCTTTGGTATTTTGATTCCTGTAGGGGCTTCCCAGGTGGCGCTAGTGGTAAAGAATCTGTCTGCCAATGCAGGAGATTCAAGAGACAAGGGTGGGGAGGTGGGGTGTTCCATCCCTGGGTCAGGAAGATCCCCTGGAGGAGGAAGTAGCAACCCACTCTAGTATTCTTCCTGAGAAAAAAATCGATGAATAGAGGAGACTGGTGGGCTATAGCCCATGGGATTGTGAAGAGTCAGACAAGACTAAGCGACTGAGCACACAGCTTTGTAGTATTTGAAGTCAGGGAGCATGATACTTTCAGCTTTATTCTTTTTTCTCAGGATCGCTTTGGCAATTTGGGGTCTTTTTTGTTTCTAAATATATTTTAGATTATTTGTTGTAGTTCTCTGATAAATGTCATGGGTGGTTGTTTTGATAGGGGTTGCCTTGAATCTGTTAATTTCTTTGGGTAGTATGGCCATTTTAACAATATAATTCTTCCAATCCAAGAGTGCAAAATAACTTTCCATATCTTTGTACCATCTTCAGTTTCCTTCATCACTGTTTTATATTTTTCAGAGTATAAGTCTTTCACCTCCTTGGTTAAGTTTATTCCTAGGTATTATTCTTTTTGATGTGATTTATATATATATATATATATATATATATATATATATAGTTTGCTTTCTCTTTCTGATAGTTCATAATTGGTGTATTGGTGTATAGAAGATTTCTGTATATCAGTCTTATAACCTACAACTTTCCTGAACTCATTTATTAGTTCTAATAATTTGGAGGTGGAAGCTTTAGAAAAAATATATTTTCCATATATAGTATCATGTCATTTGCAAACAGTAACAGTTTTACTTCTCCCTTTCCAATTTGGATGCCTTTTATTTCTTTTTCTTGTATGATCATTGGATCACAGTCTGTTTTATCACTCTGCTTGAAATGCTGAAGCCATGTGCCAAGTCAGGTCCCACATATTTCTTTTTATTGTAGTAAGAAAGAGAAGACTTAAACAGAACTGGAAATGCATGTAAAGAGTAAAATTAGTATATATTAAATATATAAATGATCCTACTTTATGCTCTTTATAATTGTGATAGTAAGAATGAGTTAATACTTGATTCTCTCACCTGAGAAATGATAGACCTTCAGAATTTTACTTAAGATAGTGTTAGTAAAATTTGAGTAGATATTTCAAATGACAGAGTCAATAGGAGGGGAAAGCCATTTTGGCCATTTTGGCCACAGTCTCATGAACCTGTCAATTGTAGAACTGCAGAAGAGAATGAAGGATTTTGACATGCTTTTCTCAACCCTATCTGATATGGCACTAACTTGTTCTTTTATAATGTTTTTTTTTAAGTCTTTGCAAAAGTTGAAAAAGTGAAACAAGATGGTTGTAAAACTATCAAATAATACAGAAATGTACAATGTGGAATGAGACTCCCCCATACCTCCCAAACATATCCTGCTTTACAAAAATCACTACTATTTACAGTTGGGTGTTTATAGGCATTTATCTAGGTAGATGCCAACATACATGCATTTAATCAACTGAGACACATTTAGTTGTTAACAGTTTTTCACTATTACAAATAGTACACAACAAAGTGCCTTTTAACCCAATTACTGTAATATCTGTTGAAATATATTGGAAATGAATAATTTGATAATGATTCCAGTCTGTACTTTTACATAAATCTAAATAATTTACTAGACTGTATCATTGAAAGTGGTAATTCAAAAGCTAGAGTGATTTAAAAAGCTCAAAACCCAGAGTAATTTATGATCCCTTAGCATTTAGAATGCATTGGCAAAAATGATGTTTATAGCTTTAGACTTGCACATATAGATGATTGACTGTCTTGGAAAATGCCTGACTTTCAGGAGACAGATTGTCTTTACATGTGCTTGCTCTCCAAAGAGGGATGCTTGGGCTGTCAATGGTTAAAAAATTCTCTTCTTTCTTCCTATATTCTCTATTTTCCCCAGCAATTAAGGAAACTATCATATTGGAGACCTGGAGGAGAATTTGAGTTTAACAAAAAAACAATGATTATGTCATTTTTGAAGATGAGGTATAATAATTACAACTCTTTAGGGAAATATCTCAAATGAACTACACAGTTTTCCAGTAGAATAATTGCACCCTTGCAGTATATATGGAATGATGTCCTGAACAAGATATTTTCATAGAAGCATGCCCCAGGTGTCTCATAGTCAAAAGCTGATGAAGGTAGCACTTGACTTAGGGCTGTTGGGGTGATTAGAAGAAATAATTCATGTAAAGGGCTTAGTATTCTGACCACGCATAGTAAAAGCTCAGTAAATTATAGATGTTTTTATTTGCTAACAGTGACCATTAGCTTTGTCCCTGTGGATTACTCTGCATGTTGGGGAAGTTAATATATGTATGTATGCATGCATATATTATGTCAATAAGTAAATAATAACTGGTAAAAGTCTTATGAAACTCTGTCACATCCATGGAAAATATTTTATTACAATGCCTACAAAATGTCATTCACTGACCACATTTCATGTTTTATGAGACAAGAAATTATTTATATTCCATGGCAATTGATGTATATACATATTTCTTTTTTATTATTATGGATGTTATATAAGTATGTAATGATACCATATTATATTGCAACCAAGAATCACACTTAAGTCTATATTTTTAATTTAAACTTTAAAATCTTTAGTCAATATTTTAAATAATCCTCAGAACATTGCAAATAGTTTTCTGTATTTCCATATGGTCAGTATGTACCCAGTTTGAAAATCTTTTTCCACATCTGGAACAAAATTATATTTGATTTTAAGAACTTGTCTAACTAGATAAAGAGGTGAAATAGTGATATATGTCTCCTGAATCTGATTTTAGAATGTTATTAAGCATGGTATTGTGTAGAAAAATGTCCCAAAGTTAGCTGCAGTTTATAATGAATTAAGGCTAGCTTGAATTTTGAGGATTCATTTTTTTAAATTATAGATTTTAGAAAGATCTTAGTAAGACTTATAAATATGAAATTAAAATCACTCATTTTTTTTCACTACTGTTAAAAAAAAGCAGAGGCATCACTTTGCCTACAAAGGTCTGGATAGTCAAAGCTATAGTTTTTCTAGTAGTTATGTATGGTTGTGAGAGTTGGACCACAAAGAAGGCTGAGTGCCGAAGAACTGTGGAGAAGGCAATGGCACCCCACTCCAGTACTCTTGCCTGGAAAATCCCATGGGCAGAGGAGCCTGGTAGGCTGCAGTCCATGGGGTCGCTAAGAGTCAGACACAACTGAAGTGATTTAGCAGCAGCAGCAGCAGCCGAAAAATTGATGCTTTTGAACTGTAGTGTTGGAGAAGACTCTTGAGAGTCCCTTGGACTGCAAGGAGATCAAAATAGCCCTAAAGGAAATAAATTCTGAATATTCATTGGAAAGGCTGATGCTGATGCTGAAGGTCCAATACTTTGATCACCTGATGCAAAGAGCCGACTCATTAAAAAAGATCTTGATGCAGGGAAAGATTGAAGGCAGGAGGAGAAGGAGACGAGAGAGGATGAGATGGTTGGGTGACGTCACTGACTCAGTGGACAAGAGTTTGAGCAAACTCCGGGAGATGATGAAGGACAGGGAAGCCTGGTGGGCTTCGTCCATGGCATTGCAAAGAGTTGGACACGGCTGAGTGACTGAACAACAACAACTTTTCATTTAATATAATTGCAGTATTTTTTTATTTTTTTAAAGTATATTTATTTTTTAATTGCAGAACAATTGCTTTACAGAAATGTGTTGGTTTCTGCCAAACATCAACATGAATCAGCCATAGGTATACATATGCCGCCCTCTCTCTTGAACTTCCCTCTCACCTCCTTCTCCATCCTGCCCCTCTAGATTGTTATAGAGCCTTGGTTTGAATTCCCCGAGTCATACAGCAAATTCCCATTGACTATCTATTTTATATAAGGTAATATAAGTTTCTATGTTTCTGTCTCCATACATCCCATCCTTTCCTTCCTTCCCATACTCCCTGTGTCCAGAAGTCTGTTCTCTATTTCTGTGTCTCCACTGCTGCCCTGTAAATAATTTCATCAGTGTCGTCTTTCTAGATTGCATATATATGTGTTAGTATATGATACTTGTTTTTCTCTTTCTGACTTCCTTCACTCTGTATAATAGGCTCTGGGTTCATCCACCTCATCAGAACTGACTCAAATGCATTCCTTTTTATGGCTGAGTAATTTTTCATTATTACCATATGTGGTACATATTCCAATATTCCAGTATGTACCACAGCTTCTTTATCCATTCGTCTGTCGATGGACATCTAGGTTGCTTCCATGTTTAATTGCAGCATTATTAAAGCTTCCCTCATAGCTCAGTTGGTAAAGAATCTGCCTGCAATGCAAGAGACCCTGGTTCGATTCCTGGGTCGGGAAGATCTGCTGGAGAAGGGAAAGGCTACCCACTCTAGTATTCTGGCCTGGAGAATTCCATGGACTATACAGTCCATGGGGTCACAAAGAATCAGACACAACTGAGTGACTTTCACTTTCATTATTTTGAATATCTGTATTTTGTTTGGTGTAACATGTTTATGTTCTATAATTTATTAAGCCATTTCCTCAATGTCTGGTCTTTATGCAATTATAAACTTTTAAATCAATTGGAGAAGACAGTGGCACCCCACTCCAGTACTCTTGCCTAGAAAATCCCATGGATGGAGGAGCCTGGTAGGCTGCAGTCCATGAGGTCGCGAAGAGTCGAACACGACTGAGCAACTTCACTTTCACTTTTCACTTTTAAGCATTAGAGAAGGAAATGGCGACCCACTCCAGTGTTCTTGCCTGGAGAATCCCAGGGACAGCAGAGCCTGGTGGGCTGCTGTCTATGGGGTCACACAGAATCGGACACAACTGAAGCGACTTAGCAGCAACAGCAGCAGCATGCCTTTTTTATACTGAATTAGTAGACTTTTGAGTGGTAATCATATAAATGAATGTAAATGCTAATAAAATGCTACATTTTACCATATTTCTAAAAGTGTTATAATGTTTAATATACCATCCTAGTCAATTGCTTTGCCAACCTTGGGTGTTACATTATTTTGCAGCTTGGGAGTGTAAAATGGCATTTAGACCCCAATGTTCATCGCTGCATTGTTTACAATAGCCAGGACATGGAGGCAACCTAGATGCCCATCAACTGACGAATGGATAAGAAAGCTGTGGTACATATACACAACGGAATATTACTCAGCATTAAAAAAAAATTCATTTGAATCAGTTCTACTCAGGTGGACGGAACTGGAGCCTATTATCCAGAGTGAAGTAAGCCAGAAGCAAAAACAACAATACAGTGTACTAACGCATATTTATGGAATTTAGAAAGATGGTAACGAGAACCCAGCATGCAAGACAGCAAAAGGAACGCAGATGTATAGAACAGACTCGTGGACTCTGTGGATGAGGGCAGGGATGGGATGATTTGGGAGAATGGAATTGAAACATGTTAAGTATCATATGTGAAATCAATTGCCAGCCCAGGATTGTTGCTCGGGGCTGCTGCACCGAGATTTCCCGGGGGGAGGGAGTTGGGAGGGAGGAGGGAGGGGGTTTCTGGAGGGGGAACATATATACACCCATGGTGATATCATGTCATTGTATGGCAAAACCAATAAGAAAAAAAAAGAAAAAAAATGGCATTTAGAGAAGCTCCAATTTTGCTGACAGGGAATAAAACTTCAGTTTTCTTTTGACTTCTTGGATGAATTGTTTATCCAGCAGCACTGTCAGCTTCATAGCTCTCACTTCTTCAGTCCTTTGTCATGTGCCAGGCATGATGCTAATGTTCCTAGTAGCCCCATGAATTAAGAATTCTTATGTCTTCATTTTATAGATGAGGCAGCTGAGGGGCTTAAAGAGAAAAGTTGCTCAAAGTTACTAAGCTAATAATTGAAATTTAGAGATTAGAACTCAGGTCCTAGGAGTTAAATCTCTAAACCTCCAAAGAGTAATAGAGTAACTAAATTTCTATCGTCCAAATAGTACAGATGTTGACATTGATTATATTTAATGCAAGTATTTCTATCAGTCTTTGTCTTTTTGCTTTTGTTCTTCTACTGTGTAAATGTTTCAGTTGTAGAGGTTTTTTTTTTGGAAATCATGATCTTTTTTTTTTGTGTCTGTTGCTTCAAAGCTGAGAAAATTATCATCCTTCTATATATCTGATATGCTGCATTTTTGCTAGTCTATGATTTAAATTATTGTATTTATTTAAGCTTTTTAGATTCTTTGGCAGTTTATTTTGGTGCCTTTAAACTCCTCACCCAACATAACATTTAAATACTCCTTCCTTATTCTTTGTCTTAGAAATAAAAATTTATAAACCATTGAAAGTGAAAGTAAAATCTGCTTAGTTGTGTCTAAATCTTTGCGACCCCATGGACTATAGAGTCTGTGGAATTCTCCAGGCCAGAATACTAGAGTGGGTAGCCTTTCCCTTCTCCAGGGGACCTTCCCCACCCAGAGATCGAACTCTCATCTTTCACATTGCACACAGATTCTTTACCAGCTGAGCCACAAGGGAAACCCAAGAATACTGGAGTGGGTAGTCTATCCCTTCTCCAGGTGATCTTCGTGACCCAGGAATCAAACCAGGGTCTCCTGCATTGCAGGCAGATTCTTTACCAACTGAACTATCAGGGAAGCCCTATAAAGCATTAGTTCATATGTGTATATTTCTATGTGCGTTTCTCTATTTAGGCTCTTTCCTAACTCCCCATTTTTCTCCTTGCTCTGTATTTGTCACGTTTTCTTGTTCTGGTGACTGGTTATGATCTGGGCACACATAGACTACTGTGTCAGTTTACTGCACAGTTCGTCATGCTTCTGGAACATTCTTGTGAATTAGAATCTTTATCTCCTTTCCACCAAAGATGGCAGATTTTCTCAACAGAAATGAACCACAGGGCATCTGTGGCCTGGACACCCCTTACTACATTGTCTTTGCTTATTTTAAATAAGGACCAGAAAAAATGACACAACGTGGTGGGAGGGACGAGAACAGACCTTTGAGAGGACACTGCACCAAGGGTGATACACGGACCATGGGCTGGTTGAATTAGTTTGGTTTGTTTGCAAAGATAAGCCTCAGTTTGCATATAGTGAACATAAATAACATGGTGTATTGTTTCAATTCTATTTTAAAAAACCAAGGTCATAAGGGATGCAGTATTGTAAGCTTTTTAGGGAATGTTCTGTGCTTTTGTACAATTTAACCTTGATTTATGTATTTTGCATCATCACGATTAAGATCATTGTTGTGTAGGATTATTATAAGACTGTGTTGTTTGTAAACTTAAGCCATTGGAGATGTCAACTGAGAATAACTGTTGGACTTGAAACCTGCTTCTACTCCCTGGCCTGTCTAAACCTGCTCTCTACCTCCACTCTTTCAACCAAAACCAGCTCTGGAAACCTTGCTGAGTAATGTCAATCCTGGTTCTAGGTTCCATTAAAGAGGTTACTCTGGGCTTTACTGCATATCATTGAGCAAAATATATTAAAATTTCAGTTCATTCATCTGTTTTCTCAAAGTATTTCTCCAGGCTTGCCGCTCTTTGTTCAGCATTCCTGTTTATTCCTATCATATCTTCCCTCTGTCTCTCAGTCTCTCCTCACCTCTGTCTCACGTTCCTTCTCCTCCTTTATTTTTACTTCTTCCCTGCAGCTCTCTCCTGATCCATGACCCTCCCTGCTGGGTGCCACCCCTTGAGAAGTATAGTCTGATTTCCAGCTTTACCTGCTTTTCTCTTAGGAGGTATAGAAAAAAAAAATCCTAGTTAACAAAATCCTCTCTTATTACAGGAGGTGATAAAGAACAGTAATGAGTGTTCAAGGGGCCTTGGTCTTGTGAACAAGTGACCCACACAAGTCAGTTTCTTCAGAAAGAGGAAGACCAGGAGCATCAGCGGGAGAAAAGAGCTGGCTGGGCCTGGGCAGCAGTGCAGGGAGTTCTGGGATGGGGGTACCAGGGGGTGTAGGGACTGTCCAGAGTGCTGCAGTGAAAGAGTTAACTGAGAGCATCCATCAGAGAATACTGAAGTGGTTTGCCATTCCCTTCTCCATGGACCATGTTCTGTCAGACCTCTCTACCATAACCCATCCGTCTTGGGTGGCCCCACATGGCATGGCTTAGTTTCACTGAGTTAAACAAGGCTGTGGCCCATGTGATCAGGTTGGCTAGTTTTCTGTGATTATGGTTTCAGTGCTTCTGCCCTCTGATGCCTTCACACAACACTGTCTTACTTGGGTTTCTCTTACCTTGGACATGGGATATCTCTTCACGGCTGCTCCAGCAAAGCACAGCTGCTACTCCTTACCTTGGATGAGGGGTATCTCCTTACAGCCTCCCCTCCTGACCTCCTGACAGAATGTGGTCCACTGGAGAAGGGAATGGGAAACCAGTTCAGTATTCTTGCCTTGAGAACCCCATGAACCGTATGAAAAGGCAAAAAGATAGGACACTGAAAGATGAACTCCCCAGGTTGGTAGGTGCCCAATATGCTACTGGAGATCAGTGGAGAAATAACTCCAGAGAGAATGAAGGGATGGAGCCAAAGCAAAAACAATACCCAGTTGTGAATGTGACTGGTGATAGAACCAAGGCCTGATGCTGTAAAGAGCAATATTGCATAGGAACCTGGAATGTTAGGTCCATGAATCAAGGCAAAATGGAAGTGGTCAAACAGGAGATGGCAAGAGTGAACGTTGACATTTTAGGAATCAGTGAACGAAAATGGACTGGAATGGGTCAATTTAACTCAGATGACCGTTATATCTACTACTGTGGGCAGGAATCCCTTAGAAGAAATGGAGTAGCCATCATGGTCAACAGAAGAGTCCGAAATGCAGTACTTGGATGCAGTCTCAAACATGACAGAATGATCTCTGCTCGTTTCCAAGGAAAACCATTCAGTATCATGGCAATCCAAGCCTATGCCCCAACCAATAATGCTGAAGAAGCTGAAGTTGAATGGTTCTATGAAGACCTACAAGACCTTCTAGAACTAACACCCCCAAAAGATGTCTTTTTCATTATAGGGGACTGGAATGCAAAACTAGTAAGTCAGGAAACACCTGGAGTAACAAGCAAATTTGGCCTTGGAGTACAGAATGAAGCAGGACAAAGGCTAATAGAGTTTTGCCAAGAGAACGCACTGCTCATAGCAAACATCCTCTTCCAACAACACGAGAGTAGACTCTACGCATGGACATCACCAGATGGTCAACACCGAAATCAGATTGATTATATTCTTTGCAGCCAAAGATGGTGAAACTCTATACAGTCAGCAAAAACAAGACTGGGAGCTGACTGTGGCTCAGATCATGAACTCCTTATTGCCAAATTCAGACTTGAAGAAAGTGGGGAAAACCACTAGACCAGTCAGGTAACCTAAATAAAATCCCTTATAACTATACAGTGGAAGTGAGAAATAGATTTAAGGGACTAGATCTGATAGACTGAGTGCCTGATGAACTATGGACGGAGGTTCATGATATTATACAGGAGACAGGGATCAAGACCATCCCCATGGAAAAGAAATGCAAAAAAGCAAAATGGCTGTCTGAGGAGGCCTTACAAAAAGCTGTGAAAAGAGAAGCGAAAAGCAATAGAGAAAAGCCAAGACATACCCATTTGAATGCAGAGTTCCAAAGAATAGCAAGGAGAGATAAGAAAGCCTTCCTCAGTGATCACTGCAAAGAAATAGAGGAAAACAACAGAATGGGAAAGACTAGAGATCTCTTCAAGAAAATTAGAGATACCAAGGGAACATTTCAGGCAAAGATGGGCTCGAGAAGAACAGAAATGGTATGGACCTAACAGAAGCAGAAGATATTAAGAAGAGGTGGCAAGAATACACAGAAGAACTGTACAAAAAAGATCTTCATGACCCAGATAATCACAATGGTGTGATCACTCACCTAGAGCCAGACATCCTGGAATGTGAAGTCAAGTGGGCCTTAGAAAACTTCACTACAAACAAAGCTAGTGGCAATGATGGAATTCCAGTTGAGCTATTTCAAATCCTGAAAGATGTTGCTGTGAAAGTGCTGCACTCAGTATGCCAGCAAATTTGGAAAACTCAGCAATGGCCACAGGACAGGAAAAGGTCAGTTTTCATTCCAATCCCAAAGAAAGGCAATGCCAAAGAATGCTTGAACTACTGCACAATTGCACTCATCTCACACGCTAGTAAAGTGATGCTCAAAATTCTCCAAGCCAGGCTTCAGCAATACGTGAACCATGAACTTCCAGATGCCCAATCTGGAATTTGATGATTCAGGTGAACCAGAGATCAAATTGCCAACATCTGTTAAATCATCGAAAAAGCAAGAGAGTTCCAGAAAAACATCTACTTCTGCTTTATTGACTATGCCAAAGCATTTGACTGTGTGGATCACTATAAACTGTGGAAAATTCTTAAAGAGATGGGAATACCAGACCACCTGACCTAACTCTTGAGAATCCTGTATGCAGGTCAAGAAGCAATAGTTAGAACTGGACATGGAACAACAGACTGGTTCCAAATAGGAAAAGGGGTATGTCAAGGCTGTATGTGTCACCCTGCTTATTTAACCTCTATGCAGAGTACATCATGAGAAATGCTGGGCTGGAAGAAGCACAAGCTGGAATCAAGATTGCTGGTAGAAATATCAATATCCTCAGATATGCAAACAATACCACCCTTATGGCATAAAGTGAAGAGGAGCTAAAAAGCCTCTTGTGAAAGTGTTAGGATGAAAAAGTTGGCTTAAAGCTCAACATTCATAAAACTAAGATCATGGCATCTGGTCCCATCACTTCATGGCAAATAGATGGGAAAACAGTGGAAACAGTGGCACACTTTATTTTTGGGGGCTCCAAGATCACTGCAGATGGTGACTGCAGCCATGAAATTAAAAGACGCTTACTCCTTGCAAGGAAAGTTATGACCAACCTAGATAGCATATTGAAAAGCAGAGAAAGGACCTTTGCCAACAAAGGTCCATCTAGTCAAGGCTATGGTTCTTCTAGTAGTTGTGTATGGATCTGAGAGTTGGACGGTGAAGAAAGCTAAGCACCAAAGAATTGGTGCTTTTGAACTGTGGTATTGGAGAAGACTCTTGAGAGTCCCTTGGATTGCAAGAAGATCCAATCAGTCCATCCTAAAGAAGATCAGTCCCGGGTGTTCATTTGTAGGACTGATGTTGAAGCTGAAACTCCAATACTTTGACCACCTCATGCGAAGAGTTGACTCATTGGAAAAGACCCTGATGCTGGTAAGGATTGGGGACAGGAGGAGAAGGGGACAACAGAGGATGAGATTGCTGGATGGCATCACTGACTCGATGGACATGTGTTTGGGTGGACTCCGGGTGTTGGTGATGGACAGGGAAGGCTGGCGTGCTGCAATTCATGGGGTCGCAAAGAGTCGGATACAACCGAGTGACTGAACTGAACTGAACTGAACTGAACTGAACTATCTTCAAGCAGGGCTCCTCCCTCTGTAAGTCATTGGTTCTAGCTCTCCTTAGTTAGTCTTGTCTTAATTTCCCTAGCTTTATCAGAGACTGCCCTGGGCTAAGGTCTCAGAGATCTTGACCACAGAGAGAATCTCCTCTAGGGGCTATAAATAGAGACATAAAGGGTATTGGGAGTTCACTGAAGCTCTAGGAGAGCCAGAGACCACACGGCCCAGAATAGTGCTCAGCCACAGGGGACTCCCCAGTTCAGATGCTGTCCTGTGCCCCTATCCAGCCCCGCAGTGTGTTCTGGAGAAGGAATAGTCAGCTGTGCCCTCTCAGCGGGTCAGTGAACAGTTGACATCAGATAAAACCAACAACACACATCTTGGAGTCTTGGGTCTCCTTCCTCTCTATTATATCTAAGGAGTTTCTGGCAAATGGTTTAGTTCACCACTGTCAGTGAAGAAATAGACAAAATGACTCCCAATTGCTTGAACTTCCATATTGAATCCAGAAGCTCTGTTATTTCAGAAGTAGAAAATTTGATTCTCCTGAAGTTTTAATAACTCTTCCACTTTAAATACACATCTGTTAGTACAAAGAGAACTTTAGAATAGAGAATATCTACAAATACTGATTGATTTCTCTGGCTCTTGGACATGTAAGTTAGAGCAAGCTTCAGGGTGTGTGTGTGTGCAAAAATTTCAAAGGTATGTGCATATTTTTGTTACATGACTTTTATTTTATTATTTTTTCTTTTTTTTTATTGTGTTGGTTTTGCCATACAATGACATGAAACCGCCATGGGTTTACATATGCTCCCCCTCCAGAACCCCCCTCCCTCCTCCCTCCCAATTCCCTCCCCCTGGGACATCTCGGTGCACCAGCCCCGAGCATCAACCCTGGGCTGGTGATTGATTTCACATATGATAATTAACATGTTTCAATGCCATCCTCCCATATCATCCCACCCTTGCCCTCATCCACAGAGTCCACGAGTCTGTTCTATACATCTGCGTTCCTTTTGCTGTCTCTCATGCAGGGTTCTCGTTACTATCTTTCTAAATTCCATATATATGCGTTAGTATACTGTATTTTTGTTTTTCCTTCTGGCTTACTTCACTCTGGATAATAGGCTCCAGTTCCGTCCACCTGAGTAGAACTGATTCAAATGAATTTTTTTTTAATGCTGAGTAATATTCCATTGTATATATGTACCACAGCTTTCTTATCCATTCGTCAGTTGATGGGCATCTAGGTTGCTTCCATGTCCTGGCTATTGTAAACAATGCGGCGATGAACATTGGGGTACACGTGTCTCTTTCAATTCTGGTTTCCTCGGTGTGTATGCCCAGCAGTGGGATTGCTGGGTCATATGGCAGGTCTATTTGCAGTTTTTTAAGGAATCTCTGTTACATGACTTTTAAATGATGAAAAATATAAAGGTAACCTGTACATTATTTGTTTGAAGAATGTTTTCCAAAAATACTGAAAGGTTAATATTAGTGATTTACGTATCTTGCATGTGCTCGGTCAGTCAGTTGTGTCTGTCTGTGACCCTGTGAACTGTAGCCCATCAGGCTCCTCTGGGATTCTCTGGCAAGAATTCCAGAGTGGGTTGCCATTTCCTCCTCCAGGGGATCTTCCTAAACCAAGGATGAAACCGGTGTCTCCTGCGTCTCCTACATTGGCAGGTGGATTCTTTACCACTGAGTCACTTGGGAAGCCCTTACATATCTTAAAACTTATTAATTACTAGTGGTCTTACATAATAAAGATTGACTAGTGGGTGTTTATTTCTAACAAGCCAGTTAAAACCAAATGCGATAGTTTGCTGTGTGTATAATGGCAATCCATCCATTTTATAATGATATTTTCTCTTTCACTGTTTTTCCATACACATATATTTTCATTGAAATATTACTAAGTTATAGGTTAAAAACTTTATATTGTGCCCAAGAGAATGTTTGAATAATTAATTTGATAATTACTGTTGGAGGTAAAAAGCATCTTCACTGTGAGTTGTGCTCTAAATAATAAATTTCTGATAGTAGAAATTATAAATTACATTTATATGCTTTTCACTCTTATATGTATATGTACTACCATCTCTGTTCTTTATTGTAACAGCCCATTTCAAAGCTAGGGGGGCTGTTCTTATCTTGTATCATGACATTTAGATATGACATTTGGGAACCAAGGACATAAATTCTAACAGATCTGGATGCAAAACTGAATTTGATTATATTTTAAAAGTACTTAATGACCAGGCTCCCATGGTAGATCACTCATCCATGTCAGTATCAGAACTCCATACATGTGATGCATATTTGTAATTTGCTTTTTAAACTCTTAAATGTAAACATTAGCCACAGGCCCAAATTATTGCATTTCCAGCAGCATTTCTTCTGAACATATATTACAAAGTAAAACAAGTATAAACATAAATTCAGAGTGGGATATGAAGTTTTCTTGCTTGGAGTATCCTCACAGACAGAGAAGCCTGGCAGGCTATAGTCCATGGAGTTACAAAAAGTCAGACATGACTGAGCAACCAAGCACAGCACATAAAGTTTTCAACTATATTCTCTGCTTCTCTTGAGTTGGGTATAACACAGATGATATGATGAATAAATGTCTGATCATAAAGTGCTATAGACTGACTATTGCGTCCTCTGCAAATTCAGATGTTGAAACCTAATCCCAGTGGGTCGATTTTAGGAGAGGGGACATTTGCGATGTGATTAGATCATGAGGGTGGGACTGTCATGAATGAGATTACTGCTTTCATAGCCATGGCTTCCCTGGTGACTCAGATGGTAAAGAGTTCGCCTGCAGTGTGGGAGACTTGGGTTTGGTCCCTGGGTCAGGAAGATCCCCTGGAGGAGGGCATGGCAACCCACTCCAGTATTCTTGTCTGGAGAATCCCATGGACAGAGGAGCCTAGAGGGCTACAGTCCACAGGGTCACAAAGAGTCGGACACAGCTGAGTGACTAATCACAAGATGAGAATGAGTCCTAGTTTTTTATTTTTTTTTACTGAAATCTATGCACCTTCAAAATTAAAAGAAATCCAGTGGTATTCCCTCATTCTATACTTGTGATAGAAAATTATTACTCATTGGTTGAGTTCTCTATCAATATAAGCCCTGTAGTTGATTTATTTTCCCTCATTTCTAGTTCCAGTCAGTACATCCTATAATTAGAAAAAAGAATTACTGAGGTGCTGTAATAAAATATTTACCTCAAGCAAACAAAAAACCACAGAGCTATCCCTTTTGTTCCTCTCTGTTTTCCTTGGTAAACATTATACCTGTGATATTGGTCTATGTGCTAGAGCCATTGAGAATTTAATATTTATATATGTAGAGGAAAAACCCTCTTCTTTCTTCCCTTTTAGGTTCTTTAGTTGTCTGATGATTAAATTGATATAAAATAGATTACCAGGAGATAAACAAATTTAAATTTGTATGTGTAAGACTTCATAGAAATAAAACTCAAAAGAATTGACCTAAACAGGCAATTTCTATATCTTTTTGACAAATAATACATTCATGAAGAACTGACAAAACAAAGGGCTTTGGAATTAGGGTAGCTAATTAGTGAAGAAGTAACGAGGTTTGCTTAAACAATCTTCTCAACCTCCAATTTCCTATCCCTGGCAATAAGGATGCCTCCCTGCCAGATCAAGGGAGAATACCCTTCCATGGGAAATATATTTGCTGCTTTCAGTGCAACAAAGGAGGGTCATAGTAGTGTTTTTGTTTGTTTGTTTTTAATTGGAATATAATTGCTTTACAATGTTGTGTTAGTTCCTGCTGCACAATACTGTGAGTCGGCTGTATGTGTACACGTGTGCCCTACCTCCTGAACCTCCCTCCCATCCCCGCCATACCACCCCTCTAGGTCATCACAGAGGATCGGACTGAGCTCCTTGTGCTAAACAGCAGTTTCCCACTAGCTAAGTATTTTACACATAGGCACAGTGAGGGAAGGAGAAGGTAGGGTAAATTGAGAGAGTAGCATTGACATATATACACAGTACTGTTCTTCTGGCTGTTTCTTAAGTAACTTTAACTTAAAATGATCAGTGTGCCAAAATGGCATATTATGTGGTGGTATATTCTGTTTGCCTTCATATAACAGGATTATATTTGAACTCCCACACTGTCCACCCCTCTATTTGCCTTCCGCTTGTAAGCAAGCTTCCCTGATAGCTCAGTTGGTAAAGAATCCACCTTCAGTGCAGGAGACCCTGGTTTGACTCCTGGGTCAGGAATTGAACCAGCAAGATCCCCTGGAGAAGGGGTAGGCTACCCACTCTAGTATTCTTGGGCTTCCCTAGTGGCTTAGCTGGTAAAGAATCTGCCTGCAGTGTGGGAGACCTGGGTTCGACCCCTGGGTTAAGAAGATCCCCTGGAGAAGGGAAAGGCTACCCACTCCAGTAGCCTAGCTTGGGGAATTCCATGGATTGTGTAGTCCATGGGGCCACAAAGAGTTGGACACAACTGAGCGACTTTCACTTTCACTTTGTGAGCAAGTGATTTCTCCTCTCTGACTTTGCTTTTCTTCTAATTTGTGAACCAAGAGAGTGGGATGAGATTATATTTTAGTTTCCTTTTAGTTCTGATTCTAAGAAGGAGTGATATGTCTCATTTGGCTCAGAAAGTCCCAATATTTCTTCAAGGTTTATTCTATCATTTATCACAGAGAGTTCCTCTTTAGAAGCTTCCACATAAGCAAACATCAGAATGCACCATGACCTCCGAAAGTCATCTCCATTCTTTTCAACAGTCTTTTTAAAAAGTTCAGAAATGTGATTTGTAGGAAGAGTAAGAGAAGGAAGTATATATTATAGCACCAATGGGAATACATTTATCTTAAAACCATGTATTTCTTTATCGCTTTTCAACATCTAATATTTCCTCTTATTTCACAATGTAAAATGGATCCTGATACATTTTGTCCCTTTACTTGTAACCTACTTTATTAATGTCTCTTGGGCTATATCTTAAAGTACTGGTGCCAGTTTCTCTTTTTAGTAATTTATTATTATGCAGATCTTTGGGGATGACTGTCAAAGTGCTTAAGAAACTTGATATCTAAGCTGACTTTTGATTTGGGGCTTTGGATGAGTATTTGGTGACCCAGGAATACTACTCCTAGGTATTTACTCAAGTGAAATCAGAACTTACGTTTACACAGAAACCTGTGTCTAGAAATGCTTATAGCAGCTACATTTGTAATTGCCAAATACAAGGGGAGGGGTTGATTAAAAGGGAGCACAGATAAAACTGGACATTGACAGAACTGTTATATATCTTGATTGCAGTGGTGATAGTTACATGACCACATATATTTATCAAAACTCATGGACCTGTACACTAAAAAGGATGAATTTTCCTTTACATAAATTATAGCTCAATTTTTAAAAACTGAAAAAAATTACTGTTCAAAAAAAGTACCTGGAAAGAAAGGAATGTTTCAAATATATATTGAAGTATTTTTAATACCTGATAACTTTGGAATAAAACAGAAATAAAAGATATTATATAAATATATGACATTGTCCACAAGGACTTTATACTTTATTTACAGAGATTGAAATTTAGGATTTTTAAAAAACATGTTTATTAGGGCACAACAGTGTTTTTTTATCACACAACTGAAGAGATCACTCAAGATATAAACAGTTTTAAAGTATTGCATCTGGATTGTTTTATGTATTGATTCAAATTTCTTAATCTTTCAGTTCTTAGGGGACAGGAGAGGGGAATAGAATAGAAATCACCAAATAAGTAATAAAACATAGGTTAGCCTTGTCTTCCTGAAAAGATACAGGTTATCAATTCAATACTTGTGCATTGATTTTTGGTACCAGCATTTATAAAACCTACTTTATTTATCTGTTTATAATTAAAGTGTCATTGACATACAATATCATATTAATATCAGGGGTACAGCTTAGTGACTTGTGACAAGACTAGGTACCATCTGTCACCTTACAAAATCATCACAGTATTATTGTCTGTATTCTCTCTGCTGAGCCTTATGTCATCATGACTTGTTTATTTTACAACTGAGAGTTTGTGCCTCTGAATATCCTTCACCCATGCACCCCTCGAACCATTTCTTCTCTGCAGTTATCATTTTTTTCCCTCTATGTCTAAGAGTCTGTTTCTCTTTTTTTTAATTTGTTCCTTTGTTTTGTTTTTTAGATTTGTATAAGTAAAATCATAGTTTCTTTGTCTTTCTCTGTCTGATTTATTCAGCTTATTAGCATAGTGCCCTGAGGGTTCGTCCATGTAGTTGCAAATGTCAAGATTTCACTTTTTATGGTTGAGTAATATTCTAATGTATGTATATATGTGTGTGTATATATATGTATATATATATATGCCATATCTTCTTTATTCCTTCATATGCTTATAGACACTTAGATTGCTTCTATATGTTGGCTGTATGTTGCAGTGAACACAGGCATGTACATATTTTTTTGAATGAATGTTTTGTTTTCTGTGGATAAATAGCTAGAATTAAAATTGCTGGGTTGTGTGGTGATTCTATTTTTAGTTTTTTGAGGAACCTCTATACTGTTTCCCACAGTGGCTGTATCAGTATACATCCCCACCAACAGTGCACGAGGGCTCTCTTTCCACCACACCCTCACCAACACTTGTTACTTAGTAGAGGCTAGTTTTGCTGATCTTCATTTCAAAGAACATTTATATTATGAAAGCAAATCTGTGTATATTCATTTTTTCTGTGCAATTCAAAGACTACATGATTACTGTGAACATTAAATCCTGTTGAACTTCCTCACACACACCCAATACAGCAATTATCATTTCAAGGACTGTGGAAGAGACTTCCAGCTGCAAACAAATATCTGTTCTCCCCTTCCTTAGCAATAGAACCTCAATTTTTCAGAGAAGCAATGTGTCCCCTCCCCGCAAAACAACATTCCCCAGCTTTCACTGGAGTCGGGTGTGGCGGGATGACTACCTACGCGTTGTGTGGACTTCCAGGAAGGCATTCCCAGTGGGAGCTGGCTCAGCTAGGCTGGTGAGCGTCCTGGGGCCTCTGTGTCTCCCCCACTCATGCTGCCTCGAATACAGATCTGATGGCTGTAGCTCCAACCTAGGTTGATTCTCTAGCCTCCCCTGCCCCTTGTCAACAAACCCCTAGGACACATTTCCCTCTGCACTGAGAGAAAATGTCTTTACTTAACTGTTGATGGAGCAGGGCTCATCCCATTGCCCTTAAGTGCTTTTTCTGGTCAGCCCCCTTGACTTGCCTGGCCCAGTAAACATGACCAAAGATGACCCCAGCTGAGAATTTTTCGCTTTCCCAGCAGTGCACTAAGCACATTCCATACATTGTCACATACAAAGTTCACATCCCTAGGAAGTAAATCCTGTTATTACCTACATTTCACAGATAAAAAAATTGAATGGCTATGCTAGATTCCCTGGTGGGCTCTGCAGCTCGGTCACACAGTGGGGAAGCTTGGATTTCCGCTGAGGCTTGTTTGCCTCCAGACTGGGCCATTACACGGTGCTGCCCATTCACCCTCACTCAAACTTTGTCACTACATATAGACCACTTAAATACTTAAGGATGCCAGTTCAGCGTTATGGAGTCTTATTCACCTCTTTCTCTGTTCCTGAGTGTCCTTATCCTAAATTAGACAAATTGTTCACAGTGAAGTCTTAATTTGACCACTTGCTGACCATGAGATTTCTTTATTAAAATATCAGTCCTCAGTCCTCCTCTCTGGCAGAAGCATCTGAGAGTGTGTTTTGGAGGTGGGGGTGATAGTAGGGCAGCATCTACTCAGCTCTCTTTAATGCAGACCCCTCCCACTACACACCTGTGGGTTCCTTAAACTGTCCAGAGGCCTCACAAAGGATCCAGTCTGCCTAATCATAAAAGCTTCTCCATGTCCAACAGCCTCTTTTTCCTATAAGTGGAGTAAAGTCTCAGTCATCTAGAAACGTTTAGTGAGCTCAGTGATTAGCATTAACAATAAAATGATCCTGACATTGTTACATGACTAGTGTCATATTTAGCGTGTTCAGTAAATGCCTAAAGGAGGGTCACTGGAGATGAATTTGCCATGTCAGTAGATCGTGGTGCCAGGACTGGCCCCGTCTTTATGACAGCAACTAAACATTTCAGGATGCTGACTCATTTGTTAACTGCTCTGTGATCACACCAGTTCCCACTGACCTACACTTCTTTAAACTCTTTTGTTATGTATAGCCTTTACCCCAGGATTGTTTTTCCTTCTTCAACTAGCTAGGTTGTTTAAGTTTCTTGGGGGTATAAAGTTAGTATAGCATAATGAGTCTCATTAAACACACATTTTCCTCATGTATCCTGGAGAAAAAGGAAGGGGATGAGGAGAAAGAACTGCTTAAACAGCATGGCTGGGCCTCTTGCCAGCCCTTGCAAGGAGTATGTGCCCTGAAGGACTGTCTGGTTTCCTTATCAGTGGGTCTCAGTACTGTACTGAGCATGCACTGCGCTGTCCCTGATGGTGGGCTAAGGGACCGACCACAGGCAAATTGTAGAATCCATCCCCTTTGTAGAGGATGAGCCTCCCTCACACTGAAAATTTGGTAACTCAGTGAGCCCAATTCCCTGATCCCTGTGATGACACACAGAGGAGCAGGTTAGAGAGGAACACTTCCAGCATTTTAGACAAATGTTACTCATTTGGTTTTGAAACAAGCTGCTTCTGTGAAATTTGCATAATTTTTACTTCATGGACAGGCTTATCAGCAAGTTATAATTGTTGGCATTAAAAAGCTAGCTCCAAAGTCTAGATGACATGTTCTCATTATTCAAATTTATTAAAACATTGGGACTTGATAAAATTATGTAAATAATGAAACTATAATCTTCCTATGTGAGAAAGTTTAAGGAGATAAAGATTTCAAAAGGTTCTAAAAAAGAAAGTGCAAGTATGATATAAAACCCACCTAGTGTATAAATAAAATCTCTGGAGTATCAATCTATATACGGCATCTCTATCTCTATATATCTTTATCTAATTTTAACCAGAAGAAATCCCCGTGGGAATCAGTCTGATTAATGGATTCTAAAAATGACTGGTGAGAGATAAAATATCTCCTTCTGAATTTCCCTATTCTATTCAGTCTTTACTTATTACGCTCAGAATAACACAATAGGAGCATAAAGAAGCTAAACGACCTATTTCTTTAGAGAATCTATTTCTTAAAGGAGAAATGAAATATTCCTACTCAAGGAAGAATACACATTTTTGTAATTTGTGCCTTTTTGAAGGTCATTAAGTAAATTGAGGATTTTGTTATGATTTCAGTGAATTTTTTTTAAAATTGAACCCTATTTTAAATATGCTTTGACAGATATTTTATTTTATTTTTTTCTTATTGGTTTTGCCATACAATGACATGATATCGCCACGGGTTTACATATGCTCCCCCTCCAGAACCCCCCCCCCCCCCCCCCCTCCCGACTCCCTCCCCCCGGGAAATCTCGGTGCAGCAGCCCCGAGCAACAATCCTGGGCTGGCGATTGATTTCACATCTGATACTTAACATGTTTCAATGCCATTCTCCCAAATCATCCCACCCCTGCCTACATCCACAGAGTCCACGAGTCTGTTCTATACATCTGCTGTTCCTTTTGCTGTCTCGCATGCTGGGTTCTCGTTACCATCTTTCTAAATTCCATAAATATGCGTTAGTATACTGTATTGATGTTTTTCCTTCTGGCTTACTTCACTCTGGATAATAGGCTCCAGTTCCGTCCACCTGAGTAGAACTGCTTCAAATGAATTTTTTTTTTAATGCTGAGTAATATTCCGTTGTGTATATGTACCACAGCTTTCTTATCCATTTGTCAGTTGATGGGCATCTAGGTTGCTTCCATGTCCTGGCTATTGTAGACCAGAATTGAAAGAGCCACGTGTACCCCAATGTTCATCACTGCATTGTTGACAGATATTTTAAAGGAAGTCTTAATCCTTTTATGGGCTTCTCTTGTGATTCAGCTGGTAACAAATCCACCTGCAACACAGGAGACCTGGATTTGATCCCTGGGTTGGGAAGATCCCCTGGAGAAGGGAAAGGCTCTACATTCCAGTATTCTTGCCTGGAGAATTCCATGGACTGTATAGTCCATGGGGTTACAAAGAATCAGACACAGCTGAGCCACTTTCACTAATCCTTTTATAATGAAAGTTGAATATATTGAACATGGGCATGCATGCCTGCACACTCGTTGTTGTTCAGTCACTCAGTCGTTTTCAACTCTTTGTGACCCCATGGATTGCAGCCTGCCAGGCTTCCTTGTCCATCACCATCTCCCAGAGCTTGCTAAAACTCATGTCCATTGAGTCAGTGATGCCATCTGATCATCTCATCCCCTTCTCCTCCTGCCTTCAATCTTTCCCTGCATTAGGGTCTTTTCTAAAGAGTTGGCTCTTCACATCAGTTGGCCAGAGTGTTGGAGCATCAGTTTCAGCATCAGTCCTTCCAATGAATATTCAGGGCTGATTTCCTTTAGGATTGACTGGTTTGATCTGCTTGCAGTCCAGGGGACTCTCAAGTGTCTTCTCCAGCACCACAGTTCAAAAACATCAATTCTTCGGCACATTCTTTATGGTTCAACTCTCACAGCTGTACATGACTACTGGAAAAACCATAGCTTTGATTCGATGCATGTTTGTTGGCAAAGTAATGTCTCTGCTTTTAATACGCTGTCTAGGTTTGTCATGGCTCTTCTTCCAAGGAGCAAGTGCCTTTTAATTTTATGGCTACAGTCACCATCTGCAGTGATTTTGGAGCCTAAGAAAATAGTCTGTCACTGTTTCAATTATTTCCCCATCTATTTGCCATGAAGTGATGGGACTGGATACCATGATCTTCATTTTTTGAATATTGAGCTTTAAGTCAGCTTTTTCACTCTCCTCTTTCATCTTCATCAAGAGGCTTTTTAGTTCCTATTTACTTTCTGCCATAAGGATGGTGTCATCTGCATATCTGAGGTTATTGATATTTCTCCTGGCAATCTCGAGTGGGTAGCCATTCCCTTTTCCAGGGGATTCCTGACCCAGGGTTCAAACCCAGGTCTCCTGCATTGCAGGCAGATTGTTTACTGTCTGAGCCATCAGGGAATCCCCAGTGCACACACATACATATACACATTTACCTGGCTGTCACTGACTCAGCACCAGAAGGCTTAAAAGTAACAGATTTAAGCATACTAGGTTTAACATATCAGCAAAGTTTGAAGGGATTAAGGCAGGCCCTACTTAGAAGAATATTTCAGTTCTGTTGTGGTGATATGAAATGAGTGTGGAGAACAAAAGGTTTAAGAGCATCACCAGGCTGTGCAGGATTAAGTGAAGGAGTGATTCAGACCAGCAATTCTCACCCTGAAATGCTTCTCACATGAAGCTCAAGTCACTGGGAGAATCTTTTTTAGAAGATAAACTCTGATCTAGTGTCTGAGGTGGGGCCTGAGGTGCAGCATTTGCGTGTAATAAGCCTCAGTAATTGTGAATACTATTGATCTTCTGAAGACCACACTTTGAGTAGCAGGGAGCTAGTGTAGAACAGTTATAACAACAGGAGTTCAAAGCAGGGAGAATGAATAGGATCCAGCCTGGTAACCTCTCTCTAACCCTCTTTACCTTTGATAATATGAATAGTCACATCTTAATTTCTCTGCTTAGAATATACCCACATAAGCACACATTTAAGCAGACACAGTAAGGCATCATTACTCTCTCTCTCTCTCTCTATATATATATATATATATTAATATGTATATTGATGTGTATGTACATATATTGTGGCTGTTATTCGGTCACCAAGTCATGTCCTACTGTTTGTGACCTCATGGACTATAGCACACCAGGTTCCTCTGTCCTCCACTATCTCCTGAGATTTTCTCAAAATCATATCCATTGAGTCAGTGATGCTGTCAGTATTGAAGCTTCTCATCCTCTGCTGCCCTATTCTCCTTCTGCCTTCTTTTTTTCCCAGCATCAGGGTCTTTTCCAATGAGTCAGCTCTTTGCATCAGGTGGCCAAAGTATTGGAGCTTCAGCTTCAGCATTAGTTCTTCCAATGAATATTCAGGGTTGATTTCCTTTAGGATTGACTTGTTTGATCTTCTTGCTGTCCAAGGGACTCTCAAGAGTCTTCTCTAGCACCACAGTTCCAAAGCATCAGTTCCTTGGCGGTTGGCCTTCTTTATGGTCCAACTCTCACATTCATACAAGACTGCTGGAAAAACCGTAGCTTTGACTCTATGGACCTTTGTTGGCAAAGTGATGTCTCTGCTTTTTAATGTACTATCTAGGCTCATCACAACTTTCCTTCCAAGGATCGTCTTTTAATTTCATGGCTGCAGTCACCATCCACAGTGATTTTAGAGTTCAAGAAAATACAGTCTGTCACTGCTTCCACTTTTTCCCCTTCTATTTGCCATGAAATGATGGGACCAGATGCCTTGATCTTAGTTTTTTAAATGTTGAGCTTCAAGCCAACTTTTTCACTTTCCCCTTTTCACCCTCATCAAGAGGCTCTTTAGTTCCTCTTCACATTCTACCATTAGAATGGTATCATCTTCATATCTGAGGTTGTTGATATTTCCCCTGGCAATCTTGATTCTAGCTTGTGATTCATCTAACCTGGCATTTCGCATGATGTACTCTGCATATAAGCTAAATAATCAGGGTGACAATATATAGTTTTAATCTATGTATATACAGTTTTATCTGTTCAGGCTGCTATAACAAAAATTCCATAGACTGGGTGGCTTATAAACAATAGAAACTTATTTCTCACAATTCTGGAGGCTGGGAAGTCCAAGAACAAGGAGCCAGCAGATTCAATATCCTGTAAGGTTCTACTTAGGGCTTGCAGACTGCCTAGTTCTTGTTGTGTCCTCGTGTGGCAGAAGGGATGAAGGCTCTCTTGGCACTCTTTTATAATGGGTGCTAACCCCATTCATGAGGGTGCTACCCTCTGAACGTTTGTGTGTGTCCTGCCAAAATTCATGTGTAGACATCTTAACCTCCAAAGTGATGGTGTTAGGTGGTGGGGCCTTTGGGAGTTAGGTAAGTCAGCTGGAAATCACTTAGTGACTTAGAGTTTTCTTAGGAGTTATTTTAGAGACTGGTTGTTAGTGTTCTGGAGTTTCTTAGTGCCTATCTTAGGGATTTTGGTTCGTGTTCTGTTCATATTTGATTATCTCAGTGAATATGATTGTCTTGGGCAGTGTGTGCAGGTTTAGGCCCAACCATACAACTAGACGAAACAGTCTCCATGCAAGACCACCTTTCCTCTGACATCAGCTGAGTGTGAGGTTCCCAATACCATTCTCAGCTTGGATATTGGTTGGAAAGAGTCACAGGACTCACTGAAGGCTGTTGCACTTACTGTTATGGTTTATTAGAAGGAAAGGATCAAGTTAAGATCAACCAAAGGGAGAGACACATAGGACAGAGTCCAGGAGAGCTCCAAATGCAGAGTTTCCATTGACATTTTTTCTCTCTCTGTGAAGCTAAGTGATGTTACTCTCCTAGTGTCAATGGGTAAGAATATTCACGGAAAGTCGCCAACCAAGGAGGCTCACTCAGGCTTCGGTGTTCAGAGCCTTTACTGGGGCTCCATGATTAATTGGTTATCCATGTGTTTGATCTCATCCTCCAGATGGACAGACACTGTGTGACCTAAAGCTATGTTGTCAGTCTCTCTACTGTGGCCACCCCCCACCCTAACTCATATTGTTAGACTCTGCAGCACCCAAGACTCCCTGGCAAAGAAAGCTACTCTTACCAGATATAACATTCCAGGGGTCCAGAGGTTATCCCCAGAAGCAGAGGGCAACGTTCTCACCTTCTTTTTGAACAAGACCAAATTCTTTACTGTATCTGGGCAGGTTTTTCAAACTGCTGGTCGAGATGTATCAGTGGCCAGTGAAACTATTTAAATAGTCTCCACTAGCATTTCATGGAAGGTCCCAATTTAAAAGTTTGACCAACACTGGCCTAGAATAGTTAGTGTAAATGAAACTGGAATGGCGCTACTTAACTCAGGAGTGGTTCAGGTGAGATGCTCTGGACTTACCCGGGACTGACCAGGTCCTTGTACAAGCACCATAGGGGTTTCAGTGTTTTTGTTTTAGGACATGTTTATCCATGCTTTTTTCAGTCACTCAGTTGTGTTTGACTCTGCAGCCCCATGGACTGCAGCCCACCAAGCTTCCCTGTGCTTCACCACCTCCCAGAACTTGCTTAAACTCGTGTCCATTGAGTTGGTGATGCCATCCAGTCATCTTGTCCTCTGTCGTTCCCTTCTCCTCTTGCTGTCAATCTTTCCCATTGTCAGGGTCTTTTCTAATGAGTCGGCTCTTCATATCTGGTCACTAAAATATTGGAGCTTCAGCTTTAGCATCAAATCTTTCCAATGAATTTTCAGGATTGATTTCCTTTAAGATTGACTGGTTTGATCTCCTTGCAGTCCAAGGGACTCTGAAGAGTCTTCTCCAGCACCATAGTTCAAAAGCATCAATTCTTCAGTGCTCAGCCTTCTTTTTAGTCCAGCTCTCACGTCCATACATGACTACTGGAAAAGCCATAGCTTTGACTATATGGACCTTTGTAGAAAAAGTCTCTGCTTTTTAATACTCTGTCTAGGTTTGTCATAGCTCCTTTTCTTCCAAGGAGCAAGGGTCTTTTAATTTCATGGCTGCAGTCACTGTCCACAGTGATTTTGGAGCCCAAGAAAATAAAGTATTTTACTGTTTCCGTTGTTCCTCTAACTATTTGCCATGAAGTGATGGGACCAGATGCCATGGTCTTAGCTTCTTGAATGTTGAATTTTAAGCCAGGTTTTTCATTCTCCTGTTTAACCTTCATCAAGATGCTCTTGACTTCCTCTTTGCTTTCTGCCATAAGGGTGGTGTCATCTGCATATCTGAGTTTATTGATATGATCCATGCTTACAGGGGGCTAATCTTTAAGATTGATCTGTCATTTTAAAACAAAACATACATTGATTTTTACAGTAATACATCCTAAGTATCAAAAATAAAAATATAAAAAATAATGGCAACTATAAACACACTCTCATTATGAATAATTCATTTGCCTATATATGTGTGTAAAGAACTTTTCAGTTGTAAATACTTTCCACATTTTAGTGATTATTTGATTTCCTATGTCTTGGTTCATCTACCAAACAACTTATTACAGTTGGTTCTGGAATCAAGCAGGTGTTGGGCTCAAATCCCAATTCTGCAGCTGATACACTGTGTGACTTAGATAAGTCACAGGTTTTTCATCTGTAAGATTAGGATAATAACAGCTATTCTTTTAACTGTTGTGGTTAAGTATAAGTAAATTGTTTAACACAGTACCTGGTATGTAGCAGGTGTTTAACAAATTTGGCTATGATTATTATTGACATTATCAGTTTTTAGACTGTTATTGTCAGGAAGGGGTCTGTGGGAAACAGTTGGTTTGCAGTGAGATGGTTGTGGAGAGGGAATCTATATAGTGCAAGCTCTAGAATCTGATGACAGATCCCATCTCTACCACTTACCAGCTGTGAGATCTTGGGAAACTTTCTCAACTTCTCTAGACTTCCATTTTATAGGTATGTTTGTCTTATCCTTACACCAATGCCACTTTTTTCTTAATTGATAAATCTTTAGAGTAAATCATGAAATCAACAAAGTCCTCTAAATTTGTTGTTTTTTAAAGATCATTATGGTTGTTCTAGAACCTTTGCACTTCTGCTTAAAGGGTAAATCAATGTGTCAGTTTCTATCAGAAAATCTGTTGGTGTTTTGATTAGAATTCCAATAAATTGATAACTTTGAGGAGAATTGGAATCTTAAAAATATTGAACTTTCCTAGCTGTGGACATGATATATCTCTTCATTTTTTTTAATCTTCTTTAGTTTCTCTCTGTAGTATTTTATAGTTTTTCATTGTAAAAGAACTGTATATCTTTTCTTAGGTATATTCTCAAGGACTCAATATTTTTATTACTATTATAAGTGATGGTTAAAATTTTCATAATTGTTTCTGCCAATACATAGAAATACAACTGATTTTTACACATGATCTTATATTTTGTGATGTTGCTATACTTATTTCTAGAGGATATTTTTATAGATTTATTAGGATTTTCTACATAAATATATGTGAATGGAGACAGTTTTACTTTTCCAAATTTTATGCTTTCTTTTTATTTATTCTTGCACCTTTTACTGCTAGGATCTTCAATAGAATAATGAACACAAGTGAAACTAACAAACTAACATCCTTGCTTTGTTCTTTATCTTAAAGGAATGCATTCAGTATTTCAATATTAAATATTTTAGCTGCAGGTGTTTTATGGTTGCTCTTTATCAGGTTGGGAATTTCCATTCTACTCTTTAACTTGCTGAGAGTTTTTATCAGGAATGAATATTACATTTTATCATATGATATTTTGCTTTATGTATTAATGGGCTTCCCAGGTGGCACTAGTGGTAAAGAATCCACCTGCCAAGGAGACCTGGATTCAATCCCTGGATTGGGAAGATCCCCTGGAGGAGGGCATGGCAACCCACTCCATGTTCGTGCCTGGATAATCCTATGGACAGAAGAGTCTGGCAGATTACAGTCCATAGGGCCACAAAGAGTCAGACACAACTGAAGTGATTTAGGATGCACACACGCACACTGATTTTTAACTGTTTAATCAATTTTGCATTTTTGAGATAAACCCTATTTGGTTATATATTTTTGGTTTACTTTGCTAATTTTTTGTTATTGAATTTTTGCATCTCTGTTCATAAGGGATATTAGTTTATAATTTTATTTTCTTAAATTATGTTTATCTAATTTTTGGTGTCAGTTTTTTTTTTTTTTAATTGGTGTCAGTTTTGCTGGCCACATTGAGTAAGTTGGAAAATATCTCCTCCTTTATTTTCCACAAGAGTCTATGACTGGCATTATCTCAAGTTTCTTTTGGCTATTCTAAGATCTTTACATTTCCATATAAAAGTTTGAATCAGCTTTTAAGGTCTATAGAAATAGCCTCTTAGAATTCTAATTGATATTGCATTGAATTAGTTAATGTGGTTATATTTCACCAATGAAACCATCCAGGTTCAGAGTTTTCTTTGTGGGAAAGTTTTTGATTATGAATTTGCAATGATGTTTCCTCTTTAATTCTTGATAATTCTTAATAATTTCTGTTCACTCTCTCTTGAAATCAGAATTTCTGGTGGTTTATAATTTTTATTAATATTTTCAAAGAACCAATTTTGGCCCTGTTAATTTTCTGAAAATTGTTTTTTGATTTTCTATTTGATTGATTTCTGTTTTTTGTTTCTTCTTTCCTATTTATTTTTGTTAAAATTTGAAGAAGCCATTTTAAGGGCAGTGTAGTTCAATATTTTCAGTTCTTCTTGCTTGCCATGATTTGACATTTAGGTAGTTCTGAAAATTTGTCATTTTTGAGAGGTTTTGATTTTTCTGATAGGTTTATCCATTCCTGCTTTAAGGGATATTATTTATTCCCTGGACACTGCTTAGATAAGAAAAAATTGACTCTTTTTCCTATTTAAATTAGCAATTCAGATAAAACCTGAATGAATAAAAAAATTATATGTCTGTTAATTATGTAGGACTCCTAGATCTTTTCTTTTTCTGCAGATGGAATCATTAAAGAGAGTGCAGCATTTGAAGAAATGCAATGAATAAGAAACTTGGCCCAATATTAGACTTTATATGTCTTGAAAATTCTATATGAATCAGTAAAATAAATAATTAATCTTTGCCATTAGCATTAATATTTAAATATAAGTTTGAAGACTATCTTGCACTCAGTTCAAAGCTGTGTTAACTTTAGCTTTAATCAGTAATCTAGAAACCATCCTTCGTGTGAGTTCCGGTCAGCCTCTCTTTTCCCCCTGGCTCTGCAGTGCCTCGTGTCACCCACATTTAAGCCCATTGCCTCCTTGACCTGCAGACTGCTCTGGTTTAGCTTCTGAGACAATTCTGATGAAGGTGGTTCTAGCCCTTCCCCTGGCTCCTTGAACCCCTACCAATGATTGTACACTGTTCCCCACTTGCATGCGTGTAAGTTAAAGTTGCTACTGTACACCCCATTTTTACATTCCCCTAAGGCCTCCCAGGGTCGCTGGAGAACTAGGGCTTTATAATGCTCTTATTAGTTCATTCCTTAATACCAGGGCCTTGCTCCTGAGTCTCACCTAGTGCCTGGGGTCTTAATGAACACAGATTCTTCTTCCTCAGCCCTCTCTGCCTGCCTTGGTTCTGGAGTATCATGTCTGGCTGGTCTTCATCCATCTTCCCACCTGCCATGCCACAGCTCCCAGGGAGCCTGAGTCTTCTATCATATGTCTACTTGTCTGTCCCTCCCTGTGAGCTCCTGTAGCCCTGTCTACACAGCTCCTGGCCCTTCCAATGAAATCTCAGGCTGTTTCATACCTTTCTTCATTTCAAGTAAATGGCTTGGCTTTGCCACATTCCGAGAAATAATTGTTCAAATTATTTATACAACTTTAGAAAATTGAAATCTAATAGTATTCTCTGATGGTGAAATTTAAATATATCAACTATTGCAAATTATTTATACTAATCCTGTTTAATCTTTTCATGACATTAAAAATTAATCTCTGTGAATTTAATATTCAGATATATAAGTATTTGATGCCTATACCCAAAAAAGTCATTCAATAAATACTGTTTGTTTTAGTTTACTTTATTATATGAGGCATAAATGTCTCTTGGGGATTTATGATGGATGACAAATTCATTTTGAAAAGAATTTATTTTATACAGGTTTTATGAACATATAATAAAGTACTCTCTCCAAGCATAATTTAACACAACATACTAGTCTTATCAAATCCACTATTTCTGGAAACACAGCTTGTAACATTTGACTTAATAATAATAATCCTGAGTTAACTGATAAGAATTGATTATTCCATGTATACTTATTATTTGAGGAAAAAACATACCATTGTCATTTCACAGCATATCATAATCTTCCTGGCTTAATGAGAAAGAATGTGCTTTGGAGCTGGAGTGCCTCATTGTGCAGTGGCTGTGTGTGGGTTGAAAGAACAATGCTCTAGGGTCTCCTACAATTACAATGAGAGTATTTGCTATACTTAATAGGACATTTTAAGGATGACAGTTGTGATGGATTAACTTTATCATGGACTCACACCATCTCACTGGCATTGTCACTAGGAACTTTGACTTTTTGTTTTTAGCATTGGCAAACAAGTTCTAGAAAGATGCTTGAAGCTTAGCTTTCTCCCAACATATTTTTCATGAAGTTATGAGATACACATGTCACATTTTATTCTTCTGCTTTTTATTTCTAAATACTTTTTTCCAATCAATGATTTGCAGTGAATTTTTAACTCATTGTGTACCTGTGTGCTCAGTTATGTCCAACTCTGAGACCCCATGAACTGTAGCCCACCAGACTCCTTTGCCCATGGAATTTTCCAGGCAAGAATACTGGAGTGGGTTGCCATTTTCTCCTCCATGGAATCTTCCTGACCCAGGGATTGAATCCACATCTCTTTTGAGTCTCCTGCATTGGAGGATGGATTCTTTACCACTGCGCCAAGACTGCTGAAAGGCATTAATATGAATTAATGCAGCATTGTGGTACTGGTACTATTTCCTAGATTTATTAGCAAGAATCTGTTTTTAACATTAAGTTAGAGAAAGAATTTTTTTTATAAAGAAAGGTAAAGAGCCTGAGTCATTCTAATTAGATGACTGTACCAATTTTAATAGCACTAATAGAACCATTCATTTTACTGGCTTGAAAAGCAGACTAATCGTTTATATCACTTGACTTTCTCATTTTGTCATGTCTATGATTCACTAATGTGCCTTCCGAGCAGCTAGATTTGGGCCTCCCATGGCCCAACTCTATTAAGTCCTTTTTCCCAAAAGAGAAGATAGTTTCAGACAATAAAAACCTGTGCCCTCCCTGCCAACTCCTGCCCCCACCATTCCACTCTCCAAAGGAATTCACCTGCAGCTTCTCTCTCTCTCCATCAGTGAACCCTCCGTTTACAGATCTTACTGGCGAATGTTACACTCCAGAAGACATGTGTTAACTAAAGAGATTTTGGCATTTGTTTTAACATATCAATAGTCTCTTTATTAGAAATCTAATTTATATTCCAGTTATGAATCTATTATCTTTTTATAGTTTAAATTTACTCCTGAATATTCCATATACCATGCTGTCATTATCCATTCTCCTGTGGATAGATATATTGTTTGCTTGCTTCCTTTCTTTTTCCTTCCCCTCCCCCCTTTCTTTCTTTCTTATAGCTATATCAAATGTGGATGCAATCTCACAACATAATGTTGAGTGAGGGAAAGTTCCAGAATACATGCACTGTTTTCATAAAGTCCAAACACAAACCTGCATACATGCACAGAAAAAGCATGTATTAAAAAGATTAGGGACTGATGAAGACAAAATTCAAGATGGTGGTGTTTTCATGTGGAGGGAGAGAGGAGGATGTGCCTGCAAGGGGAATGTAGGAGCATCATTGTTTGGTGACATATTTTTTAAATGGATGGTGGACCCACTGGTGTACATTTTATTTTCCTTCATGTGTATATGTGAGTGTATATTTGTATTTATATGTTTGAAATATCTTAGAAAAAAAGTTATTTTTCTTGTAAGCCATGTGTTCAATGTCAACATCATGGATTTTCATTCTGAGAAGTAAAATTACCCTTTGACAAACTGGATTTTTTAATTGGCTTCTTAATTGGCTGTTGGCATCCAGTAGATACTAAAAGAAGGATGGTATAACTCAGAAGTTGGGAAACAACAGCCCACAGGACAAATCTGGTGGACTCTGCTTTTGTATGGCCCATGAGCTAAGAATGGCTTTACATTTTAAAGTTCATTTTAAACAAAATTTTCATTTTAAGTGAAAAAAATTCAAAGAAGAATAGTATTTTGTGACACATGAAAATTACATGATATTTAGATTTCGGTGTCCATAAATAAAGCTTTACTGGCACACAGATGTGTTCATTTACTTGTGGATTCTCCATGGCTGGCTTCACACTACCATAGCAGAGTCAGATAGTTGCCACAGAGACACTGTGGCTTTCAAAGATGAAAATACTAATTATCTGATCCTTTGCGGAAAAGTATAATATAAAAGAAACTGATCTTAAGAGAGGTAAAATTTCTTATCTCTTATATATTTAGAGTCAGGCAAACCTCAGTTTGAATCTTTGTTAAATTCCTTACTAAATGGAGCTCTCTGATCCTCAATAGAAATTATTTAATAGGATAGTGAATGAGAAAATGCCAAGCAAACCAACTAGTAGGGACTTGTTTCTTTCCTTTTGATATAAAAATTCTGGCTTATATTAGTCTGAAGAGTCCAAGCAAGACTTCTCTTTATTCTTTGCACACTAATATTAGTTATATTTGTATAACTGTCATCTATGGACTGAACTTAGACTAAGTCACCTCATATTCTGAGCCTCAGCTTCCCCATCCATAAAATGAGAGTAATAATAACAATCTCCCTAGTGTATGCCGAAAATTAACTGTAACAGTGGTTATTACTGTTACTGGCTAAGATCCCTTGCTTACCATCTGGTTATTTATGTAGTTCATTTCTCCAGATAACATTTTGCTCATTGGAAATCTAGCCTTTTAAAGGCTAGCAACAGAGCTGAGTAAGAGGCTAGAAGTCAAGCTGATCTAGAGCTCTCCACTAACTGGGAGATTCTGGGCACCCTGTTTAGCAATTGTACACTTTGTATTTTTCATATTTGAAGAAGGGTCAGATGGCTTCCTAGATAGCCTAGTATTTCAGTTCAGTTTAGTCGCTCAGTTGTGTCCGACTCTTTGCTACCCATGAATCGCAGCACACCAGGCCTCCCTGTCTATCACCAGGTCCCGGAGTCTACCCAAACCCATGTCCATTGAGTCGGTGATGCCATCCAGCCATCTCATACTCTGTTGTCCCCTTCTCCTCCTGCCCCCAATCCTTACCAGCATTAGGGTCTTTTCCAATGAGTCAACTCTTTGCATGATGTGGCCAAAGTATTGGAGTTTCAGCTTCAACATCAGTCCTTCCAGTGAACACCGAGGACTGATCTCCTTTAGGATGGACTGGTTGGATCTCCTTGCAGTCCAAGGGACTCTCAAGAGTCTTCTCCAACACCACAGTTCAAAACCATCAACTCTTCAGTGCTCAGCCTTCTTCACCGTCCAACTCTCACATCCATATATGACTGCTGGAAAAACCATAGCCTTGACTAGACAGACCTTTGTTGACAAAGTAAAGTCTCTGCTTTTTAATATGATGTCTAGGTTGGTCATAACTTTCCTTCCAAGGAGTATACGTCTTTTAATTTCATGGCTGCAATCCCCATCTGCAGTGATTTTGGAGCCCAGAAAAATAAAGTCTGCCACTGTTTCCACTGTTTCCCCATCTATTTGCCATGAAGTGATGGGACCAGATGCCATGATCTTAGTTTTCTGAATGTTGAGCTTTAAGCCAACTTTTTCACTCTCCTCTCACTTTCATCAAGAGGCTTTTTAGTTCCTCTTCACTTTCTGCCATAAGGGTGGTGTCATCTGCATATCTGAGATTATTGATATTTCTCCCGGCAGTCTTGATTCCAGCTTGTGCTTCTTCCAGCCCAGCATTTCTCATGATGTACTCTGCATAGAAGTTAAATAAGCAGGGCAACAATATACAGCCTTGACGTACTCCCTTCCCGTTTTGGAACCAGTCTGTTGTTCCATGTCCAGTTCTAACTTTTGCTTCCTGACCTGCATACAGGTTTCTCAAGAGACAGGTCAGGTGGTTTGGTATTCCCATCTCTTTCAGAATTTTTCACAGTTTATTGTGATCCACACAGTCAAAGGCTTTGGCATAGTCAATAAAGCAGAAATAGATGTTTTTCTGGAACTCTCTTGCTTTTTTGATGATTCAACGGATGTTGGCAATTTGATCTCTGGTTCCTCTGGCTTTTCTAAATCCAGCTTGAACATCTGGAATTTCATGGTTCATGTGTTGCTGAAGCCTGGCTTGGAGAATTTTGAGCATCACTTTACTAGCGTGTGATATAGGTGCATTTGTGCAGTAGTTTGACCATTCTTTGGCATTGCCTTTCTTTGGGATTGGAATGAAAACTGACCTTTTTCAGTCCTGTGGCCATTGCTGAGTTTTCCAAATTTGCTGGCATATTGAGTGCAGCACTTTCACAGCCTCATCTTTCAGGATTTGAAATAGCTCAACTGAAATTCCATTGTTAAATATATCATCCACTATTCCTTCAAAATGAAGCTTGAATTAGGGAGTATACTTTAGCATCTTTTTTTAGAGTATCAGTTGACTCCCCTGGTGGATCGGTAGTGAAGAATCCGCCCTCCAATGCAGGAGATGCGGATTCAATCCCTGGTGGGGAAGAGTCCCTGGAGAAGAAAATGGCAATCCACTTGTTACAAGAATATGAGAATCCATTATTTTTGCCTGGGAAGTCCCATGGACAGAAGAGCCTGATCGACTGTGGTCCATAGGGTTTCAAGAATCAAATCTGACTTAGTAACTAAACCACCACCAATTTTTAAAATATGGAAAATTTTCATCATCAGATATTATTTTCATAATCATAGTCTCCAGAAACCCTGATGAAGCATGGTTGCTTCCATCATTTTTCTTAAAACTAGCATGAATTGACTTAGAGAATGGCTCAGGAGTGTAAGTCTGCCCTCCAAGATGGTAAAATCCCTCATTGGTCTGTTGGCCCTCTCCATAGCCTGCACCTTCTCTGAGGATCTTCGTGATGCAGGGATCAAACCTAGATCTCCTGCATTGCAGGCAGATTCTTTACCATCTGACCAACCAGGGAAGCTCACTCTCATATCCATCCTTGACCAAGCAAATATTTGGATGGGTGGATGGATGAACCAATGTCTGGAAATATGAAATAATGCAAATGGGCGAGCCCAGTCCAGGCATTGAAGTGCTGCTTACATGAATTCCCATCACTGGAAGGATACTTGTTTTTACAGTGGGGTGTTTATTCATGGTAGACTTCCTAGTGTGACATGGGGATTGAAGAGGACCTAACTCCATGTCCCTGTGCTGTGGATGGCATGACACTCCATTTTTTTGTGGAATGGTAGAATATAAATAAAGCTTCTTTTCCCCATGAAACAGTTTGTGCTAATGTAAAATACATAGGAGAATCAGTGACCTGGAATGAAACTTTTTTGCAGCATTCTTGAGAGTCCCTTGAATAGCAAGAAGATCAAACCAGTCAATCCTAAAGGAAACCAACCCAGACTGTTTACTGGAAGGACTAATGCTGAAGCTGAAGCTCTGATACTTTGGCTACCTGATGCAAAAAGTCGACTCGCTGGAAAAGACTGAAGGCAGGAGGCAACAAGGGCAACAGAGGATGAGATGGTTGGCATCAACAACTCAAGAATAATGGAGTGGGTTGCTATTTTCTTCTTCAGGGGAATCTTCCTGACTCAGGGATTGAACCCATGTCTCTTGTGTCTCCTGCATTTGCAGGTGGATTCTTTACCACTAGCACCACTTGGGAAGCCCCAGGTGGTATTGGGGAACGTTGGTTTATGACATTATATAAGATTCATGTGTGCACCATATTGCTACCTCTGTATACCCTACAGTGTGCTGCTGCTAAGTCACTTCAGTTGTGTCCTACTCTCTGCGACCCCGTGGACTGCAGCCTACCAGGCTCTGCCATCCATGGGATTTTCCAGGCAAGAGTACTGGAGTGGGGTGCCATTGCTTTCTCTACCCCTACAAAAATTTAGTTTCCATCCATTACCATACAGTTGATAACTTTTACCCATTTTGCTCTTCCCCCCTGCCCCATCCCTGTATCTACCTGTTTTTTTTTCTGTTTGATTTGTATATTCATTTTGTTTTTGTTTTTTCATATTCCACATGTGAGTTAAAGCATATACTATATGTCTGTCTCAGTCTAAATTATTTCAACTAGTATACTCTCAAGGTCCATCCATGTTGTTGGAAATAGCAAGATTTCATCTTTTTATGACTGAGTGCTATTCCATTGTGTGTGTGTGTATGACATCTTTTAATCCATTCATTTATTGGTGGGCACTTCAGTTGTTTCCATATCTTGGCTATTGTATATAATGTTTTAACGAACATTTAGTGTATATATCTTTTCAAATTAGTGTTTTCATTTTCTTTGCATAAATACTCAGAAGTGGGATAGCTGGATCATATGGTAGCCCTGTTATTCATTTTTTGAGGAATCTCCATATCGTTTTCCATAGCAGCTATACCAATTTATATTCCCATCGACAATGTGTAAGTTTCTCTTTTCTCCACATCCTTGCCAGCACTTATTATTTCTTGCCTTTTTGATAAGTCATTCTAACAGGCTTGAGATGATTTATGCTTGTGGTTTTGACTTGCATTTTCCCTAATAATTAGTGATGCTGAACATCTTTTCATGTGCTTGTTGGCTATCTGTATGTCTTCCTTGGAAAAATATCTAATCAACTCTGTCCACTTCTATTGTTTTTTGTTGTTGAGTTGCATGAGGTCTTTATATATTTTGGATATTAATCCCTTACTGGTGGATAGCAGTCTTGTGAGAGCCCAGTCATCCCTGGTTGCTCTCCCTCTCTTTTCTTGTGGCACAGCAGAGTCCACCCTGCCACTGGTCCTTGTCCTCAGAGCCAAGGGGCTCCGAATCTTGTCTCCTAAAAGCAGAGGAGCTAGGCACTTGCACAGCACTTTCTTATGGAAATCACCTCTTCAGCACCATAATTTAGATCCACATGAAAAATTTTCTCATCCTGGCCCCTTCTGCCTGGCCTCTTGGTTCACAGACTCTCACTTTACTATAAGGCTCTGTAGGGTTTCCCAGGTAGCTCAGATCATAAGTAGTCTGCCTGCAGTGCAGTAGACTTGGGTTGGATCCCTGGGTTGGGAAGACCCCTTGGAGAAGGAGATGGCTCCTTACTCCAGTATGCTTGCCCGGAGAATCCCTTGGAGAGAGGAGACTGGAGGGCTGTGGTCCTTAGGGTCGCAGAGTCGGACACGACTGTAGCAACTAAGCAAACATGCATAGATGGTTTGACCAAGCTGGTTAGGGAATTGGTAAGTCGAAGGTTACCTCTGCATGGTGAAAAAACCAAAACAAGTTAAGATTATGATTTTAAGGCACTCACAAAATTGCATGATTCTGTAATTTTAAGGAATCAAAACTGGTCACCTTTCCATTTAGATGACTATCCCCCTAGAAGAAATACTTCCAAGGTTCTCCTCATGTTGGAGCATTATATAATCTCATGAAACAACAGCTGGTTGCTTATCCCAGCGGTTCTGACTCTCTAGTCGTGAAAGGAGCACCATCTGAAGTGTTTAATGTAGACCACTTTGAGGAAGCAGAAATGATGAAATCACTTTGAATTCAACAGTAGAACAAACAGGCCATTTAATGCAGCCTTGAAATCTTGTGGCTCAGTTGACAGGATGTGACACAGTTGTCAGGCTTGCTTTCCACCTTCCAGATTCTTTGATAATGTAAACTAGCAAATTACGACCTACTCAGAAAATAACTGCCTGCTATGATACAATAGAGGTAGAATATTCCAAGAACAAGACAAAGGTATAGTAACATTTTGCCATCTGGCGAAGCCACTAGACCAGATGGATTCACTAATGACTTCTCTGAAGTATTTAAGTAGACCTTACTAAAACACATGACTGGCATATTTAATTATCCTAAATTAACAGGACTTCTGCCAAATATAACCTGCAATGCTTGAGTCATGTTCCTTACTTAAAGAAGAAAAAAGAGATGAATAGCTCCAGAAAGCTGGGTTTTGTACAGACCCCTTTCATTAGTCAGCCTTCTCATTACCAAATTGGTGTGTTACAGTCTTAAAGCCTTATTTCTCATTTTTCAGAGAATGAATTGTAAGAATAACCATGCTGATCAAATTCATTTTATCAGTGACAATTATATTTGATGAGAACATCTGGGGGTTGATAAATCTGATATAGTCACCAGACATCCCTTCCTACTTCCTGCCTGTGGAAGCCTTCTCAACTACCAGATGCTGTCTTTTTTGCATAAGTTAATCAATTTTTATTTCTCTGTAACTATTTTCTTGTTTTTATCTGTTTTAATTTCTATGTTTATATCAAAGAAATATTGAAACACAAATAAGAAATTACAGAAGGCCTTATAATGAAGAGTTGCTCCTGCTCCACCCTTCCACATCCCCAATGCAGTTTCAAAAAGAACACTTTTAATTCTTTTTTATTGTTATAGTTTATTTTTAATTGGAGGATAATTGCTTTACAATACTGTGTTGGTTTCTGCCATACCTCAATATGAATTAGCCATAGGTGTATATACGTCCCCTCCCTCTTGACAGTTTTAAATCTTATGACTGTTGTTTCTGGTGATTACCTGTACATTGCTAAACAATATTAATTGTTATTTCTTTGTATTTTAAATAATTATTTATGGCTGTGCTGGGTCTTCACTGATACATAGGCTTTTCTCTAGTTGGGGCGAGTGGGGCTAGTCTAGTTATGGTGCACAAGCTTCTTATTGTGGTGGCTTCTCTTGCTGTGAAGCAGGGGCTCTAGGGCAGGTGGGCTTCAGTAGTTGTGGCTCCCAGGCTCTAGAGCACAGGCTCAGTAGTTGTGGCTCGTGGGCTTAGTTGCTCTGCAGCATGTGGGATCTTCTCAGATCAGGAATCGAGCCTGTGTCTCCTGCACTGGCAGGTGTATTCTTTACCACTGAGCCACCAGGAAAGCTCTAATTGCTTTTTCTTGGTTTATCTGTTTAAAACATGATCAACTTCCTTTCAAGACGCATGAAGATGGAGCTTATATATGCTATTCTTACATCCCATCTCATGTCCTCCTCAGAGAGTTCCTATTTTTAATTCTGTTATCATTTGCCTTTGTAACTTTTATATTTTTGTACTTTTATTTTTGGAGTCATCAACAATAGACAGTGTCTTTTGGCTCCTAACTTTGTATGATGAAGATATTTAGTGACATTGAACGCTCCAGGATTCTTTCACTCAGTATAATATTTTTGAGATTCATCCATGTTATTGTGTGTATCAGTACTTAGTTCATTCCTTTTTTATTGCTGAAAATGGTTCCATTGTATATATAATAATTTGTTTATCCATTTACCTGTAGATGAATATTTGAGTTATTCCCAATGTTTGGCTATTATAAATACAGCAGCTATGAATATTTGTACATAAGTCTTTATTTAGAGATGTTTTATTTCTCTTGGGTAAATATCTAGGAGTGGCATTGTTAGGTCATATGATAACTATATGTTTAACTTTATAAGAAACTGTCAAACTACTTTCCAAAGTGACTTATTATCTTACATCCCCATCAGCAATGTGTGTGCATTCCAGCTATTCTGTATCCTCAGCAACTCTTGGTATTGTCAGCCTTTTCCATTTTAGCTGTCTTTGACAGTATTTAAAGTGTTTGGGCTGCATTTTAAGTTGGGTTGTCTTCTTACTATTGAAATGTAAGCATTCTTTTTATGTACCAGGTACAAGTTCTTTGATAATTTTCTTTACCTTATAGCTTCATTTTTCATTTTCCTAATGGTGTCTTTAAAAGAGCATAAGCTTTAATTTTGAAGTCCAATTTATCAATTGTTTTCTTTTACGGCTAATGTTTTCTATTTATTCTCTTAAAAAATGATTGTCTTTCAAAGGTCAAAAAGGTTTTCATATGTGTTTTTATATCAGTTGTATGGTTTTAGTTCTTCCATTTAGATCTCTGGTCATTTAAGATAATATTTGTGAATGATGAGAGTTAAGTGCTGAGGTTTATTTTTTTTCTATGTGGATGTCCAGTTGTTTTAGTTTAAAAGAATGGATCTTTCCCCTTTAAGTTACCTTAATGCTTTCATTGGAAGTTAACTGACCGGACAAATATAAGTCTATTGATGGACTCAGTTTTGTTCCATCAATCTATATGTCTGTCCTTATGCCAATACTCTTTATTAATTCTGACTCCCTTTTATAAAGGCTTTATGTAGAACTCCTTTTATTAACATTCTACTCATATTTATTGATTTCGCTATTTGAGTCCAGATTCTCTGACTGTTAATTATGACTGTATACAATTTTCAAACTTCTTGCCTAGGATATCTTCTCCTTTGAGTCAGTTCTTTAGATAACCAATCATCCATTTATGTGGTTTTTATTAGTTTAATTCTCAGAAGGTGGTCTTATTTTTAAATTTTGGAGGATACATCACAATAGCTCTCTATGTACATGACATTCCCTCTTACAGTGTCAACCCCCAGGGGTCCCACATGTGTTTGCTTTGAGCAGTCAGTCACATGGCAGTTAATTAATAATAGCCACACATGTATATACTGCTTACTATGTTGTAAGCACTCTTGTTTTAATCATTGCTTTGTTGTTGTTCAGTTGCCCAGTCGTGTCCAACTCTTGCAATGGCATGGACTGCACCACACCAGGCCTCCCTTTCCTTCACCATCTCCTGAAGTTTGCCCAAGTTCATGCCCATTGCATCAATAGTATAGTCCAGCTTTTATAGTATAGTCCAGCTTTATAGTCCAGCTCTCACAACCATATGTGACCGACCACAGGAAGACCATAGCCTTGACTATAGGGACTTTTGTCAGCAGAGTCACGTCTCTGCTTTTCAACACACTGTCTAGGTCTGTCATCGCTTTCCAGCTGAGAAGCAGTTGTTTTCTGATTACATATCCGCAGTCACCATTCGCAGTGATTTTAGAGCCCAAGAAGAAGCAATCTATCGCTAATTCCACCTTCACCCCTTCTATTTGCCATGAAGTAATGGGATTGCTTTAGGGTTTGTTAAATCCTCACAATAATGCTTACCTTCTTTTAGGTAGAACTGTTATTTGTATTTTATGGATGAGAAACTGAGGCACAGAGAGGTAGAGTAGTTTCCTGAAGGTGATTTGTGAGAAACTTGTATGCCAGTAAGTAGAGGAGATATGCTTCAGTGATGTATTGATAACTGCTTAAGAGCAAGCTCTCCAAGAGAAAATGTATGTATGCATATACATTCATAAGTTTGTTATAAATTTTACTGATATAAATGATGTGTTGCACACAATTCACAAAATAATAACAAAATATATAATATACTATAGGTCCCATGTGGCCAATTCTCATAAAATTATTTCCTTGATTTTTGATGAACTCTTGTATCTGTGGCCAACCTATGGTTGCAACTCAACCGTGATTTGACAAAATCAGATGAGGAATAAATACTTTATTACTGTCTGGTTCAGAAAGAAAGTCCCTCACATCACTGACAAATGAATATAGTTCTTTACATGAATGTGAGTTGATATTTTGTTTATATTAATAAGAAAAAAGTGAAACAACAAAAATCTATGTCAGAACTTTAACCGTTAGCCAGTGATGTGAGTGACTTCCTTGCTAATTGATACTACTTTTTTAATATTGGAAAACTATTTTCTTAATTGTTCATGTTATTCATAAAGTCACAGCTATAGATCCGACACACTTTTAAGTATATTCCACATTGTTACAATTTTACCCTTCTATGTCTTAAGTCTGGACAGTTGAAAAAATAGCACATCAATCCCAGATTTGCAGCATTGTTGATTTCCATGATGTGAAAACTCCCACCCTGGCTGATTTCAAACCACTAACGTGACATCATTGAAAACAGTTGGAAAGAGATGTGCAGAGAAAGGCACATCGTTCTGTGCAGGCTAGATAGACTGAAAGTTAATAACCTCAAGACTATAGGTAATAGTAACATAATAGGAAGTGATGAGTTTTTGTGTGTATTGACTGTGGTTAATATAATTTATTTAGCTGCAAGTTTATATAATTATTAATAACTGATTTGCAGGATTGCTGAAATTTAACAATCAGTTCTTGCTGACTCTAGCGTACTGCTGCATGCTTTGATCTCAGGCAAAGCCAAACCACTATGCTCTTAGCCATTCTTTTATGTGACATTAAGGTATTGCTAAAATGTGGTTCCATACCAATACAAGTATGGCAACACTCTGCACGCAAGATATAATATTGTGTGTCTTTATTTTTCTAAATCACATCTCTTCTTATTAGATGTACCACTCAGCAAGGTTGTGAGAAGTCTAATCTGACAGACCATTGCTCAACCACAAATTGTACAGGTACCCTGAGGCTTGCACAGTTCAGGATATGGTAGTAGACCTGATGGTCTGTTGACATTGCTGTCACTTCCATTTGTCCAGCCCAGACCCACATGGAAGGCAGGGCCATCTCCATGGTGTCAGGTGAGATCACAGCCCCAGGGGTGGTACCCTAGTGCCAGGTGCATCTCTGGGGATGCGGACTTGAGCACAACCATCCTCATCTGAGGGCCCACTGCCTCCAGCCCACTATTTTTAAAAGAGCCTTCCTTTGCCTTTTCATTCTCACAGGTGAACATCCCCTGAAGTTGGGCCACTTCCTCTTCAGCTCAGAAAGCAGTAGCCTCCCCCTCTCCCCTCAGACAATTCAGCCTAATCACTCTGATGCACTTCTACCACCAACACTGGAAAATTCTCTCAGGGTTATTTTCAGGGAAAGGAGGGAGAAGGCTTTCATGCTTTCCTGAGACTACTGTTGGGGGAAAAGCTACTAACATATAAAGTTATTACTGAGAAAATCCCTGAAGCAACCTGAGCAAAAATGAAGTAAGGCTTTAAAAAAGTCAAGTCTGAATCATGAACATTTTTTAAAATGCTGCACTTGGGATAAGTACTCGAATATAGTTTTTTGCCTTCAGGAATTGAGACTGATTAGTGTTGATGAGAGTTTTTTGTTTAACCTCATAAAGCTACCTCTTTTCATGACTATTAATTCTGATCTTCTCTCCACACAACATATTGGGAAATCTTCCTCATTTTATCTGACATCAAAAAGACATGGTTTTGCCCTCTCGGCAAGCTGGAGAAACCAATCAATTCCTTCTCCCAGACAGGGTGATGAAAGTCCTCTGCAGTGCTTTCTATTGCCATGGCAACAGAAAATGGGATTTCCCAATGGAACCAGATTGATATATACACAGAGAAAAGCAGTTTTTTAAAAGCTCAATCCCTTTTTTGTTGCCATGTGTACAATAAACTGAGTACCAAGGAAAGGACACCAAACCTTTTTATGTAGGTGTGGAATAAGACCTCCATTGTATTGAGACCCTCAGTGAAAGGGAGTCAATTCTGAAAGTTTTAACATTGTGACATGGCTGTTATGGCAATAATAATCTACAAATTTTGTAGTGTGCCAGCTTTCTTAGAAAAGCAGAGATTTAGATTTATGGACCCTCAGATGGAAGATGGACATAAAATATAAGTAAACGGCATCAGTACTTCTAGTCGAGAAAGAAATGCAACCCTGTGATGTGGTAAAGAAGGTGCTGGGAAGTTCAGAGTCAACCAGATGTTTTGTGTTGTGGTGGTGCTTTCCACTTCTGTAATTTCTTCATGGAATAACACAACAGTCAGCTGATTCTGATGAAATCTTGTCAAAAGGAATTCAGATGGCAGGATAATTTTCTTCATGGCCTCTTAATAGGATAAGGAGACTGACCCTCTTTAATCTGTTGGTAGATCCAAAGGCATTACTTAGGGTAGCTTCTTAGTCTTAGGTTATCTCTGTGAAAGAAGCAAAGAGAAGTTTTGAAGTAGGCAGTAGGGGGCAAATTTGGAATCTGTATCTATATCTATCTATCTATCTATCTATCTATCTATGTCATTTAAATGAACTAAAATTCCAAACATGTTTGGAATTAGATGAAAACAAATCCTGCTCAAAATAACTTTTCATGAAATTCTTGAATTCCTAAATGCAGAGATGTGAGAAGTGAATAGATACCTGATGGTAAGCTTCAAACCTGCTTATTAACATATTGCTTCTGTAACTGCACCATTACTGATACCTTACATGTATTACAGTCTTGCAAATCTTTTGATTAAGGTTTGCTGGGTTCCCCGCCCCACTCTCTTAGGAGGATTAAAAAGTGCTGTTGAAACTATATGACAAATTCACTTGGCTCTGCTCTAAAAGATACATGCATGCTGTCATTCTGTTACCAAGGTGGAAGAAGTGAAGTTTCTGGGAAGCTAATGGAGTAATGGCAAAGTGAATAGAATTGGTTGTCTGTTCACCCTATTCTTGCCATGGATGCGGATAAATAGGAACACTATGAGTCATTGCAGTGTTGCTTGCAAGCCAGAGAATCAGGTCAGAGACTTGGCTTATAAAAGGAGAAGTAGGTAATTTTCTTAATGTATTCAGACGGTAAACAGGAACCTGTATAAATGGGCTATCATGGGCTGGGAAGAGGTGGTTTAAAGAATAGTGTTAAAAAAAAACTTCTGGAAAAAAATCCGATGTGGACATACATGATAAATTTATGTCCTTTAAAAAGATGAATGAAAAGAATAATAAAAACCAGAGTAAAAACATTTCAAGTCCATAATGGGAAGTTTTGGGGTCACACTGCTAGTTGGATAACATACACTGATGAATTATTTTGAGGGCCTCTCTAAAGATTTGTTGAAAGTTGTTTTTTTCATTTCCTCCTTCATTCAAGGAATGAGAAGAGTCAGGAAATTACAAAATTACAGTTAGAACAACTGCCTGGAATAGAAATTTTTTTACTGTTGGTTTTTTAGGACCCCTTAAATCTACCAAGTCTCTCAAGCATTTTAATTAGAAGCTGTAATCAAAGCAAAAGTGAGTTTCATTTGTGTCTCTTGAAAGTGCCTAAGCATGTAGGGGAAATACGCTCACTCCTCTTCATGTTCCAGTCCCTGGGGCGGAACCTCTGCCAGTAGCAGCGGGGAGAGGCCACATGGCAGCCATGACTGTTGGCCTCATTCCCTTCCTGTTCAGCAAGCACCTTGTTAATTTACTCCGCTATGATGTTGGAACTGTGTAGAGTGATGGAAATGGCCCCTGCTGTCCTGAAAAAGACAGCTTAGTCAAATCCTCCTCTTCATAGCCCTGGGGACTTCAGGGGTGGTGTAACCTGGAGAGTCTCTGTTGGAGACTAAGTGGAATTAAGGCCATCTTTTCCCAGGACCAGGCTCAGAGACTTCAAACTCTAATGCTGCCAACTGCCTAAGCAAAAAACTGTCAGGTTTGACATGTTCAAGCTTTTTCTTGGCCTCAAACCTTTCAATCTTTCTTTTAAACATTTCTTGACTCATCTCTCCATTCCATCTACCCCTGTCTCACCTCACTCTCAACCTAGTCTCTAACTGGCCTCTCTACTTCCTCTCCAAATAGAGGAAGTACCCATCTGTTCTTTCCACTCTTCCTCACTGCTACTAGGGTTACCTTCTTAAACTATGGAGCTATTGATGTTGTTTCCTGCTAATAATTGTCAGTGATGCCCTCTAACAATAAAATAAAAGGGCTTTCAAGGCTGCCCTTGCCAGCCCATTATCTGTTTCCTTGCCCATCCTTCCTTTTAAGATGGGCTTCTTGAGAGAAAGGCAGTGTATTTTCTGTTTATGTTATCTATAGCACCACCTGACATTTCATAGTTTTTAAAACAAGGATTTCTTGAATGAATGGATGAATGATAAAGTGTTCTACAATCTTAAAATGTTTTAAAGTCTGTAAGAGTCACCTATGCAGATGACACCACCCTTATGGCAGAAAGCAAAGAACTAAAGAGCCTCATGATGAAAGTGAAAGAGGAGAGTGAAAAAGCTGGCTTAAAACTCAACATTCAGAAGACTAAGATCATGGCATCTGGTCCCATCACTTCATGGCAAATAGATGGGGAAATAGTGGAAACAGTTACAGACTTTATTTTGGGGGACTCCAGAATCACTGCAGATGGTTACTGCAGCCATGAAATTAAAAGACACTTGCTTCTTGGAAGAAAAGTTATGGCCCACCTAAACAGCATATTAAAAAGCAGAGACATTACTTTGCCAACAAAGGTCCGTCTAGTCAAAGCTATGGTTTTTCCGGTAGTCATGGATGTGAGTTGGACCATAAAGAAAAGAATTGATGCTTTTGAACTGTGGTGTTGGAGAAGACTTGAGAGTCCCTTGGACTGCAAGGAGATCCAACCAGTCTATTCTAAAGGAAATCAGTCCTGAATATTCACTGGAAGGACTGATGCTGAAGCTAAAACTCCAATACTTTGGAGTGAAGTGATGTGAAGAACTGACTCATTTGAAAAGACCCTGATGCTGGGAAGGATTGAAGGCGGGAGGAGAAGGGGATGACAGAGGATGAGATGATTGAATGGCATCACCGTCTCAATGGACATGAGTTTGAGTAAGCTCCAGGAGTTGGTGATGGACAGGGAGGCCTGGCATGCTGCAGTCCATGGGGTTGCAAAGAGTCAGACACGACTGAGCACAGAACTGACTGAAGAGTGTGTTTTATTTTTCTGTTATGCCCTATAACTATCCCTGGGGATGTTTTTCAGCAAGCACTAAGGTGGCCAACTCAGACTTGGAGCATCCAGGTGTTTCTCATCCCCGCCCAGCCTCTTCTCCCTGCCCCTCCATCAGGTCCTACACTCACTCCCACCACAATTAAAGCCTTGAAGTCACCTGCACCTTGTTTGTCTTCCTGGGAAACCCCGACCTCCCCCACCCAGACCAGGCCCGGCTCAGGCCCCTGAGCTCCCTGACGGGGTTCACGAGAGGAGCACGGTTCCTGATGAAGGCCCTACCTGGAGAGGCCCGCTGCCCCACTGCAGGGTGCTAGCTGGTGGGCCAGGTGGGAAAGGAGAGCAGTGCCCTGAGGGGTCCTTCAGGGGAAAGGCTTGAGGAAGAGGCGGCCACAGTCTCCCAGGATGAATGCCAGACACCTCGTTCCTGCTAGGGGGAACAACAGGCCCCAGGATGTGCACTGAGATGGTGCATTAGGGTTGCTTCAGCCCAAGGTCAGATTGGACCCATCTTTCAGGGTCCTTCCTCTTGAAAGGTGATAGACTTTCAGCCTGCCTGTGTGCGTTTCACTCTCAGGTTCTGAACTCAGGCAGCATCAGCCATGCACAGCCTGTGGGTCAGAGCCTGGTCCCCAGCACCTTGCCATGCCGCCAGGGGGAGTGCCTTGTACTGTGACTCGGCGTCAGGGTTGGGGGAGGGGAGAGCAGGTGAGGCTGATTGAGATTTGCTTGATGGGTGGTGTGATCCAGACTCCTTTCTGATTGGAGCGTCCTCACTGGCAGGAGCACCCAGGTTTTTCTCATCCCCAACATTTCTGCCTCCACAGCACTCCCAAGATCCCGTGAGACTGTGAGATGGGGCTGGGTGCTTCTGGGAAAGGTGGTGGTTGCAGAAGCGTCTTGCTTGATTCTTCTGAGACGCCCCTGATGGTCAGTGCTCCCAGCCCACCCTCTTCCTGCCCCTCCGTTTGGACCCACACTCACTCCCCACACCACAGCTGAAGCCACAAAGCTCATCCTCAGAGCAGCTCCAACTCTGCCCTTTTTGCCTAACAAGAAAAAACAAAAACCAAAACTTGTCGAGCATCCAGCCTCATTGGGAGAGGGCAAATGGAGCATTGGAAGGCAGCTCAGGAGGCAGTCAGGGGACCAAGACCTGTAGATGGAGGCGTTGGAAGTTCCTGAGAAGACCAGCTGCACCCGAGCACCAGGGTCTGAGGGCCTGGGAGGGCCGACGGTGAGGAAGGGGAGCCAGCACTCGGGGTCCTGTGCAAAAGTTGGTGCTAGGTTTGCAGGGAGACCCACAAGATGAGCACAGTGGGGTGAGAGACCCCAGAACAGGCTATGGGGCTTGGGGGCTGCAGAAGTGGGGGTGGGGGTGTGCTGCACACGGAGCAAAGAATCAGAAAGTAGATGGTTTCTGAAAGGAGCACCACGGGTATGTTGGTTGTATCTTTCCCTTGCCAGTTTCACAAATAATGATGATAAACTTGTATTGCATGGTTACACTGTGCTAAATGCTCTATACTCATTATATCATCTGTTCTCATATATTATCTCCATTTTATAGATGAGGAACCCGAGGACAAAAGAGATCAAGCAGTATGTCCAAAGAACTAGAGTTGTGAGGGGCAGCCAGTGTGCAAACCAAGGTGTCAGTTTCAGAGCATGTATTATAAAAGTCAAGCTGAAAGGTGAACAGGGGAAAAAATCTACTTCTGTTAGTTGTGTAGATAGATGTTGAAACTGAAAAGAAAAATCAACTTTTGCTTATTGTGTAAATAGTCATCTGCTTGGTTTTTTTTATAGGTATTTTTTTTAATTACCAATACATATTTTTAGAAAGGCACAACTTCTTTGCACAATGAATTTGAAACATTAGACTGATTTCTCATCCAGGCGTATTAATGATTACATTTCTCCTTCTTGACTACTACAGAGTCCTTGAAATTCCAGTTGGCATTTCACAAAGTTTTATTTTGATTGGACTACAGATGTAAGAAAAATTCTATACAAACCACAGGCAGAGTAATTTGTGGTTCTGTTGATGTCACGGTGATTTATGTAAAATAGAGATTTTCATTTAAAATACATAATCTATGGCAGCAGATACAGAAACAGCACTTGACTCTGATACCCCCTCCATGCTTTGAAATCCTAATGAGGATGGTATCCAGAGCTGCTGCATGCAGATTTAATTAATTCTGTGAAGTGCACTTTCTCCTGGCAACAGCATTTTTTTTTCAATTTAAAGTCAAAAAAACTTGAAAGCTGAGTAATATTTTCAAAACCAGTAAGTAAATATCATAACATAAGGCAATTATAGAATATAGGAGGTTTTCTAATCATAGAATTATAACAGTTGTCTGATTTTCAAGCTTACCAAGTGGGTAAAATCAGATGAAATGAGAGCTAAACTGTGCTGAGCCTCTCTTCACCAAAGTTAAACATTTCCATTAGACCAATCAGCTAAATAATTTCTTTGGGTCTTGGGATTATCTTGTTAGATTAAAATTAGAGATGTGGATAAAAGATAATCAATTGTTTTTTTAGCTTTGTTCAACAGGATGATGTGAACGAGGCCTTTTTCTTTTGCAGCCTTGCCTTACATCCAGATAAAACTCTCGTTGCAACTGGCCAAGTTGGGAAGGAGCCATATATATGTATATGGGATTCCTATAATGTCCAAACTGTGTCTATTCTTAAAGATGTCCACACACATGGAGTCGCCTGCCTAACTTTCGACTCGGATGGACAGGTATGCCCATTTTCTTTTTCCTGAATGACCTCACACAAGTCACCTAGAATTATAATGGACATAGCCTGTAGGCTCTGAAAGTCTATCAACCCCCGCTATCTTCCCTTGTCAGCCTCCTAGAATCCTCGCCTGTTTGGTCCTTTTCTATGCTCATGCCACTGACACCCACCTCTGGATAGGATCCAGCTTTGGTTCCCCCAGTCTCACCATTTGGTTAAAAAGCCTCCAGAAAGTGAACTCATGTCGATTGGGTTCCTAGTGACTCAATGATTGTACTTTGCCTTCCATTGTTAACTTTCTGTTTGGGACGAGGGTTGGGCCAAACCTTTCTCACAGACCTCCAGCCCTGAGTATCTCCTCGGTTCCCCTTGTTTCAGAAAGTAGCATCGCCTCCTAATAATTCACTGACAGGATTCCCTTTGACTCTCTAACCTTGAGGTGACTTCCGGCCCCATCTCCCTATCCACTGCCTCTGACCCAGGCAGTCACTGAGCATGTGTCTTTATTAGCTTCTTTACAGTGACTCTGACATTAATTCTCTCTCTTCTTCTCATTCTCCCTGCCACCAGTAATCTCGTAACTAGTCTCCTCCACACAGTCAATTTCTTGCTTATGTGTTTCACCAACTGAAAAAGTGTCAGAATATTATTTAAAAATAAGAAAAGTTTGGAGTACCCCCTGACTGAAGTCCATGCCTCATGGCCAGGCCTTCTCTGCGAACCAGCTTTTCTGGCCTTGTCTTCACTGTTCCCCTGCAGTCAAGTTGGACACATCAGTGAGATTCCTCTATGCGACCAGACACTTGGGCACCTCCACACCCTTTCTCATGCTGCCCTCTCCACCTTCAGTGCCCTGTTCACACTGCTTGCCTTTTACAGTGACTCATTCTTCCAGAACCCTTCATAGGTCTTCATGAAGCCTTCCCAGTCTCCCCTTCCAACAAACTGACTCTCTTTCCTTGGACTTCAGCAACACTTGATAGAAAAGATTTGTTCATGTATTAATAGATAACAATTATATCTCAATTTAAAAAATGTGTTACAGAGAAGGGACTGGAAATACAGAGACCTTATTCCTGGCTCTCCCTGCATTCTCCTCCTCACTAAAGCTATGCCTTTTCTTCTAGCCTTCTCCATGTTCCTAAAACACCCTTCCTCTGTCCCTTCCACCCTTTGTATTCATGCCAGTTAATTCCTTCTATCTTTTTTTTTGGTAAATTTCAGAAGTACTTCTCTAAAGTTCATATTGGGTTTCCCAGATGGTGCGATGGTAAAGAATCCGCCTGCAATGCAGGAGACACAAGAGATGTGGGTTTGATCCCTGGAGAAGGAAAAGGCAACCCACTCCAGTATTCTTGCCTGGAAACTTCCATGGACAGAGGAGCCTTGTGGGCTACAGTCTGTGGGGTTGCAAAGAGTTAGACACAACTGAGCACTCATAATATAAAAAGACCTGTGAAATTACTTCTAGAAAATTGACTGAACTGACAGTTTGCAGGCAGTTCAGTAGGTTATAGGACTTGACCTGGTTTGGGTCATTTTTTAAACTTTGTGTTTCTTGCTATTTTGAGAGAGTAGTGATCATTCCATTCAGTTCAGTACACATGTAGACCCCTTGGTGTATGTTTTTGATTTAACTACTCTGTAATCTCATAATTGAATCAAGATAATGCATAAGTTCCATTATATCCAGGTCTTAAGAGAAATAGCTAGATAGTGACATTTATTCAGATTTGCAGTTACTGACTTCCTGATTAGGTTGAATGTGTCAGAATGCCTATGCAAGTGGAGATGAATGCTTAGATGTGAACTCACATGCACATTCTCTAATCTGATTTTGTTTTTCTAACAAACACTCTTTATCAGAATTTGTTCTGAAGCACACAGGGAAAATATAATGCAGCCGAGGGAGATCCAGCTGTAACTTTTAGTTTTTTGTTCATGGTATTTTGTGTTAGAATCCTTGTTATTTTTTTAGGTTCCATTTTGAAGGTACAGGTAGGGGTGGACTGCATGGTACTTTCATAACTGTCAGTTGAGAAAAATGCCCTCCTGTTTGTTTGCTGTGATGGATCATGGCTTGTTAATGCCGATGACTTCAGGTCTACCTTGTTCCCTGGACAGAGTTCTCTAAAATTGAGTGATGTTTAGAAAGTGACAAATGGCCTGTCACTTCACGAGCAACAAAAGGCAATAGAAATGCTTTTCGAGTAGCAATAGGGCCTGTCATTGCAAATGAACAGAATAGATTTCTTTTGGCTTTTTTGCAATCTTTTTCACATTTCTTATGTGGGTTTTACATTAGTGCCCATGTTTATGTTAACTACTTTTTCTATTTAAGTAAAGAGAAAAGAAAAAATAAGCTGAATGGAATCCACCCACTCCAAATTTTCATGTATAGATAAAAAGGCAACCATGTACTAGAATCATTTCTATTGCTGGAACTCTCAATTGAAAATTACAGCAAAGACCTGCTTTCAATAAGAATCCATGTTAGACCCTCCAACTGTATATTTTTTTAATCCTAAATATTCCTAATGGAAGTCACCTTTAGTGAAGAAACCTGAATAATTTCTGCATAACAACACATGTATACAGTTAGCCATATATGGCTGTCTATCCTTGCTTGAATATGCACATACACACATACTCAGTGAAATATGTAAGCTCACATACTTATATTTAGGTAGCGATGTCTTAAAGGCCCTTTGATTTACATTATTTCAGAAAAAAATACTTTGCACTCATTTTACAGTTGAAAAAACGGAAATTTAAGGAGTTAACTTTCTAACATCTGTGTCTAGCTAATCACAAAGTAAAAAGAGAAGCCTTATCTGTTTACTCCCAGCCCAGACCTCTCTCTGTTACATAGTGCTGTTTTTTTTTTTTTTTTTTTGGGTGCTATTCTACTAGAAGCTCCAGTTTTGGTGTCCCTAATACATGTTTCAACACTATTGATTTTGTATATACACAGGTTTTGGATTTCTTTTCCCTTCAAGGACAAGTTTCTGATCTGAATCCAAAGAATTTAGTTTTGGAGATGAAGTATCAGGTTACTTTTACTAAACTTATGTATCCTTCTCTAGTCACTTCAAATGTTTGTGAAATTATGAAACTTAAGAATGAAGATAATATTAATGGGATTTATTCCTCATGTGTTTGTCAAACCTGTTCATTTTAACTGTTTGGTGAGGCTTTTCAACTAAAGAATCCTAGACTCTCTTAAAACCATATTAGACTCTTAAAACCAATTAAAAAAACTTAAGCCCTTCCTTCTAGTTCTGTTCCTATGATTTCCACTGATGAATCAGAGACTTCATGAGATTTTACATATTTGTTATATTTGTTATTATGTTAAATTAGTTGCAGGGTTTAGGTCACTGAAATTTTATTATATGCTAATAGAAAAATATCTACTTTGATATCGTTTTGAGAAATCTTTTTTTTTTCCATAAGAAATTCAATACCTGACCCACAGTAGGCAATAAGAACTATTTACTGAAAGACAGCATGGATAATAGGAAATCTTCCCATCATTTTCTGGAGTTAAATTTTTGTTCTTATTCTTAGCGTTTAGCCTCGGTGGGATTGGATGCCAAAAACACAGTCTGCATTTGGGACTGGAGAAAGGGAAAACTTCTGGCTTCAGCCACTGGCCACTCTGACCGGGTAAGAAGACCTTGTTGGATCAAGCCATGCAGGTTTCGTTACTGTGGGGGAACTGTGATGTAGCTCTCAAAGTTGTAATAGTTTTTAAACTAAATTTGCCACATGTAGATTTCCTTCCATATTCAATTTAAAAACTTACTGTTTAAGAAAATTAATTTATGATTAGTGGCTATGTTGGCATGATCTCTTCTGGTGATCAGATACTTTAAATTGTTACTGCTCTTCATTAGTAAAATAAATTTTTGATACTGACATTTAGCTTTGTAAAATAAAAATAGAATTGAATTTGAAACTATATGTACCATTTCGATGTATTCATCTAGAAAAGGAAATAGTTGTTGTAATATTCACAAAGATATGTTTACCAGTATATATGTTTGAATTTCAAATGAATGTGATGACAACTGTGTGATTCTGTTATATTTGAGAACCTGAAATTTAACTGTGGTCTCCTTACCATTCACGTTGAAGTCATTGTGATCACAGATGATAATTCTATGTAATCATAGCTGGAAAGATGGGATAGGAAGCAGGAATGTACATTAGCTAGTTGGAAATCTATTTCTCTAGTTGTCTGGAATAATTAAAATAATTTCACTACTTTATCATCTTGATTTTCTTAATTTTAGAAAATGAATCTTTATGACTGTTGATTCCCAGTTGTTCTATATTTCTGCAAAATATGCATGCATGCTAAATCACTTCAGTGTGTTCAACTCTTTGCAACTCCATAACCATAGCCCACCAGGCCCCTCTGTCTATGGGATTCTCCAGACACGAATACTGGAGTGGGTTGCCATGCCCTCCTCCAGAGAGATCGTCCCAACCCAGGGGTTGAACCCACATCTCTTACATCTACCTGCATTGGCAGGCAGGTTCTTTATCACTAGGACCTGCGAAGCCCCTGCAAAATATAATTCTATGCAAAAAAAGGCCCTAATTAAATATTAAATTCACCACCTCTTGCTCGGTGTGAATGCTAAAAGATTTCTTTATATGAATGGTATATCTAGAAAGAATTGTCCTTTTAAGGGCACCCCAAAATTATGAGCTTCCCTTATAGCCCAGATGGTAAAGAATCTGCCTGTAATGCAGGAGACCCGGCTTCGAACCCTGGTTTGGGAGGATCCCCTGGAGAGAAAGGAATAGTAACCTACTCCAGTATTCTTTCCTGGAGAATCCCATGGACAGAGGAGCCTGATGGGCTATAGTCCTTAGGTTGCAAAGAGCTGGACACGACTGAAGCGACTTAGTACACAGAATGCACACATTAAATGGACAGAAGTGGTGACTCAGCTGGTAAAGAATCAGCCTGCATTGCAGGAGAAACAGGTTTGATCTCTTGATTGGGAAGATCCCCTGGAGAAGGAAATGGCAACCCACTCCAGTATTCTTGCCTGGAGAATCCCATGGACAGAGGAGCCTGGTGGGCTAGAGTCCACAGGGTGGCAAAGAGTCAGATGCGACTGAGTGACTAACACACACACGTTAAAAATTCCTTTTGCTCTCAGTTCAGTCCCTCAGTCCTGTCAGACTCTTTGCAACCCCCGGGACTGCAGCATGCCAGGCTTCCTTGTCCATCACCAGGGAAGTTTGAGCTTGCTTAAACTCATGTCCATCGAGTCGGTACTGCCATCCAACTATCTCATCCTCTGTCATCCCCATCTCCTGCCCTCAATCTTTCCCAGCATCAGGGTCTTTTCTCATGAGTCGGCTCTTTACATCAGGTGGCCAAAGTATTGGATCTTCAGCTTCAGCATCAGTCCTTCCAGTGAATGTTCAGGACTGATTTCCTTTAGGATGGACCAATTTGATCTCCTTGCAGCCCAAGGGACTCTCAAGAGTCCTCTCCAACACCACAGTTCAAAAGCATCAATTCTTTGGTACTCAGCTTTCCTTATGATCCAACTCTCACATCTATACATGACTTCTGGAAAAACTGTAGCTTTGACTAGATGGACTTCTGTTGGTCAAGTAATGTCTCTGCTTTTTAACATGCTGTCTAGGTTGGTCATAGCTTTTCTTCCAAGGAGCAAGCATCTTTTAATTTCATGGTTGTATTCACCACCTGCAGTGGTTTTAGAACCCAAGAAAATAAAATCTTTCACTGTTTCCATTGTTTCCCATGTTTTTTACCATCAAGTGATGGGGCCGGATGCCATGATCTTCGTTTTTTGAATGTTTTCATTCAAAAATGAGTTTTAAGCCAGCTTTTTCACTCTCCACTTTCACTTTCATCAAGAGGCTCTTAAGTTTCTCTTTGTTTTCTGCCATAAGCCTGGTGTCATCTGCATATCTGAGGTTATTGATATTTCTCCCAGCAATCTTGATTCCAGCTTGTGCTTCATCTATCCTGACATATCGCATGATGTACTCTGCATACAAGTTAAATAAGCAGGGTGACAATATACAGCCCTGATGTACTGCTTTCCCAATTTTGAATCAGACTGTTGTTCCATATCTGATTATAACTGTTTCTTCTTGACCTGCATACAGGTTTCTCAGGAGGCAGGTAAGGTGGTCTGGTATTCCCATCTCTTTAAGAATTTTCCATAGTTTGTTGTGATCCACATGGTCAAAGGCTTTTAGTGTAGTCAGTGAAGCAGAAGTGGATGTTTTTCTGGAATTCTCTAGCTTTTTCGATGATCCAGTATATGTTGGCAATTTGATCTCTGGTTCCAGTGCCTTTTCTAAATCCACCTTGAACATCTGGAAGTTCTCGGTTCACATACTGTTGAAGCCTAGCTTGGAGAATTTTGAGCATTATTTTGCTAGCGTGTGAGATGAGTGCAGTTGTGCAGTAGTTTGAACATTCTTTGGAATGGCTTTCCTTTGGGATTGGAATGAAAACTGACCTTTTCCAGTCCTGTGGCCACTGCTGAGTTTTCCAAATTCACTGGCATATTGAGTGCAGCACTTTCACAGCATCATCTTTCAGGACTTGAAATAGCTCAACTGGAATTCCATCACCTCCACAAGCTTTGTTTGTGTCTGGCTCTAGGCAAGTGATCACACCATTGTGGTTATCTGGGTCATGAAGATTTTTTTTTGTATAGTTCTTCTGTGTATTCTTGCCACCTCTTCTTAATATCTTCTGCTTCTGTTAGGTACATACCATTTTTGTGCTTTATTGTGCCCATCTTTGCATGAAATGTTCCCTTGGTATCTCAATTGGTATGAGATACCTTGTTATCTTAATTTTCTTGAAGAAATCTCTAGTCTTTCCCATTTTACTGTTTTGCTCTATTTCTTTGCATTGATCATTTAGGAAAGCTGTATTATCTCTTCTTGCTATTCTTTGGAACTATGTATTCAAATTGGTATATCTTTCCTTTTCTCCTTTGCCTTCTCTTCTTTTCTCAACTATTTGTAAGGCCTCCTCAGACAACCATTCTGCCTTTTTGCATTTCTTTTTCTTGGGGGTAGTCTTGATCACCACCTCCTATATAGTGTCACAAACTTCCATTCATAGTTCTTCAGGCACTCCATCATATCTAATCCCTTGAATCTATTTGTCACTTCCACTGTATAATCATAAGGGATTTGATTTAGGTCATACCTGAATGGTCTAGTGGTTTACCCCACTTTCTTCAATTTAAGTCTGAATTTGGCACTAAGGAGTTCGTGTTCTGAGCCACAGTCATCTCCCAGTCTTGTTTTTGCTGACTGTATAGAGCGTCTCCATCTTCAGCTGCAAAGAATATAATCAGTCTGATTTCAGTATTGACCATATGGTGATGTCCATGTGTAGAGTCATGTGTTGTTGGAGGAGGGTGTTTGCTATGACCAGCATGTTCTGTTGGGAAAACTCTGTTAGCCTTTGTCTTGCTTCATTGTGTGCTCCAAGGCCAAACTTGCCTGTTACTCAAGGTATCTTTTAACTTCCTACTTTTGCATTCCAGTTACCTAGGATTAAAAGAACATCTTTTTTTTGTGTTAATCTTATAAGGTCTTATAGGTCTTCACAGAACCATTCAGCTTCTTTGGCATTAGTCAATGGGGCATAGTTTTGGATTACTGTGATATTGAATGGTTTGTCTTGAAAGTACACAGAGATCATTTTGAGATTGCACCCAAGTACTGCATTTTGGACTCTTTTGTTGACTGTGAGGCTACTCCATTTTTCTAAGGGATTCTTGCCCACAGTAGTAGATATAATGGTCATCTGAATTAAATTTAACCATTCTGGTCCATTTTAGTTTACTGATTCCTAAAATGTTGATGTTACTCTTGCCATCTCCTGTTTGACCACTTCCAATATACCTTGATTCATGGACCTAACATTCCAGGTTCCTATGCAATATTGTTCTTTACAGCATCAGACTTTATTTCCACAACTGGGTGTTTTAACTTTGGCTCAGTGTCTGCATTCTTTCTGGATCTATTTCTCCACTCTTCTCCAGTAGCATCTTGGGTACCTACTAACCTGGGGAGTTCATCTTTCTTTCTTTTTTTTTTTTCCTCCCTTTTATTGTTCTTGTCATACAATGCCATGATATCACCATGGGTTTACATATGCTCCCCATCCAGAAACCCCTCCCTCCCCCCTCCCTCCTTCCTCCCCCCCGGGAAATCTCGATGCACCAGCCCGGAGAATCAATCCTGGGCTGGCGATTGATTAGACATATGATAATTAACATGTTTCAATGCCATTCTCCCATATCATCCCACCCTTTCCCTCATTCACAGAGTCCACGAGTCTATTCTATACATCTGCGTTCCTTTTGCTGTCTCGCATGTTGGGTTCTCGTTACTGTCTTTCTAAATTCCATATATATGTGTTAATATACTGTATTGTTGTTTTTGCTTCTGGCTTACTTCACTCTGGATAATGGGCTCCAGTTCGGTCCATCTGAGTAGAATTGATTCAAATGAATTTTTTTTTTTAATGCTGAGTAATATTCCATTGTGTATATGTACCACAGCTTTCTTATCCATTCATCAGTTGATGGGCATCTAGGTTGCTTCCATGTCCTGGCTATTGTAAACAATGCAGTGATGGGGAGTTCATCTTTCAGTGTCATATCTTTTTGCCTTTTCATACTGTTCATGGGGTTCTGAAAGCAAGAATATTGAAGTGGTTTGCCATTCCCTTCTCCAGTGGACCACATTTTGTCAGAACTCTCCACCATCATCCGTCCATCTTGGGTCATTTTGTTCTAATTCTGTGAAAAATGCTAGTGGTAATTTAATAGAAATTTCATTGAATCTGTAGATTACCATGGGTAGTATAGTCATTTTAACAATATTGATTATTGTAATACAAGAATGTGCTATATCTTTCCATCTGTCTGTATCAACTTTGATTTCTTTCATCAGCATCTTAGTTTTTTGAGTACAAGTCTTTTGCCTCCTTAGCGTTAGTCACTTAGCCATGTCTGACTCTTTGTGACCCCACAGACTGTAGCCTGCCAGCCCCTCTGTCCATGGGATTCTCCAGGCAAGAGTACTGGAGTGGACTGCCATTAGCTAGGTTTATTCCTAGGTATTTTGGTCTTTTTAATGGGATGGTAAATAGTATTGATTCCTTAATTTCTCCTTCTGATCTTTTGTTCTTAGTGTATAGGAATAGAAAATATTTCTATGTATTAATTTTGTATCCTGAAACTTTACTGAATTCATTATGAAGTCTAGTAGTGGTAGCATCTTTAGGGTTTTCTATATACAGTATCATGTCATCTGCAAACAGTGGTGGTTTTACTTTTTGTTTTCCAATTTGGATTCCTTTTATTTTTCTTCTTTGAGTGCCATGGGTGAGGACTTCCAAAACTATGTTGAATAAAACTAGCAAGAGTGGACATTCTTGTCTTGTTCCTAATGTTAGAGGAAATGTTTGAGAATGATGTTATCAGTGGGTTTGTCATATATGGCCTTTATTATGTTGAAGTAGGTTCCCTCATGTGCTTCCTTTCTGGGAGTTTATTTTTTTTTATCATAAATGGTTGTTGAATTTTGTCAAAAAGTTTTTTTATTCATCTATTGAGATGATTGTATAGTTTTTAATCTTCAGTTTGTTAATGTGGTGTATCACACTGATTTGTGGATGTTGAAGAATCCTAGCATACTGGGATAAATCCCACTTGATCATGGTGTGCATAATCCTTCTAATGTTGTTGGATTGAATTTGCTAGTATTTTGTTGAGGATTTTTGCATCTGTGTTTTTCAGTGATTTGTTGTTGTTCAGTCACTCAGTCGTGTCTGACTCTTTGTGACCACATGGACTGCAGCACTCCAGGCTTCCTTGTCCTTCACTATCACCCAGAGTTTGCTCAGACTCATGTCCATTGAGTCTATGATGCCATCCAGCCATCTCATCCTCTGTTGCTCCCCTCTTTTACCTTCAGTCTTTCCCAGCATCAGGGCCTTTTCCAACGAGTTGGCTCTTCACATCAGGTGGCCAGAGTATTGGAGCTTCAGCTTCAGTATCAGTCCTTCCAATGAATATTCAGGGTTGATTTCCTTTAGGATTGATTGGTTTGATCTCTTTGCTCTCCAAGGAACTCTCAAGAGTCTTCTCCGACACAGTTTGAAAACATCAGTTCTTTAGTGCTCAGCCTTCTTTATGGTCCAATTCTCACATCCATACATGACTACTGGAAAAAACATAGTTTTGACTATATAGACCTTTGTCGGCAAAGTAATGTCTCTGCTTTTTAATATGCTGTCAAGGTTTGTCATAGCTTTCTTTCCAAGAAGCAAGCGTTTTTTCATTTCATGACTGCGGTCATCGTCCATGATAGTTTTTGGAGCCCAAGAAAATAAAATCTGTCACTGCTTCCACTTTCCCCTCTTCCTTTTGCCATGAAGTGATGGGACCACATGCCCTGATCTTCATTTTTTGAATGTTGAGTTTTAAGCCAGCTTTTTCATTCTCCTCTTTCACCCTCATCAAGTGTATGTTTAGTTCCTCTTCACTTTCTGCCATTAGAGTGGTATCATCTGTATATCTAAAGTTTTTGATATCTCTCCCTACAATCTTGAATCCAGCTTGTGATTCATCCAGCCTAGCATTTCACATGATGTACTCTGCATACATGTTAAATAAGCCAGGTGACAATATTCAGCCTTGTCATACTCCTTTCCCAATTTTGACCCATGTGTTGTTTCATATCTGATTTTAACTGCTCCTTGACCTGTATACAGGTTTCTCAGGAGACAGTTAAGGTGGTCTGGTAGTCCTGTCTCTTTTAGAATTTTCCACAGTTTGTTGTGATGCACACAGCCAAAGCCTTTAACATAGTCAGTGAAGTAAAAGTAGGTGTTTTTCTGGAATTCATCAGTGATACTCACCTTTAATTTTCTTTTTGTGTGATATCTTTATCTGGTTTTTGTATCAAAGTGATTCTGGCCTCATAGAATGAGTTTTGGAGTATTTCTTCTTCTGTAGTTTTTTGGAAGAATTTCGGAAGGATAGGTGATAGTTCTTTAAATGTTTGTTGGAATTCACCTGTGAAGTCATGTGTTCCTGGACTTTTGTCTATTGTTGTTTTTTAATCTCTAAGTCATGTCCAACTCTTTGCAACCCAATGCACTGCAGCATGCCAGCCTTTCCTGTTCTTCACTATCTCTTGCAATTTGCTCAATCTCATGTCCATTGAGTTGGTAATGCTATCCAACCATCTAATCCTCTGTTTCCCTCTTTGTTTATTAGAAGTTCTTAAATCACAGTTTCAATTTCAGTACTTGTGATTGGTCTGTTCATATTTATTATTTCTTCCTGGTTCAGCCTTGGAAGTCTTACTTTTCTAAGAATTTGTCCATTTCTTCTAGATTGTCCATTTTATCAGCATATAGTTGCTTATAGTAGTTTCTTATGATTCCTTGTGTCTCTGTGGTGTCAGTTGTAACTTCTTTTTCATTTCTAATTTTATTGATTTGAGCCCTCTCCCTTTTTTTCTTGATGAGCTTGGCTAGTCTATGGCCATATCATCCTGAACCTGCCTGATCTCACATGGTCTTGGAAGCTAAGAAGGGTTGGGACTGGTTTAGTACTTGAATGGGAGTCCGGCTAAAGGATTATGAATTTTGTTTGTTTTCAAAGAAGCAGCTTTTAGTTTCATTGATCTTTTATATTGTTTTTTTGTATTTCAATTATTTGCTCTGATGTTTATGATTACTTTTCTTCCACTAACTTTGGGTTTGTTTGTGCTTCTTTCTCTATTTGCTTTCGCTATAAGATTAAGTTGTTTATTTGAAATTTTCTTGTTTCCTAAGGTGAGATTGTTATTGCTAATGTTTAGTCACCAAGTCATGTCTGACTCTCTTTTGTGACCCCATGGACTGTAGCCCACCAGGCTCATCTGTTCATGGGATTTCCCAGGCAAGAATAATAGAGTGGGTTGCTATTTCCTTCTCCAGGGGATCTTCCTGACCCAGGGGTTGAACTCCTGTCTTCTGAATCACAGGTTCATTTTTTTTTTAAACCACTGAGGGCCTCCCAGGTAGCTCAGTGGTAAGACTACATTGCTATACGTTTCCTTCTTAGAACTGCTTTGGCTGTGTCCCATAATTTTTGAATAGTTGTATTTTCTTTGTTATTTGTCTCTAGGTATTTTTTTATTTCCTCCTTGATTTCTTCAGTGATCTTTTCATTGTTTGGTAACATTGTTTAACCTCCACATGTTTGTGTTTTTTATAAGTTTTTTCTTGTGATTGATTTATAATTAGTCCATCTGGTCTAATGTGTCATTTAAGAACTGTATTTCCTTATTGATTTTGTCTGGATAATCTGCATATTGATGTAATTTGGTGTTAAAGTTCCCCACTATTATTGTGTTACTGTCAATTTCTCCTTTTATGGCTGTTAGTGTTTGCCTTATATATTGAGGTGCTACTATATTGGGTGCATATCTTAATATGTTTATAATGTTTATATCTTGTTCTTTGATCCCTTTGTCTTATGCAGTGTCCTTCTTTGTCTCTTGTAACAATCTTTTAAGTCTATTTTGTCTGATAAGAATATTACTACTCCAGCTTTCTTTTGCTTTCCATTTGTGTGAACTACCTTTCTCTATGCCCTCACTTTCAGTCTGTATTGTGTCCCTAGATCTGAAGTGGGTCTTTTGTAGATAGCATATATACATGTCTTATTTTTGTATCCATTCAGCCAGTCTATATCTTCTGGCTGGAGCCATCTTTTTAAGTGTTTTGGATTTGGTTTTGTATGTCTTTTTTCTTCCCTACCTCTTTTGTTCTCTTGTGATTTGATGACTATCTTTAGTGTTGTGTTTGGATTGCTTTTTATTTGTGTGTGTATCTATTGTGTATTTTTGATTTTCAGTTCCCATGAGATTTTAATATGGCCGTCTGTGTATATATATGTGTGTATATATGCATTTATAAACACACACGATTGTTTTAAGTTAGTAGTCTCCCAATTTCAAATGCATTTCCAAAACCTGCATGTGTGTTCTTCTCTTCTCATGATTGCTGGTTTGATACCAGATTTGTGTGTGGATAATTTCCAATTTTTACTTTGTGTTTACCTTTACCAGTGAGCTTTCCCATTTATAATCTTCTTGTTTCTACTTGTGGCCTTTGCTTTTTCAACTGGAGAACTTCCTTTAGCACTTGTTGTAGAACCGATTTGGTGGTGCTGAATTCTCTTAGCCCTTGCTTCTCTGGAAAGCTTTTGATATCTCCTTTGAATGTGAATGAGAGCCTTGCTGGGTAGAATATTCTTAGTTGTAGGTTTTTCCCTTTCATCTCTTTAAATGATGTTGTACCACTCCCTTCTGCTATTTCTGCTGAAAAATCAGGTGGTAAACCTTATGGGGATTTCATATGTATGTTGCTTGTTGCTTTTACTCTTTTTCTTTAAGTTTTGTCAATTTGATTAATATGTGTCTCAATGTGTTCCACTTTGGGTTTACCCTGTATGAGACTCTCTGAACCCCCTGGACTTGAATGAGTGTTTCTTTCCCCTTATTAGGGAAGTTTTTGGCTCTTATCTCTACAAATATATTCTCAGATTCTGTCTCTCTTCTTCTGGGACCCCTAAAATGTGAATTTGGTACATTTAATGTTCTCCCAGAAATCTCTGAGACTGTCCTCATTTCTTTTCATTCTTTTTTCTTTTCTGCAGCATTGATTTTCACCAGTCTGTCTTTTGTCTCATTTATTCTTCTGCCTCATTTATTCTATTATTGATTCTTTCTAGGAATTTTTCATTTCAATTATTGTATTGTTCATCTCTGTTCTTTAAAGCTAGTCTTTATTAAATATTTTTTGTATCCTCTTAGCCTGTGCTTCCATTTTTTTTTCCCCTGAGATCTTGGATTGTCTTTACTATCATTACTCTGCATACTTTTTCAGGTATATTGCCTGTCTCCACTTCACTTAACTATTATTTTGGAGTTTTATCTTGTTTCTTCATCTGGAACATATTTGTCTGCCATCTCATTTTGTCTAATTTTTTTGTGTTTGTGGTGTCTGTTTCTCAGGCTGCAGGATTGTAGTTCCTCTTCATTCTGGTGTCCTGCCCCTTCTTGGATGAGGCTACTCTAGGAGCTTGTACAGGCTTGCTGGTGGAAGGGACTAGTGCTTGCACCCTTGTGGGTAGAGCTAGGTCTTGTCTCTCTGGCGGGCAGAACATGACAAGGGGTGTGTTTATAGGCAGCTGTTGGCCCAGGATGGCTTTAGATAGATTGACTGCTAATAGGTGGGTCTATCTTCCCACCCTGTTGGTTTTTTGGCCTGAGGCATCTAGCACTGGAACCTGCAGACTGTAGGGTGGGGCAGGTCTTGGTGCCAAAATGGCAACCCAAATAGCCACTTCCAGGCTCCAGGTCTCCACCACCAGTGTTCTTGCCCCTACAGTGAGCCACAGCCAACCCCCCTGCCTCCCGAGGAGACCCTTCCTTGAAGGGTCTACCCACTGGTAGATCTGCCCAAGGTCCTATGGAGTCACTGCTTTGCCCTGGGTCCCCATGCACATGAAACCTTGTGTGCAGTCTCCAAGAGTGGAGTCTCTCTTTTCCCAGTTCTGTGGAGCTCCTGCACTCAAGCCCCACTGACCTTCAAAGCCAAATGCTCTCAGAGTTCCTCCTCCTGATGCCAGACCACCCAGGCTGGATGCCTGACATGGGGTTCAGAACTCACTCCTGTGGGAGAACCTCTGATATATTAGATTGGTCAAAAATTTTACTTGAGTTTTTCCCTTAGGTATTACAGAAAACCCAAATGAACTCTTTGGCCAATCCAATAATTATTTTCCAGCTTGTGGGTCTCCCACCCAGCAGGTATATGATTTGATTATATTGCAAACATGCCCCTTCTAGTTGTGGCGTCTTCTCTGCCTTTGGGTGTAGAATTTTGGGGGGTGGGCAATTTGAGTCTTTTTCATAGATAGTTGTTCAGCAGTTAGCTGTGATTTTGGTGGTTTCATGAGAGGAGATGAGTTCAAGTCCTTCTCCTCTGCCATCTTGTCTCCTGCTCATCCCTTGCATTTTGGATATTACCGTTTCTGCTGTCCTATGATCCCATTGTATATTATAAAGTAGTTGAGTTGGGCTGCATCAATAAATGATGTTGCTATTGTTTTGTTAATGTACTGTACACTTTCCAGTTAGGAGTAGACTGTAAAAAGTACGGTGCTATCTAGTGAGAACTCTTTAAGGACCCAGAAGGTTTTAATGAAATACCATTTTTGGAACATTCTCCCAGGATCCATAATTTGTATCACATAGTTTTGCTCTTTATTACTGTTGTCAGTATGAATTATTATTGGTTGATTATAGGCAGATGGTTTTTCAAGATTATTTTAGTGGCTAAAGTACTTAATAACTAGCACTAATTTATATTAGTCTTCAAAATGATCATACATACATTACATTACATTAACTGACCTCACACCAGAACTGAGGTGACTCATTCATTTTTTAGAAGATGAGGTTAAGTTTAGAGATGCTAAGACTTGCCTGAGCTCAGATAGCTTCAGGCCTCAGTACTCTTTCTGTGGTTCATAATTGTTCCTTTCTACCTAACCAAAGGTTCTCCTCCTTTGTCTGATGATTGGAGCAATAGCTCCTTCCTATGTAATATCAACCTCTTTCTTTGATTAGTCTCTGCCTCTGTTGATTGGTCCTTCTTTCTATTGGAGTCCCATAGGATGTGGTCCATGGACCACCTACATCAGCATCTTCTGGTCTGTGTTTTTAAATGCATGTGCTTGATCCACTAAATTTCTACTAAATTAGTGGAATGTGGTGATCCCACTAAATCAGCATCTCTGACATGGGCCTGGGGTAATATGCACTTTAAACAATTGCCATTCTCATTGTTTTTATTATAACTCTATCTCAAAAGTGTTTTGTTAACATTGTGAAGAACCAAAAATTTTGGTAAATGATCCTAAATCATTGGTTTGTTTACCCTGGTTGGACACAGTTAAAAATGTGACAGTAGTTTGTTCTCAGTGGTTATGGTTAATTATTTCTTCTCCATTCAGGCCTAAGGTAAATAGACACAAAATGAAAAAATGTGTATTAGCAATTCCTGACTCATCTCCAGAGCCAAATCCTCCATTTGTGTGGGTGACCTTGTGTTCTGAGTGTGAGGGTAGAATCTTGGCAATCGAACAGTATCTTAAAGGAAGCAAAAAAACACATGAATGAGAAACTTTTTATCTTTTTTAAACAGATTTTTGATATTTCCTGGGATCCATATCAGCCAAACAGAGTGGTTAGCTGTGGAGTGAAACATATAAAGGTAAAGCAGTTATTTAAAAGAAATTTGGGTACCTCATATGAAAATAATTTTAAATGTCTATGTGTATAATTTGGTATTGAGAAACTACTCAACTTTACATTTTCCCCCTTAAATTTCAAGGCTTCTTACCTGCATCTCTGATCCTGAAGCCTGCTTACTTCAGCTGACGGGCCTCTGTTTCAGAATTGCAGTGTAACAACAGTCGAGCAAAGGGCCCAGTTGGTAGCTAAAAAGGAAACTTTACATCAATTACATATTATAAAGAAGACTCAATACTTTTAGAATTGCATTTTTTAAAACAGTTCTGATTTTGAGTTTGTGAATTAAGTTTTTATGTTGTGAATGTTTATACATATTGCATGTCAAAACGTTTTTGACATGTTGCTATGCTCTCTTAGAAGAAAGGTGCCATGTTATGTTGGGTATAGAAAAAAAGGGATACATTGCACAAACCTCCATGGGCCACTGGCTTTTAAATGCCTCTGTTCTCCTGTGGACTACACAGCCTGGAATACTGCTAGTGGCCCAGGACCTGCATCTGTCTGTTTGCTTCTCTATTTTGTCACACAGGTAGCACAATTACCATCAACACCCTTTGCTCTCACATAGCAAAAATTTCTCTGGACCCAGGGATATGTCCTGGGATCTTCTGACTGTAAGTTTATAGATAATATAAATTAAAGTCCATAAATAAAAGAGTATAAAGGTAGGTTACATGCTTGAATAGAGCATGTGTTGATCTCTGCTGATATAAAAATCGTGCATTTCTTTATGATCAGAGTAGATGTCTGTATTATTCCTCCAACCAGTGCCTCCTGTTTCCCAGTCCTTTTGTTCTTCTTTTAGTCCACTTTTTCATGATCCTTTCCATTATTCCTACTTAATGCTGAGACACATGATAAAATGCTCAGAAGTAAATATAACAAGAAATATGAAAGATTTAATTTAAAGACTATTATAAAGGCTTCCCTCATAGCTCAGTTGGTAAAGAACCCACCTGCAATGCAGGAGACCCCAGTTCGATTCCTGGGTCAGGAAGATCCACTGGAGAAGGGATAGGCTACCCACTCCAGTATTCTTGGGTTTCCCTTATGGCTCAGCTGGTAAAGAATCTGCCTGCAATGCGGGAGACTAGGGTTTGATCCCTGGGTTGGGAAGATCCCCTGGAGAAGGGAAAGGTTACCCACTCCAGTATTCTGGCCTGGAGAATTTCATGGACTGTACAGTCTGTGGGGTTGCAAAGAGTTGGGCACAACTGAGTGACTTTCACTTGCACTTTCACTTGCATAAAGCTTTACAGAGGGATGTAAAAGAAGACTTCTGCAAAAGGGGAGAGAGAACTTTGATTCTTCACATGAAGTATAAAAATTATAAATGCATTATTTATCTCCAAGTTAATATATATTTAATACAAGTTCAATTAAAATCTTTATAAATTGTATTATTATCTGATATTTCCCTTTAAGTTATTCTAAGTTAATCTATAGGCTTTCAAAGTGGCGCTAGTGGCAAAGAACCTGCCTGCCAATGCAGGTAGAGGTAAGAGACCGAGTTTGATCCCTGGGTTGGGACGATCCCCTGGAGAAGGGCATAGCAACCCTCTCTAGTATTCTTGCTTGGAGAATTCCATGGACAGAAGTGCGTGGTGGCTATAGTCCATAGGGTCACAAAGGGTTGGACATGACTGAAGCGACTTAGCATGCATAAGTTCATCTATGAGAATAGTGAGTGAGAATAACCACAACTTTGGGATAAAAAAAGAGTAATGAAAAGTAACACAGGGAGGTTCAAGAGGGAGGGGAAAATATGTATACCTATGGCTGATTCATGGTGATGTCGGATGGAAAACAACAAAATTCTGTAAAGTAACTATCCTTCAATTAAAAAATAAAAAAAAAGAATAAGCAGTACTATTTACTAAAGCCTATTATGAAGTTTCAAAAATTAAGACTGCAGTAAATATAGATAAACACCAACAAAAAAGAAACTAAACTGAGAAATAGACCTTAGTATGAATGACAATTTAGAGTATAATAATATCTCTGACAATTGGGCACTACAACAGTTTATTATTCTTGTTGTATGTCATTACTTCATAGCATATACTGCAATAAACTATTTGTGAATTAGAGAATTAAATGTTTAAAAAACTATGAAATAACTAGAGGAATGTATAAGTAAATATTTAATTTTTTCCAGTTGGAAAAAGGTATTTTTAAATGTAAAAGTAAATAAAGAAACCATAAAGGTATTTGACAAAAATTACCAATAAACAATACATAGTTAAGAAATGGAAGGGAGTTTTATTCAAGCTAAGCTGAGGACTAGCCCAGGAGTGCAGTCTCTACCAAGGAAGAAAGCATTCTGGAGAAGCATAGTTTTCAACACACTTTTATATTTTGTTGAAGCAAAGAACATACATACATCAGACATGACAGGTATTTTCCTTCAAGGTTTCAACAGAGATGTGGGCTTCCTTGGTGGCTCAGATGGTAGAGAATCTGCCTGCAACGCAGGAGACTGTGTTTGATCCCTGGGTGAGGAAGATCCTCTGGAGAAGGGAATGGCTACCCACTCCAGTATCTTGCCTGGAGAATTCCATGAACAGAGACTGGCGGGCTGCAATCCATGGGATGCAAAGAGTTGGACACACTGAGCAACTAACACTGTCACTTCATTATTCATAATTTCAGATTAGTGTATGCACAGAGACAGCATGACCTTAGCATCTGGGAAGGGAACCTTGTCTTCGAAGGAGTAATAGCTTGGGCATCATGGAAGGGAGGCATTTGTTCCTACCTTCAAAAAAGACATTCTTTACCTGTGGATAATGCATTCTTTAATGGTTAAAGCAGATGTACAGTGTATGTTTGACAGGCCACAAGTCAAGCTGTTCTAGTTCACATAAAGTTCAGGCCAAATCAGATATAAGCTATAATGGCTTCTCCATACCCTAATAGGTGAAAGTTTCTTCTATCAAAGAGTAATACAATAGGTTCAACTATATAAATATTGAAACATTCTGTGTACCTTCCTGCTAGCCTCAAGGAACAAACAGGCAGATCACAAACTAGAAGAGTAGAAGCAACAAGCGTAGAATGTTGACTTGTTCTCGAAATGTAAAGACCTTTAGCAAATCTACAGAATGGACAAGGAGTGTCAAAAGTATTTGTTTTTATCAATTGTCTGCTAATAGACACTTGAAAACATTAAATCTCATCCATAACCAAGGAATAGACACTTCAAAATAGCAGTGTTTTTAATCAAGATGATCTGATATCGAGAAAGATTTGGGGAATGAACCCTCTCAAACCTTGCTGATGGAAGCATAAATGAGTATGGTCTTTCAGTCTAGAAATTTGGCAGTGCCTGTCAATTGCCTTAAAAATGTTGACACCCTTCAAAACAGTTTCATTCCAATTTTACTATGTGTGCTGCCAAAGTAAGGACTGCAAATAATTTTGTATCCTGTAATTTATCCCAAGGAAATTCTTAGGAGTGTGAACCAAGCACTGGTTCATTAATAAATAACTAATCAGTAGCAAATGAAACTAAACAAAAGACTTGAAACTCTCTGCCTCCAGGCAGTTAAATAAAATTTGGTATATCCATATGAAGAAATACTTTGCAATCATTATAAGTCATGTTTTAGAAGACTGCTTAATGTTATTTAAGGACGTATTTAAGATCTATGAACAGTCTACCTCTGAGTGGGATAAATTTGAGGCTTTGATATTTTTATTTTAAAAAACCAAAGCAATCTTGAGAAAGAAGAATGGAACTGGAGGAATCAACCTACCCGACTTTAGGCTATACTACAAATCCACAGTCATTAAGACAGTATGGTACTGGCACAAAGACAGAAATATA